>OZ007580.1:21023712-21623712 GCA_963931925.1 Onchidella celtica | reverse complement strand
CCCACCATAATTTCCTCAATTTTCTGAGTAAATCCCAAAAGACAATGTCATACTAAGCCAGGACAGACACTGTCAGCTTCTGCCATCATTTCTTGGGTGCCCATTTTGCTGACAGCAACTTGGCTTTAACGTTCCGGGCTCAGTATGAAACGCCCTTTTAAGTATAAATCTGGGTTAAACAGTTTAGCGGAAACAATATAAAATGCACCACTTTAGAAACCAGAATGTTAAAGGTTAACATGCCGGATGACAGTTTTAACTGCACATATTACGAGGGGAGGGGGGGGGGTATGGATCTGCGCTACTTCTACTGCTACTCTTATTCAGTTGTACGCTGGTTTTACAAATTGCACAAAATGTGCATGGAAATTACAAATGCATGACATCAAACTTTCCGTCTGTCTATCGGTCTATCCGTCTGTCTGTCTCTCTACCTATCTATCTATCTATCATCAAGAGAAACTCGCATCTATCTATCCATCTATCTATCTATCTCTTTATCTATCTATCTATCTATCTATCTATCTATCTATCTATCTATCTATCTATCTATCTATCTATCATCAAGAGAAACTCGCATCTATCTATCTATCTATCTATCTATCTATCTATCATCAAGAGAAGCTCACATGTATCTATCTATCTATCTATCTATCTATCTATCATCAAGAGAAACTCGCATCTATCTATCTATCTATCTATCTATCTATCTATCTAGAAAAACTCACATGTCAATGATCCACGTTAAGTCCCAAGGCCGCCTCCACACAGCAGTGACTCCACTCAACACTGTAAGTTACCGACCGCGTTACAACCAAATCCCCCACCGCAGTGCGACCTGGCACAACGACTAGCTGGCAAGGCCACACAGTTTTTGTTGTTTTCCTTCTCTCCTCCCAGCAATACGGCCAGGGGCGGATCCTCAAAGAGGAGTCCTCTCACTTGCACGTAGCAGCTCCAGATATCAGTGTTATGTAGACGAACATTACAACTATCAGTATCGCCCTTACCCGGGAGTATCTGTGGCTACAGAAATTCGAAGTTAATAAAATTGAAGAATGGGGTTAGAAGAAATTTCAAAAAGAAAAAAAAAAACATACTTCTTAAATACTATTTCTTGTCCAGCATTTAGTTTTGGTGTTCTTTCTGACACAACATGATAAATGGATTTCTGTATATTCTTCTTTTTCCCTTTCACTAATCACTTTTATTGATCCACCATTGGTTGGTCCTGGCTTGCCGGCTGCCGTTATTAAATACCAGTCAGTAGGTTTGGCAGTACAGTAACCTTGTTGGCACAGTCATGCTGCGTGTAGTAGTAGAGCAACTAGGCGGTGTCTGACAGCAAATTCTAGTTGATCGCTCAAGCAGAGATACGGACTACAGTGTATTCTGTCGTGTAGTGGAAAATTATTAAACCAGATACAAGCGAAAAACATTTCCCGTTGCGCTCTGCAGTACGTTTTGTTCATTTTCCATTTTGTGACGTCCAAAGAAAACTGTACCCCAACCGAGAACTCTAAGGACATCCTATACGCAGGATTGTCGTCAAGTCTGCACACAGGAATGGCATCCGCTGGTTACGACGTAGTTCTGACGTCGGTTTGATGTAAGGAAGACGACCCTATGATAACCTACCAACCTCACGAAATCCTATACAAATCTATATCGGACTGAGCTAGCGATGGTGGCTAGGACTGTTTCATATCTGTCATGTTTGGGGATCTGGAGACTTTAAAATTGTCAAAGAAATCTCCCAATTATATGTCTATACGGTGCTGTAGTGTTGCCTGTGCAGTAAGGCTGGTGGTATACATGAGTCAGATCTGTTTTCCATCTGTTCTGACTCAATGCGCCAGTCCTCTCTTTCCTTCAGCTCACTCAAGGGGGACAAGGTGGTCTAGAGGCAAGGTGGTCTAAACCCGGGCAATGCAGGCATGTTGGAAAGTCAATTTTTCTCATATTTTCAAGTCCCTGGTCCTATTGGGGGGTAGGATCGAGTAGTTCTTGGAAATTGGATTTTTCTCATATTTTCAAGTCCCTGGTCCTATTGGGGGGTAGGATCGAGTACCTAGTCTTCTCGGATAAGGACGAAAAAATTCGGAGGGCCCGTGTGCACGTTAAAGATACCTTGGCAGCTGGAAATCGTAAAGAGCAGGCTGAAAGGCCGCTGCCCGGGCAAAATTGAAATTAATAGATTAAAATTTATCCATATCATCCCCCCCCCTCCCCCCGCCAGAACAAGAAATAATAAAACAAGTAAAGTGAGGTGTAAATGCCAAGGGCAGCGAACCTCCTAAAATAAAGACCTCAAATCAACTCAAGGCAGACTTGTTTCAGTCTCGGCACTAGGCAAAATTCTGTGTGACTCTATAGTTCACATGTAACACTAACATCCGAGACCAAAACACACTTGATTGAGTATGCCACCTACCTAATGGTACGATAGTGTTGTTTCATAAGAGCAATTTTTGTTGTTGTTGTTGTTGTTATTTTCATTTTTAACCACTTCAACACAGCGACATTAAGGGCAGTCGTAGATGAATGGCGGTGTTGTTGTTTTTTTTAAACAGGGAAAGACATAGGAGAAAGGCATGTCACATGTCACATGTCACAACATTTTAAAAAAACACACAGAGACTATCGTGACCTTAGTTCTTGTTTGTTCTATCTCCATCTTCTGAAAAAAACTGGCGATCGTTTAGTATGCAGAAGAGATATAACAAATACACACATTGACATTTGTTTCAAATGCATTGTGACACCTATGAAGCTATTTCACAGTTTATTCTTGCTCCCTATCATAATACTAAAACTGCAAACGTTTAACTTTGAATTTGCCAGTTGCACAAAATGTGGAGCTGGAACAAAGAAGAGCTAAGGTCGCCATCTGTAAGGTCTCAGCAAGTCTTGAAACAACGTTAAAATTTGGAGAAAAAGGAGAAAAGATTGTACAGTATGTTGCATAGCCCCGCGATTGAAATATACAAGAAAGAAACGCCACAACAAAGCACAAAAGAAATTCTTGTTTGATTTATTGTAAAGTTCTTCATTGTTTAGTTCTTTGTCTTTTTATGCATTAGAAATAAATTCTTTTGTGAGTTACTGTAGCGTTTCTTCACAGTTTGTTTCTAACGCGGGGCACTGCAACCTTGGCCACATTTTAACTAAACTTATGTGAACCTATATAATATAGTATATTGTTTGTACAAATTTGCATGTCAACCACCGAGTATCAATACACGTTATAACTCCCCCCCCCCCCCCCCCCACCTATGGCTAAAACGGGTGTTAGTGTTAGATGTGAACTATAGAGTTAGATAGGACTTTCTGCAGTGGCGAGACCAGTCTGTCTTGAGTCAGCTGAAGGAAAGAGAGGCTTGGCACATTGAGTCAGATCAGATTAATGTTCCCTAGGCCCACAATGAACTGTCCATGAGCAGAAAGGGAACCTGGTTTGCAAAAATGTGCATGTGAATTACGCAATACCAACACACCCCTTCTACGCCCCTGCACCCCCCCCCCCTCCCAGACAAACACACACAATTCTCCACCCCCCACCTCCTGTGGCCAAAATACATGTTGCCTCAGGCCCACAATGATCTGCCTATGAGCATAGGGGAAAATCATTAAGAACGCAAGGAAACAACACAAAAAAAAAGAGTGGCAGGGCAATGGCACTGGCTGTTGCTGAGTGCTCGTGAGCTCGCTAAGTCTACAGTCATGTACTCGACTGCGACTAGCACCGTGCATGTGTCTGAGAAGTTCCAGTGTAGGTTTACTGGTTTATTGTCGAAACACATTTCCCAAGCATAGTTCTTGTTTGCTCCAAGGAGCTTACACTATCTATAATATTAATGCTCCAATTCCACTTTCTGCGCAGCTGAGAAATTCGACGTTAAACGTTTGCGGCTTTAGTATTATTATGATAAGGAGTTAGTACAGTCGACATGTAGTAGCCTACATCGCAATTGTGAAACAGCTTGATAAGTGCCATAACGCATTTTATACAAGTGTCAAAGTGTGCATTAGTTTTGCCACACCTCTTACACATACTAAAAGGTCTCCAGCTTTCCAGAAAATGGAGATAGAACAGACAAGAACTAAGGTTGCGATTTAGTTAGGTCATTTTAAAGCACTGACTTTTTCCGGTTGTATGATATTTGGAGCACTACTGCAGATCAAAGAAAGCCGCCATGTGATCTTTGGAGCAGAAAGTTAGTTCAAAGAAAGCCGGCATGTGACATTTGGAGCAGCAGCATTTCGGCTGTGATTTTATCGATTAATCCTTAATCAACCTGTTGACTATCGATTACTCTATGAATATTTTGCAATAACTTGCGGTGGGTACCACGGGGATAGAAAGTTTCTTAATAGGCCTAATACACTCTCCGTCAATCAATTCCAGATGTATAGAGACCAGTTTACGTTGGCAAAATGTTTGTTGAAGCGTTTTAAAACTTAAAAAATTATTTTGAAATTATTTGGATATCAGGATATATCCAAATATGGATTATTAGAAGCATAACTGAACAAAGAAACATGTTAAATAGTCCATATTTATTCAACGATCGGTTTTATATTCCACATTTTTTGTGTTAAAATCTTAGAGCCGTAGGCGTTTTGAATAAATGTTTTTTTTTAAATAAACATTTTCCCTCTATGTTTATACAGGCCTGGGACTGTCTCATGAAGAGGCGCGAGTTAAAAATGTTTATCTTATTGGTTGTTGTTTTTTTTTTTTAGGGGGGGGGGGGGGTATTTTTTTTTTTAAATAAGTGGTTGAACAAAATAGATAATCTACACGAGACTTCACACTGTTGTTGAAGGCCTAAGGGAAGATAAACTTCGTGGGGCCCAACGAAAATAATAGGACAGTTTTGTGGAGTTAATTGGACACAGAAATCAGAATCGCCAGAAACGCCACAAACAGTGGCCATGGACAAGGACAACAACAACAATAATAATAATAATGCTGATAACATAATAATAATAATAATAATAATAATAATAATAATAATAATAATAACAATAATAATAATAATGCTGATAACATAATAATACATGTAATAATAATAATAATAATAATAATAATAATAACAATAATAATAATAATGCTGATAACATAATAATACATGTAATAATAATAATAATAATAATAATAATAATAATAACAATACAACAACATCATCGTCATCATAAATAGACCAGTCTTTTTTCACCTAATTCATGATGATGATGATGATGGTGATGAGCGGAACAAAATTTGGTGAGTGTAAAAGATAGAAATTTTTTTTCAGTAGATTTGCGACCTGATGTTGATATGAGTCTGAAAATGTAATCGAACACCAGCAGTGGTATAGGTGCGCCAAATGTCATACTGAAATTTTATTAATTTTTGGTAGTGCTCCAAATGCCATACTGCAATTTGACCTAGATTTAGGTATTGCTCCAAATGTCAAGTTTTAACAATTTTGGTGCTCCAAACGTCATGCTACCCTTTTTCCTTCACTCTGGATTGGAATCCATCCATACCTAATAATTATGTCAAAATCCGAATCTGAAACCCATCATCCATTTCCCTGCAGCTCTTCAGCAGGTTGTGCATGTAATACATTAACAAAGCGCCAACACATTAAGCGATTCTGTTTCGGAAAGTTACGGTCTAGTTTGCACGTCATTAGTTTGAAAAGTGGCACATTGGCACATTGAGTCAGATCAGATTAATGTTCCGTAGGCCCACAATGAACTGTCCATGAGCAGAAAGGGAACCTGGTTTGCAAAAATGTGCATGTGAATTACGCAATACCAACACACACCTTCTACGCCACTGCACCCCCCTCCCCCTCCCTCCCAGACAAACACACACAATTCTCCACCCCCTTCCCCACCTCCTGTGACCAAAATACATGTTGCCTCAGGCCCACAAGGATCTGCCTATGAGCATAGGGGGAAAAATCATTAAGAACGCAAGGAAATAATAGCCGTTAGTGACGGCACCTCCACAGCCGTCGCTTTATCACAGTAAATGTCTTATGGCACTTTTACTGCCACTTTCATTTTTAGTCCCATCTTTTAGCTTCTTTTCAGTAAATATCTGATTTAATTTTATCTCTTTTATTATTTTATTAACTTTTTTTTTTTTAAGAATATGTGTGAAATAAAGGCCCAAAAGGGACCGGCTGAAGAAGAAATTTGCCCCTTGCCACTGGGTTGGCACCTGTCAAGGGTAATCTTATAATTGTCGTGCTGGGTCACGACTTGTTTTTTGTCACGGTTTCGTTGATTATAACCAGCGGAAATGTCCTTGAACTGTTTTCGTGAACAGTTTGTTTTTGTAACGCTTTTTCTTAGAGATGGAAAGAAAGTGGGGCAAGATAGAATAAATGGATAAGTTAGCAGTGACGGTGCAATTCTCGACCCCGTGATTTTGATGAACTCTAACAGGGGAAGAGAAGGGGTGAGTAAAGGGAGATAGTAAATTCGTACATAAAACGTAGAGGGTTTAGAGACTTTAGTAAGGGTTTTGACATGTTAATTTGCAGCCGGCCGCACAGTATATAAGCGTGGCCATTCCTATGTTTGAACACTCCATGCAGAAATATCCATCTGTGCAGGCGGTCGGCGGGATTCTGCCAGAAGAATCAGAAGACTGTAATATTCATGTCTATGTCCATTATAGACACTGAAATGAGACCATATGCTCTTCATGAGAATTACCCACTGCTGTTATCTACTGTTCCCTGATTTCTGATCAGGGACCAAGTGTAAGTGTCTGCCTGTTGATTCAACAATGAACGTGAAGCTGACCTTAATTTTCCAGTAGGAGTGCTACCGAAGAATGCAAGACTACGATGTATATTAACTTGCAACTAGATCTAGTATGAATGTCTGGCATACACATTTGTAATTTGAAATTGATGTCTGGATGAGGCTGGGGATTGCCAGCCCATCCTAGAGCAGATCTAGATCTAACTTAACTACGTCAGTTTGTATTGATGAGTTTGATCCATTATAAGCGGTAGGCACAAATAACTGAGATAACATTGTCGTCTGAGACATTAGAATATTATTTGTTAGATAGTAGGCAGACTATATCTGAGAAATAGATAAGTAATACTTAAATTGTGAGTGAGTCAGAATGATATAATCTTTTAGGAATCTAGAGGAGACTTCTAGTGACATATTATTGAATTTTCATTTGATGCTGCTGATGTTGTCTTTTTAGTATGTAAGAGCTAGACGAAATTGTTAGGGAATATAAAGTAAATAAATTTGTGGCCCTGCAGGTCTGTTGATAAAACCATTCAGATTGTTATTAGTATGTGGCATGGTATGAAAGAGTAATTCCTAAATACCTCTCGATTTTTAAATGCAGTCGTAACACCTATAATTCTTAATATATGCAGAAATATCCATCTGTGCAGGCGGTCGGCGGGATTCTGCCAGAAGAATCAGAAGATTGTTATATTCATGTCTATGTCCATTATAGACACTGAAATGAGACCATATGCTCTTTGTGAGAATTACCCACTGCTGTTATCTACTGTTCCCTGATTTCTGATCAGGGACCAAGTGTAAGTGTCTGCCTGTTGATTCAACAATGAACGTGAAGCTGACCTTAATTTTTCCAGTAGGAGTGCTACCGAAGAATGCAAGACTACGATGTATTTTAACTTGCAACTAGATCTAGTATGAATGTCTGGCATACACATTTGTAAATTGAAATTGATGTGTCTGGATGAGGCTGGGGATTGCCAGCCCATCCTAGAGCAGATCTAGATCTAACTTAACTACGTCAGTTTGTATTGACGAGTTTGATCCATTATAAGCGGTAGGCACAAATAAATGAGATAACATTGTCGTCTGAGACATTAGAATATTATTTGTTAGATAGTAGGCAGACTATATCTGAGAAATAGATAAGTAATACTTAAATTGTGAGTGAGTCAGAATGATATAATCTTTTAGGAATCTAGAGGAGACTTCTAGTGACATATTATTGAATTTTCATTTGATGCTGCTGATGTTGTCTTTTTAGTATGTAAGAGCTAGACGAAATTGTTAGGGAATAATAAGTAAATAAATTTGTGGCCCTGCAGGTCTGTTGATAAAACCATCCAGATTGTTATTAGTATGTGGCATGGTATGAACGAGTAATTCCTAAAAACCTCTCGATTTTTAAATGCAGTCGTAACACCTATAATTCCTTAATAACCCAACTCGGTTCGAACCCGGGTGTCCCCTCCAGTGTTACGAGTTGGGTTATTAAGAATTATATTATAGGTGTTACGACTGCATTTAAAAATCGAGAGGTATTTAGGAATTACTCTTTCATACCATGCCACATACTAATAACAATCTGAATGGTTTTATCAACAGACCTGCAGGGCCACAAATTTATTTACTTTATATTCCCTAACAATTTCGTCTAGCTCTTACATACTAAAAAGACAACATCAGCAGCATCAAATGAAAATTCAATAATATGTCACTAGAAGTCTCCTCTAGATTCCTAAAAGATTATATCATTCTGACTCACTCACAATTTAAGTATTACTTATCTATTTCTCAGATATAGTCTGCCTACTATCTAATAAATAATATTCTAATGTCTCAGACGACAATGTTATCTCAGTTATTTGTGCCTACCGCTTATAATGGATCAAACTCGTCAATACAAACTGACGTAGTTAAGTTAGATCTAGATCTGCTCTAGGATGGGCTGGCAATCCCCAGCCTCATCCAGACACATCAATTTCAATTTACAAATGTGTATGCCAGACATTCATACTAGACCTAGTTGCAAGTTAATATACATCGTAGTCTTGCATTCTTCGGTAGCACTCCTACTGGAAAATTAAGGTCAGCTTCACGTTCATTGTTGAATCAACAGGCAGACACTTACACTTGGTCCCTGATCAGAAATCAGGGAACAGTAGATAACAGCAGTGGGTAATTCTCACAAAGAGCATATGGTCTCATTTCAGTGTCTATAATGGACATAGACATGAATATTACAGTCTTCTGATTCTTCTGGCAGAATCCCGCCGACCGCCTGCACAGATGGATATTTCTGCATGGAGTGCTCAAACATAGGAATGGCCACGCTTATATACTGTGCGGCCGGCTGCAAATTAACATGTCAAAACCCTTACTAAAGTCTCTAAACCCTCTACGTTTTATGTACGAATTTACTATCTCCCTTTACTCACCCCTTCTCTTCCCCTGTTAGAGTTCATCAAAATCACGGGGTCGAGAATTGCACCGTCACTGCTAACTTATCCATTTATTCTATCTTGCCCCACTTTCTTTCCATCTCTAAGAAAAAGCGTTACAAAAACAAACTGTTCACGAAAACAGTTCAAGGACATTTCCGCTGGTTATAATCAACGAAACCGTGACAAAAAAACAAGTCGTGACCCAGCACGACAATTATAACTTTACCCTTGACAGCGAGTCTCACAATGTTATATCTAATGATGGCGATAATCGTAAACAAAGGTCTGTAATCTATTTATATTTGTCCTGGTAACATTAGCACGTTAACAGGTCAATGACCAATTTGTTGACAGTTTGTGCATCTGCCCGCAGAGCTATTTCAGTAGCCTAAACATTCACTGTCAATGTTAGTCGTAGGACATAATTACTATGGTGTTGCTAGAGATCGTAGATGTTATGATGTTGATAGTGGTGGTAGGTGTTATGATGTTGTTAGTGGTGGTAGGTGTTGTGATATTGCTAGTGGTGGTAGATGTTATTAATAGTGGTAGATGTTGTGATGTTGATAGTGGTGGTAGATGTTGTGATGTTGATAGTGGTGGTAGATGTTGTGATGTTGATAGTGGTGGTAGATGTTATGATGTTGATATTGGTGGTTGTTGTGTTGGTCACAGTGGTTGTCAAGACCAGATTTAATTCATAAGAGTAAATTTTTGCGAGAGCAGTAAGTAATTTTTAGAAACGTAATTATTGTACGAGCCAGCATAACTTGGCCTTGAGCTGGTCTCGTAAACAATGTGTTTTGAACAGTTTTTTCCCTGATAGATAGACAGAAGGTGGGGAAGGATAGAGGGACAGCGTAGGTGTGCATGACTGAGCACTTGTTGTAGCTCGTGTTTTGAACTAGGGTAGTAAAGAGGGAAGGGGTGAGTAGGAATTAAATGTTATTGAGACGTCTGTTGACGTACAGAAAAACCGTGATCCAGAGTAAAAGCTCGGGGTTTTGAACATGTTAAGAATTTATTGCTATAAAATTTATATTATATTGTATTGAAGTAATTCGACCTTTGATGTCGACCCAAGGTCGTTGCGTAGGGCTGTTACTTAAAATAACTCAGTTCGGCAGCTGAGCTAGAAGTGGTTGCACCAATCACAATCCAGGAATTAGACGGTAAGCTGCAGATGCAGTCCAGTATTTAAGGCCATACAGAACTTAGTTCTGGGCCACATGTAGAAAATCCATTTACGAGGTGGACGGCGATAGTCCTCAGCCAGATGAGGGACATGGAGACGCAGTTGAGCAGTCCATTGTGAGGGGCCTGATTTAAAGCTCCAGAGCCTAAGCTACTTGGTTTGATATAAACCCACAGCCTTTACATCCAGCGCTCTCACTCCCAGTGAGGGCCGCATGGTGAGAATCTATACTAATTTGTAATGATGAAAGTGAACCGTTCTACTTACTTTTGAAGACAGTTTCAGAGCTACCGCCAGACAACGCATGGTTGTACAAGCATTCTCCATGGCGTGTCTAGAGGAAATGTCCACATCATAACATGTCTCATTGAATTAATAGAATTTAAACTGTTAAATCTGTCGCCACGTGCGCGGATTCTATTTGCCATATAACTCATATGACCTGCAAGTAGTTAGATTGAATTCGTTAGTCTTTATAAAAGCTGTAGTTCCATTAGTTAGATTCAGTTGCCTTTGAATTGATATATATATTTATAATTATATTTGTTACATTAATTCCTGTAATTAAACTGCCCTACAGTTCTGCTAAAATTGAAAGCAATTGATTTATTTAGTTTCTAGAGTGCAAGTATTTATTTTTGTGTGTTCGTCGATTGTGGGAGCGGACCTCGAAAGAGTGTCAGTCGAAATATCCCCATGTAACCCACATCGCGACACTGGAGGGGACATTGTTTAGTTTATAGGTTATTTAGATTGGAGTATAATATCGGTTTTCTCTTTGATTAACTTTTGTTTTTTTTCAGTTTCAGTGCTCACGTGGTCTTCACGTTGACCTACTTTAATTACTTCATTGTATTTAGTTTTGTATACTGCTTTCTTTCATTATTTGTTCCACATATTTCCGGCTCTCCCATTGACCCGAGGATCGAGGCCAAGGAGACTTCAACATAACTAAACGAAGAAAGACAAACGTACTGACTGTGGTGTACGCAAGGGCTAAAGGAATCTCCACCAGTTCCTTGAGTTAAGTGATTCCATCCTTAATATCGTCTGCGTTAAGGAGTTGAGTGTTCCTCCTTCTGTTTTACAGGCTCATTTTACTTTTTCTCTGTGTTTAGGAACCCACGGGCGGTGGCGAGGGCGTTCTTACGTGTGCGTGTCCTCTGTGCCAAAGTGGTGGCTTGGTCGCCGATTTTGCCGTTTCGACGACAACGTCTGCGGTCTCGCAACAACCAGTGGTGATTAAAACAGTGAGGATTCGCATTCGTGAGAATAGACTTTGATAGGGATCTGTACATTTTGTTTAGATTGTAGCGTTTCTATCTTCCTCGTTGTTTTAGGAAGACGTCTCTCTTGTCCTCTTCTTAATCCTATCTGTAAATATGTTCAGACTGTAGAGTTTGTTATTGTCCGTCTTTTCTTGTGAGTCTAGCGTCGAGTTTCGTGTTGTTTTTTTTTATTACACCTTACGTACATTGTAATTATACATTCCTTTTCTTAAATATATTGCCTGTGTGAATCATGCGTCAATGTTGACGCATTGATTATATTCTCTGGTTGTTGTGACGAGTAAGGCTCATAGGCCGGAAGTTAAATATATTGTTGGGAATAGAGATTCCCCATTCAAGCGCAGTTGTGCACCTGCCTTGAATCTTCAGTAACTAAGTACTGAAATAGTAGTTCTTAAAAAGAACTTCAGGTAATAGAATTTACCTCGGAATTTAAAATATACGATAGCTATATAAAGATAGCTGTAATTTTAAATCAACGAAATAAAATTGTCGTTGATTTATACGTCATAAACATTAGTTACGCAGTGATAACAGTAAGGACACTGCAAGTTGTATAACGAAGGAACAGTGTTGGTAATTCGTCGTTCTTAGTAGCGGCCACCCGACGAGGTCAATTGGCCTCAGGGATAATTGATAACTTCAGGTTAATAATTAAGATTGTTATTTTAATCGGATAATCGTAAAGAATACAGTGCTAACATAGTTCACTGTACGCAGGTTATCGCGTGAAGGATCCGGATACCTGACCTTTATCAATACTAGATCTCATATAGAGACCTATTCGGAGTCTTAACCATAATGACTGATTACTCTGCCTATATTAACGCGGCGAAGCTGTTGGGCGTCCCCGATGATCAGCTACCCGCTTGGTGCGAAAGGAAACAAAAGGAAGACCAAGAGCTGGCTCGAGAGGAGCGCGCCGCAGAACGAGCCGAGAAGGCCGAGGAACGCGAACGAGAAAGAGAAAAAGAACGACACGAAAGAGAAAAAGAAGAACGAGAAAGAGAAAAAGAAGAACGAGAAAGAGAAAAAGAAGAACGAGAAAGAGCTGAGAACGCGGCTCAAAGAGAGCATGAAATTTTTCTAAAGAAACTAGAATTGCAGGCCATCCAGCCCACCGCGGCTCCTCTAGCATCCGCGAATAATGTTAAAACTAAGCCGAAGCTACCGACCTACAATGATAAAATCGACCACATCGATTCTTACATCCATCGCTTTGAGCTCCACGCTGTAGCCGCCGGTTGGGACCGCACGGAATGGACTTCGTGCCTTGCAAATTTATTGACTGGTCGTGCGCTTGAGGTATTTCATGGCCTCAATATTGAAGATTCTAAAAACTATGATGTCCTTAAAAAGGCTCTTCTCAAAAGATTTCAACATACAGAGGACGGGTTTCACCAACGATTCCGGACGTGTAAACCGGACCCATCCGAAAACTTCTCTACGTACGTTGATCGATTAAAGCACTACCTCGACCGCTGGATTCAGTTAGCCGGCATCGCTGACGGTAGCTTTCAAGGGCTGTACGAGCTAATATTAAAGGACCAAATTTATAACGCGTGTCACCCTGATCTGGTGTCCCACCTTAAAGAGTGGGCACCGAAAACATTAATAGAAACCACGTCGTTGGCGGAGCAGTACGCTTCTGCCCATCCCAATCGTTCGCTGGCGAAACCAAAAACAAGCGAACCCTTTTATGCCGGAGTCAGTGGTGCTCCACCTGCGGGAAGTAGAAATTCCCGTCCTACTAATCGCCAGACACCGTCTCCGAGGGCATACTCCCAACCGCCACCGAATCGATCGCGCGGTTTTCCGCGACGTGCTGGACCACCCACTGGACCACAAGCGCAAAATTTTTCTGGTCCACCGCGTCGGGATAATTGCAAGGGCTTCCAGTATCAAGGCCCACCATGCCCACCTCCTTGGGCATATTTTACTACTCCATATAACGCGCCTCCAATGCCACCCCAACGTAACGTGAATATTATCAGGTGCTATCGGTGCAATAGACCTGGGCATATATCAAAGGATTGTAAAGTAAAATTCGAGGCTGCGAATGCTTGCACTGTCGTAGTTCCGGCTGCACAGAATGTCAGCCCCGTCGAACTCACGTCGCCCATGACGGGCGCCGTCCCGGTGATGTCGGCCCTTCATCAGCACGGGTCATTGACATTATATAAAGGTCATGTAAATGCCATACCCGCGTCCGTGTTACGGGATACAGGATGCACCACCATAGGTGTCCGGGAGTCTTTGGTTCGACCGACCCAACTTATTGAACAACAGGCAACATGTATTACTTTTGGGGGCTCCGTCGAGCGTTTCCGACTCGCGGAGGTCTACGTCGCCACGCCATTTATTACCGGTGTCGTAACGGCGTGTGTTTTACCGAATCCGGTTGCCGATTTAATAATTGGTAACTTACCACAGGTGAACGATACACCTGAGGGCGACTTGAACATCTGGACAGAAGAAGTTGCGTGTGTAATCACCCGACAACAGTCAAAGCGTCCACCGGATAGTAATTTAGCGACCCCCGTTTTTGATTTCAATGTCACGCCTTCCATTTTTTACAGAGAACAACAAAACGACTCTTCACTTCAACCGCTGTTCGCGAGGGTTCAACCTCAGAATGGAAATGCCTCTCCATTCCTTATTAAGAATAAATTACTTTATAGAAATTTCAGAAATAAACGCGACGCCGTCGAACAGCTGGTAGTTCCTAAGTCGTTCCGTCGTGATATTTTGCGTCTCGCGCACGACACTTCCTTTTCAGGCCACCAAGGTTCAGCCAGAACCAAGTCACGAATATTGGCACATTTTTTTTGGCCTGGAGTATACGCGGACGTCAACCGTTTTGTGGCGCGCTGCGATGTGTGTCAAAAACGTACACCCAAAGGTAAGGCATCGCGCGCGCCCCTACAGGAAATGCCTCCAGTCTCAATCCCATTTCAGCGGGTCGCGATTGACTTGGTGGGCCCTCTTACTAAATCAGATAGGGGCCACCGTTTTATTCTTTCGGTCATCGACTACGCGACGCGCTGGCCTGAGGCTATTCCCTTGAAAGACATTACGGCTGACCATATCGCTGAAGCGCTTATGACTATTTTCTCGCGAGTCGGATTTCCCGGCGAGATTCTTTCCGACAGAGGTCCACAATTCACCTCTGAACTATACAAAAAGGTGCTGGAGTTAGCGGGCATTAGGCAGAAATTAACGTCCCCCTATCATCCGCAATCAAACGGTTGTTGCGAGCGGTGGAACGCGAGCATGAAGGCAATGTTAGCCCGCGTATCTGCCGATAGACCAGGAGACTGGGACCGTCAGCTCCCCGCTATTCTTTTCGCCTATAGGGAACTCCCGCACGCGTCCACGGGTTTCTCCCCATTTGAACTATTATACGGACGTAAACCACGTGGCCCGATGGCCATTCTTAGTCAATTGTTCACCGGTTCGGAAACCGATGATTATGATACGCGCTCCGCGTATCAATATGTTGTCGATCTCCGACAACGAATTATTAATGCATGCAAAACCGCTCTGCAATTTGCATGCGCTAGAGCGAGTTCTTCAAAATTTTATCGCGATCAGGGCGCCCAAATGCGCGCCTTAACCGTCGGAGATCTGACACTTGTACTTTTGCCTCAAACGCAAAATAAACTCCTTCTAACGTGGAAGGGACCATATAGAGTCCAAAAGAGACTCTCCAGAGTCAATTACTTGATAGACATCCGCGGGCAGCAAAAAGTATTCCATATTAATATGCTCAAAAAGTACCTGCCTAGCGATGATCGTCGTCGAGGCGACTCCGTTCATGTCATCGCAAGGGCCAACGCGACTTTAGTTACTGTCGACGACGAGGACCCGTTAAGTATCGACAGATCCTTGCCCATATTACAAGCCTCCGAGAGCATCAGTGATATTAATATCAGTGATGAGCTTACGCCGTCTCAAAAACAGGACCTTACGGACCTGCTCCAAGAATTTGCGACAGTGTTCACTGACCTGCCCGGTTGTACGTTTTTAGTCCAACATGTAATCCGTCTCCAGACAGACGTGCCTGTTTTTGTAAAACCGTACCCGTACCCGCTGCACGCTCACGAAACAATAATCACCGAGGTACGTGCAATGTTACAATTAGGCGTAATAGAGCGGTCTACAAGCCCTTATTGCTCGCCCATTGTGTTAGTCAAGAAGAAAGACGATACCGTGCGCTTCTGCATTGACTATAGAAAGCTCAATGCTATTACCATCTATGATGCGGAACCCATTCCCAATCAGGAGGACCTTTTCGCGCGGTTATCTAACGCCACTATCTTCTCTAAAATAGACTTATCCAAAGGATATTGGCAGATTCCTCTCGAAGAGGATAGTAAACAGTATACAGCCTTTCAAACCCCTTTGGGTTTAATGCAATGGAAATATATGCCTTTTGGACTGGTTACTGCACCAGCAACTTTCGCGCGCATGATGAACATCTTATTAAATGAACTGCGCTGCGTGTTATCCTACTTCGATGATATATGTATTTTTCAGACCGATTGGGCTGGCCACTTGATGGCCCTTCGTGAAGTCTTTGCCACTCTTCGCCGAGCTGGCCTTACCGCGAGGCCCAGTAAGGTCTTCTTGGGCTATTCCCACATAAACTTCTTGGGTCATACCATAACCCGCGGGGTTCAGACTCCAGACAATCGCAAAATATCCTCTATTTTGAAACTTCAACCCCCTAAAACTAAAAAACAAGTCCGTAGCTTGTTGGGACTTTTGAATTACTACAGGAAGTTCATACCAAACTTTTCTTCCCTTTCAGCCCCGTTATCTGATCTAACGAGGAAGAATTTTCCAAATAAAGTCGTCTGGACGCCTCAGTGCGCTGATGCCCTTCAGACTATTCAGAATTTATTTTCTACTTTCCCCCTGCTTGTTTTACCAGATATTCGCCAGACCTTCGTCGTCCGTACAGATGCGTCGGATAAAGGTATCGGCGCCGTGTTGCTCCAAGAGCATGAAGGTTCCTTACGTCCGTGCTTTTACGCAAGCCGGAAGCTACTTGATAGAGAGACTCGATATGCGATTATCGAACGTGAGTGTCTCGCGATTGTTTACGCGGTCGATGCATTTTCTCGATACTTATTAATGTCCGAATTTATAATTGAAACGGATCATCGTCCATTACTATTCCTCAAGTCGAACAGAGCGAAAAATGCGCGACTTACCCGATGGAGCCTTGCGCTCCAGGAATACAAATTTACCATTAGAGCTATACCTGGGAATGATAATCTACAAGCCGATGTGTTGTCCCGGTTAATTTAGTATCATTATATAGTCTGTAAACATTGAGGTTGAGCATTTTTCACCTTATTCGGAGACCGTGGATGGTTTCACATTATTTGTCCTACAAGTTATGGGCATACTTTCTCAAAATTTATGTGATTCCTTTATCCACTAGCGTCCATTCTGACCAAGACCTGAGTTCCAGACAACCTTGATGCCTTTGTCTGCGGGTCAATGAGATGAGGAAATGGCAAACCAAGGGACCAGACCTACTGCTGCCAGGATACCATTACGTTAGATTAACCATTGTTTGTACATGTTATATATGTCATAATTACGCTCAGTGAAGCTATGAGCTAGATGCTCAATATTTTAAGTCTTTACAGTATGTCTTTGTGAAATAGGTTATCACTTTAATTGTAACGATATTGTTACATTACAAATATTACACTATACACAATTACCACATATATTATAGAACGTCGCATATGTCCTTCAGAATGCACGTTCTCAACAATTTTTTTCATGACTTTCAGTTAACGCTATAGTTTTTCCATATGGCTTCCAAATGTATTCTGACTTAATGACTTTAGTACACATTGTGTCGTTCAAACCCTAAGTTTTCACTGGGGTGGGGGATGTGTCAAGACCAGATTTAATTCATAAGAGTAAATTTTTGCGAGAGCAGTAAGTAATTTTTAGAAACGTAATTATTGTACGAGCCAGCATAACTTGGCCTTGAGCTGGTCTCGTAAACAATGTGTTTTGAACAGTTTTTTCCCTGATAGATAGACAGAAGGTGGGGAAGGATAGAGGGACAGCGTAGGTGTGCATGACTGAGCACTTGTTGTAGCTCGTGTTTTGAACTAGGGGTAGTAAAGAGGGAAGGGGTGAGTAGGAATTAAATGTTATTGAGACGTCTGTTGACGTACAGAAAAACCGTGATCCAGAGTAAAAGCTCGGGGTTTTGAACATGTTAAGAATTTATTGCTATAAAATTTATATTATATTGTATTGAAGTAATTCGACCTTTGATGTCGACCCAAGGTCGTTGCGTAGGGCTGTTACTTAAAATAACTCAGTTCGGCAGCTGAGCTAGAAGTGGTTGCACCAATCACAATCCAGGAATTAGACGGTAAGCTGCAGATGCAGTCCAGTATTTAAGGCCATACAGAACTTAGTTCTGGGCCACATGTAGAAAATCCATTTACGAGGTGGACAGCGATAGTCCTCAGCCAGATGAGGGACATGGAGACGCAGTTGAGCAGTCCATTGTGAGGGGCCTGATTTAAAGCTCCAGAGCCTAAGCTACTTGGTTTGATATAAACCCACAGCCTTTACATCCAGCGCTCTCACTCCCAGTGAGGGCCGCATGGTGAGAATCTATACTAATTTGTAATGATGAAAGTGAACCGTTCTACTTACTTTTGAAGACAGTTTCAGAGCTACCGCCAGACAACGCATGGTTGTACAAGCATTCTCCATGGCGTGTCTAGAGGAAATGTCCACATCATAACATGTCTCATTGAATTAATAGAATTTAAACTGTTAAATCTGTCGCCACGTGCGCGGATTCTATTTGCCATATAACTCATATGACCTGCAAGTAGTTAGATTGAATTCGTTAGTCTTTATAAAAGCTGTAGTTCCATTAGTTAGATTCAGTTGCCTTTGAATTGATATATATATTTATAATTATATTTGTTACATTAATTCCTGTAATTAAACTGCCCTACAGTTCTGCTAAAATTGAAAGCAATTGATTTATTTAGTTTCTAGAGTGCAAGTATTTATTTTTGTGTGTTCGTCGATTGTGGGAGCGGACCTCGAAAGAGTGTCAGTCGAAATATCCCCATGTAACCCACATCGCGACACTGGAGGGGACATTGTTTAGTTTATAGGTTATTTAGATTGGAGTATAATATCGGTTTTCTCTTTGATTAACTTTTGTTTTTTTTCAGTTTCAGTGCTCACGTGGTCTTCACGTTGACCTACTTTAATTACTTCATTGTATTTAGTTTTGTATACTGCTTTCTTTCATTATTTGTTCCACATATTTCCGGCTCTCCCATTGACCCGAGGATCGAGGCCAAGGAGACTTCAACATAACTAAACGAAGAAAGACAAACGTACTGACTGTGGTGTACGCAAGGGCTAAAGGAATCTCCACCAGTTCCTTGAGTTAAGTGATTCCATCCTTAATATCGTCTGCGTTAAGGAGTTGAGTGTTCCTCCTTCTGTTTTACAGGCTCATTTTACTTTTTCTCTGTGTTTAGGAACCCACGGGCGGTGGCGAGGGCGTTCTTACGTGTGCGTGTCCTCTGTGCCAAAGTGGTGGCTTGGTCGCCGATTTTGCCGTTTCGACGACAACGTCTGCGGTCTCGCAACAACCAGTGGTGATTAAAACAGTGAGGATTCGCATTCGTGAGAATAGACTTTGATAGGGATCTGTACATTTTGTTTAGATTGTAGCGTTTCTATCTTCCTCGTTGTTTTAGGAAGACGTCTCTCTTGTCCTCTTCTTAATCCTATCTGTAAATATGTTCAGACTGTAGAGTTTGTTATTGTCCGTCTTTTCTTGTGAGTCTAGCGTCGAGTTTCGTGTTGTTTTTTTTTATTACACCTTACGTACATTGTAATTATACATTCCTTTTCTTAAATATATTGCCTGTGTGAATCATGCGTCAATGTTGACGCATTGATTATATTCTCTGGTTGTTGTGACGAGTAAGGCTCATAGGCCGGAAGTTAAATATATTGTTGGGAATAGAGATTCCCCATTCAAGCGCAGTTGTGCACCTGCCTTGAATCTTCAGTAACTAAGTACTGAAATAGTAGTTCTTAAAAAGAACTTCAGGTAATAGAATTTACCTCGGAATTTAAAATATACGATAGCTATATAAAGATAGCTGTAATTTTAAATCAACGAAATAAAATTGTCGTTGATTTATACGTCATAAACATTAGTTACGCAGTGATAACAGTAAGGACACTGCAAGTTGTATAACGAAGGAACAGTGTTGGTAATTCGTCGTTCTTAGTAGCGGCCACCCGACGAGGTCAATTGGCCTCAGGGATAATTGATAACTTCAGGTTAATAATTAAGATTGTTATTTTAATCGGATAATCGTAAAGAATACAGTGCTAACATAGTTCACTGTACGCAGGTTATCGCGTGAAGGATCCGGATACCTGACCTTTATCAATACTAGATCTCATATAGAGACCTATTCGGAGTCTTAACCATAATGACTGATTACTCTGCCTATATTAACGCGGCGAAGCTGTTGGGCGTCCCCGATGATCAGCTACCCGCTTGGTGCGAAAGGAAACAAAAGGAAGACCAAGAGCTGGCTCGAGAGGAGCGCGCCGCAGAACGAGCCGAGAAGGCCGAGGAACGCGAACGAGAAAGAGAAAAAGAACGACACGAAAGAGAAAAAGAAGAACGAGAAAGAGAAAAAGAAGAACGAGAAAGAGAAAAAGAAGAACGAGAAAGAGCTGAGAACGCGGCTCAAAGAGAGCATGAAATTTTTCTAAAGAAACTAGAATTGCAGGCCATCCAGCCCACCGCGGCTCCTCTAGCATCCGCGAATAATGTTAAAACTAAGCCGAAGCTACCGACCTACAATGATAAGATCGACCACATCGATTCTTACATCCATCGCTTTGAGCTCCACGCTGTAGCCGCCGGTTGGGACCGCACGGAATGGACTTCGTGCCTTGCAAATTTATTGACTGGTCGTGCGCTTGAGGTATTTCATGGCCTCAATATTGAAGATTCTAAAAACTATGATGTCCTTAAAAAGGCTCTTCTCAAAAGATTTCAACATACAGAGGACGGGTTTCACCAACGATTCCGGACGTGTAAACCGGACCCATCCGAAAACTTCTCTACGTACGTTGATCGATTAAAGCACTACCTCGACCGCTGGATTCAGTTAGCCGGCATCGCTGACGGTAGCTTTCAAGGGCTGTACGAGCTAATATTAAAGGACCAAATTTATAACGCGTGTCACCCTGATCTGGTGTCCCACCTTAAAGAGTGGGCACCGAAAACATTAATAGAAACCACGTCGTTGGCGGAGCAGTACGCTTCTGCCCATCCCAATCGTTCGCTGGCGAAACCAAAAACAAGCGAACCCTTTTATGCCGGAGTCAGTGGTGCTCCACCTGCGGGAAGTAGAAATTCCCGTCCTACTAATCGCCAGACACCGTCTCCGAGGGCATACTCCCAACCGCCACCGAATCGATCGCGCGGTTTTCCGCGACGTGCTGGACCACCCACTGGACCACAAGCGCAAAATTTTTCTGGTCCACCGCGTCGGGATAATTGCAAGGGCTTCCAGTATCAAGGCCCACCATGCCCACCTCCTTGGGCATATTTTACTACTCCATATAACGCGCCTCCAATGCCACCCCAACGTAACGTGAATATTATCAGGTGCTATCGGTGCAATAGACCTGGGCATATATCAAAGGATTGTAAAGTAAAATTCGAGGCTGCGAATGCTTGCACTGTCGTAGTTCCGGCTGCACAGAATGTCAGCCCCGTCGAACTCACGTCGCCCATGACGGGCGCCGTCCCGGTGATGTCGGCCCTTCATCAGCACGGGTCATTGACATTATATAAAGGTCATGTAAATGCCATACCCGCGTCCGTGTTACGGGATACAGGATGCACCACCATAGGTGTCCGGGAGTCTTTGGTTCGACCGACCCAACTTATTGAACAACAGGCAACATGTATTACTTTTGGGGGCTCCGTCGAGCGTTTCCGACTCGCGGAGGTCTACGTCGCCACGCCATTTATTACCGGTGTCGTAACGGCGTGTGTTTTACCGAATCCGGTTGCCGATTTAATAATTGGTAACTTACCACAGGTGAACGATACACCTGAGGGCGACTTGAACATCTGGACAGAAGAAGTTGCGTGTGTAATCACCCGACAACAGTCAAAGCGTCCACCGGATAGTAATTTAGCGACCCCCGTTTTTGATTTCAATGTCACGCCTTCCATTTTTTACAGAGAACAACAAAACGACTCTTCACTTCAACCGCTGTTCGCGAGGGTTCAACCTCAGAATGGAAATGCCTCTCCATTCCTTATTAAGAATAAATTACTTTATAGAAATTTCAGAAATAAACGCGACGCCGTCGAACAGCTGGTAGTTCCTAAGTCGTTCCGTCGTGATATTTTGCGTCTCGCGCACGACACTTCCTTTTCAGGCCACCAAGGTTCAGCCAGAACCAAGTCACGAATATTGGCACATTTTTTTTGGCCTGGAGTATACGCGGACGTCAACCGTTTTGTGGCGCGCTGCGATGTGTGTCAAAAACGTACACCCAAAGGTAAGGCATCGCGCGCGCCCCTACAGGAAATGCCTCCAGTCTCAATCCCATTTCAGCGGGTCGCGATTGACTTGGTGGGCCCTCTTACTAAATCAGATAGGGGCCACCGTTTTATTCTTTCGGTCATCGACTACGCGACGCGCTGGCCTGAGGCTATTCCCTTGAAAGACATTACGGCTGACCATATCGCTGAAGCGCTTATGACTATTTTCTCGCGAGTCGGATTTCCCGGCGAGATTCTTTCCGACAGAGGTCCACAATTCACCTCTGAACTATACAAAAAGGTGCTGGAGTTAGCGGGCATTAGGCAGAAATTAACGTCCCCCTATCATCCGCAATCAAACGGTTGTTGCGAGCGGTGGAACGCGAGCATGAAGGCAATGTTAGCCCGCGTATCTGCCGATAGACCAGGAGACTGGGACCGTCAGCTCCCCGCTATTCTTTTCGCCTATAGGGAACTCCCGCACGCGTCCACGGGTTTCTCCCCATTTGAACTATTATACGGACGTAAACCACGTGGCCCGATGGCCATTCTTAGTCAATTGTTCACCGGTTCGGAAACCGATGATTATGATACGCGCTCCGCGTATCAATATGTTGTCGATCTCCGACAACGAATTATTAATGCATGCAAAACCGCTCTGCAATTTGCATGCGCTAGAGCGAGTTCTTCAAAATTTTATCGCGATCAGGGCGCCCAAATGCGCGCCTTAACCGTCGGAGATCTGACACTTGTACTTTTGCCTCAAACGCAAAATAAACTCCTTCTAACGTGGAAGGGACCATATAGAGTCCAAAAGAGACTCTCCAGAGTCAATTACTTGATAGACATCCGCGGGCAGCAAAAAGTATTCCATATTAATATGCTCAAAAAGTACCTGCCTAGCGATGATCGTCGTCGAGGCGACTCCGTTCATGTCATCGCAAGGGCCAACGCGACTTTAGTTACTGTCGACGACGAGGACCCGTTAAGTATCGACAGATCCTTGCCCATATTACAAGCCTCCGAGAGCATCAGTGATATTAATATCAGTGATGAGCTTACGCCGTCTCAAAAACAGGACCTTACGGACCTGCTCCAAGAATTTGCGACAGTGTTCACTGACCTGCCCGGTTGTACGTTTTTAGTCCAACATGTAATCCGTCTCCAGACAGACGTGCCTGTTTTTGTAAAACCGTACCCGTACCCGCTGCACGCTCACGAAACAATAATCACCGAGGTACGTGCAATGTTACAATTAGGCGTAATAGAGCGGTCTACAAGCCCTTATTGCTCGCCCATTGTGTTAGTCAAGAAGAAAGACGATACCGTGCGCTTCTGCATTGACTATAGAAAGCTCAATGCTATTACCATCTATGATGCGGAACCCATTCCCAATCAGGAGGACCTTTTCGCGCGGTTATCTAACGCCACTATCTTCTCTAAAATAGACTTATCCAAAGGATATTGGCAGATTCCTCTCGAAGAGGATAGTAAACAGTATACAGCCTTTCAAACCCCTTTGGGTTTAATGCAATGGAAATATATGCCTTTTGGACTGGTTACTGCACCAGCAACTTTCGCGCGCATGATGAACATCTTATTAAATGAACTGCGCTGCGTGTTATCCTACTTCGATGATATATGTATTTTTCAGACCGATTGGGCTGGCCACTTGATGGCCCTTCGTGAAGTCTTTGCCACTCTTCGCCGAGCTGGCCTTACCGCGAGGCCCAGTAAGGTCTTCTTGGGCTATTCCCACATAAACTTCTTGGGTCATACCATAACCCGCGGGGTTCAGACTCCAGACAATCGCAAAATATCCACTATTTTGAAACTTCAACCCCCTAAAACTAAAAAACAAGTCCGTAGCTTGTTGGGACTTTTGAATTACTACAGGAAGTTCATACCAAACTTTTCTTCCCTTTCAGCCCCGTTATCTGATCTAACGAGGAAGAATTTTCCAAATAAAGTCGTCTGGACGCCTCAGTGCGCTGATGCCCTTCAGACTATTCAGAATTTATTTTCTACTTTCCCCCTGCTTGTTTTACCAGATATTCGCCAGACCTTCGTCGTCCGTACAGATGCGTCGGATAAAGGTATCGGCGCCGTGTTGCTCCAAGAGCATGAAGGTTCCTTACGTCCGTGCTTTTACGCAAGCCGGAAGCTACTTGATAGAGAGACTCGATATGCGATTATCGAACGTGAGTGTCTCGCGATTGTTTACGCGGTCGATGCATTTTCTCGATACTTATTAATGTCCGAATTTATAATTGAAACGGATCATCGTCCATTACTATTCCTCAAGTCGAACAGAGCGAGAAATGCGCGACTTACCCGATGGAGCCTTGCGCTCCAGGAATACAAATTTACCATTAGAGCTATACCTGGGAATGATAATCTACAAGCCGATGTGTTGTCCCGGTTAATTTAGTATCATTATATAGTCTGTAAACATTGAGGTTGAGCATTTTTCACCTTATTCGGAGACCGTGGATGGTTTCACATTATTTGTCCTACAAGTTATGGGCATACTTTCTCAAAATTTATGTGATTCCTTTATCCACTAGCGTCCATTCTGACCAAGACCTGAGTTCCAGACAACCTTGATGCCTTTGTCTGCGGGTCAATGAGATGAGGAAATGGCAAACCAAGGGACCAGACCTACTGCTGCCAGGATACCATTACGTTAGATTAACCATTGTTTGTACATGTTATATATGTCATAATTACGCTCAGTGAAGCTATGAGCTAGATGCTCAATATTTTAAGTCTTTACAGTATGTCTTTGTGAAATAGGTTATCACTTTAATTGTAACGATATTGTTACATTACAAATATTACACTATACACAATTACCACATATATTATAGAACGTCGCATATGTCCTTCAGAATGCACGTTCTCAACAATTTTTTTCATGACTTTCAGTTAACGCTATAGTTTTTCCATATGGCTTCCAAATGTATTCTGACTTAATGACTTTAGTACACATTGTGTCGTTCAAACCCTAAGTTTTCACTGGGGTGGGGGATGTGTCAAGACCAGATTTAATTCATAAGAGTAAATTTTTGCGAGAGCAGTAAGTAATTTTTAGAAACGTAATTATTGTACGAGCCAGCATAACTTGGCCTTGAGCTGGTCTCGTAAACAATGTGTTTTGAACAGTTTTTTCCCTGATAGATAGACAGAAGGTGGGGAAGGATAGAGGGACAGCGTAGGTGTGCATGACTGAGCACTTGTTGTAGCTCGTGTTTTGAACTAGGGGTAGTAAAGAGGGAAGGGGTGAGTAGGAATTAAATGTTATTGAGACGTCTGTTGACGTACAGAAAAACCGTGATCCAGAGTAAAAGCTCGGGGTTTTGAACATGTTAAGAATTTATTGCTATAAAATTTATATTATATTGTATTGAAGTAATTCGACCTTTGATGTCGACCCAAGGTCGTTGCGTAGGGCTGTTACTTAAAATAACTCAGTTCGGCAGCTGAGCTAGAAGTGGTTGCACCAATCACAATCCAGGAATTAGACGGTAAGCTGCAGATGCAGTCCAGTATTTAAGGCCATACAGAACTTAGTTCTGGGCCACATGTAGAAAATCCATTTACGAGGTGGACGGCGATAGTCCTCAGCCAGATGAGGGACATGGAGACGCAGTTGAGCAGTCCATTGTGAGGGGCCTGATTTAAAGCTCCAGAGCCTAAGCTACTTGGTTTGATATAAACCCACAGCCTTTACATCCAGCGCTCTCACTCCCAGTGAGGGCCGCATGGTGAGAATCTATACTAATTTGTAATGATGAAAGTGAACCGTTCTACTTACTTTTGAAGACAGTTTCAGAGCTACCGCCAGACAACGCATGGTTGTACAAGCATTCTCCATGGCGTGTCTAGAGGAAATGTCCACATCATAACATGTCTCATTGAATTAATAGAATTTAAACTGTTAAATCTGTCGCCACGTGCGCGGATTCTATTTGCCATATAACTCATATGACCTGCAAGTAGTTAGATTGAATTCGTTAGTCTTTATAAAAGCTGTAGTTCCATTAGTTAGATTCAGTTGCCTTTGAATTGATATATATATTTATAATTATATTTGTTACATTAATTCCTGTAATTAAACTGCCCTACAGTTCTGCTAAAATTGAAAGCAATTGATTTATTTAGTTTCTAGAGTGCAAGTATTTATTTTTGTGTGTTCGTCGATTGTGGGAGCGGACCTCGAAAGAGTGTCAGTCGAAATATCCCCATGTAACCCACATCGCGACAGTGGTGATAGATGTTGTGGTGTTGCTAGTGGTGGTAGGTGTTATGAGTAGTAGTTTATGTTGTGATGTTGATAGTGGTGGTAGATCTTGTGATGTTGCTAGAGGTGGTAGATGTTGTCACGAGCGAGTGAGCGAGGGTCAATAGAAGAAAGCAGTCGGGAGATTGTGATGTGTTTTCCAGTGATGACTGGTAGGTGGAACGATGATTGATAATTAGGATGATTGATGTATTATATTCGCCTATGACCATGATGTAAATAAGTATATGTGAGGAATGTGGAAGGCATTGATTACTATGTATAGAGATGTGCGCCATGAGCGATAGATGGAAGTTGGGATCATGGATTCGTAGCGAGAGTGAGTACTGTGTAATACGGTGGAGGTGTGTTACCGTAAGATGTGTGATGAGTGAAAGGTGGACTATTGTGTGTACACTTCATGGTTTGTAATGAGGGGTGAAGTGAATAGAAATGGTATGGTATTATACCAATGTAATGTTATTCTTATAGGTGCCGGGGCCGGGCAGAGACGCCACTCGCGGTGAGCCCACTAGCACAGGGGATAGGCCAGCATAGGGCCGAAGGCTACTCATAGGCCAGTGGAGTGAAGCTGTCGCGCAGGACAGTAGGAGCGCATGAGTCGTGGCAGTCTGGCCACAGACAGGGACGTTGTATAGACTGTTAATGTGCTATTAAGATGTATTACTGTGATATTGACATACTACTGTGCTATTAAGAGATACTAATGTGGAGTGAACTATTAATGTGCTATTGCCATGCTGAGGTGCTATTGGAATGCTAATGTGTTATTGCACTAGGAAGGTGCTATTGAGAGACTGCGGTGCGAGTGAAATATTAATGTGCTATTAAGACATTGAGAGGAGAGGCTGAAGCCGAAGTGTCTTTAGAAAGTAATTACCGGGTTGTGGACCCGAGGAAGAGTGCATGTGGGAATAAGGCCGTTGGAGGGTAGTTAAGTTCAATAATATAATGTATGTAATTGCACTTTATCTTTATGTATAATAAATGTGTGAGTCTGATGGGTTGTTCTGTTAAGTGTTATACGTGTTCGTTCGTGATTGTTGTCCTGTTATAATTATTACATCTCCCAGTCTGGGATTTGTGACAGTTGTGATGTTGATAGTGGTGGTAGATGTTATGATGTTGTTGGTGGTGGAAGATGTTGTGATATTGATAGTGGTGGTAGATGTTGTGATGTTGATAATGGTGGTAGATGTTGTGATGTTGATAGTGGTGGTAGATGTTGTGATATTGATAGTGGTGGTAGATGTTGTGATGTTGATAGTGGTGGTAGATGTTGTGATGTTGGTAGTGGAGGTAGATGTTGTGATGTTGATAATGGTGGTAGATGTTGTGATGTTCCTAGGGGTTACAGGTGTTTTGATGCTGATAATGGTGGTAGATGTTGTGATAGTGATAATGGTGGTAAATATTCTGATGTAGATAGTGGTGGAAGATGTTATGATATTGCTAAAGGTGGTCACCATTTTATCGATAGTTCTTGTGAAAGTTGTCTTAGAACCAGTTATATTAAGACTACAATGCCGCAAATGAAGTATTTTGAAATTGCTATGTAATGGAGTGATGGCTACTAGACGTGTCTTTGAGAGAAAGTGAAAATTGTTTGACGTTTAAGGATCTATCTTTTTGTTTTTCTGTTTTCTTTTATATATCAAATACATAGGCCATTTTCTGAGTTTGTGTGTGTGTGGTTGTTGTATGTATATGTATGTTTGAGTGTGATTCAGTGTAAGTATGATAAGAATTAATGCTCGAAAGCACTTAGACACTGGCCGTGAAAGGGCTAGAGCGTTAAATGAAATTTTTGACGGTAGTTTTACGTGAATATATCTTGATTTTGGACAAAATGTAGTGCTTTAATTAATGATTTTTTTTTTTTTTAAAGAGACACGTTTTCATCTACTAGAATGGAAATGTATGACTAGAAAATTTAGTTGTGACTATAATATGATCATCGTACTGCAAACGGCATTTTAGTTAGTAATAGTAATTTAGTGATATAATTTTTGGTTCAGAATGTTCACATTCTGGCCCCGTTGCAGTATGGTTATTACACCAGTAGTTGTAGTGAGGGTGGGTGGGTCGGGGTGGGAATGGGTCGATGACAAAACCCTAGTGACTTATCTAGACCAGACGTGGGGGGAGAAAGGAAGGGAAGTAGATTAGTAACTCTTTTCACAACCGAATTCATTTCAACAGTTTCAAATCGCTACCTAGAAAGAAAACGGGCAGGCAGAAGAAGGATCTCTACGTATAATTTTATTTTAGCGCTGTTTTCATTGTACTGTTTGTCATCGGGGGAATCCAAACCCAACAAAACAATAATAGCATGGACTCTCTCTCTCTCTCTCTCTCTCTCTCTCCTCACGCTCTCTCTTCTTGTTTCTCTCTCTCTCTCTCTCTCTTCCCTTATTTCTCTCAACTCTCTAACCTTTCTTTTCTTCCATTCTCTCTCTCTCTCTATCTTTTCCCTCTCCCTTCTTATCTCTCTTTCTCTCTCTCTCTCTCTCTCTCTCTCCTCACGCTCTCTCTTCTCGTTTCTCTCTCTTTCTCTCTCTCTCTCTCTCTCTCTTCCCTTATTTCTCTCAACTCTCTAACCTTTCTTTTCTTCCATTCTCTCTCTCTCTCTCTCTATCTTTTCCCTCTCCCTTCTTATCTCTCTTTCTCTCTCTCTCTCCCCCCACCCCCCAGTCCTCTCCCCCCCCTCTTTCCATCTCCCATCTCTCTCTTCTCTTCCTTTCTCTCTATGTCACTCTCTCACCCTCTCTCTTTCTCTCTAGCTCACTGTGTATTAAAAAAGAAGACATCAGACTTTACCACTATTTAGATCACTCTCTATTCTCTCTCTCTCCCCCTTTCTCTCCCGTCTCTCTGTCTTTTCCCCTCTCTTTCTCCCTTCTCTTCCTCGCCTTCTATTACTCTCTCTCTCTCCGTGTTTTAAAAACGAGACATCAGACCTTACCACTACCCAGATCCACAGAGAGGGGCGTGGCACATGCCTTCACACGTCTGAGATAAATGTGAGCAGCACAAACAAGTAAAGACGTCTTGACATCTCTGGCGCCAAGTTGGGACTTTAAGTCTCGAAAGTTCAGTTGAAATCTGAACTGTTCAGCTCTTACTAAGACTGTGTCATTCTGGAGGGGTCCTACTAGTAGTTCAAATCTGAACTGGTTCACGTCAAGATAGTCTGTAGTACAGAGTATTTCTTGTGTGTCTTCCTCTTGTAGTAGGTGGCACTGATAGGGTGGAGGCGGTTGATCTGCCAGGGGATGGATAGATGGATGGATGGATGGATGGATAAATAGGTAGATAGATAGATAGACAGTCCGACAGATAGATAGATAGATAGATAGATAGATAGATAGATAAATAGATAGATAGATAGATAGATAGATATGAAGATAGACTGACAGACAGACAAACAGACATACAGACGGGTATATTGATAGATAGATGAATTTAATACGGACAAGTAGATAGACAGAAGACATACAGACAGACAGACAGATAGATAGATAGATAGATAGATAGATAGATAGATAGATAGATAGATAGATAGATAGATAGATAGATGCATAGAGAATGGATAGATAGATAGATAGATAGATAGATAGATAGATAGATAGATAGATAGATAGATAGATAGATAGATAGATAGATAGAAAGAGGATGGATAGAAAGATAGATAGATAGATAGATAGATAGAGAATGGATAGATAGATATATAGATAGATGGATAGATAGATAGATAGATAGATAGATAGATAGATAGATAGATAGATAGATAGTTAGATAGATAGACCTTCACACTCAGTACTCCTCCATTCTCCCTAGAGATCAGCGGCCACACCCCTGTTAAAAATGAACAGCTTTGGTCGGGCATCCCCTGGTCATGAAACACTGACATCTCACAGGTAAATTAGACAACTTTCTTTTTGTCTTTCCAGGAAATCTTTTCATTTTTATCAGTTACGAAAGAAGACTGAGGCAAAATGGCACGTAACGAGGGCCGCCTATGTCAAACGTTGAAATGCCATCTCACGATCTGGGTTATTTGTATAATCTTCCTAATCTGTAACCTTCATTATTTAATTCTATTTGTGAAATTTAAAGTGACGAATCTCTGAGTACCAAACATAAATGAAGTACCCAAAATAGACTGTGAAAGGCGCAAAGAGGACACTAATCTGCCGAAGAACCGTGAAATCAAACTCACACATATTTTAATCACTTACCTACAACAATTACGCTGTATCTTTGTATTTCCTTCTTCCCGGAAAACCGACATTTGTAGACACCTTCATCATGGTGCTCAATGCCATAGACGACTATGGTAGAACAGCTAGTGTGGTTAGATCCGCAGGATTCGACTCGATACTTTCCGGGCATAGTAGTATTCCAGAGCTGCTCTCCACCAGCCAACGTATCCCCGCTGGGTACGGTCCAAGAACATCCCACAGTATCTGATACATCACATGCCAATGTCAGTGTCAAGATCAAATGTGGTCAAAGGGAAATAACTTAATTAATACAACCTAGAGTGGGATGTCAAGATTAAATATGTTCTTTTAATTTTGGTCCGGAGCAGGCTCATTCACACTGACCGTTGCGGTACTAAACCGTGTGGCAATTCTTGTTGCAAGACGTGCACACATGTCCTTCAATCGTCTTCCATCGAGTGCCCTTTGTCGACGTTCAGCATTAAGGAAGGCTTCACTTGCCATAGTCGCAATCTGGTGTATGCTATCCGCTGTGCCAGGTGTCATATGTTGTACATTGGTGAAACGGGACGTCAGCTTCACACTCGGTTCCGGGAGCACCTCCGTGACATTGAAAATCGAAATGGAAAGCCTATTTCTGTCCATTTTAATCGACCAGACCATGAGCCATCCAACGACATTCAAATTCTGGGGCTCAAGTCTTGTCATGCAGGTGCTGATGTACGCTTTCAAACCGAACAACGATTAATTTTCCAGCTCGGCACTATCACTCCCCATGGCATCAATGTCCAACATTGCCTACGATAATTCCACTGTTGCTAATATCAATATATATATATTATATATAATTTTCTTTATTATTATTATTTTCTTTCATTTATTTATCTATTTGTTTATTTATTTATTTATTTTTTTTTTTTTTTATCTCTTTTTCTTTTCATTTACTGCGACTCCTGACATTGCGCACCATCCCTGTCTTGTGCTCTGAGGCACTATATGGCGTCTTCATCTTGGTTACTAACCAATTGCGTCACTTCGTGCTTCCTGCTTTTGGCGGACGGACGTGCTTTGGTGCTGCTAACGAAGCAAGAACTCGCAGCTAAGTAAACTGTTTCACTTCGTTCCTGTTGAAGTCTTTTATTGTTAGTTTTTTTTTCACTTGACAAAGGCGAAAGCCGAAAATTTATGCATTTTCTGTCTTCTCTTTAGTTTGCTTTGTACTGTTTAGGTTTTATTTCTCACGCGGGGCTTCGCAACATACAACCTTTTCTTTTTGCCCAATTTTGACATATTACAGGTATATATAATATCTTTGCACTTAATGGTTCTATTTAACTCAGTCTTAGTGTGAATGATAAAATATTTATAAACAAAATGCAACAGAACACAACTGTTACTGGCAAAATAATGACCAGTGCACCCTATCTCATCCCACCACACCTTAATATTATATATTATATATATTATAAATATAATTATAAACCACCACCACCCCTTAGACTGGAAATTCCGGAGCTAGAACTACTATATAACTATTTGTGTCTGGGTGTGGCAACGCCTTCAGAGCTGGCGGTACCCTACTGAAAATGCCTACCCTTATAAATATGACATGAACTGTAATATTGCCGGACTCCCAGGACTGAAACCCAATATATCTATGTAACAATGCCAACTCTCATAACCCACTGCCTGGAAAGTATATTGGGTAATGGAATGTCATTACAATGTCTCACAGTCATGCAAGGGGCGATGAAAGAAAATTTGGAGTGTAGGGGCGGCTCTTGCCTAAAAATGTTGAGAACCACTGATGTAAGAGATTAAATAAGCCCAAGAATCAACAGTAATGTGTTATTGTAGATGTTGGTGTCATCGTTACTTTCACAAGAAGGATTGTTATTTATAGTAAAGACAATCATGCACAAACCAACCTGTCTTACGTTCATCTGTTTATCCATCCATCCATTCACCCACCCCTCCATTCACCCATCCATCTTTCCATACATCCATCCATCCATCCGTCCATCTATCCCAACCTCATCCCTCCCACAGTGATCTAGTTTTGCGATTTGCCAGATGAGTGATTCCTAGTACAACTTTAAGAAATGGCCCACAGGCTCCTTAGTAAACCAACTCACCCCAAGTTTAGCACCATTGCTAGATCTCTGTATCACAGTCCCCTGGCTCAGGGGATAGGCAATGTTTAGTGTAGCCGTCCTGGCAGATGGGTCGCAGCCGTAATATCTGTGAATTAGTTACAAACGATATTCAATTCAAACAATTATAATATTTCCTCACTGCAGGATTCTAAACGGCTAACTCTGAAAATGCCGTGTGCTGGTTTTTTTCCGGAATTAAGAGTGGCATCACATGACACATCCTGTAAATAAAATAAGCACTGGATATGTAATCGGAAATATTTTTAGTATCGGTACCGATTCACAGCTCCAAAATGTGTTTAATAGCCTTGTTTTTCAGTTTTTCCACTCTCCTGTAAAATTTACCAAAACCGAGTTAGCCGTTTAGAATCCTGCAACAACGATTTGATCTTCTGAAATTGGAATTTACTGTGTTTTAATAATTATGTTGCCTAAATGAAACAATCTAGAAGACAGATGTGATGTAAAATAGATATTTAACCAGGAATATAAGTTAATAATTCCCACGCAGTTCTGCACCAGTTCCAGAGGAAAACCTTTGCAGAAAGAAAATGCTTCATTCTTTTCACTTACAGCTGAACTGTAGATGAACATAAACTGTGCAAAAGCAATTCTTCTGTCCTGCGATAAAAAGTCTAATAAGGCACTGAATAAAGTCAGTTTCGCGTCGGCTTTGACTCAGACTTCAACTTCATTTGAGTCACATAGTGAGAAAAACTGGTGTTTCAGTCTTAGTAGTGCACCAGGTGACGTTCAACTCCAGAGTTCAGAAAACAGTCTTGACTCCATGAGAGACCCTTGTATACGGATTTAAAACAGAATTAGAAGCAAGATAGACTAGATGCGGCGCGTTAGGGGCCTTACTGATACTGCTAATACGACTAATAATAATAATACTGAAGATCATTTACATAACGCCCAATCCCAAAATGTGCTCTAGGAGCTTTACCGAAAGTCTTGTTGTCTCCATTTGTAACTCAGCAACTCTCTCTCTCTCTCAAGCACAATCTCTTGCATACAATCTTATTACAACTTCAACGCCCTTTGTACTGGGACAAAATATGGCAAAACAAAAAACAAAAAATTGCACGTGGCCAAGCAGCGCTTCAGAAACAATCAGGAAAGCGAAAGAATGAGAAAGGAAACAAAGCACTAGCATTTCGACTTTATTGTGTTTTTTTAAGTCCTTCCCACTGAGACCTACTTGATGACATCAGTTCTTTCTTTAATGACCACGCCACAAATGCAGGCGACAGCGCCGCTGAAGCAAGGCCAAGTTCTGATCTGTACCATGAAATCTCTGCTCTTGACTTGGTAAGCGATAAAATCTCTGGCCACGAACAGATGGTGAGGACCCCTGAAAGAGAGAGAGAGAAAGGAACATTTACCATTAGCACTATCACCACTGTCAACATCGTCATAATTATCATTATTCAACATGTAAACAATATGTTATCTCGTCAGTAGACCTGAAATCTTCAAAGATACCGCCTGGTTTTTCTAGGTTTTAAAAGATACGTTGTGAGTATATTAATGAGATTATAGGTTTGTCATTCAACCCTGAATGTTGTGATCAGCAGGAAAGTATAATTATTTGTAAGCACATAAAAGAGAAAGAGGCGGAGGGGGAGGGGAGAAAAAGAGAAACACAGAGAGAGAAGGAGACAGAGAGAAAAAGGGAGAAATGAAAGGGGAAAAGTGAGAGAGAGGGGGGGGGGGAGTAGGCTGGAAAGGTGGGGGAGAACGTGTTTTTTTTTTTTTTTACTGATTTATTGTAAAGTGCTTTGGGCTCACATTGTTGAAAGGATATAAATGTACATCATTGTTTTTGTTATTATAGCCATGGAGGCCCGCTTGAAGGATACTCGGCGGCCGACAGCCCTCACCAGAAGGTTTACGGTGCTTGTGTAACGGGTGTCCAAATACATGTATTTCTGTCTTTACCTGAAATCAAATCCTGTGATATGTGATCTCCGGTGAGGGAACACGTAAAAGATGCTTCGTCTTTAACAACCACCTGAAAAATATGAATGTTGCTGGTTAGGTTGTTAAGGATTGGTAGAGCAGAATGTTCCCAGTAATATTTGATTTGTCTTTTTGATGTCCGTCTACTTGATATCTGTCTGTACGATTCTCCGTCTTTTCACTTCTTTGTTCTTGATATCTGTCGTTTAATTTCTGTCTTTTGGATTTCTCTCTCCTTGACATCTGTCTTTTAATTTCTGTCTTTTGGATTTCTCTCTCTTTGATATCTGTCTTTTAATTTCTGTCTTTTGGATTTCTTTGTTTTTCATGTCTGTGTTTACGATTTCTGCCTTTTTTACTGTTGGCTTCTTGATTCTAGCCTGTGTTCTGTTCCTGACTGCCTTGTCTTCATGTGGTAAGAGCAAACTGTCGAGAGATACAATGGACACGAAGGAGCGAAAGTAATGATGTTAATCATTATGCTCTATATAGAAAAATTACTATTAAACTGTCATGAATGAGCATTCATGGTGTAGCCTATCAGAAAAGAAACCAAAAAGCATCTTCATCATCGCAATCGACAATGATTCTTTCACAGGCTGGTCACTCACCGACAACTGTTCAAGCTGATACCCATGGAACACCTGCAGGTAAGGGGAACTCTTTGCGGGAGACAATTCATGAAATTTCAGGTACACACCACGATCGCCTCCCCTGACCATATTCCGATTTGGCACAACAGTGATCTGGAAAAACAATGGGATATTATAATGGCCTGATAGATTCGACTGCCGGGCACAGACAATAAATTAAGGATAACCAATGGAAATATCCCATGAAGCTTCAACTAATATGTGTCTACGAGAAAAAAAACACCAAAAAACATACACACACACAAAACTCGGGTTACCAAGGGCACAGGGGGAAGAGAATCCCTGCAAAACTCATTACAGGCGCTAATTCAGTGAGAAAAGGATGGACACCGCTCTCCATATTTTGATTTTATTTGTGCACGCTCTGGATTTTTTATTATTTTTTTTTGAAAATGGGGCGGGGTGGGGGGGGAGCATTTGTGACGATATAAGAATTTTGAGTATTGTTACCAATTTACGGACAAAGTATAAATCAATCTGAGATATTTTAACAGGTGTCAAATGAACCGCTTTGATGACTGAACTGGAACTTCTGTTGGAGCACATAAAGGACTGGAACTGGGGTGACGAGTTAAGATAAGATAAGAATCACACTTTATTATCCCATGAGGTAAGTTATCTTTCACAGAGCGTTTAAGAGCACACACGTGGTTCATACAACTCCGGCATCATTACATAAACATATATCATAACTCAGTAAGCTCAATACTAGAAATACATGAGGTGACATGGTGAGAAACTTTAGTGAAATATGACATACACGTCATCTAGGTAACCTGACTTGTTGCGGGGAATTGCTGAGGAAAAACCATTTTCAATCTGTATCTTTCTCTGTTTACTTTTATGATTGTATATTATTCTGTTGCTCCTGGGTGAACTACACATTTACATGGGTGCCAGCAACGGAGCTGTCTGAAACCTGAAAATCACTTTGATCAAATCAGCCAAACCTGAAGTCGTGGATACTAAGCAACCCAGTGATAAAACAGACCTGCCAACTAAATGACACCTAAATCGCGTATACCAATGCTACACAAAGGCAGTTTTCAAATATATATATATCAGAGAACAAAACACTTTACGTGTCACAATAATGTACTACGGTTACAAAGTATTTGTGCACACCTATAACCTTCCTTGTTCATGTAAAATGTGTGTGACTGCAGCAGTTTTTGTTCTATAGGATGAATATTATTTCCTACTTAATTTTGAATGTGAGAAAAATTTCTCCAATAAATTTATAAAACCTATCACAAACACACAATGGACAATACATGTAGCTACTGCTTTGTGCGTGTTTATTAATATTAATTGTGTCTCTTGAGCCAGTAAAATAGATCCTGTTGTCTCCCTTTCAATTCAACACCGCTGAGCTGGGTTTTCCTTTGTACGGAAATGGAAACAGCAACGGAAACGTCAAAAACCCGTCAAGTAGTGAAATAGAACTACATGTACACGCACTAAATGGAGGTTTGACGTTTTCGTTTCCGTACACATGAAAACAAGGCTTTAGTAGTATGCCGTTGCTTGACTCGCACTGCTTACGGCTGCTTACGGCCCCCGTGGTTATTAGAAGCGTCAGACCTAGCCCTCACTCACGCTTGCTATAAGTACCGTTTATTGGACTGAAAGTGAAATCCGGCTATGCCAATGATATTGATGCCGGAAAACTAAAAAAAAGTAGAACAATCTGAGGCCTTTGTAAACTATGCAGTATGCTATAGCCTCCGTCATCGGGTTGATCTAGTACAATGAGTATTAGTGGGTTAGCCGTACAATGTGTATCAGTACAGTGATGTAGGGGGCATGCTCGACCTTGATCTAGATTCTACGGTTTTTGCATAACAGTAGTAACACGTCAAATCAGTCCGCGCAACACATTCACAGTAAGGGTGTGCGAATCCAAAAATTTCGGACTCGATTCCGGAATCGAGTAATAACAAAAGGAGTCGAGTAATTACTCGAGTAAGTACTCGATTCCCAAGGTGCCAGGAATCGAGTAATTACTCGAGTAATTATACTAACGAGAACTTGTTATTCAATTTTTTTTGCATGGCAAATGTTGGTGTTGCTATTGTTTTAACTTCAGTACTGTTGTTGCTGTAGCTGTTGGTGGTGGTGGTAGTGGTGATAATAATGCACTGCTGCTGCAATTACTGTTTTAACCTTGTTGTTACTGCTGCTAATGCTGTTGTTGTTGTTGTTGCCACTGCTGTTTCACCACTGCTGCTGTTGTTGTATTTGTTGTTGTTGTTGCTGTTGCTGCTGTTGTTGTTGTTGGTGTTGGTGGTGGTGGTACACTGAAAATAAAATGCATACCTAAAATTTATAACTGTGAACCTCAGAGAATGCACTTCATACATGAAGTTTGCTTGGGATCATCATAGGTTCTTAATAGTCAGCAATTGAACGTTGTTGGGTTTTTTTTTCTTTTTTCTTTCTTTTTTAAAGTTTTTTTTTCTTCTTTTTTAATTGTTTGTTGTTTTTTTTTTTTTCTTTCTTTCTTTTTTTTTTCTTTTATTTTTTACAACATATTACTGTTTAGAAACAACAACATATTTACATTTTCTGCTGTCAATCTTGATCTCCTGCTGGATACCAGTTCTCCGGCAGCAGAAAACAATCTCTCTGATGGGACGGAGGATGCTGGAATGCACATATATTTCTTGGCAAGTTTCGAAAGTCTGGGGAATATGTTTTCGGATTTTCTCCAGTATTCCAATGGATCGCTGTTTCTGGGGATGTTTTCATCTTCGAAGTATCTTCGTTTTTCAATTTCGGTGTTGACGGTTTGTGTTCTCTTGGTTGTTGTGGATTCAACAAGATCGTCAAAGTGCGACCATAAGTTGTCAGTTGATGTAACATCTTGTGCCTCTGTTGATGGGCCTTGTTCTGGGTCTGGGTCAGGCATGATGGAAGTCATTTCTGCCACAAGTCTTGTGCTTGTTGCTTCAAGAGTCACTGGAGACGAAAATGCAAGTTTCTTGAATCGTGGGTCGAGAAGAGCAGATGCTGCCAGGTGAAATCGGGTTTCGGCATCTCGAAATCTTCTGTCCAGATTGTCAAGAAGTTTCTGTGCTAGTGGCGATGTTGCAGCATGTCCAGTCATTTTTCTGCGTAGGGCCTGGCAGAGGATTATAACTTTCGACGGGGAGACGTATTTTTCGGCCGAAAACTCTCTCGTGACATCTTCAAATGGCCGCAGGATTTCTAGGGATGACTTCATTTGCTGGACTTCTCTGTCTTCAATACAAAGGCTTGGTCTGCCCACATAGCACAAAGCTTTTGTGACAGCCTGGTGCTGCTCGTGATATCGTTCAAGCATGTCATAAGTTGAATTCCATCGTGTTTCAACTTCAGCTATGAGTTTTTTGTTCGGTTGACCAGATTCACTTTGTATTTCTCGAAGACAGTCGGACGCTTTGACGCTGTGGTGGAAATAGGTGACTATTTCCCGGACTTTTCTACGAAGAGGGGCCAGTTCAGATTCGTCCAAAGCTCCTTTCACCACAAGGTTTAACATGTGTGCAAAGCAGGGCATCTGGTGTTGACCCAATGTTCTGATTGCTGCTATCATGTTAGAGGCTCCATCCGTGACAACTGACACAATCTTGCTTTCGATGCCCCAGGAAACACATATGGCTTTGATTTCATCTGCAATGTTCTCTGCTGTGTGTTCTCGTTTCATGTGAACGGTGTCCAGGGTTGCAGATTTCAGTTTCCATTCATCTAAAAAGAACATTTAAAAAATGTATAAATATGAGCAAATGAGAGAGAGAGAGAGAGAGAGAGAGAGAGAGAGAGAGAGAGAGAGAGAGAGAGAGAGAGAGAGAGAGAGAGAGAGACGACAGAAAGAGAGAAAAGAGACAGACAGACAGACATAAACAGACACAGCCACACACAGAAACAAGACGAAAAGATATTATAGTGAAATGAGGTATATTTACCTGTAATGTAGTGGCACGTTACTGTTAAATATGAAACAGTCTGGCGGGACGTCCACCCATCTGTTGTGAGAGCGATATACTCGGCCTTTGCTAAGTCTGTTTTCAGGGCTTCAGCTTCCTTCGCATACAACTCTTTTAGGTAATGTCTAGACATAGTCGTGCGACAGGGGATGTCAAATTTCGGGTCCAAGGCATGCAGCAAATCCTTGAAGCCTTCATCTTCCACCATAGAAAAGGGCTGCATGTCCTTTACAATCATGCGCATCAGCTTTTCTGTCAGTTGTTTTTGTCTAGGTGCATCTTTCTTGTATTTGAACAAATGCTGGGTCGCTTGGTGTAGGGTCTGCTGCTCCATTTTCTGCCTTTTCGTTGTGGTGGACTCTTCTTGGCTCTCATCAGCTGTCATCGACATGGCTTCTTGGGTATGTCGTGCTTTGACGTGTTTCAGCATATTTGAAGTGTTATTGCAATCTGCAAGTTCAGCCTTGCATAGTTTGCATTTCACTTTCTTGGCAGCAGGACATTTTTCGAAATATGTCCACACGTTGCTCTTCTGTCTGGAACTCATGCTTGATCGATGTGGAGTCTGAAGTTATGCAATCGAAGATTGGTGGATGAATGATAATTTTGGGGCTTTTGTCTGTTATTTATACATACAGTCTCGATTGCCCATGATCCATCGGATCCAAGATTGTGCCCATATTTGTAGACAAGCATTTCAAATTTCCACGAAAAACAGAATTTTCTTTTCCTTATTCGGTTAGTTGATATGCTCGTGCAGGCTGCACCCTTTTCCTGGAAAATTGCAGAATGTTGCAACCATATTTGGTCAAGTGTTGAAACGTGAACCAAAAAAAGATGTCATCCCTTTCCGAGCTGAGCTCGAGGGCTGTTTTTGGTGTTCATGAATTTCCGAGGGGACTCGAGTGGAATTGATTCCAGATGCACCATTTTGGACATAATTATGCTTTTGATTGTCGTTGTTTGTTTGTTTGTTAGTTTCTTTGTTTGTTTGTTTGTTTGTTTGTTATTGTTGTTTTTATTTGTTTGTTGTTTGTTGTTGTTGATTGGTTGGTTGTGGTGATGATGGTGGCGATGTTGTTGCTGTTGTTGTAAACTATAACAACTTGTGTGAGCTAAGGCTAGTATTGAATGTTTCTTTTGAAATCGAAACCACCGTAAATTCTTGGAATTCTAAGAGTAGTTTCACTTTCAGTTCTGTTGCCGTCGGTTTCCACTTGCTGTACTCACCCAGCACGTGTGGTTGTGGTGGTGGTGTGGTGATTTGACGTGCTTTCAATATAATTTTTTGCCCAATTTGTGTATGGGACTCGAGTCCTTTACCGAGGAGTCGAGTCCGGAATCGGGTTGTTGGAATCGAGTCCAGAATCGAGTATTTGATTGGAGACTCGAGTCCGGAATCGCCGCAGTTAAGAATCGAGTACTCAATTCCGGAATCGTTACTCGCACACCCGTAATTCACAGTACACGGGGAACCAAGCAACCGGGTATTCCAAACGAAAGCATCCATCGTCAATCAATAATACACGTTTGTAGATCTACCACTGCAGGCGTCTAATGAATTAATTCTGACGTAGGCCTGACACACGGGACGAGGTCAGCGCAACACATGATAGACTACGACCACTTAGACGATACGCGGTCTAATAAATTAATTCTGACGTAGGCCTGACACACGCGACGAGGTCAGCGCAACACATGACCACACACGACCACTTAGACGATACGCGGAACAAGCGGGTCTTGACCGGACAAAATATGTGACCCTTTGACCCTTCGCTCACTTTCAAGTTCGCGTTATTGTCAGCGCGATGAAGGGCTGCTGCTGCATGTGAAGCGTCTGATCTAAAACTGCGAATCAGCCAGAACACGATGGTAGCCCTGTGCTGACGATACGCCTTCGGACAATGTAGATGCTAAAAATAGGGCAAATTAGGCCGATATCTAGAACGCTTGCGCTTTTTTGTCTTAACCAGGTTTTGTTCTTTTTTGTTTTTCAGTTCTTAACGTCGCGAAACCGGAATTTTCTTTTTGGATACCTAGCGAAACCGGAAATCCGGTATATACCGGAGGTCTGGCACCCATGCATTTAATGAAACAGGGGATGGTGACTCTAATTTAAGATGGATATGATTTTTTTTTTTATACAAGCATTTGAGTACAGATGGTCAAAATTAGTGTCCTCACCTGTTTGGAAGCCTGTGAGAGTCCATCATCCCAGTCGGTAGAACACAGTTTGTATTCACATGTGTTCAGCAAAGTCACAACTGTGTACAGACGTAACGGAATGTTGAGTTTCATAAAAGGTGAGAAATGGAAAGGAAAGCAGTGATCGATGCATATAGGACCTATACTAAATTAGCCGACTATCCCGGTTTCGCCCGGCTTAAACCTGCTTCCGTCCATAAACTCCTCTCCGTGTACGCGTCTCTCTCTCTCCCTATCCCTTCCCTCTTCTCAACCCTCGATCTATCCCCCTCTCTCTCTCTCTCTGTAACTCTCTCTCTCTCTGTAACTCTCTCTCTCTTTCTTTCTCTCTCTCTCTCTCTCCAATACAGTCTCTAAGGGCACACTGTTCCTATTCGGTAAAAATGCATGGGAATGAACGCTCTTGATAAGCAGTCAAAATAAGAACCACATAGTTATAAAAAGCCCCACTATGCCAAGACGAAATGAATCGAAAAAACACATAATTTTTTTTAGATAGTACCATAGTATCTGTAACTATCAATGGTGGTGTTATGACCTGAGTATCAGTTGTAATCCGTACAAACTTTTTAAGCTTAATAAGACTATAATAATACTCTTTGCTGTTTAGCCAAGCATCGGCCAATTCCCGAAATATAATTATAACAGTATTGATGCTGAGGGCACCATTCTTGCTAGACAGTCCTATTAAGATGTGTTATCCCACTTTATAATTTCTTCTTTTCTTTCTTCGTTGTAAAAACGTTTGTTCTTTTTTGTGAATCTCCATTAATTGATATTTAAGGTTGTTTTTGTTTTAAGTACATTATTTATATTTTTCCTGTAATTTCACTATTTTCCCTTGTTCTCATTTTTCTATGTGTAATTTACCATCAAAACACTTAATTTAAAAAAAAAATATGATGACAGTTCTTTCTCATTGTGAGTGGTTCTAGTCGGGCTTAAACAGAAACACCAAATTCCTGAGAAAACCCCTCTAAAGGGGGAAACATTTTCTACAGAAAATTGAGATTTGTTTGTACATGAAAGTTTAGCTTTTTTTGCATTAAGTTGAAATATTTTGCTTGAAATCACCTAAGAAATATTTTATTTTCATTTTTATGAAGAGGTATAAAATGTGACATTCAGCCGGATTTTGTCGGACCCGCCCACTTTTAAGTAACACATCGCATGCATAGAATGAAAACCGTATAACTCCAAAATTTGCGATTTTTGGTTTTTTTAATAAAATAAATCTGCAAAGAACGATCTACATTTTGGTACCGGTCTCATTACTGTATGTTGATAAATGGTAGAGATATCGATAATTTTATGATTTCACTTATATCACATTTTGAGGATGAACATCGTGTATCTAACGATGCACGGTGTTCATCGCACGGGCATTCGCTCTTTCCACTTGATCAAAGAGAATGAAAAGCATGCAAGTCAAGATGTATGATGTTCATCTTACGGGCAGCCGCGCTTTCCACATGATCACAGAGAATGAATATCGTGCAAATGAAGATGTATGATGTTCATCTTATGGGCACCCGCAGTTTCCACCTGATCACGAAGGATGAACAACCTGTAACTCACAATGTACGGTGTTCATTCTTTCGGATCTGATAGCTGGGAGAATTTTTTCAGAATGAGAACCATGTATCTGCATATACTTGAGTTTCATTTAACAGTTTTTCCCATTGTTAGGCGGCAAACTTTTACATGAACAACGGATAAAGCACTTTGAAATTCAAATACTGGGATAAATAAGTTAATGCTTACAACACTTTCATCGGGATTTCATGGTATGAATAAGGAATTTCACAACACACAGTTAATCGGAACTGACGCTTCTGTATCAAACACTGGCCGCTTTAGAAGTGCAGTTTGGGGGTGGGGGTGCAATGTAAGTACTTGCGAAGTGGCTGATGAGCCCTGACCTTCCTCGGCGAGTCTTTGTTACGTTTTCACATTTCGATACGAGGCGCCGATCAGAGGGAACTCATAACGATGAGCAATTCGTTTGATCTTGTTCGGCAGTGGCTCGCAATATAAGCTCCTCCCATTTTTAGGAAGCCTTTGTCTGGGCATACTTATTGCAATTGGAAGGTCAAGCCAACGTAATGATGATTGGTTGTGGTTGGTTATAGCCAAATCTTTGTCTCGGCCGAATGACTGGCTTCGTTGGTAAACTGCTTATGAATACACGTGGGTCAATGGCAATAGCCATAGGCTGAGACCGAGGCGTTCTCACAACGTTGAGACCCTCGAGAGACAAAGATCTTAGCCTTTGCTTATGAATGATGCAGTGAACTGAGGACCTTGCAAGATAGGAGCATGTACATACAGTATTTAACTGAGGCGCTGTCGGTAACTGTACTACAGAATCTGCATTGTCACTGTGAACAAGAATGCAACCAAACTGTCATTTCAGTAAATAGTTATTTGATAATACTGAGGGAGGGGGCAAATCTCAAGCTTTCTATAATCTGTGCTGATTCAGGGTGAATGTTGGAACTTAGAAAAAAAATAATAATAATAGCGATAAGATCTATAAAATGAACGTCCCATTCAGCAGGAAAAAAAAGGTATGCCAATGGGTTTGGTCTTAAACACCCTCTACACATACATTATATATATATAATGGGATATATATATATATATAGAGAGAGAGAGAGGGGGGGGGGGGGGAGGGGCGACCATTTGCAACACAGGATAACTAATTTCTTCATTATCATGGTATTGCTAAAATGCAAAGTGCTTCCGCACCATACCTGATGTCATAGCCTTATAATCTCAACTTTCAGCCCTATTGCTGCAATACCAAAAACGATAGCGACGATGAACTCATTAGTGATGTTCTTGAGCTGAGCGACCTGACGGAACTGTACATTTATTCTAAAAACCGCTGAGTTTCATTAAACCAAAAACCCCCGAGTATTATTAAAGCAAGAAAACAATTCGACTGAAAAGCAGCATGAAAGGATACCCGGTATGGACAAGTTAATGCTTACAACACTTTCATCTCTAAGGGTATAATGTATTCATGGAGATTTCATGTGTATGAATAATGAATTTCACATCACCCAGTTACTTTATCGGAACTGACGCTCCTGTATCAAAGAAGATTGGAGGCCATAAAAAATGCAGTTTGGTGGGGCGCGTTTACAATGATAAGTACTCGCGAAGTGGCTGACGATCCGGATCTATTCCCGCAATAGCCCGTCTGACAGTGTACTATGTTATCACTGTAGTATTTACGTTAATCCGATACGCGATAAAAAATATTTACTTATTTAACTCCGCGATTATTAATCCCTGAGGCAATTTGCACTCGTCGGGTCGACGTCCCTAGTAGACGACAAAATACAAACAATGTTCCTTCTTCAATGAAATCGCAGTGTCCTTACTGTTATCACTGCCGATGTAATATATAATTACATGTGAATCAACGAATATTAGATCGTTGATTAATATTTTTAGCTATTTTTCTATAGCTCTTGTATAATTGCAATTGCAAGGTAATTTTATTACCTGTAGTTCTCTTTAAAGAACAATAACTTCAGTAATTATATACTGGATATTCAAGGCAGGTGCACAACTGCACTTGAATGGGGAATCAATATTCCCAATATATAAATATATACTCTGGCGTATCAGCCTTATACGTCACAATAACCAGATAAACTCAATCAATGCGTCAATGTAGACACATGACTCACACGGGCATTATATTAAACAAAGGAATGTATAATTATAATGTACGTAAGGTGTAATAAAAAAAAACAACGAAACTAGACGCCAGACCAACAAGAAAAGACGGACAATAACAAACTCTACAGTCTGAACATATTTACAGATAGGATTAAGAAGAGGACAAGAGAGACGTCTTCCCAAAACAACGAGGAAGATGGAAACGCTACAATCTAAACAAAGTGTACAGATCCCTATCAAAGTCCGTTCTCGCGAATGCGACTTCCCACAGTTTCAATAACCACTGGTGTTGCGAGACCGCACAATCTGTCGTCGAGACGGCAGAGTCTGCGACCAAGCCACCACTTTGGCAGGGGGGACCCGCAAACGTAAGAACGCCCTCGCCACCGCCCTTGAGTTCCTAAACACAGAGAAAAAGTAAAATTAGCCTGTAAAACAGAAATAGGAACACTTAACTCCTTAACGCAGACAATATTAAGGATGGAATCACTTAACTCAAGGAACTGGTGGAGATTCCTTTAGCCCTTGCGTACACCACAGTCAGTACGTTTGTCTTTCTTCGTTCAGTTATGTTGAAGTCTCCTTGGCCTCGATCCTCGGGTCAATGGGAGAGCCGGAAATATGTGGAACAAATAATCAAAGAAAGCAGTATACAAAACTAAATACAATGAAGTAATTAAAGTAGCTCAACGTGAAGACCACGTGAGCACTGAAACTGAAAAGAAACAAAAGTTAATCAAAGAGAAAAACGATATTATAATCTAATCTAAATAAACTATAAATTAAACAATGTCGTGTAGTGTCCCCTCCAGTGTCGCGGATCGGGATTTTGGGGAATATAGATCGAGAGGTCCGCTTCCCAATCACACGAGCACAAAAAAAAAAACAACTTTCACTCTAAAAACTAAATAAATCAATTTGAGTAACAGACTGCAAAGTTTATATATCTAACAAATTCAAAGATAAAATATACAATAGATAACGAGTACAATAGCAACTGAAAATGCTCAGCTAAGCTGAGGAGCAACTATGAAGTACTTAAGGCAATGTAATATGAAGTTATCTAAGTCACAATAAATTTACATTCAAAAGAATCCGCGCCCGAGGGCGACGGATCCTGTAAGGTTTAAAGTTCTATCTCTCTTCATACTAAAACATATTTATATAGCGTCTCTGCCAGGCGCGCTCTGGTGTAGTTCACACGTGGTCGCGGGAAATGCATGTGGTCTGGCAGTACTGGTCAACAGTCTACATGTGTAGGTGGCTGTAAATTCAGCATGGAATTAAAATCTTTAGCTCACCATTCGGCCCTCACAATGTGAGGGCTGTTGATATTAGCGCTGTGGGTTTAATGCTCAAACAAGTAGGCTTGGGCTCAGGAGCGTAGATTTCTGACAATGCTCCATCACTGTACATATCAGCTCAATCGCTGCGTCTCTATGACTTCTCATCTGGCTGAGAGCTCGCCGTCCACCTCGTAAATGGATTGTCTACATGTGGCCCAGAACTAAGTTCTGTATAGCCTTAAATACTGGACTGCATCTGCAGCTTACCGTCTAATTCCTGGATTGTGATTGGTGCAACCACTTCTAGCTCAGCTGCCGAACTGAGTTATTTTAAGTAACAGCCCTACGCAACGACCTTGGGTCGACATCAAAGGTCGAATCACTCAAGACAATAAAATGTAATTTTATAGCAATAAATTCTTAACATGTTCAAAACCCCGAGCTTTTACTCTGGATCACGGTATTTTCCGTACGTCAACAGACGTCTCAATAACACTTAATTCCTACTCACCCCTTCCCTCTTTACTAAACCTAGTTCAAAACACGAGATATAAAAAGTGCTCAGCCATGCACACCTACGCTGTCCGTCTATCCTTCCCCACACCTTCTGTCTATCTTTTAGGAAAAAAACTGTTCAAAACAAATTGTTTACGAGACCACGTTATGCTGGCTCGCACAATAATTACGTTTGTAAAAATTACTCACTGCTCTCTCACAAAAATTTAGTCAGTGGAAACATTTATGAATTAAATCTGTTCTTGACACCTGGTTCAAATCATCTTAAGAAATTGACTTGTTAAATTTAAAAAATAATTGGCCTTCATCACTCTGGTTTGAAATGTGCCTTTATTTTAATCTGAGCCATAATGTACCCAGATGTACCCATTATTACAGCTACTCTGGATGGGAAGAAGTGCAATAGCGCCACTTCAATCCAAAAGTTCGTCTTCAAGATTCTACGTCTTTTGGAATTGTAGGGACTGAAACTTTTGGTTACAAAAAAAATCATCCAGCAAAAATACATCAGTCTGATACCTAATTAAAGATTAACCAATTTCGGAATATCTTTTGTCAAGAAGAATTTTGGATCTCTTGCAATGTGAAGATGTTGCTTTTGTTAACGTCTTTCACGTGTGGCAAGATTACTTCATTCATTAGGAAGAAAGGCTGTGTTAATGTTACTTGTACGTAAGTACGCCAAGCTTTTTGCGTGAAGGCCGCGTACGTGTACGTACCTATCCCTAACCCCATCCTTATCATCAATCCCAAATCTTATCGAATTGATCCGTAACACTGCCCCATACTATTTCAGTCAATAATTAATGACGGCTGTTGTTAGGACTTCGGGGGGGGGGGGCTCTAGCTCTGGAGTCACAAACGGCTTTAAAATACGTAGATCTAACCCTAGCCTAGCGCAAAATACTTGGGGTACGTACGTCCAGGTAACAACAATCTCGGGGAAAAAACAAAAAAGCAATATCGTGTACGTACCTATCCCTAACCCCGTCCTTATCATCAATCCCAAATCTTATCGAATTGATCCGTAACACTGCCCCATACTATTTCAGTCAATAATTAATGACGGCTGTTGTTAGGACTTCGGGGGGGGGGGGGGGGGGGGCTCTAGCTCTGGAGTCACAAACGGCTTTAAAATACGTAGATCTAACCCTAGCCTAGCGCAAAATACTTGGGGTACGTACGTCCAGGTAACAACAATCTCGGGGAAAAAACAAAAAAGCAATATCGTTTTTTGGGTTTCGTACTTCAAATAGTAGATGACATCTTGGTTATCCTCCTCGGAGCTGCGAGAGAAGGGAACTGGCTTCTCCATCATTCTCCATGCTGTGCCCAAAGTGATATCATGCTTTGCGTGCTGTCACTGGAGAATGCAAGATTCTTGTCAGAAGCCAGGTCCAGGTGTCAAACGTTGAAAATTATCGTCTTAGAGGATTCGTCAAATTTCATAGCTGGCACACCAGAAATGTCCACTCGATGAGCCAAATTAATACCGGTATCAAACGTTAGATCTTGGTTAGTAGAAGACAAAAATAGCAGTCTCGGGTCAGTAGTTTTTATGAGTTATAAAAGGTCAAATTTGGATAAATTCCATAGCTAAATCTTTCCGTGTGTCTGTCAGTGTAGTCATACTGGACAGTACTGCTGTTTAGTGCTATAATAATATTTCAAAATCATTGCTCAGCAGGGATAGGTTGCATGGCTTATATTGGGTCATTTATTCCAACCAAATCCCATTTAATCATGGAGTGCGGTGTAAGCAAAGAGCAAATGCTGCACAACGTTTTGAAATAGGGTGAGGTCTTTTAGACTCCCCCCCCCCTTTTTTTTCCCTTTGAGAGCTACTCGATCACGACTGCTATCACCTCAATACATAATCCAGACATGTTTAGCTTTCTAAAAATCCGTGTGGCAAGATGTCCCCGCCCCCTTCTCACACAGAAACGGCCCGACAACCACATCTTTAAAACCTGTTAGTTGAATGAATAATGTGTTCAGTTGTTTCTTTTGTTTATTAACACATGTGTTTGTCAGTGCGGTCGTGGTGGACGGAACTGTTGTTTAGGGTTATTTTAAAATCATAACTTAGCAAGGAGCGTCTGTATGGCTTTATTTTATGGGCTCATTTAGTCCAACAAAATCACATTTAATCATGAATTGTGGTGTGTGCAATCAGAAAACACTGCACAACTACTTCACTGTATCAATAGGTCTTACACTCTTTGCGGTTAAATCAGTAACTGGTGCCAAGCATCAGTATGTCCTGTAACATACTGATCTAGTATTGATGAGGGCAAATGAGAGAGAAAGAGGAAATAGCACAGAACTGGGACTGAAATGATTTTAGTTCTCAGTCCCAATGTGAAACAAAACATATGTAATACCGTAAACCGGGGTATCTTTGAACGGCGGGGGTAACTTTGAACAGTCGATGAAAAAAATATTTATATCATCGCTGCGTATAGAATCTTCTTAATTTCATTAAAAAAATACTCTCTGAGTTTTTTGTAGCCATTTTTGTTTTAATATTTGATAGTTTCTTCGACCCTGGGGTTTTTGCTGCGGTGCAGTCGAAGATTGTAAATGGCGACTGAGTATCGCCTCTTTCAACAACATTGCAAACTTTCATCTGAAACAATGATTGTTGAAAGTTGAATTTCTATTTCCAAAACGGCCCCAAACCATGTTAATTTTCTTCTGACCAGCTTGCCTTATTGAGTTTCAACAATAAAGTACCTTTTATGAAATAAACTGTTTTTAATTCGGTCATAGATGTGAAGTGTTTGTGTAGTGTTCAAAGTTAGCCCCTTAACCTGGGAAACTTTGAACACTCATAGCATTTGATTAGAAACTGCATTCAAATAGAGACTACCAAAGTAAATCTTTTTATGGCAATTTATAGTAGCCTACTGGTTTGTCCCCTTGATTCTAGACCAAACTCAATTAGTTTGGATGGAATTTGTGAAAAATATGGCAAGTTGAAATCCAAAAGTGTTCAAAGTTACCCCAGTTTACGGTACCGAGCGTAACCCAATATCCCCCCCCCCCCCCCCTTTCACTGTTGTTGTTGGTGACTGATATACAGTAAACTAACATTTCACTGGCCCTACCATGTAGCCGTATAAATGCAAAAGACTTGATTTTTGCGAGAAAAAGCTGATTGCTCGACAAATATTACTGATTTTAAATACAGTCATTATTAGCGATGAACATTTGAAATACTGTGCGCTCTCTCTTCAAAATCAAACAAAAATCAAAACACAAAAATTTAAAACTCCCGGAAGACTAACTATAGGGAAATCGTAAAAATTGTTTCGATAGCGATAAGGGCCCAGAAATGCACCGATCGCGTTGAGTTCCGCCTCGATTTTCCCTGTCAAGAACAGATTTAATTCATAAATGTTTCCACTGACTAAATTTTTGTGAGAGAGCAGTGAGTAATTTTTACAAACGTAATTATTGTGCGAGCCAGCATAACTTGGTCTCGTAAACAAGTTGTTTTGAACAGTTTTTTTTTATAATAGATAGACAGAAGATGTGGGGAAGGATAGACGGACAGCATAGGTGTGCATGACTGAGCACTTTTTATATCTCGTGTTTTGAACTAGGTTTAGTAGAGAGGGAAGGGGTGAGTAGGAATTAAATGTTATTGAGACGTCTGTCGACGTACAGAAAAACCGTGATCCAGAGTAAAAGCTCGGGGTTTTGAACATGTTAAGAATTTATTGCTATAAAATTTACATTATATTGTATTGAAGTAATTCGACCTTTGATGTCGACCCAAGGTCGTTGCGTAGGGCTGTTACTTAAAATAACTCAGTTCGGCAGCTGAGCTAGAAGTGGTTGCACCAATCACAATCCAGGAATTAGACGGTAAGCTGCAGATGCAGTCCAGTATTTAAGGCCATACAGAACTTAGTTCTGGGCCACATGTAGACAATCCATTTACGAGGTGGTCGGCGATAGTCCTCAGCCAGATGAGAGACATAGAGACGCAGTTGAGCAGTCCATTGTGAGGAGCCTGATTTAAAGCTCCAGAGCCTAAGCTACTTGGTTTGATATAAACCCACAGCGTTTACATCCAGCGCTCTCACTCCCAGTGAGAGCCGCATGGTGAGAGTCCATACTAATTTGTAATGATGAAAGTGAACCGTTCTACTTACTGTTGAAGACAGTTTCAGAGCTACCGCCAGACAACGCATGGTTGTACAAGCATTCTCCATGGCGTGTCTAGAGGAAATGTCCATATCATAACATGTCTCATTGAATTAATAGAATTTAAACTGTTATATCCGTCGCACGTGCGCGGATTCTATTTGCCATATAACTCATATGACCTGCAAGTAGTTAGATTGAATACGTTAGTCTTTATAGAAAGCGGTAGTTTCATTAGTTAGATTCAGTTGCCTTTGAATTGATATTTATATTTATAATTATATTTGTTACTTTAATTCCTGTAATTAAACTGCCCTACAGTTCTGCTAAAATTCATGCAATTGATTTATTTAGTTTTTAGAGTGCAAGTAATTATTTTTGTGTGTTCGTCGATTGTGGGAGCGGACCTCGAAAGAGTGTCAGTCGAAATATCCCCATGTAACCCACATCGCGACATTCCCGATCTGAGCGTATTTTCCGATAGGAGGATGATAAATATTAAATAAAATCCAGGATTTTGCCCAGTCCAGGTCCCTGGTCCTTTTCTACACTAATGTTTTCCAGGTCTTGCCTTGTCATACCATCTATCATTGTATAAGTCCCTGGTCCTATTGGGGGGTAGGATCGAGTAGTTCTTGGAAATTGGATTTTTCTCATATTTTCAAGTCCCTGGTCCTATTGGGGGGTAGGATCGAGTACCTAGTCTTCTCGGATAAGGACGAAAAAATTCGGAGGGCCCGTGTGCACGTTAAAGATGCCTTGGCAGTTGGAAATCGTAAAGAGCAGGCCGAAAGGCCGCTGCCCAGGCAAAATTGAAATTAATAGATTAAAATTTATCCATATCATCTCCCCCCCCCCCCCCCCCCCGCCCCGCCAGAACAAGAAATAATAAAACAAGTAACGTGAGGTGTAAATGCCAAGGGCAGCGAACCTCCTAAAATAAAGACAATAATAACAACAGCAGCAGCAGCAACAACGTGAACAATTAACGCCACCACCATACGTGCATAGCGTATCCATGTAAGCTAATTTCTTCAATTTCGCTATCAAGTAGTGTTTTCTCTCTTTGACACTTACCATTCGGTTTCTCGAAAATTTGTGTATTGAAAGATATGTAGTCGCAGAGTCAAGAATATTGCAGAATTAATCCTGCCAGTTACATGCTGCACAAAAGTATCACAGTATCGACCTGGCGTCTTTCACCATTATATTAGATTCATCTCCCGATAGGTCCCAAAATGGTTACATTACAGGCTCAAATTCATCATAACTGAACCAACTCGAGCATGCCAGGGGGGCAGTTTTAAGAAAATTCAGCAATGAATGGATGAAAATCAGGGAATAAATTCTGTTCGCTGACTCTGATAAGCTTTGGATACCTGTTGTTGTTCCATGAAGCTTAATTTGGCTTCATTTACAAAAGGAGGGGGAGGGGGTGGGGATTTCTGCGATTTGTGGCGTTTTATGAGAACTTGGCATTTATGGCAGTCTTTCTTCTTTTTCTTGTTCTGGGAGGACTGCCATAGTACGTTTTAATATTTGTCTGGACATTGAAACTTTTCTAGACAAATAGATGTAAATTTAATGGGGGAAACGGGCATATTCGGGACAGTTTTTTATAACAGCTAATGAATATCACCTACGTAAAATTCACACCCATGTGCAGTTTTTTTTTTTAATGTAAATGGAATGTAAGATGATATTCTAGACCTACGCCACTTTATGCACTGGGCACTGCAAATTAAAATAATAACAAGAATGAGACATGGTAATAAATGATTTAAATGTGCGTCTGGACTAAATTGCACACATAATCAGTTTGCTGGGGATTTGAAATCACAATCAAAACAAAAAAAGTGCTTTGCAACTTACGATAGACCCAACTATTTTTAAGATTATGCCTTAACGCCCATACCCGTAGATCTACAGTATGAAGGGTTATTGCTTGGTAGATTTAATGTCAAAGAAACGAATTAATGCAATTGAGGCATTTTGTTGTCGTATAGTACTGGTATGCGCGAGAAAGACCGAGAACGTACGCCCACTTAAGGTCCATTTTACCGTCTGTCAATCATACAGTGGCATAACTAAACCAATAGGACAGCTAAACCAATAGGCAATGAGCTGTGGCATAGCATCGCTATCCAGCCTCCATGAACGACGTAAGTGTGTTCATCAGTGTTCATGGGTGTGGCCAAAATGCCGCCAACGACATCAAACGACGTAATCGCCCCCATCACGCATGGTCTGTTCGGACATCTCACCCCTGTCCATCTAATTTAAACAACTAAGAGATCGGCCCGACGATGAAGGCCGGTGACAATCAAAGCTTCAGTATCGCTGGGAGGAAAGTCTGGGGTGTGGTGGTGGTTGGGGGAGGGGGCAGGGGAGGGGGTTGTAACAGAAATCGCCGATTTACCTTTTATTACTCTGTGTTCTTTTTGTATCATGTACACTGAAAATGAATATTTCCACACACCTGACATTCATTTCATAATTACCGTTTGTAAAGGGGAACATTATTTACATGGATGGTAAACACCAATGACCATGAAAAAGTGCGAAATCATTTCAGATGAACATCGGATGTCTCAAAATGCATGATCTTCGTACGGCGATCGTCGTCAGTAACGTGAGAAATCTTTCAAATGAACATCAAACATCTCGGTATACACGGAATTCACACTACCGCCACCGTGAAGACTGGGGAAATAACTTCAAATGAACATCGGACATCTGGACTTACTCGATGTTCACATGACAGGGGTACTGTGAATAGGGGAAATAATTTCAAATGAAGATCGTGTATCTGATACATACCATTTTCGTTTACGTTTTTCTCAATAACTAAAACAGAGAGATCCACGAAAAACATAGATCAGTTGTAGAAATGGACGGCGCTTCCTTTGATGTATCACTGAGTCCGTTATGTAATCGGCGGCCAGAGCTATGCGCTTTCAAAACCTTTAAACGGCCATATCTCGAAACCGCCATTATGCGAGATATTCGCTGTTCATTTTATGCATGCGATATGATTTTAAATACTATTTTATCAGCCTTTAACAGACAAAACAGAAGATTCGAACATGCCAATGTTTTTGATGTTGTAATAAAAGCATTCATGTATTTTATTGTTTATGTGGTTTGTAAAACAGTTTTTATCCCTGGCACTAACAGCAAAGAACCAATGTATAGTTGCATTCATTACCAGAGGGTTTGTTCACGTTGAGTTTAAAGGTCAGACAGCATCCTTGTTCTTGGTCACATATCAGTGGGACAGTTGAGACCACAGTAACTTTGGATGACCAGTCAGCTTCACTGATGACCAGCGGTTTTGGGCTGATCTGAAGAAGAAAATTGAACTCGTTGCATAAATAGGTATACTTTTGTAGGAGGTTCACCACCTGAAACTGGACATAACATCTGGCACAGATATCCTGCAACATGTTGTCGCCATCGTCATCACTAAGACATCTTCATCAACTTCGTTGTACATATCTCTCCCTGTGATGATTATAATTGTGATAAAAAATGTTCTCGGAATGTTCTTTTCACTAAGGAGTCACGCAGGCGTACCGGTACTTTCAAGAAATTTATTATGGGTAGAAAACGTGGTGAAATTGCTGTCTTTAATGACACCCTCTGAATGTAGCAAGTGTAATGCTGAACAAAATTTTATATACCCAAGGCAGTGATGAATGGTTAGACGTCCCAAAGGCCCATTCATGTACCAAACTGAAGCTCTCTGAAATATGTCTAGTAAATCCCCTGCTACTAACATCCTATTAAATTGACCAAATTTTCAGCTCTGTACTGCTAAGGTAAATGAACTAGTTTTACCCGGAAATGATGACACGATTGGTCAAATTCTGCTGGTTTTCATGGTCAGTACAAGCTCATAAAATTATATTTTGAAAAGTATCATTTATAAATTAAAAACCCCATTGGCAGTAATGGGGTTAAAACATTATTTGAAACAATGATTTTCTGTTTTATTTCACAGGTTGTAGTGGGCAATACGTCGTCCAAAATCATATTTGCGACCTCTATTCTAGCAGCTACTTTATGTCTCTGTGTCATATGCATAAAATTTCGTTTTCATTTCAAGATAATTACTAAATTTTCATATGAACGAGGATTATTTTCAAAGTTGCCAAACAAATCCTGTTAGTATTTTGAGCAGATTTGTTATTGCAGTTCGTCCTACCTGTATCCCAGCAAAATAGGTAGTCTTGCTGGTCAGCCAGGCTGTGATGATGTTGGTGTCTCCCATAAACAGCCGTACTTGACATCCAACCTGCAAAATGGAAAGCGGAAGATGAAGTTCAGAGAGGGCATAATTTTGTAACGGTCGTCAGACAGATGCAGAAATAGACGATATATTAAATAATAAAATAATTATTGTATCGTTTCTGTAGACAGAGAGACAAACGGGAGAGCAAATAGACAGACCGACAGACAGACAAAAAAAAAAAAGGAAAACCAAGCAGACAAGCAGGGGAGTAAGGGGGAATACTGAAATCAGGTTTTTGCATTAAAAAGTATTTTTGTTCGCTCTCACGGTGCTGTCGTTTCTGAACATACGCTGACTGTAGAAAATCCCTTACCGCATTTCTCCATACCAAAACCAGCTTTTGGAGACTTCACGATGCCTGTTGGCATTAGCTGCGTTGAAAAATACATTTTTCTGAAAATGCAGTGTCCTGTCTTACACATGATGCTTACCTGGCTACCCATATGACCTTCCAACTCTCTCCCGTCCAAGACAGCCACGGGATCACGCCCACTGACAACCATTGGTAATATAGACGGGTCCATCTGATTGTCAAATGTCCAGCCTATCTCAAACATTTGGTCAGGGCCGTAGATCGTTGGCAATGATGGGTCCTGCCAGTACCGGTGGTGTCTTGGTAATAGAAACGGTGGAACATTAATGTTGAGGTGAAATATAACAATTTTATTGATATCACCTAATTGTTGTGCTTTATCAGTGATTTTCGGCCTTCCATCTCGAAGGGAACTATATACTGTAAATTTCAGTAATGCCCCCTGGAAGGCCTCATGCTTAGCTTGCCTTGTGTCGGTAATCAATTAGATTTAGAAGATCGTTTCATAAATGAAACAAACTAAAAAAGAGAAATTTTGCTAGGAAATGAAAACTGACTACTGTGTACAATATTAACCAGGCTAGAGACAAATACTATGACATTAACCCATCCTTTAAGTGATATAGTTAGAAATTACTTTGACCAAACAAACAACATGTCGAATAATAATATGTTCCATAATATTTGGCCATGTAGTCGCGAAGTTTCAGGTGCTCAGCTTTGAAATACTGTGCGCTCTCTCTTAAAGATCAAACAAAAATCAAAACACAAAAATTTAAGGAGTTCATTGAGCAAAACAACAACAACAGCAGCAGCAGCAGCAACAACAGCAGCAGCAGCAACAACAACAACCAGAACAGCATCGTGGACAATTAATAACCATTAACATACCACCAACAACATCAACAACAATAATAACAACAACAGCAGCAGCAACAACGTGAACAATTAACACCACCACCAACAACAACAATAACAATAACAACAAGAACGAACAACACCAGCAACAAAAACAATATCCGAATCTGCAGTAATAGTTGTCGGCTCTGCCCGGGATAAATCGATTTATTAGTTTCAGTTCTGGCTGATTATTATAGACCTGCTTCATTTTGCCTGTTCCTTTAGCTTTATTTTATTTTTGTTTGTTTGTTTGTTTTTCGTATACGTTTTACTGCTCTCCCTTTGCGCGTTGACGTCCTGCGCGTCCCGCCAACATCCGTCAAATGGCTATGATTTGCGCACGGGTTAGTTTGTTTGCACATCCCAGGAAGTGATAACGTCATGTGTTAATGGAAAAGAAATATTATAATATGGCAGCGACTATTCGGCCGAGTGGCCAGATATCATTCACGATATCCGACCGACTGGCCGAAAATCATTCGCGATATCCGACCAGTTGGCCGGATAAATGTTCCTGAAGGCCTATACGGCCGACTGGCCAGATATCATTCGCGATATCCGACCGACTGGCCGTATAGTTGCGACTATTCAGCCAGTGGGACGGATATATCATACTCGATATTTGGCCGGCAACCATCTGCGCTATTCGACCGACTGGCCGAATATCAGTTGCGTTATTTGGCCAGCTGGTCGGATATCGTGCGTGCTTTATGGCCGTCTGTATAAAGTGATTCCCCTTTCGTCATATATGTAGTTGCACTTTTTGTGTGGTTCGTTTTTGTAGGTCTGTGTGTACCTTGGTTTGAGTTCTTCGAGGTTTTTGTTTTGTTTTCATTTGTAGCCATTCGTAAGGGCCAGAAGTAGACTAGAAGTGCAAGTGTAAGGCCTCATTCACGCTGTCATCATTGTTGTTTTTCAGCAATAAGACAATGCTGCTGCTAGTGCTGCAACTGCTGTTGTTATTGCTACTACTGTGCTAGTGTTATTACTGCTTCTGTTATTGCAGTTCTTGCTACTTCTGCTGTTATTAATATTATTGCTCTTCTTGTTACTTTTGTTTTTACTGCTGCTACGGCTACTGTTGTTGTTTCTGTTACTGTTGTTGTTGCTGTTACTGTTGTTATTGCTACTAATGTTGTTACTGCTGTTATTATTGTTGTTATTGCTGTTACTGTTGCTACTGGCTCGCCGATGCGTTAGTCCTTCCATTAATCCGAATAAAATGCCTTTTTGTATTACCAAATGTCTCGACTTTCTTAATTTTTGAGGTGGACATGGACCGAAAACTTAGACTAGATCTAAACCTAAGTTTTTAAGAGAAATGTGTGTACTAATATAAAATTTGTGCAAGGCGGCGTTAAAAGCCTCAAAAGAGGGAAATTTTATGTACTTCCAAGCTGAAAGTTCGTCATTTTGCTCAAACGATAATGACCCCGTTGACCCGGATGTCATGCGCGATAGTTCTGGCTGGCCGAATATCGTTCGTGATATTGTGCCAGCCGTCCGAATAGTCACTTTGTTATAATATTTTCCTAGGCATATTAAAAACACAAACCTGTACTTTTTGGCCCTGCAGCGTCAATTCCAGACCCTTTCTTTTTCCTGGTCTAGGCACATTGAGAACACATACAAAGTTTCCTACTTGATATTCTTAGAACTTAATCTCATCATTCAAACCAGTCCTAACCGGAAGTTGTCTTGTGCGTGTGATGTTGTAACCGGAACCAATCTCAATTACATTAATTTGCCGAAAAAATAGATCGAATGCCAATGTGTCGCAACCTAGCAACTAATACAAACGTTCTGCGAGTTATTAATTATTTTTTAGTTTTCTGTGCCGGGGACACGACGACAGTCTATACTAAGCGTTGTATAAAATCTGAGGGCCACGGAATCAGAAATAACAGAGAAGTAGCAAAAGGCGCGCTGCAATTGTCGTAAGGTTTCACCCCAAACAACAACAACAACAGCGGCAGCAACAACAGCAGCAGCAGCAGAAGCAACACCAAAAACAACCACCAGAACAACAACGCGAACGATTAATAACACCATCATCAACAACATCAACAACAATAATAACAACAACAGCAGCCACAACAACAACAGCAGCAGCAGCAACAACGTGAACAATTAACACCACCACCAACAACAACAAGAACGAACTTGGTTAGTAGGAGACAAAATAATGTATTTTTAATGTGATAGCAGTCTCGGGTCAGTAGTTTTTATGAGTTATAAAAGGTCAAAGTTGGATAAATTCCATAGTTAAATCTTTCTGTGTGTCTGTCAGTGTAGTCTTACTGGACAGTACTACTGTTTAGTGCTATATATTTCAAAATCATTGCTCAGCAGGGATAGATTGCATGGCTTATATTGGGTCATTTATTCCAACCAAATCCTATTTAATCCTGAAATGCGGTGTAAGCAAAGAGCAAATGCTGCACGACGTTTTGAAATAGGGTGAGGTCTTTTAGACTCCCCCCCTCCCCCCCCCCTTTTTTTTTCCCTTTGAGAGCTACTCGATCACGACTGCTATCACCTCAATACATAATCCAGACATGTTTAGCTTTCTAAAATCCGTGTGGCAAGATGTCCCCACCCCCTTCTCACACAGAAACGGCCCGACAACCACATCTTTAAGACCTGTTAGTTGAATGAATAATGTGTTCAGTTGTTTCTTTTATTTATTAACACATGTGTTTGTCAGTGCGCTCGTGGTGGACGGAACTGTTGTTTAGGGTTATTTTAAAATCGTTGTCAGGGTTAGAATTTGAATTGCCGTGCTGGGTCACGGTTTTGTTTATTTCATGTCATCATTGATTTTGGCCAGTGCAAACGTCCTTGGACTGTTCCCGTGGACGGTTTGTTTTTGAAACGCTTTTTCTTAGGGATGGAAAGAAAGTGGGGCAAGATAGAACGAATGGATAAATTAACAGTGACGATGCAGTTTTCAACCCCGTGGTTTGGGTGTACTTTAACAGGGAAAGACGGGGCGAATAAGGAGTGAATAAATTCGTACATAAAACGTTTAGGGTGTAGAGACTTTGCGAACGGTTTTGATATACTTGAGTAACTTTGTCTGTTACTATTAATAGAATCTATTGGCGCTGCGAGCTGAGCTTGAAGTGGATGCACCAATCAAATTTGAGCAGTCGCGTGGATTTGCAGAAGATAAGCGGAGACATCTTTATGCTAGTTCACTTCCATGTAGATCTTTCCAGCTACGAGGGCGGTCGGCTAAGGTTCAGCCAGAGAGAACCAAAAGACTGTTAAGACATGTCTATGTCCTGGATAGACAATGAAATAATCCACAGCTATTTTCTCCAGTTCCCTGAAATCGTTTCAGGGAACCAATCGTAAGTGTCGTCACAATGATTCGAGATGATGTGAATCTGACCCTAATTTTCCAGTAGAAGTGCTACCAAAGGAATGCAAGACCATAAAGTTTTACTTGCAATTAAGATCTAGAATGAGTGACTGGTATACACAGTTGTAAATTGTAATTGATGTGTCTGGATGAGGCTGGGGATTGCCAGCCCATCCTAGAGCAGATCTAGATCTATTTTAACTACGTCAGTGTGTCTTGACGGTTTGATCCTTTATAAGTAATTAACTGAGTTAACATTGTCGTCTGAGACATAAGAATATTATTTGTGAGATAGTAGGCAGACTATATTTCTGAAGATAAATAATTACTAAGTAAATTGTGAATGAGTCAGAATGAGATGGATTTTCTAATCTTTAAGAACCTAGAGGAGACTTCTAGTTATGTATTATACTATTTTCATTTGATGCTGCTGATGTTGTCTTTTTAATATGTAAACGATAGACGAAATTGTTAGGAATTTTAAGTAATAAATTTGTGGCCCTACAAGGTCCTTGATATAACGTACTCGAAATTGTTATTAGTGTATGTGGCATGGTATGGCAGAGTAATTTCTAAAACCTCTCGATATTTATTAAAAATGCAGTCGAACACCTAAATTCCATAATTTAGTAATCCCCATCGTAACACTCGAGGGCACACCCTTCCTTGAATTCGTAACAATCGTAACTTAGCAAGGAGCGTCTGTATGGCTTTATTTTATCACTATGGGCTCATTTAGTCCAACAAAATCACATTTAATCATGAATTGTGCTGTGTGCAATCAGAAAACACTGCATAACTACTTAACTGTGTAAATAGGTCTTACACTCTTTGCGGTTAAATCAGTAACTGGTGCCAAGCATCAGTATGTCCTGTTGTTACGGGGTGGGTTATTATGGAATTATTGTTACGACTGCATTTTAAACTATCGAGAGGTTTTTAGAAATTACTCTTCCATACCATGCCACATATACTAATAACAATTCGAGTAAGTTTTATCAAGGACCTTGCAGGGCCACAAATTTATTACTTTAAATTCCCTAACAAATTTCGTCTAGCTCTTACATACTAAAAAGACAACATCAGCAGCATCAAATGAAAATTCAATAATACATCACTAGAAGTCTCCTCTAGATTCTTAAAAGATTATATCATTCTGACTCATTCACAATTTAATTATTACTTATCTATCTTTCAGATATAGCCTACCTACTATCTAACAAATAATATCTTAATGTCTCAGACGACAATGTTAACTCAGTTATTTGTGCCTACCGCTTAAAAAGGATATAACTCGTCAATACAACTGACGTAGTTACATTAGATCTAGATCTACTCTAGGATGGGCTGGCAATCCCCAGCCTCATCCAGACACATCAATTTCAATTTACAAATGTGTATACCAGACACTCATGCTAGATCTAGTTGCAAGTAAAATACATTGTAGTCTTGCATTCTTCGGTAGCACTTCTACTGGAAAATTTAAGGTCAGATTCACGTTCATCGTCGAATCAGTAGGCTGACACTTACGCTTGGTCCCTGATACGAGATCAGGGAGCTGGAGATAATAGCAGTATATAATTTCTGATGAGCATATGGTCTCATTCCAGTGTCTATCAAGGACATAGACATGTCTTTAACAATCTTCTGATTCTCTCAGGCCGAATCCCGCCGACTGCCCTCACAGATGGATAATTTCTGCATGGAGTGATCAAACATAGTAATGGCTCCACTTATATACCGCGCGGCCATATGCAATTCCCCAGCCAACTGCCCAAATTTGATTGGTGCATCCATTTCGAGCTCAGCTCGTAGTATTAATAGATTCTATTAATAGTAACAGACAAGGTCAATTTAACATATCAAAACCCTTACTAAAGTCTCCAAACCCTCTACGTTTTATGTACGAATTTACTCACTCCCTTTTCTCACCCCTGTTAAAGTTTATCAAAATCACGGGGTCGAAAATTGCACCGTCACTGCCCCACTTTCTTTCCATCTCTAAGAAAAAGCGTTACAAAAACAAACTGTCCACGAGAATAGTTCAAGGACATTTGCACTGGCTAAAATCAACGAGACCCTGAAATAAACAAACCGTGACCCAGCACGACAATTCTAGTCCTAACCCTGACACCTGTAACATACTGATCTAGTATTGATGAGGGCAAATTGATCATGAGAGAGAAAGAGGAAATAGCACAGAACTGGGACTGAAATGACTTTAGTTCTCAGTCCCAATGTGAAACAAAACTTATGTAATAACGAGTGTAACCCAATATCCTCCCCCCCCCCCCCCTTTTCACTGTTGTTGTTGGTGACTGATATACAGTAAATTAACATTTCACTGGCCCTACCATGTAGCCGTATAAATGCAAAAGACTTGATTTTTGCGAGGAAAAGCTGATTGCTTGACCAATATTACTGATTTTAAATACATTATTAGCGATGAACATTTGAAATACTGTGCGCTCTCTCTTCAAAATCAAACAAAAATCAAAACACAAAAATTTAAGGAGTTCATTGGGCAAAACAACAACAACAACAACAGCAGCAGCAGCAACAACAACAACAACAACCAGAACAACAACGTAAACGATTAATAACACCACCACCAACAACATCAAAAACAATAATAACAACAACAGCAGCCACAACAACAACAACAGCAGCAGCAGCAACAACGTGAACAATTAACACCACCACCAACAACAACAATAACAACAAGAACGAACTACACCAGCAACAAAAACAATATCCGAATCTGCAGTAATAGTTGTCCGAATACATTCTACGGGTTTCACGATAGGATTAGGACCAGCCATTTATTGTCACTGAATCAGAACAGTCAGGCTCATTGACTATGAAACGTGAGGCTATCTGAATCATGGCAACTGACATGGTCAGACATGACACAGGACTTGGGCTATTGCTCTTATTGTCCTGTCCACCTAGCTACTACTTGTTCCTCGTGTGATGGGTTAAACATTTTAAACTACATGCTTGAAGTAAACAACTTTTAATTATAGCCATCATCTTCCTTATCTCAATTGCCACTTTCCTGCCAAATTTAAGGCCTGAAGAGTGTATAGTTTGGTCAGTTAGTCATGCCAAAGGTTCCAAGTTACTGAAATATATAATAGACTAGCTGAGTTCCCGGCTCTGCCCGGGATAAATCGATTTGTTAGTTTCAGTTCTGGCTGATTATTATAGACCTGCTTCATTTTGCCTGTTCCTTTAGCTTTATTTTATTTTTATTTGTTTGTTTGTTTTTAGATACGTTTTACTGCTCTCCCTTTGCGCGTTGACGTCCTGCGCGTCCCGCCAACATCCGTCAAATGGCTATGATTTGCGCACGGGTTAATTTGTTTGCACATCGCAGGAAGTGATAACGTCATGTGTTAATGGAAAAGAAATATTATAATAATTTCCTAGGCATATTAAAAACACAAACCTGTACTTTTTGGCCCTGCAGCGTCAATCTCCCAATTCCAGACCCTTTCTTTTTCCTGGTCTAGGCACATTGAGAACACACATACAAAGTTTCCTACTTGATATTCTTAGAACTTAATCTCATCATTCAAACCAGTCCTAACCGGAAGTTGTTTTGTGAGTGTGATGTTGTAACCGGAACCAATCTCAATTACATTAATTTGCCGAAAAAATTGATCGAACGCCAATGTGTCGCAACCTAGCAACTAATATAAACGTTCTGCGAGTTATTAATTATTTTTTAATTTTCTGTGCCGGGGACACGACGACAGTCTATACTAAGCGTTGTATAAAATCTGAGGACCACCGAATCAGAAATAACAGAGAAGTAGCGAAAGGCGCGCTGCAATTGTCGTAAGGTTTCACTTTTATTAATATAGATATTTATTCCTCTAAATTGATATTCTTTTTTAGTTTTTGGGTTCAATTTCTATGTCGCTATAAAATTGTGGATTCATAATATTTAATTTAATCATTGGACTAGTCAGGCCATACACCAGAAGGAGAGGATCGAAAATGTATTGACTGATTTTGTGGACAAAACAATTCCTGACGCGGTCAAGCTATTCACGGGAAGGTGTTGTTGTCTATTGTTGACAAATCGCTGTCAACAGTAACAATACAGATATGAAGTTGCTATAGCTTCAAATAAACGACACTTGGGAAATAAAGTATATTTAAGAGCAGCGGTTTGAATGGAAAATGGCAATCTCTTCCCTGCCCCTGCCCCCAATTCTGGGTTCATATTCCTTAGCGTCCCTCCATTGCCCGACACCCCCCCCCCCCCAATCATGCTGATCACATTGATGTCAAGGATACAGTAGAAAAAGGGCCGCCACTGGCAGTAACAAGGTGTGTAACCGAATTAATGTTTTCTCCACCAAGGGAGGTAATCAAGCCCACGATTGCAAGCACTCAGAAATCATAATTTAAAAAGAATGTTTTGAAATGAGCAACTGTATCATAATGCATAAAAAAAACACATACACCTTCTAGATGATAAAATTAAATTTGTACTTCGTGAAAAAAAAATTTATATTGTAAAACAAAGTAATACATTGCATATTCATAAGTTTTGGGACCAGTGAATTTGCAAAGAAAACTCCAATGCCAAGGGCAAAGCTCTTCAAAATTGTATTCACGTTTTTCCTTATGAATTACATCTGCTCTTGACATAAGCCTACGGCTTAAACGAGTTTTTTTGACCGGCTATATTCATAGCCCGCGAATCACGAAACAAGACATTGAAAATGCGATATCTAGCCTGGTGCAGTAGATGTTGCTGCGATAGCAAGACTGTTACACTAAAAAACTAAATAATAGATACTGCCTAGCTTTATGCGTCAACATTATCGGTGGATACTGTCCAGCTTTATCCGTCAATATCGGTGGATACTTGGGTTTATCCGGCAATACTATCGGCAGATCTTGGGCCGCCAACAGTATCAGCGGATAAAGGTCGGGTTTATCCGCAGGTATTGGTGTTGTCTAATGACAAACAACAACAACAAACTGGATTTATTCCTAATGTTGTTGGATTACAAAAAAAAAAAGTACCAAACAGATTGATTACTGATAAAAAAAACAAACAACTTTTATAAGAAAAAGAAAATCTACCCGGCTGAGAATCGAACCACTGTCCCCCGATTGACAGGTGTAGATACAAAAAAGAAAAACTGGATTTCTTCCCTTATTGTTACTGGATAAAAAAATAAAAAAAAGATTGATGCCCAATAAAAAGGCTTTTTTTTTTTTAAACTGCCGTGCTTAGAATCGAACCACGGCCATTTGACTGGCGGGCGGAAGTGCTAACAACTACGCTACTGATAACCCTGGATAATCTTGATGAGTCTTACTAAATAAGCATGACCAAACCAAGAAACCCATTTTTGCATCAGGGGAGTTTTGCAGGATGGCTTCAAGGCAGGACTGATAGTAATGTATGTCTTTTTCCAACTCACGACTTTCAACATCAAACACATAGATAAGGACCTCAACATTTCTGAAAATGTTGTCTCTCTGACTAGCAAAGTAGTTCTCCATGAAGGCCTCTTGTCTGAATAATAAAACAAGAGATAACAATTATGATATTAATAGACAATATTCTAAATACTTCAGTGTCAGATACTGACAGATTGTGCCTATTATTATTATTATTATTATTTTGTATAGCACATATCGATTTTTAAAATGCTCTATGCACTTTACAGAAGAAACCTGTCAACCACAGAGCCTACATAGACACAGTCATCAGCACTGCAATTGACTGTAGAGAAAAACAGAATCCTGGTGCAAAAGACAAGGGAGAAAATTTGTGTGAAACATAGGATCTGACAGTTTTTGCTCATGATGCCTTTTCTTCCAGGTAACTTTTCTACATGATCAGTTTTCTAGAAGTAAAAAAAAAACTGCACAACCTTTTTCTAGCTCTGGAAAAATTATCTCCAATTAAGTCACCACTTTCTGTCCTTGCGATCAGGTGACATAGCAATGTTCTCTAGAACTGACGAGGCAAACGTCACTGACAAAATCAAAGTGCAGTCTACTCAATGTCTGTTGGATGCTTGCATAATGACATGAAACACAATGTAGAAAACATTACCCTGGGGAGCTGACCTTAAGTAATGGGTGTGTCGGGTACCATGTGTTTCAACTGACATCAACAACCAAATAAGAGAGAATACCTGGGACGCAGATTTATCTCAGGCAATGTCAAGTTCCTTGATTAGTAAATAACATTTGCGAGACCTGGAATGTCAGCACTCTGTACTTCCCTGAACATACTATGAACATTTTAGTTTTGGATAAATTGCAAAACATGTTAAGCACACAAAGATGTATATGTAACCTTTCAGCAAAAAATTGAAAAATCCCAAACTGAGATTACAGTAAATGAAATTGTTGTGTATCATACCTGCAATGAACCACATAAACATACGACAGGAGCAAAGATAATAATAATAATAATAATAAGTCATTTCTATAGCGCCTGATTCCACAGAAGAGTGCTCTAAAGCGCTTAACAGTTCTCTCAGTCACACACACACATTTTCATCAACCTATACCTAATCACTGTCTCAAGAATGTTACATATCCTGCGTATACGCTTTTGTAAACAACGCTGTTTTAAGTTTTCTTTTGAATTGGATCAAGCTGTTTGAATGTTTCACATGATCAGTCAAGTCATTCCACATTTTAGGTGCACACACTGAAAAAGCTCTTTCTCCTATGATTGTTCTTGATCTGGGCACTACTAATAAATTTGCTTCTGCTGATCTCAATTTTTTGGGTGGGATGTAATTTTCAATGAGCTCTGCAAGATATTCTGGTGAGCTTTGATTGAGGCATTTAAACACAATGCATAAAATCTTAAATCGAATACGCTCTCTAACAGGCAACCAATGAAGGTTTTGAAGAACTGGTTGAATATGTTCTGATGTTTTTGATAAAGTAACAAGTCTAGCAGCCTTGTTCTGGATCTTTTGTAATCTATAAATAGTTGCCTCAGGGATACCAATGAGCAAAGAGTTGCAATAATCTAGATGACTGACAATAAATGCCTGGACCAGAATCTTTGCGGTCTCTTCATCAATACATTTTCTGATCTTACTGATATTCCGCAAGTGAAAGTGCATTGTTTGGCAAAGTTTTGTAACATAGGTTTTCATGGACAGGTCTGAGTCGAAATAGACGCCAAGGTTCTTAATGGCTCCAGATGTTACGTTGATGGTAGTACCGTCAAGATTTAAGTTATCAATTTTCACATTAGATCTAGAATTTTTTGCTCCAAGTAAAATTATCTCAGTTTTGCTGTCATTGAGTTTGAGTTTATTGTCAAACATCCATTGCTTGACATCCTGTAAGCAGTTCTCGATGGCCTGGATCCGTTGTTGCTCGTCACCTTGGCAGATGGGAATGTACACTTGGGTGTCATCAGCGTACAGGTGATAATCCAATCCATGACTGCTGATGATGTCTGATAGGGGTGATGTGTACATGATGAACAAAATGGGCCCTAAGACAGAGCCTTGAGGCACCCCATAGATAAGTGGTGCTGATGGTGATGTTATTGGGAATACTGGGAATACTAAGGCCAAAAAAAAAAAAAGAGAAACCCAATGCAAACTGGCAAATTGACATTATACCAACAGTTCCCACAAGCCTGATCATTATGTGACTTACCCTCCACAGTCCCACAGATTCAGCACAAGGTTACCAAGAAATCGCACATGTGAGTGTTCAACATCAACTGCAAAAAGATATTAATTCATTTCAAAGTTACTCAATGGAACTCTGTAATACTTAGAAATGTCTGGTTAATTCATCAACCAAGCTCTCTAATATTTTGGGGTCAACCATGATTGACCTGGTGACCCCATCCTACTTTTTAGCCAACACTTTTTTCCTTGATATTTTAAATGAAAATGTTTAATCACGTAATGTACTGTAAGTTGTACATATACTATAGGGAATCATTTACAACCCTCATAATACGAAATATCTCTTGATTACAATCTACTACACTGGCAGCAAAAAATCAAGTGAATAGGAATTAATGCACTGAAAAAACTGAAGATACACTAAGGGAAGAAAAAAATATGTCCGAAAATTTACTTGCAGAACACTTATGATATAATGCAAAATACTTTGTAACACTAACTTGTAGCTCCAAGTCTCCTCGTATCTCTCGCTATGTAATTAGCAAAGATGATGGATCTCATGCTTGTCTTGCCTGAGCCACTCTTGCCCATCAACAAAACCTTGAAAAATTCACAAACACCACAACACAAATTTAATTCTAAATAATGCAATAATTCCATGACGAAATCCTGTAGTGTAGACCTCTAACATTACATGGGATTACAGCTTAATCTGCATGTCATCGGGTATCTTCCATAGGCCTATATATTATTGTATGTGCATTATTTTCTGCCTTTTTGAAAAAATGACAATTAAAAGTTGTGTAAAATCAGGGCCAAAAGACATACCACATTATATCATAAACACATTTCAAAAGGCTTTTAAGGGAAGGACTTCTGAATGCGTTCCATAGCCCGAATGAAAACAGGACATAGATACCCCGGCGGCTTTCCCTGATAATTATGTCAATCTGTCTACTGCCCAAACGAACATCGGCCTACGGCTTCGATGATACAAACTGACTAGACCCTCACATCGTTATATATCAATCTGACAATGCCTGTGCACTTGTCGAGCTATGGAACGCATTCGGAAGTCCTCCCCTTTTAAGTGATTGGAATGACAATTATATATATACAAAAATTGGGAGTGAGAGAATCACCTTAATGGCAAACCCTCAAAGTTATTAAAACTGTTGCATAAAACAATCATGGCAAATCCGTCCATGACAAAACTGATGGTTTTTCTTGCTTCTGATTTAGGATTTAAGGTCTTATACTACAGCTTGGTTCACTTTTGTGACAATAATCAACTAGATCTATGCTTGATTCATGGTAACAATAACATATTTTTTGCTACTGACACCCGAGGCTTATCTTGTCGACAGTCTGGAAAGTGTCAATGAAATTATGGGTCTTGGACTTAATTATATTATTTGAGGGTAAAGCTACCACAGATGTTTGACACACCATGAGGCATGATTTAGTCTAGATCTAGAGATCTAGATCTAGAATCCAGTCCCCTCAGTCGAGTCAGTGTGTGGCAAGCTTTGTTTCAATCATTATACTGATCTAGATCTATAAACCAATGTGGAACCCAAACATCGCACCTCAGCCGCTTGTAAACCAAAAACCCTTTCCACCAAATCTTAAGGAGAGGGTGGGGGAACAAAGAATTACTAAAACTGAGACAAAGGGCATCCTCATTTCCCAGGCATGTCAGTCAGTTTCTGTTGATTCAAATTAAAGGAGGCTATTTTCACTTCCTTACTTGACTGTAATGTTAACGGAATAGATCTAGTGGTTAAAAAACCAAAAGAAAAAAAGCGCGAGAAGACCATTTGTATTGTTGCGACTTCAGTAATGAAAGCCACTGTCGAAACCTGAACTGAAATCTCCATTAAAATAATAAACTTACGAGGTAAATTAATGTCAAAATTGAGCAAAAAGAAAAGGTTGTATGTTGCGAAGCCCCGCGTGAGAAATAAAACCCAAACAGTACAAAGCAAACTAAAGAGAAGACAGAAAATGCATAAATTTTCGGCTTTCGCCTTTGTCAAGTGAAAAAAAAACTAACAATAAAAGACTTCAACAGGAACGAAGTGAAACAGTTTACTTAGCTGACCAATTGCGTCACTTCCTGCTTCCATGCTTTTGGCGGACGGACGTGCTTTGGTGCTGCTAAAGAAGCAAGAACTCGCAGTCGGTCAGATAAGAAGCTTCTTGTGCCACAGTGCGCGCTGAAGATAGTCTTTCTCTTAAATCAACAAGGTACTGAAACCTTTTTAAACGGTTCCGAAACCGTGGGGATCTTTTGAAGAGGAGCCTGGGGTGAACGACCCTTATGCGTCGTCTTTTGGCACGCACTGCACGTCTTACAATATAACCGCACATCTCTATGTATCGATGGCCAATAAAAATCTTTTAGAACTCTCTCCTTGGTTCTAGCACTTCCCATATGACCCGCTAATGGAACATCATGGGCCAGACGCAATACTGTAGCAATTAACGACCGTGGCACGACGACCTGCTTTTGAACGGAAGCCACTGTGACGTACATACGGAACAGAATGCCCCCCTGGACAAAAAAGGAAGATGACCCGTTCTTATATCTCCTCGTTTTCTCGGTTCGCGCTTCCCCAAAACATGGGTTTAATGATGGATCCTCCCTTTGTAATTTCGCCAAACGCTCTGGCGTGATATCTAGGTTGACCGCTGGCGTCGCCAAAGGTCTAATCTTATCTTTATCCGCTACCCGTCGACGTGTTTCGACCGCGGCGCAAAAGTCAATACCTTTTGATTGCGACCATGCTTGCACGTTCTCATCGGAAGGGGAAACCACCCGTGATACATTCCCAATGATGAGCTGGGCGCCTGGAAAACAACCAACGACTGCTTCGACTTCCCCGCTAGGGAAAGGTGTATCTATCATTATTCTTGCCATGGGTAATTTCTCAATGGCCCCCGAAAATTGGATGCACGGGACAGTCTCACCTGTAAGCTGTGAATCCCGAATGCAATCCCTATGCACTCCCACAACGGTAGATCCTGTATCTCGTAAAACCGAGACCGGTTCGTCCCCAACAACCCCCGGATAAACCCTAAGACCACCTCCTGTATGACATGAATTTATAACGGGGATCTTTCTCCCACAAGGTAAAACACCGGAAGATAATAACTTCTCACAACTGGGACACCTAGAATACTGTCCGCCTCCGTTGTCCGATGTAACACACGCAGCCGCATGATGAAATTTATTTGGGGAACATGGACTGGAGCTACTGTCCACGTTCGCCGCTATCCTACCTGCAGGGCAGTTCACGCTGATGTGATCTGCTCTTCCGCAGTTCCAACACTTCGCGGCCCTACACTCGCGCGAAAAGTGACCCACGCGTCCGCAAGTCCAACACTCCGCTCCCTGTGCTGCTCTAGGCCTGGGTCCCCGTGACCCCTCGCGACCGGAACTAGAGTCCCTATGCCGTCGGTCATCGGCAAAGGTCACAACTCGCCCCCGGCCATTACCGCGACCTAGCCCTCCTGCTCGGTCAAACTTACCGGATCCATATGCCGGTGATTGGTGATAGCCCCTACGCTGCCCCTGGACTTGCCCGCTATAGGCACCACGCTGACGCGACCTGTCCCTAAGTCCTGCCGGCGACCCCTCGACAACGGCGACGTACCCCGCATCTTGGACGTACGCCCTGGCGACTGGTTTGGACGGATGTGCCGTACGGTATGCCTCCGCCAACTTAGACGCCTCCTGCACCGTCGCGGGTTCGTTCTCTTTCAGGAAAGCCACCAGATCTTTGTGGCACGACGCGTACAGCTGGTCACGGATCATTAGGTCTTTCAGTTTAGCAAAATCCGCGCCCACATGCGCCAAGTCTACCCAGTTCGCGAAATACTCCGTTAGTCTCGCGACGAAGGCAGCAAAGTCCTCCCTGGTATCTGCACGTGCCCGCCTAAACTGCTCCCGGAAGTATTCCTCGGTACGCGCAAATCGGCGAAGCAGCAAAGCCTTCAGCTTATCGTAATCTTGCACGTCTTCGCGCTGTAGCTCTTTGAAGTAGGTTAACGCTCGCCCCTGCAATAGAGACGCCAGGTACGTGGCCCATAATTCCTTATTTTCCCCCCATTGCAATTGTGCGTTCAGTTCGAACCTGTAAAGGAAGGCGTCTATGTCGTCCTTCCGGTCGTCGAACGTAGGGAGCTTAATCCTAACGCCACCCTTATTGTGTACCTGCCGCTCAGCCGTTCCCGCTGGCGTATTCTTCTTGAGTTCTAACTCCGCAATCTTTACTTGCGCCTCTATCTCCTTTAACCTTATCTCCTGCTCCCGTTCTTGAGCTTCTATCTCCTTTAACTTAAACTCCCTCTCCTCTTCTCTCTGTCGGTCTTGAGCCTCTTTTTCTCGCTCTCTATCCTTAGCACGCTCATCGCGCAAATCCGCCTGCTGTTCTTTAATCCAGCCGCGTAGCTCCTCTCCCTCCAGGCCAAGTTCCTTACCCAACTTCATTAGTTGTTGGAGTTCCGCCATTTCACAGATTTATGGTTATGGTATGTATACTATGAAAACGGCTACCCTGTCGGTATGATCACTAGCAACACGACCAGAGACCTGAGATCACACCAGGTATAACAATACCCAATTGTCTCAAATACAATTCAGAAATTTACGTACTTCCTAACTAATTCTATATTTATAAAATGTATTGCCCTATTAATAATAAAAAAGAGTAGAAAAGACAATAATAAGGAAATTCAGTAGAAGGACCACAAGTACGTCAAGGACAACGAACCAGACTAGGACAAAGCTTCTACAAAAAAAAAACTATAATGGAAAAAAGAATGCAACCTAACTACGCCGATTACACAACAAGGTACGAACAAGAACAGAGTCTGAAAAAAAAGAACGTATCTATAGATAGGTAGAAAGAGGGACAAGAGAATACGCCTTCCTGCGGAACAGAGAAGATATCGACGCTACAACTAAACAATATTACAGGTCCCTACAGAACTGTTCACTGTGATGAACGAAGTTCCAAAGTTTACCACACCTTTTTAAAAGGATAAACTAAGTTCAACACAGCAAACCCGCGCCACCGCCCATATAATCAATTACGACAAAAACAGCAAAAACAGGGGAACAGACAGATGAAAAGACAGCCCTCAATCCAGGGTACAAAATTTCAGTTTCACTTAACTTTCAGCCTTATGAGTTTAAGTCCTCGACCTAATCGGAGCTCTGGCTACTTGTCTCCTCAGGCTGCACGCACACACTCTGGAAAGTTTAAATACACATTAATACCTATTCATAGCAATACATGCATCAATACATATTATTATTCATAAACATACATAAATCATATCATCATGAAATTTCCATTCATCCCACGAACAAAGACAACAGCACGAATTCCTAGCACAACAGAAAAACAACTAGATATAACGAATACACAATGTCAAAATGACCACAGGTAAACAGGACGAGTCACAACGGACGAGCCCCCAGTGTCACAACGGACGAGCCCCCAGTGTCACAACGGACGAGCCCCCAGTGTCACAAACCCCAGACTGGGAGATGTAATAAGTATGACAGGACAACAATCACGAACAAACAAGTTTAACACTTAACAGAACAACCCATCAGACTCACACATTTATTAAACATAATTATACATATAATAGCGCAATTACATACATTATATTATTGAAATGCACTGCCGTACAACGGCCTTATTCTCACATGCACTCTTCCTCGGATCCACGATCCGGTAGTTACTCCTAAAGGCACTTCGGCCTCAGCCTCTCCTCTCAGGGTCTTAATGGCACATTAATAATTTACTGGCACCGCAGTCTCTCAATATCCCCTCCCTATTGTCATACACCTTAGCACTCCCCTAGCACCTCAGCAGGGCAATAACACATTATTATTTCCATAGCCATCAACATGGCAACAACCTAGTATCTCATTCACTCTCATATCTACGTCCCTGTCCGTGGCCTGACTGCCACGACTTTATGTGCCTCCACTGTCCTACACTGACAGCCTCACTTCTGGCCTATGTGTGGCCTCCGGCCCTATGCTGGCCTATCCCCTGTGCTCATCGAGGTGGCTCTGCGGCCCGTCCCCGACACCTACAAGAATAACATTACATTGGTATAATACCCTACCATTTCTATTCACTCCACCTCTCCTTACAACCCATGAAGCGTACACACACTAGTTCACCTTTCACTCACCACACATCTTACGGTAACACACCTCCATCGGAGTACACACTACTCACTCGCGCTACAAATCCATGAACTCACTTTCATCTATCGCTCATGGCGCACATTGCTATATCCAATATCAAGGACTTCCACATTCCTCACATATACTTATTTACATCATGGTAATAGACGAATATAATATAATACATCAATCATAATAATCAATCAACGTTCTACATACCAGTCATTACTGGAAAGACTCTCACTAGTCTTCTCGACTGCTTCCCTTTATGTCCGCCCGATGGGCTTTTATTCACAGGTCCGATCCGTAGGACCTTCTAACTTGCAGTGATAGTAATACCGCGCTTTCGCCTCATTCAGACCCCCCCCCCCCACTACTCACAACAGCACGCTTAACTTGCTGTCTACTGTGAGTCCTTACTCTACACCCGCTCTGTAGCAATCCCCTTAATTGCACTCACTCCACTCGTGACAATCCGCTGATACTGTTGGCGGCCCAAGATCTGCCGATAGTATTGCCGGATAAACCCAAGTATCCACCGATATTGACGGATAAAGCTGGACAGTATCCGCCGGTAATGTTGACGCATAAAACTAGGCAGTATCTATTAATTAGTTTTTTAGTGTAACAGTCTCGCTATCGCAACAACATCTACTACACCAGGCTAGATATATGGGTGTGCGAGTAACGATTCCGGAATCGAGTACTCGATTCTTAACTGCGGCGATTCCGGACCCGAGTCTCCAATCAAATACTCGATTCTGGACTCGATTCCAACAAACCGATTCCGGACTCGACTCCTCGGTAAAGGACTCGAGTCCCATACACAAATTGGGCAAAAAATTACACTGAAAGCACGTCAAATCACCACGCCACCACCATAACCACACGTGCTGGGTGAGTACAGCAAGTGGAAACCGACGGCAACAGAACTGAAAGTGAAACTACTCTTAGAATTCCAAGAATTTACGGTGGTTTCGATTTCAAAAGAAACACTCAATGCTAGCCTTAGCTCACACAAGTTGTTATAGTTTACAACAACAGCAACAACATCGCCACCATCATCACCACAACCAACCAATCAACCAACCAATCAACAACAACAAACAACATTCCAGCATCCTCCGTCCCATCAGAGAGATTGTTTTCTGCTGCCGGAGAACTGGTATCCAGCAGGAGATCAAGATTGACAGCAGAAAATGTAAATATGTTGTTGTTTCTAAACAGCAATTATGTTGTAAAAAAAAAAAAAAAAAGAAAGAAAAAAAAAAAAAAAAAAGAAAGAAGAAAAAAAAAAAAAAGAAAGAAAAAAGAAAAAAAAACCCAACAACGTTCAATTGCTGACTATTAAGAACCTATGATGATCCCAAGCAAACTTCATGTATGAAGTGCATTCTCTGAGGTTCACAGTTATAAATTTTAGGTATGCATTTTATTTTCAGTGTACCACCACCACCAACACCAACAACAACAACAACAGCAGCAACAGCAACAACAACAACAAATACAACAACAGCAGCAGTGGTGAAACAGCAGTGGCAACAACAACAACAACAGCAGCAGCAGCGATAACAACAGCATTAGCAGCAATAACAACAATGTTAAAACAATAATTGCAGCAGTAGTGCATTATTATCACCACAAACCACCACTACCACCACCACCACCAACAGCTACAGCAACAACAGTACTGAAGTTAAAACAATAGCAACACCAACATTTGCCATGCAAAAAAAATTGAATAACAAGTTCTCGTTAGTATAATTACTCGAGTAATTACTCGATTCCTGGCACCTTGGGAATCGAGTACTTACTCGAGTAATTATTCGACTCCTTTTGTTATTACTCAATTCCGGAATCGAGTCCGAAATTTTTGGATTCGCACACCCTTAGCTAGATATCGCATTTTCAGTGTCTTGTTTCGTGATTCGCGGGCTATGAATATAGCCGGTCAAAAAATCGTTTAAGCCACTGGCTTAAATAATCCAATCGTAAGTGTCGACCACAATGTACTAATATGAAGAGCTCTGCCCTTGGCATTGCAGTTTTCTTTGCAAATTCACTGGTCCCAAAACTTATGAATATGCAATGTATTACTTTGTTTTACAATATAAATTTTTTTTTCACGAAGTACAAATTTTAATTTTATCATCTAGAAGGTGTATGTGTTTTTTTTATGCAATATGATACAGTTGCTCATTTCAAAACATTCTTTTTAAATTATGATTTCTGAGTGCTTGCAATCGTGGGCTTGATTACCTCCCTTGGTGGAGAAAACATTAATTCGGTTACACACCTTGTTACTGCCAGTGGCGGCCCCTTTTCTACTGTATCCTTGACATCAATGTGATCAGCATGATTGGGGGGGGGGGGGGGGGGGTTGGGGGCAATGTAGGGACGCTAAGGAATATGAACCCAGAATTGGGGGCAGGGGCAGGGAAGAGATTGCCATTTTCCATTCAAACCGCTGCTCTTAAATATAATTTAATTCCCAAGTGTCGTTTGCATTGAAACTATAGCAACTTCATATCTGTATTGTTACTGTTGACAGCGATTTGTCAACTATAGACAACAACACCTTCCCGTTGATAGCTTGACCGTGTCAGGAATTGTTTTGTCCACAAAATCAGTCAATACATTTTCGATCCTCTCCTTCTGGGGTATAGCCTGTCTAGTCCAATGATTAAATTAAATATTATGAATCCACAATTTTATACCGACATAGAAATTGAACCCAAAACTAAAAAGGAATATCCATTTAGAGGAATAAATATCTATATTAATAAAAGTGAAACCTTACGACAATTGCAGCGTGCCTTTCGCTACTCCCCTGTCAGTTCTGATTCGGTGGCCCTCCGATTTTATACAATGCTTGGTATAGACTGTCGTCGTGGCCCCGGCACAGAAAATTAAAAAATAATTAATAACTCGCAGGTGAAGCAGGTCTATAATAATCAGCCAGAACTGAAACTAATAAATCGATTTATCCCGGGCAGAGCCGACAACTATTAATGCAGATTCGGATATTGTTTTTGTTGCTGGTGTTGTTCGTTCTTGTTGTTATTGTTGTTGTTGGTGGTGGTGTTGTTAATTGTTCACGTTGTTGCTGCTGCTGTTGTTGTTATTATTGTCTTTGTTTTAGGAGGTTCGCTGCCCTTGGCATTTACACCTCACGTTACTTGTTTTATTATTTCTTGTTCTGGCGGGGCGGGGGGGGGGGGGGGGAGGGGGGAGATGATATGGATAAATTTTAATCTATTAATTTCAATTTTGCCCGGGCAGCGGCCTTTCGGCCTGCTCTTTACGATTTCCAACTGCCAAGGCATCTTTAACGTGCGCAACGTGCACACGGGCCCTCCGAATTTTTTCGTCCTTATCCGAGAAGACTAGGTACTCGATCCTACCCCCCAATAGGACCAGGGACTTGAAAATATGAGAAAAATCCAATTTCCAAGAACTACTCGATCCTACCCCCCAATAGGACCAGGGACTTATACAATGATAGATGGTATGACAAGGAAAGACCTGGAAAACATTAGAGTAGAAAAGGACCAGGGACCTGGACTGGACAAAATCCTGGATTTTATTTAATATTTATCATCCTCCTATCGGAAAATACGCTCAGATCGGGAAAATCGAGGCGGAACTCAACGCGATCGGTGCATTTCTGGGCCCTTATCGCTATCGAAACAATTTTTACGATTTCCCTATAGTTAGTCTTCCGGGAGTTTTAAATTTTTGTGTTTTGATTTTTGTTTGATTTTGAAGAGAGAGCGCACAGTATTTCAAATGTTCATCGCTAATAATGACTGTATTTAAAATCAGTAATATTTGTCGAGCAATCAGCTTTTTCTCGCAAAAATCAAGTCTTTTGCATTTATACGGCTACATGGTAGGGCCAGTGAAATGTTAGTTTACTGTATATCAGTCACTAACAACAACAGTGAAAGGGGGGGGGGGGGATATTGGGTTACGCTCGGTACCGTAAACTGGGGTAACTTTGAACACTTTTGGATTTCAACTCGCACAATAATTACGTTTGTAAAAATTACTCACTGCTCTCTCACAAAAATTTAGTCAGTGGAAACATTTATGAATTAAATCTATTCTTGACACTTGGACTGCTATTGGTTTTCTTCTTTCTACGCCACGGTTTTCATCATTTATTTTTGTTTTGTTTTGTTTTTTGTGTTGCTGTTGTTAATTATTTTTGTTCTACGAGCTCTGTGTACCTAAAGGGATTTGTGCTATCCCTAATAATAATGGAGATCATTTATATATAGCGCCTAATCCAAACAAGTTCGCTCTCGGCGCTTTACAGAAGTCTTATTCTCTCGATTTACATCTCTCTCTCTCTTTCTTTCTCTCTCCCTCTTTCTCTCACTCTCTCTATCTCAGAGCAAAATTGTAGCACAGCCTGTTAGGCGCAGTTCACAACTCATAACATTCCACAACTCACAAATGTATTATAAAGTACAAGCCTACCCCTGACTTGCCTTTCCCATCTTGACCTAACCCGTCATTATTCACGCAATATCTGTAGGCTATATTTGGACTGATTTGATTGATTTAATGGATACATGGCATGCGAAGGTTCATGTATAATCCGCTGATATGGGTTTCTTGGTTTGGTCATGCTTATTTAGTAAGACTTTCATCAAGATTATCCAGGGTTATCAGTATCGTAGTTGTTAGCACTTCCGCCCGCCAGTCAAATGGCCGTGGTTCGATTCTAAGCACGGCAGTTTAAAAAAAAAAAAAAAGTCTTTTTATTGGGCATCAATCTTTTTTTTATTTTTTTATCCAGTAACAATAAGGGAAGAAATCCATTTGTTTTTTTTTGTATCTACGCCTGTCAATCGGGGGACAGTGGTTCGATTCTCAGCCGGGTAGATTTTCTTTTTCTTATAAAAGTTGTTTGTTTTTTTTTATCAGTAATCAATCTGTTTGGTACTTTTTTTTTTGTAATCCAACAACATTAGGAATAAATCCAGTTTGTTGTTGTTGTTTGTCATTAGACAACACCAATACCTGCGGATAAACCCGACCTTTATCCGCTGATACTGTTGGCGGCCCAAGATCTGCCGATAGTATTGCCGGATAAACCCAAGTATCCACCGATATTGACGGATAAAGCTGGACAGTATCCGCCGGTAATGTTGACGCATAAAACTAGGCAGTATCTATTAATTAGTTTTTTAGTGTAACAGTCTCGCTATCGCAACAACATCTACTACACCAGGCTAGATATCGCATTTTCAATGTCTTGTTTCGTGATCCGCGGGCTATGAATATAGCCGGTCAAAAAATCGTTTAAGCCACAGGCTTAAGTAATCCAATCGTAAGTTTCAACAAAATGTACTAATATGAAGAGCTCTGCCCTTGGCATTGCAGTTTTCTTTGCAAATTCACTGGTCCCAAAACTTATGAATATGCAATGTATTACTTTGTTTTACAATATAAATTTTTTTTTCACGAAGTACAAATTTTAATTTTATCATCTAGAAGGTGTATGTGTTTTTTTTATGCAATATGATACAGTTGCTCATTTCAAAACATTCTTTTTAAATTATGATTTCTGAGTGCTTGCAATCGTGGGCTTGATTACCTCCCTTGGTGGAGAAAACATTAATTCGGTTACACACCTTGTTACTGCCAGTGGCGGCCCCTTTTCTACTGTATCCTTGACATCAATGTGATCAGCATGATTGGGGGGGGGGGGGGGGTTGGGGGCAATGTAGGGACGCTAAGGAATATGAACCCAGAATTGGGGGCAGGGGCAGGGAAGAGATTGCCATTTTCCATTCAAACCGCTGCTCTTAAATATAATTTAATTCCCAAGTGTCGTTTGCATTGAAACTATAGCAACTTCATATCTGTATTGTTACTGTTGACAGCGATTTGTCAACTATAGACAACAACACCTTCCCGTTGATAGCTTGACCGTGTCAGGAATTGTTTTGTCCACAAAATCAGTCAATACATTTTCGATCCTCTCCTTCTGGGGTATAGCCTGTCTAGTCCAATGATTAAATTAAATATTATGAATCCACAATTTTATACCGACATAGAAATTGAACCCAAAACTAAAAAGGAATATCCATTTAGAGGAATAAATATCTATATTAATAAAAGTGAAACCTTACGACAATTGCAGCGTGCCTTTCGCTACTCCCCTGTCAGTTCTGATTCGGTGGCCCTCCGATTTTATACAATGCTTGGTATAGACTGTCGTCGTGGCCCCGGCACAGAAAATTAAAAAATAATTAATAACTCGCAGGTGAAGCAGGTCTATAATAATCAGCCAGAACTGAAACTAATAAATCGATTTATCCCGGGCAGAGCCGACAACTATTAATGCAGATTCGGATATTGTTTTTGTTGCTGGTGTTGTTCGTTCTTGTTGTTATTGTTGTTGTTGGTGGTGGTGTTGTTAATTGTTCACGTTGTTGCTGCTGCTGTTGTTGTTATTATTGTCTTTGTTTTAGGAGGTTCGCTGCCCTTGGCATTTACACCTCACGTTACTTGTTTTATTATTTCTTGTTCTGGCGGGGCGGGGGGGGGGGGGGGGGAGGGGGGAGATGATATGGATAAATTTTAATCTATTAATTTCAATTTTGCCCGGGCAGCGGCCTTTCGGCCTGCTCTTTACGATTTCCAACTGCCAAGGCATCTTTAACGTGCGCAACGTGCACACGGGCCCTCCGAATTTTTTCGTCCTTATCCGAGAAGACTAGGTACTCGATCCTACCCCCCAATAGGACCAGGGACTTGAAAATATGAGAAAAATCCAATTTCCAAGAACTACTCGATCCTACCCCCCAATAGGACCAGGGACTTATACAATGATAGATGGTATGACAAGGAAAGACCTGGAAAACATTAGAGTAGAAAAGGACCAGGGACCTGGACTGGACAAAATCCTGGATTTTATTTAATATTTATCATCCTCCTATCGGAAAATACGCTCAGATCGGGAAAATCGAGGCGGAACTCAACGCGATCGGTGCATTTCTGGGCCCTTATCGCTATCGAAACAATTTTTACGATTTCCCTATAGTTAGTCTTCCGGGAGTTTTAAATTTTTGTGTTTTGATTTTTGTTTGATTTTGAAGAGAGAGCGCACAGTATTTCAAATGTTCATCGCTAATAATGACTGTATTTAAAATCAGTAATATTTGTCGAGCAATCAGCTTTTTCTCGCAAAAATCAAGTCTTTTGCATTTATACGGCTACATGGTAGGGCCAGTGAAATGTTAGTTTACTGTATATCAGTCACTAACAACAACAGTGAAAGGGGGGGGGGGGGATATTGGGTTACGCTCGGTACCGTAAACTGGGGTAACTTTGAACACTTTTGGATTTCAACTCGCACAATAATTACGTTTGTAAAAATTACTCACTGCTCTCTCACAAAAATTTAGTCAGTGGAAACATTTATGAATTAAATCTATTCTTGACACTTGGACTGCTATTGGTTTTCTTCTTTCTACGCCACGGTTTTCATCATTTATTTTTGTTTTGTTTTGTTTTTTGTGTTGCTGTTGTTAATTATTTTTGTTCTACGAGCTCTGTGTACCTAAAGGGATTTGTGCTATCCCTAATAATAATGGAGATCATTTATATATAGCGCCTAATCCAAACAAGTTCGCTCTCGGCGCTTTACAGAAGTCTTATTCTCTCGATTTACATCTCTCTCTCTCTTTCTTTCTCTCTCCCTCTTTCTCTCACTCTCTCTATCTCAGAGCAAAATTGTAGCACAGCCTGTTAGGCGCAGTTCACAACTCATAACATTCCACAACTCACAAATGTATTATAAAGTACAAGCCTACCCCTGACTTGCCTTTCCCATCTTGACCTAACCCGTCATTATTCACGCAATATCTGTAGGCTATATTTGGACTGATTTGATTGATTTAATGGATACATGGCATGCGAAGGTTCATGTATAATCCGCTGATATGGGTTTCTTGGTTTGGTCATGCTTATTTAGTAAGACTTTCATCAAGATTATCCAGGGTTATCAGTATCGTAGTTGTTAGCACTTCCGCCCGCCAGTCAAATGGCCGTGGTTCGATTCTAAGCACGGCAGTTTAAAAAAAAAAAAAAAGTCTTTTTATTGGGCATCAATCTTTTTTTTATTTTTTTATCCAGTAACAATAAGGGAAGAAATCCATTTGTTTTTTTTTGTATCTACGCCTGTCAATCGGGGGACAGTGGTTCGATTCTCAGCCGGGTAGATTTTCTTTTTCTTATAAAAGTTGTTTGTTTTTTTTTATCAGTAATCAATCTGTTTGGTACTTTTTTTTTTGTAATCCAACAACATTAGGAATAAATCCAGTTTGTTGTTGTTGTTTGTCATTAGACAACACCAATACCTGCGGATAAACCCGACCTTTATCCGCTGATACTGTTGGCGGCCCAAGATCTGCCGATAGTATTGCCGGATAAACCCAAGTATCCACCGATATTGACGGATAAAGCTGGACAGTATCCGCCGGTAATGTTGACGCATAAAACTAGGCAGTATCTATTAATTAGTTTTTTAGTGTAACAGTCTCGCTATCGCAACAACATCTACTACACCAGGCTAGATATCGCATTTTCAATGTCTTGTTTCGTGATCCGCGGGCTATGAATATAGCCGGTCAAAAAATCGTTTAAGCCACAGGCTTAAGTAATCCAATCGTAAGTTTCAACAAAATGTACTAATATGAAGAGCTCTGCCCTTGGCATTGCAGTTTTCTTTGCAAATTCACTGGTCCCAAAACTTATGAATATGCAATGTATTACTTTGTTTTACAATATAAATTTTTTTTTCACGAAGTACAAATTTTAATTTTATCATCTAGAAGGTGTATGTGTTTTTTTTATGCAATATGATACAGTTGCTCATTTCAAAACATTCTTTTTAAATTATGATTTCTGAGTGCTTGCAATCGTGGGCTTGATTACCTCCCTTGGTGGAGAAAACATTAATTCGGTTACACACCTTGTTACTGCCAGTGGCGGCCCCTTTTCTACTGTATCCTTGACATCAATGTGATCAGCATGATTGGGGGGGGGGGGGGGTTGGGGGCAATGTAGGGACGCTAAGGAATATGAACCCAGAATTGGGGGCAGGGGCAGGGAAGAGATTGCCATTTTCCATTCAAACCGCTGCTCTTAAATATAATTTAATTCCCAAGTGTCGTTTGCATTGAAACTATAGCAACTTCATATCTGTATTGTTACTGTTGACAGCGATTTGTCAACTATAGACAACAACACCTTCCCGTTGATAGCTTGACCGTGTCAGGAATTGTTTTGTCCACAAAATCAGTCAATACATTTTCGATCCTCTCCTTCTGGGGTATAGCCTGTCTAGTCCAATGATTAAATTAAATATTATGAATCCACAATTTTATACCGACATAGAAATTGAACCCAAAACTAAAAAGGAATATCCATTTAGAGGAATAAATATCTATATTAATAAAAGTGAAACCTTACGACAATTGCAGCGTGCCTTTCGCTACTCCCCTGTCAGTTCTGATTCGGTGGCCCTCCGATTTTATACAATGCTTGGTATAGACTGTCGTCGTGGCCCCGGCACAGAAAATTAAAAAATAATTAATAACTCGCAGGTGAAGCAGGTCTATAATAATCAGCCAGAACTGAAACTAATAAATCGATTTATCCCGGGCAGAGCCGACAACTATTAATGCAGATTCGGATATTGTTTTTGTTGCTGGTGTTGTTCGTTCTTGTTGTTATTGTTGTTGTTGGTGGTGGTGTTGTTAATTGTTCACGTTGTTGCTGCTGCTGTTGTTGTTATTATTGTCTTTATTTTAGGAGGTTCGCTGCCCTTGGCATTTACACCTCACGTTACTTGTTTTATTATTTCTTGTTCTGGCGGGGCGGGGGGGGGGGGGGGGAGGGGGGAGATGATATGGATAAATCTTAATCTATTAATTTCAATTTTGCCCGGGCAGCGGCCTTTCGGCCTGCTCTTTACGATTTCCAACTGCCAAGGCATCTTTAACGTGCGCAACGTGCACACGGGCCCTCCGAATTTTTTCGTCCTTATCCGAGAAGACTAGGTACTCGATCCTACCCCCCAATAGGACCAGGGACTTGAAAATATGAGAAAAATCCAATTTCCAAGAACTACTCGATCCTACCCCCCAATAGGACCAGGGACTTATACAATGATAGATGGTATGACAAGGAAAGACCTGGAAAACATTAGAGTAGAAAAGGACCAGGGACCTGGACTGGACAAAATCCTGGATTTTATTTAATATTTATCATCCTCCTATCGGAAAATACGCTCAGATCGGGAAAATCGAGGCGGAACTCAACGCGATCGGTGCATTTCTGGGCCCTTATCGCTATCGAAACAATTTTTACGATTTCCCTATAGTTAGTCTTCCGGGAGTTTTAAATTTTTGTGTTTTGATTTTTGTTTGATTTTGAAGAGAGAGCGCACAGTATTTCAAATGTTCATCGCTAATAATGACTGTATTTAAAATCAGTAATATTTGTCGAGCAATCAGCTTTTTCTCGCAAAAATCAAGTCTTTTGCATTTATACGGCTACATGGTAGGGCCAGTGAAATGTTAGTTTACTGTATATCATTCACTAACAACAACAGTGAAAGGGGGGGGGGGGGATATTGGGTTACGCTCGGTACCGTAAACTGGGGTAACTTTGAACACTTTTGGATTTCAACTCGCACAATAATTACGTTTGTAAAAATTACTCACTGCTCTCTCACAAAAATTTAGTCAGTGGAAACATTTATGAATTAAATCTATTCTTGACACTTGGACTGCTATTGGTTTTCTTCTTTCTACGCCACGGTTTTCATCATTTATTTTTGTTTTGTTTTGTTTTGTTTTTTGTGTTGCTGTTGTTAATTATTTTTGTTCTACGAGCTCTGTGTACCTAAAGGGATTTGTGCTATCCCTAATAATAATGGAGATCATTTATATATAGCGCCTAATCCAAACAAGTTCGCTCTCGGCGCTTTACAGAAGTCTTATTCTCTCGATTTACATCTCTCTCTCTCTTTCTTTCTCTCTCCCTCTTTCTCTCACTCTCTCTATCTCAGAGCAAAATTGTAGCACAGCCTGTTAGGCGCAGTTCACAACTCATAACATTCCACAACTCACAAATGTATTATAAAGTACAAGCCTACCCCTGACTTGCCTTTCCCATCTTGACCTAACCCGTCATTATTCACGCAATATCTGTAGGCTATATTTGGACTGATTTGATTGATTTAATGGATACATGGCATGCGAAGGTTCATGTATAATCCGCTGATATGGGTTTCTTGGTTTGGTCATGCTTATTTAGTAAGACTTTCATCAAGATTATCCAGGGTTATCAGTATCGTAGTTGTTAGCACTTCCGCCCGCCAGTCAAATGGCCGTGGTTCGATTCTAAGCACGGCAGTTTAAAAAAAAAAAAAAAGTCTTTTTATTGGGCATCAATCTTTTTTTTATTTTTTTATCCAGTAACAATAAGGGAAGAAATCCATTTGTTTTTTTTTGTATCTACGCCTGTCAATCGGGGGACAGTGGTTCGATTCTCAGCCGGGTAGATTTTCTTTTTCTTATAAAAGTTGTTTGTTTTTTTTTATCAGTAATCAATCTGTTTGGTACTTTTTTTTTTGTAATCCAACAACATTAGGAATAAATCCAGTTTGTTGTTGTTGTTTGTCATTAGACAACACCAATACCTGCGGATAAACCCGACCTTTATCCGCTGATACTGTTGGCGGCCCAAGATCTGCCGATAGTATTGCCGGATAAACCCAAGTATCCACCGATATTGACGGATAAAGCTGGACAGTATCCGCCGGTAATGTTGACGCATAAAACTAGGCAGTATCTATTAATTAGTTTTTTAGTGTAACAGTCTCGCTATCGCAACAACATCTACTACACCAGGCTAGATATCGCATTTTCAATGTCTTGTTTCGTGATCCGCGGGCTATGAATATAGCCGGTCAAAAAATCGTTTAAGCCACAGGCTTAAGTAATCCAATCGTAAGTTTCAACAAAATGTACTAATATGAAGAGCTCTGCCCTTGGCATTGCAGTTTTCTTTGCAAATTCACTGGTCCCAAAACTTATGAATATGCAATGTATTACTTTGTTTTACAATATAAATTTTTTTTTCACGAAGTACAAATTTTAATTTTATCATCTAGAAGGTGTATGTGTTTTTTTTATGCAATATGATACAGTTGCTCATTTCAAAACATTCTTTTTAAATTATGATTTCTGAGTGCTTGCAATCGTGGGCTTGATTACCTCCCTTGGTGGAGAAAACATTAATTCGGTTACACACCTTGTTACTGCCAGTGGCGGCCCCTTTTCTACTGTATCCTTGACATCAATGTGATCAGCATGATTGGGGGGGGGGGGGGTTGGGGGCAATGTAGGGACGCTAAGGAATATGAACCCAGAATTGGGGGCAGGGGAAGGGAAGAGATTGCCATTTTCCATTCAAACCGCTGCTCTTAAATATAATTTAATTCCCAAGTGTCGTTTGCATTGAAACTATAGCAACTTCATATCTGTATTGTTACTGTTGACAGCGATTTGTCAACTATAGACAACAACACCTTCCCGTTGATAGCTTGACCGTGTCAGGAATTGTTTTGTCCACAAAATCAGTCAATACATTTTCGATCCTCTCCTTCTGGGGTATAGCCTGTCTAGTCCAATGATTAAATTAAATATTATGAATCCACAATTTTATACCGACATAGAAATTGAACCCAAAACTAAAAAGGAATATCCATTTAGAGGAATAAATATCTATATTAATAAAAGTGAAACCTTACGACAATTGCAGCGTGCCTTTCGCTACTCCCCTGTCAGTTCTGATTCGGTGGCCCTCAGATTTTATACAATGCTTGGTATAGACTGTCGTCGTGGCCCCGGCACAGAAAATTAAAAAATAATTAATAACTCGCAGGTGAAGCAGGTCTATAATAATCAGCCAGAACTGAAACTAATAAATCGATTTATCCCGGGCAGAGCCGACAACTATTAATGCAGATTCGGATATTGTTTTTGTTGCTGGTGTTGTTCGTTCTTGTTGTTATTGTTGTTGTTGGTGGTGGTGTTGTTAATTGTTCACGTTGTTGCTGCTGCTGTTGTTGTTATTATTGTCTTTATTTTAGGAGGTTCGCTGCCCTTGGCATTTACACCTCACGTTACTTGTTTTATTATTTCTTGTTCTGGCGGGGCGGGGGGGGGGGGGGGGGGGGGAGGGGGGAGATGATATGGATAAATTTTAATCTATTAATTTCAATTTTGCCCGGGCAGCGGCCTTTCGGCCTGCTCTTTACGATTTCCAACTGCCAAGGCATCTTTAACGTGCGCAACGTGCACACGGGCCCTCCGAATTTTTTCGTCCTTATCCGAGAAGACTAGGTACTCGATCCTACCCCCCAATAGGACCAGGGACTTGAAAATATGAGAAAAATCCAATTTCCAAGAACTACTCGATCCTACCCCCCAATAGGACCAGGGACTTATACAATGATAGATGGTATGACAAGGAAAGACCTGGAAAACATTAGAGTAGAAAAGGACCAGGGACCTGGACTGGACAAAATCCTGGATTTTATTTAATATTTATCATCCTCCTATCGGAAAATACGCTCAGATCGGGAAAATCGAGGCGGAACTCAACGCGATCGGTGCATTTCTGGGCCCTTATCGCTATCGAAACAATTTTTACGATTTCCCTATAGTTAGTCTTCCGGGAGTTTTAAATTGTGTTTTGATTTTTGTTTGATTTTGAAGAGAGAGCGCACAGTATTTCAAATGTTCATCGCTAATAATGACTGTATTTAAAATCAGTAATATTTGTCGAGCAATCAGCTTTTTCTCGCAAAAATCAAGTCTTTTGCATTTATACGGCTACATGGTAGGGCCAGTGAAATGTTAGTTTACTGTATATCATTCACTAACAACAACAGTGAAAGGGGGGGGGGGGGGATATTGGGTTACGCTCGGTACCGTAAACTGGGGTAACTTTGAACACTTTTGGATTTCAACTCGCACAATAATTACGTTTGTAAAAATTACTCACTGCTCTCTCACAAAAATTTAGTCAGTGGAAACATTTATGAATTAAATCTATTCTTGACACTTGGACTGCTATTGGTTTTCTTCTTTCTACGCCACGGTTTTCATCATTTATTTTTGTTTTGTTTTGTTTTTTGTGTTGCTGTTGTTAATTATTTTTGTTCTACGAGCTCTGTGTACCTAAAGGGATTTGTGCTATCCCTAATAATAATGGAGATCATTTATATATAGCGCCTAATCCAAACAAGTTCGCTCTTGGCGCTTTACAGAAGTCTTATTCTCTCGATTTACATCTCTCTCTCTCTCTTTCTTTCTCTCTCCCTCTTTCTCTCACTCTCTCTATCTCAGAGCAAAATTGTAGCACAGCCTGTTAGGCGCAGTTCACAACTCATAACATTCCACAACTCACAAATGTATTATAAAGTACAAGCCTACCCCTGACTTGCCTTTCCCATCTTGACCTAACCCGTCATTATTCACGCAATATCTGTAGGCTATATTTGGACTGATTTGATTGATTTAATGGATACATGGCATGCGAAGGTTCATGTATAATCCGCTGATATGGGTTTCTTGGTTTGGTCATGCTTATTTAGTAAGACTTTCATCAAGATTATCCAGGGTTATCAGTATCGTAGTTGTTAGCACTTCCGCCCGCCAGTCAAATGGCCGTGGTTCGATTCTAAGCACGGCAGTTTAAAAAAAAAAAAAAAGTCTTTTTATTGGGCATCAATCTTTTTTTTATTTTTTTATCCAGTAACAATAAGGGAAGAAATCCAGTTTTTTTTTTTTGTATCTACACCTGTCAATCGGGGGACAGTGGTTCGATTCTCAGCCGGGTAGATTTTCTTTTTCTTATAAAAGTTGTTTGTTTTTTTTATCAGTAATCAATCTGTTTGGTACTTTTTTTTTTGTAATCCAACAACATTAGGAATAAATCCAGTTTGTTGTTGTTGTTTGTCATTAGACAACACCAATACCTGCGGATAAACCCGACCTTTATCCGCTGATACTGTTGGCGGCCCAAGATCTGCCGATAGTATTGCCGGATAAAACCAAGTATCCACCGATATTGGCGGATAAAGCTGGACAGTATCCGCCGATAATGTTGACGCATAAAACTAGGCAGTATCTATTAATTAGTTTTTTAGTGTAACAGTCTCGCTATCGCAACAACATCTACAACACCAGGCTAGATATCGCATTTTCAGTGTCTTGTTTCGTGATTCGCGGGCTATGAATATAGCCGGTCAAAAAATCGTAAGTTTCGTAAGTGTCTTCTACTAATATGAAGAGCTCTGCCCTTGGCATTGCAGTTTTCTTTGCAAATTCACTGGTCCCAAAACTTATGAATATGCAATGTATTACTTTGTTTTACAATATAAATTTTTTTTTCACGAAGTACAAATTTTAATTTTATCATCTAGAAGGCGTAGGCCCTATGTGTTTTTTTTATGCAATATGATACAGTTGCTCATTTCAAAACATTCTTTTTAAATTATAATTTCTGAGTGCTTGCAATCGTGGGCTTGATTACCTCCCTTGGTGGAGAAAACATTAATTCGGTTACACACCTTGTTACTGCCAGTGGCGGCCCCTTTTCTACTGTATCCTTGACATCAATGTGATCAGCATGATTGGGTGGGGGGGGGGGGGGCGGGGGTTGGGGGCAATGTAGGGACGCTAAGGAATATGAACCCAGAATTGGGGGCAGGGGAAGGGAAGAGATTGCCATTTTCCATTCAAACCGCTGCTCTTAAATATAATTTAATTCCCAAGTGTCGTTTGCATTGAAACTATAGCAACTTCATATCTGTATTGTTACTGTTGACAGCGATTTGTCAACTATAGACAACAACACCTTCCCGTTGATAGCTTGACCGTGTCAGGAATTGTTTTGTCCACAAAATCAGTCAATACATTTTCGATCCTCTCCTTCTGGGGTATAGCCTGTCTAGTCCAATGATTAAATTAAATATTATGAATCCACAATTTTATACCGACATAGAAATTGAACCCAAAACTAAAAAGGAATATCCATTTAGAGGAATAAATATCTATATTAATAAAAGTGAAACCTTACGACAATTGCAGCGTGCCTTTCGCTACTCCCCTGTCAGTTCTGATTCGGTGGCCCTCCGATTTTATACAATGCTTGGTATAGACTGTCGTCGTGGCCCCGGCACAGAAAATTAAAAAATAATTAATAACTCGCAGAACGTTTGTATTAGTTGCTAGGTTGCGACAAATTGGCGTTCGATCTATTTTTTCGGCAAATTAATGTAATTGAGATTGATTCCGGTTACAACATCACACTCACAAAACAACTTCCGGTTAGGACTAGTTTGAATGATGAGATTGAGTTCTAAGACTATCAAGTAGGAAAGTTTGTATAGTGTGTTCTCAATGTGCCTAGACCAGGAAAAAGAAAAGGTCTGGAATTGGGAGATTGACGCTGCAGGGCCAAAAAGTACAGGTTTGTGTTTTTAATATGCCTAGGAAAATATTATAATATTTCTTTTCCATTAACACATGACGTTATCACTTCCTGCGATGTGCAAACAAATTAACCCGTGCGCAAATCATAGCCATTTGACGGATGTTGGCAGGACGCGCAGGACGTCAACGCGCAAAGAGAGAGCAGTAAAACGTATCTAAAAATAAAGAAACAAATAAAAATAAAATAAAGCTAAAGGAACAGGCAAAATGAAGCAGGTCTATAATAATCACCCAGAACTGAAACTAATAAATCGATTTATCCCGGGCAGAGCCGGGAACTCAGCTAGTCTATTATATATTTCAGTAACTTGGAACCTTTGGCATGACTAACTGACCAAACTATACACTCTTCAGGCCTTAAATTTGGCAGAAAAGTGGCAATTGAGATAAGGAAGATGATGGCTATAATTAAAAGTTGTTTACTTCAAGCATGTAGTTTAAAATGTTTAACCCATCACACGAGGAACAAGTAGTAGCTAGGTGGACAGGACAATAAGAGCAATAGCCCAAGTCCTGTGTCATGTCTGACCATGTCAGTTGCCATGATTCAGATAGCCTCACGTTTCATAGTCAATGAGTCTGACTGTTCTGATTCAGTGACAATAAATGGCTGGTCCTAATCCTATCGTGAAACCCGTAGAATGTATTCGGACAACTATTACTGCAGATTCGGATATTGTTTTTGTTGCTGGTGTAGTTCGTTCTTGTTGTTATTGTTGTTGTTGGTGGTGGTGTTAATTGTTCACTTTGTTGCTGCTGTTGTTGTTGTTTTTGTGGCTGCTGTTGTTGTTATTATTGTTGTTGATGTTGTTGGTGGTGGTGTTATTAATCGTTCACGTTGTTGTTCTGGTTGTTGTTGTTGTTGTTGCTGCTGCTGCTGCTGTTGTTGTTATTGTTGTTTTGCCCAATGAACTCCTTAAAACTTTCGGAAGACTGGGCTATTTTCCATCAACGACTCGGATTCAAATACTGATGTTGTATATTGGCCCATATGTGCCCCTGATCTTATTAGAAATGCCTTATGTCATATATGGATGTGTTCAAAATTGAATAAGCTTTAATTTGATGTATAATTTAGGGCTGTCTACAGTAGTGTCTCCACACCTGGACATAAAATATGGCTGATCATTTAAAAAAAAAAAAACACATAAAAACGCACCCAGACAACATACACAAAGAAGAAAAAAAAAAGTTTGATGCAAAAGATCAAAATTTTATTACTTGTTTCAAAGAACCTTCAATTTCACATAATATATATCCAAAAATGAGACATGTAGCATGGAATCTTAGTAGTTATGAGCATTTTTGCAATATATATAAAACTGGACATTAGTCGTGAAAATAGCTACTCAGTTACAAAAAATGAAAAATATTTCTACCTGGTCAACAAAGCATACTAATGTTTTAAAAACCAAAATACAGTATAATTCAGTGAATAATAGTTACAATCTGCTTTCAGCAATTGACTGATACCAGAATTTCATGTATGATATTAGGACAAAAAAGTAAACATGTAACTGCAGAAAATTGGTACCGACAGATTCTCTCCAACATTAGACATTCAAAAACATCACTCAGGGGATGTTCCCAAAAGCCTGCAATTTCTTGTCTGGTTAAGTCACAGATGTTTACCACACTTTCCACAAGCAAATTTACTTTTCCTCTCCTTTTTCTCTAAACGATAACAACACACACAATTCAAAGGCTTATCTGTGGGTACAGGGACAATATGGTGGTCTTCAATCAGTACTTGTTTTTTATCATAGAGTGGAACTTTCTTATTTTCATCAAATCCTGCCATTGCCAATAAAGAGCTCCTGCAAGTAAAAGAATGGGAGAAAAAAAAAAAAAAACGAGTATCGGTACTTGACACGCAGCAAAAGTTGAGATACAAATATGATGAACCAAAACAAGAAAAAGATTTCGGAAATGAATATATGTAAACATCAACAAACCCAAAAGGTGAATAAATCATATTAACAAATAAACAAATGCAGAACCTAAATTCTTAAAACATATGAATTGGGTAAGGAAAAAAAATCACTAACATCTTCCGTATACTTCTCACCTGTGATGTCTTCTTGCATTGCAACAACCTTTACTACAAAAGAAAATAAGAAAGGTCTAGCATCCACTTAGACTGCTTACCTGGTGTTAAAAATTGCTTACAATCTGCCCATTTCACTACCTCTGGCAGATGCAGACTTGGAGGTCTCTCCGGACGAAAGTCTGGCAAGGGATATGATGTTGTGCCCTCATCTTTGTGACCGAATGAATTTTCACTTTCACTGTCAGGTTGTGAGCTGCCGAAACAAAAATAAATTAAAACTATTAGATGTAATATTATTGAAGTTGAAACACAGATCTAGATCTATTTTGAGTTGATAAAATAGAGCTGAAGGAAAATTTTCATTAGATGCCAGGCTTTATATCTATTGAAGTCCATAATGCTAACTATACTAAAACGGCATCCATGTGTAAACAATGTCAGGTCCCACCCTAGCAACATCTGTTGAGTGATTTTGATCAATCAGTGAGCTACATGATTGTAACAAAACAATCAAATTAAGCCTACAAATTAGTACAAAGACACTATGGTATAATGTATAATGTATTATAGTATGCTAGGGCGATGAAATACTGTGCAATGACGATGAAGCCGACAGGTGACAGGTGAGGGCTGCTGGTGATGCTTTTAGTAGGTTTAGTGGAGTGGGATCATCATGGCATCAAGATAAACAATATGACTCACCTCAGGACGCCCCAGGTCTAAAGTACTGGCCGCTAGTTTTGGAGGTCTATTTTCGTCATCCGACGAGTTACAACTCTCATCTGGTGACCATTCGTCAGAACTGCCACTTGCTGACTCGTTCAATGTAATGTCAGAGTTGTCTGAATCCATTTTCAGGTGTGAAAAGTGCTTTTATTGGTCTGCTGTGGGTCTATCGATCGATCGGCTTCCCGGAAAAGCGTCACTTTAAATATAAAAATAAACGTCTTCAGAAACCTGGACTGGACAAAATCCTGGATTTTATTTAATATTTATCATCCCCTATCGGAAAATACGCTCAGATCGGGAAAATCGAGGCGGAACGCAAAGCGATCGGTGCATTTCTGGGCCCTTATCGCTATCGAAACAGTTTTTACGATTTCCCTATAGTTAGTCTTCCGGGAGTTTTAAATTTTTGTGTTTTGATTTTTGTTTGATTTTGAAGAGAGAGCGCACAGTATTTCAAATGTTCATCGCTAATAATGACTGTATTTAAAATCAGTAATATTTGTCGAGCAATCAGCTTTTTCTCGCAAAAATCAAGTCTTTTGCATTTATACGGCTACATGGTAGGGCCAGCGAAATGTTAGTTTACTGTATATCAGTCACTAACAGCAACAGTGAAAGGGGGGGGGGAAGGATATTGGGTTACGCTCGGTACCGTAAACTGGGGTAACTTTGAACACTTTTGGATTTCAACTTGCCATATTTTTCACAAATTCATCCAAACTAATTGAGTTTGGTCTAGAATCAAGGGGACAAACCAGTAGGCTACTATAAATTGCCATAAAAAGATTTACTTTGGTAGTCTCTATTTGAATGCAGTTTCTAATCAAATGCTATGAGTGTTCAAAGTTTCCCAGGTTAAGGGGCTAACTTTGAACACTACACAAACACTTCACATCTATGACCGAATTAAAAACAGTTTATTTCATAAAAGGTACTTTATTGTTGAAACTCAATAAGGCAAGCTGGTCAGAAGAAAATTAACATGGTTTGGGGCCGTTTTGGAAATAGAAATTCAACTTTCAACAATCATTGTTTCAGATGAAAGTTTGCAATGTTGTTGAAAGAGGCGATACTCAGTCGCCATTTACAATCTTCGACTGCACCGCAGCAAAAACCCCAGGGTCGAAGAAACTATCAAATATTAAAACAAAAATGGCTACAAAAAACTCAGAGAGTATTTTTTTTAATGAAATTAAGAAGATTCTATACGCAGCGATGAAATAAATATTTTTTTCATCGACTGTTCAAAGTTACCCCCGCCGTTCAAAGATACCCCGGTTTACGGTATTACATATGTTTTGTTTCACATTGGGACTGAGAACTAAAATCATTTCAGTCCCAGCTCTGTGCTATTTCCTCTTTCTCTCTCATGATCAATTTTCCCTCATCAATACTAGATCAGTATGTTACAGGACATACTGATGCTTGGCACCAGTTACTGATTTAACCGCAAAGAGTGTAAGACCTATTGACACAGTTAAGTAGTTGTGCAGTGTTTGCTGATTGCACACACCACAATTCATGATTAAATGTGGTTTTGTTGGACTAAATGAGCCCATAAGATAAAGCCATACAGACGCTCCTTTGCTAAGTTATGATTTTAAAATAACCCTAAACAACAGTTCCGTCCACCACGACCGCACTGACAAACACATGTGTTAATAAACAAAAGAAACAACTGAACACATTATTCATTCAACTAACAGGTTTTAAAGATGTGGTTGTCGGGCCGTTTCTGTGTGAGAAGGGGGCGGGGACATCTTGCCACACGGATTTTTAGAAAGCTAAACATGTCTGGATTATGTATTGAGGTGATAGCAGTCGTGATCGAGTAGCTCTCAAAGGGAAAAAAAAGGGGGGGGGGGGAGGGGGGGAGTCTAAAAGACCTCACCCTATTTCAAAACGTTGTGCAGCATTTGCTCTTTGCTTACACCGCACTCCATGATTAAATGGGATTTGGTTGGAATAAATGACCCAATATAAGCCATGCAACCTATCCCTGCTGAGCAATGATTTTGAAATATTATTATAGCACTAAACAGCAGTACTGTCCAGTATGACTACACTGACAGACACACAGAAAGATTTAGCTATGGAATTTATCCAAATTTGACCTTTTATAACTCATAAAAACTACTGACCCGAGACTGCTATTTTTGTCTTCTACTAACCAAGATCTAACGTTTGATACCGGTATTAATTTGGCTCCTCGAGTGGACATTTCTGGTGTGCCAGCTATGAAATTTGACGAATCCTCTAAGACGATAATTTTCAACGTTTGACACCTGGACCTGGCTTCTGACAAGAATCTTGCATTCTCCAGTGACAGCACGCAAAGCATGATATCACTTTGGGCACAGCATGGAGAATGATGGAGAAGCCAGTTCCCTTCTCTCGCAGCTCCGAGGAGGATAACCAAGATGTCATCTACTATTTGAAGTACGAAACCCAAAAAACGATATTGCTTTTTTGTTTTTTCCCCGAGATTGATGTTACCTGGACGTACGTACCCCAAGTATTTTGCGCTAGGCTAGGGTTAGATCTACGTATTTTAAAGCCGTTTGTGACTCCAGAGCTAGAGCCCCCCCCCCCCCCCCCCGAAGTCCTAACAGCAGCCGTCATTAATTATTGACTGAAATAGTATGGGGCAGTGTTACGGATCAATTCGATAAGATTTGGGATTGATGATAAGGACGGGGTTAGGGATAGGTACGTACACGTACGCGGCCTTCACGCAAAAAGCTTGGCGTACTTACGTACAAGTAACATTAACACAGCCTTTCTTCCTAATGAATGAAGTAATCTTGCCACACGTGAAAGACGTTAACAAAAGCAACATCTTCACATTGCAAGAGATCCAAAATTCTTCTTGACAAAAGATATTCCGAAATTGGTTAATCTTTAAGTAGGTATCAGACTGATGTATTTTTGCTGGATGATTTTTTTTGTAACCAAAAGTTTCAGTCCCTACAATTCCAAAAGACGTAGAATCTTGAAGACGAACTTTTGGATTGAAGTGGCGCTATTGCACTTCTTCCCATCCAGAGTAGCTGTAATAATGGGTACATCTGGGTACATTATGGCTCAGATTAAAATAAAGGCACATTTCAAACCAGAGTGATGAAGGCCAATTATTTTTTAAATTTAACAAGTCAATTTCTTAAGATGATTTGAACCAGGTGTCAAGAACAGATTTAATTCATAAATGTTTCCACTGACTAAATTTTTTTGAGAGAGCAGTGAGTAATTTTTACAAACGTAATTATTGTGCGAGCCAGCATAACGTGGTCTCGTAAACAATTTGTTTTGAACAGTTTTTTTCCTAAAAGATAGACAGAAGGTGGACAGGACAATAAGAGCAAGATAGAATAAATGGATAAGTTAGCAGTGACGGTGCAATTCTCGACCCCGTGATTTTGATGAACTCTAACAGGGGAAGAGAAGGGGTGAGTAAAGGGAGATAGTAAATTCGTACATAAAACGTAGAGGGTTTAGAGACTTTAGTAAGGGTTTTGACATGTTAATTTGCAGCCGGCCGCACAGTATATAAGCGTGGCCATTCCTATGTTTGAGCACTCCATGCAGAAATATCCATCTGTGCAGGCGGTCGGCGGGATTCTGCCAGAAGAATCAGAAGACTGTTATATTCATGTCTATGTCCATTATAGACACTGAAATGAGACCATATGCTCTTTGTGAGAATTACCCACTGCTGTTATCTACTGTTCCCTGATTTCTGATCAGGGACCAAGTGTAAGTGTCTGCCTGTTGATTCAACAATGAACGTGAAGCTGACCTTAATTTTCCAGTAGGAGTGCTACCGAAGAATGCAAGACTACGATGTATATTAACTTGCAACTAGATCTAGTATGAATGTCTGGCATACACATTTGTAAATTGAGCTTGATGTGTCTGGATGAGGCTGGGGATTGCCAGCCCATCCTAGAGCAGATCTAGATCTAACTTAACTACGTCAGTTTGTATTGACGAGTTTGATCCATTATAAGCGGTAGGCACAAATAACTGAGAAAACATTGTCGTCTGAGACATTAGAATATTATTTGTTAGATAGTAGGCAGACTATATCTGAGAAATAGATAAGTAATACTTAAATTGTGAGTGAGACAGAATGATATAATCTTTTAGGAATCTAGAGGAGACTTCTAGTGACATATTATTGAATTTCATTTGATGCTGCTGATGTTGTCTTTTTAGTATGTAAAAGCTAGACGAAATTGTTAGGGAATAATAAGTAAATAAATTTGTGGCCCTGCAGGTCTGTTGATAAAACCATCCAGATTGTTATTAGTATGTGGCATGGTATGAAAGAGTGATTCCTAAATACCTCTCGATTTTTAAATGCAGTCGTAACACCTATAATTCTTAATAACCCAACTCGTAACATATAGTGTCTGCCCTACATGAACTGGGGGAATTAACATTTTACCAGGGCCGCGTGAACGCAATTCGCGCTTCCGTTCTACGTGACTCCGGATGCACGACTATCGGCGTTCGACAGTCACTAGTCCGTCCAACACAATTTTTGGATAAGGATGTAACTTGTATTACTTTTGGCGGATCTGTAGAGCGATTCCGTCTTGCAGAAATTTATATTGATACACCTTTTCTCACAGGTATTGTTACCGGATGTGTACTACCTAATCCAGTGGCTGATTTAATCATAGGGAATGTACCTCAAGTAAATAAGTTTCCTATCGGTAACTTGGAAATTTGGACTGAGGAGGAGAGTGTTGCTTGTGCGACAACACGCCTACAATCGAGTCGATGAGCAGACAGTGCATTGAGTAACCCTACTATCGAAGTGAACATAACGTCTAGTGCATTCCATGATGAGCAACATTCAGACCCCACATTGAAACATTTGTTTGCTAAGGTTGATCCTACCGCGCCGGATACCTCTAAGTTTCTTATTAAAGATGACTTATTATATCGTAATTTTCGGAATAAGCGAGAGGCCGTTATGCAGCTTGTAGTACCAAGATCTTTTCGTCGCGACATTATTCGTCTCGCGCATGACACTTCCTTGGCGGGTCATCAAGGAAAGGCCAGAACTAAGTCTCGAATACTATCGCAATTTTTTTGGCCCAGTATTTACGCAGATGTAAACCGGTTCGTATCAACATGTGACGTATGTCAGAGACGTACTCCTAAAGGAAGTTCATTCCAAATTTTTCTTCGCTTACAGCTCCGTTGTCGGACCTCACAAGAAAGAATTTTCCTAATAAAGTAAAATGGACAACCGAATGTGCTGTTACACTTCGTACCGTTCAACGACTGTTTTCCACTTCCCCCATTCTCATACTTCCAGATATAAACCAAATATTTATTGTCCGCACTGATGCGTCGGACAAGGGATTGGGAGCTGTGTTATTACAGGAACGAGTAATTCCTAAATACCTCTCGATTTTTAAATGCAGTCGTAACACCTATAATTCTTAATAACCCAACTCGTAACACTGGAATAGAGAGAGAGAATAATTTTGCAGTGGTAACAGAAGACACTGCGTATGCGCGTTTGAGAAGAGAGAGATATTTCAAATTTGTCGCGTTGAGAGAGAGATATAATTTTGATTTGTCGCATTGAGAGAGCGATACATTTTTGACAGTGATAACAGAGGACACTGGTTCGTCGCGTTGAGAGAGACATAAATTTTGAGAGTGATCACTCAAGACACTAATTTATCGCATTAAAGGCGATATATATATTTTATTGCAGTGGGAGCAACGGATAGACGGCACTGCCTTACTAGAATTCATATTCAGAGAGAGAGAGATAAAGTTTTTGCAGTGGAAGAGACACTGCCTGCAATTTACAGAGAGAGATAGAACGTTCTTTTCGCGAAGCAGTGCTAACGTAAGACACTGAATTAATATTAACAGAGAATAACTGTTACACATAATATAATTGATACCGCGATATACCGTAACATTAGGTAAATACTTACTAATTACAGATTTTAACACATCATGGCCGAGTTTCTCAAATACATTGACTCTGCCAAAGCTCTGGGTATACCAGAAGAAGAACGCGCCTCGTGGTGCGAACGACAAATACAGCAAGACCGAGATCGTGAGGATCGGGTAGCGGCAAGAGAAAAAGAAAGAGAGGAAAGAGAAAGAGAAAGAGAAAAAGAAGCAAGAGAGAGAGAAAAAGAAGAAAGAGAAAGAGAAAAAGAAAGAGAGAGAGAAAAGGAAAGACAGCATGAACTCGCAATAAAGAAGTTAGAGCGAGAATCGCTTGTGGGCCCCACTGCTGCCAGCAATACGTATGCTAAGAAACCAAAACTTCCGACGTTTAATGAAAAACTCGACCGGATCGACGCATATTTGCATCGGTTCGAGCTACACGCTAAATGCAGTCGTAACACCTATAATTCTTAATAACCCAACTCGTAACACTCGATCTGCTCTAGGATGGGCTGGCATACACATTTGTAAATTGAAATTGATGTGTCTGGATGAGGCTGGGGATTGCCAGCCCATCCTAGAGCAGATCTAGTATGAATGTCTGGCATACATACTAGATCTAGTTGCAAGTTAATATACATCGTAGTCTTGCATTCTTCGGTAGCACTCCTACTGGAAAATTAAGGTCAGCTTCACGTTCATTGTTGAATCAACAGGCAGACACTTACACTTGGTCCCTGATCAGAAATCAGGGAACAGTAGATAACAGCAGTGGGTAATTCTCACAAAGAGCATATGGTCTCATTTCAGTGTCTATAATGGACATAGACATGAATATAACAATCTTCTGATTCTTCTGGCAGAATCCCGCCGACCGCCTGCACAGATGGATATTTCTGCATGGAGTGCTCAAACATAGGACTGGCCACGCTTATATACTGTGCGGCCGGCTGCAAATTAACATGTCAAAACCCTTACTAAAGTCTCTAAACCCTCTACGTTTTATGTACGAATTTACTATCTCCCTTTACTCACCCCTTCTCTTCCCGCATGGAATGCATGAGAGTGGGGGAAGTGGAAAATGCGTTTACAGAAAAACTCGACCGGATCGACGCATATTTGCATCGGTTCGAGCTACACGCTAAATGCGTCGGATGGCAGCAGGCGATGTACAGTTCATGCCTGTCTAATTTACTAACAGGTAAGGCTTTAGAAGTATTTCATAGCCTCAAAGTAGAGGATGCCAACGACTATGACAAGCTTAAAACAGCACTGCTTAAGCGATTCCAGCATACCGAGGATGGCTTTCATCAGAGATTTCGCGCATGTAAACCTGAGCCATCTGAAAATTTCTCAATTTATGTGAATCGGCTGAAACATTACTTAGATCGCTGGATCGAGCTCGCGAACGTGACTACCGGAAATTATTTTCAACTTTATGATTTGGTCTTAAAAGACCAAATCTATATGGCATGTCATTCCGATTTGGTTGCCCACCTTAAAGAGAGGGCACCGACATCCTCTGAAGAAATCACATCGTGCGCGGAACGTTATGCGTCCGCCCACCCAAATCGTCCTTTGGCAAAGCCTTCAACTATAGCACCGTGTTATGCCAACGTGGGCAAAGGAGCGCCAACCGGACACGATCGTTCAAGGCCGACTCGTCGTCAGGCCCCAAATCCGCGCTCTCAATCAGAGCCGCCTTTTTTTAGACAGAGGGATTTTCCGAATCGAAGTAATTTATCCCCACGTCGAGGATACCAAAGCTATTCTTTTTACGAGCCTCGCCCATATTATCGTGGCAACTATCCAGGCCAACAATATAACCGGCCTCAGGGACCGCCGCGACGAGTGCATTTTGATAATAATCATAATTATGATAGACCGCAGAGTCTTCCTTATCGTGGAAACGATCCTCATCGTATTATGTGTTTTAGGTGTAATAGGGTAGGCCACGTACAAAAATTTTGTAACGTGAAAATGGAAGCGGCAAATGCCTGCTCGGTTAAATCTACACCTTATGAGACTGACGGTCATTCTCAATCTTCATCGCAATCAAAAGCTATTCCAGTCATGTCCGCCCTACATGAACTGGGGGAATTGACATTTTACCAGGGCCGCGTGAACGCAATTCGCGCTTCCGTTCTACGTGACTCCGGATGCACGACTATCGGCGTTCGACAGTCACTAGTCCGTCCAACACAATTTTTGGATAAGGATGTAACTTGTATTACTTTTGGCGGATCTGTAGAGCGATTCCGTCTTGCAGAAGTTTATATTGATACACCTTTTCTCACAGGTATTGTTACTGCATGTGTACTGCCTAATCCGGTGGCTGATGTAATCATAGGGAATGTACCTCAAGTAAATAAGTTTCCTATCGGTAACTTGGAAATTTGGACTGAGGATGAGAGTGTTGCTTGTGCGACAACACGCCTACAATCGAGTCGACGAGCAGACAGTGCATTGAGTAACCCTACTATTGAAGTAAACATAACGTCTAATGCATTCCATGATGAGCAACATTCAGATCCCACATTGAAACATTTGTTTGCTAAGGTTAATCCTACCGCGCCGGATACCTCTAAGTTTCTTATTAAAGATGACTTATTATATCGTAATTTTCGGAATAAGCGAGAGGCCGTTATGCAGCTTGTAGTACCAAGATCTTTTCGTCGCGACATTATTCGTCTCGCGCATGACACTTCCTTGGCGGGTCACCAAGGAAAGGCCAGAACTAAGTCTCGAATACTATCGCAATTTTTTTGACCCAGTATTTACGCAGATGTAAACCGGTTCGTATCAACATGTGACGTATGTCAGAGACGTACTCCTAAAGGAAGAGCATCGCGGGCTCCTCTAGAGGAGATGCCTATGGTCTCCAGACCATTTGAGCGCGTTGCCGTAGATATAGTTGGGCCCCTACACAAGTCAGACAGAGGACATCGTTTTATACTTTCTGTCATTGACTACGCAACCCGTTGGCCAGAGGCCATTCCACTAAAAGACATTTCAGCCGATCATGTGGCTGAAGCCCTTATTACTATTTTTTCGCGTCTTGGATTTCCGGTTGAAATTTTATCGGACAGAGGTCCACAGTTTACCTCTGAGCTTTTTAAGAAAGTCTTGGAATTGGTCGGGATTAAACAAAGATTGACATCTCCATACCACCCACAGTCTAAACGCTGCTGTGAACGGTGGAATGCTACCATGAAAACTATGCTTGCGCGAGTTTCCGCCGACAAGCCGAGTGATTGGGATCGACAACTCCCCGCTATTCTCTTTGCATACCGAGAACTACCAAACGCATCGACGGGGTTTTCCCCCTTCGAATTATTGTATGGTCGCAAGCCCCGTGGTCCAATGGCCATACTCCGTGATTTATTCGCCGGATCAGACACCGACGACAACGATACGCGGTCTGCATATCAATACGTTGTAGACTTGCGCCATCGAATTCTTAACGCATGTCAGCTCGCACAAAAATCTTCAGCTGCGCATGCGAGTCTTTATAAACTATATCGTGATCAAGGTAGCCGATTGCGAACCTTGGCCGTCGGAGACCAAACTCTTGTTCTCCTTCCGGAGACGAAAAATAAACTCCTTCTTACATGGAAGGGACCTTTTAAAGTCCTAAAGAGACTTTCTCGAGTAAATTATCTTATCAAGATTCGAGGACAGGACAAAGTCTTCCATATAAATATGTTAAAGCAGTACCTGTCCGACGATGATAATCGTCAGAATAATCACCGAAATGTGGTTGCTCAGGCCAATGCGACCTTAGTTTCAGTTGACGATGATGATCCTATTAAGATAGAGCATTCAATCCCCGCACTTCAATCTTCTGAAAATACGTCGGATGTACATATAAATCCAGATCTATCTGAATCGCAAAGACAAGATATAAGAGATTTGCTTAACGAGTTTACTACGGTCTTTACTGATCTACCAGGTAATACTTCATTGGTACAGCATGTTATAAGATTAAAGACGGATATACCCGTCTTTGTTAAACCATACCCGCGTCCGCTGCACGCACAGGAGACTATAATAACCGAGGTACGTAACATGTTTCACCTAGGAGTGATAGAGCGATCGACGAGCCCATATAACTCACCCATCGTCTTAGTGAAAAAAAAAGATGATACAGTGCGTTTTTGTATTGACTATCGTAAACTTAATGAGGTTACGATATATGACGCTGAACCGATTCCCAACCAGGAGAATCTGTTTGCGCAGTTAGCGAGGGCAACGATTTTTTCTAAAATTGACCTTTCCAAAGGCTATTGGCAAATTCCGCTTGATGAGAATAGCAAGCAATATACCGCTTTTCAGACTCCGTTGGGTCTTATGCAGTGGCGCTATATGCCTTTCGGGTTAGTTACAGCCCCTGCCACTTTCGCCCGTATGATGACAATATTGCTCCAGAATATGAATTCCGTATTGTCGTATTTTGACGACATTTGTATTTATGAAACCGATTGGTCGGGCCACCTCGCAGCCCTACGACAAGTTTTTATTGCTCTTCGTCGAGCTGGCCTTACGGCGAAACCCAGTAAGGTGTTTTTAGGATATAATGAAATTAATTTTCTGGGCCATACAATTGCCCACGGCGTTCAGACCCCTGATGACAAGAAGATAACTACCATCTTAAAGCTCCAACCCCCTCGAACTAAGAAAGAAGTTCGTAGTTTATTGGGCTTTCTTAACTATTATAGGAAGTTCATTCCAAATTTTTCTTCGCTTACAGCTCCGTTGTCGGACCTCACAAGAAAGAATTTTCCTAATAAAGTGAAATGGACAACCGAATGTGCTGATACACTTCGTACCGTTCAACAACTGTTTTCCACTTCCCCCATTCTCATACTTCCAGATATAAACCAAATATTTATTGTCCGCACTGATGCGTCGGACAAGGGATTGGGAGCTGTGTTATTACAGGAACGAGACGATACCTTGCGGCCATGTCTATACGCCAGCCGCAAGTTGCTAGATAGGGAATGCCGCTATGCAATTATCGAGCGAGAGTGCCTCGCTATCATTTTTGCTGTAAACGCATTTTCGCGATATCTACTCATGTCCGAGTTTATAATTGAAACGGACCATCGTCCGTTGTTATTCTTAAAGGCTAACAGGGCTAAAAATGCTCGATTAACGAGGTGGAGTCTTGCACTCCAGGAATACCGGTTTGTTATCCGGGCTATCCCTGGGGGTGACAATTCCCAAGCTGATGTTTTGTCACGTCTAATTTAGTCCCCTATTAAAGAGTGTTGTGTCTTGTATTGGGGTTGGATAGTGCTTGTCCCCCTCAATTCTAGACGGTGGATGGATTCACATTTATCTTGTTCATTACTTTATGAACCAGTTTTACAATCCTTTTTTGTGAATATCCTCTTTCCACCAGCGTCATTCCGGACTGTGACCTGAACCTCTGACAAACCTGACGCCCTTGTCAGCGGGTCAATGAGATGGAGACATGGCAAACCAAGCTACCAGAGCTACTTCTGCCATTGGATACCACAGTATTTTAATTAACAATATATTGTGTGTGAATGTGTATATAAGCAGCAATTATGTGTGTTGACTAGATAATTATGAGCCTATTCCTTCAGTAAGGCTTCATTGTTTGATAATAGTTATACTTTAATCCAGCAGTATACAGTGATATACTCATTGTTATTGTAGATGTTCCTGAGAAGTTTGATTGTCTGCAGTAAGAATGTTTCGATAGACTAGATTCTATAGAACGTGGCATCAATAATTGTATGCTTTTTGTCCATCCAATATGCACGTTCTTAGTTAGATTTTTTTGTTCTCAAGCTTAAGGCTCGTTTTTCTACAGTAGTACTTAAGCCCCTACCACAATAACTTTGGGATTTCTTGGATCCTATCGTGTAAATTTTTCTTAAAATTTTCACTGGGGTGGGGGATGTCAAGGGTAATCTTATAATTGTCGTGCTGGGTCACGACTTGTTTTTTGTCACGGTTTCGTTGATTATAACCAGCGGAAATGTCCTTGAACTGTTTTCGTGAACAGTTTGTTTTTGTAACGCTTTTTCTTAGAGATGGAAAGAAAGTGGGGCAAGATAGAATAAATGGATGAGTTAGCAGTGACGGTGCAATTCTCGACCCCGTGATTTTGATGAACTCTAACAGGGGAAGAGAAGGGGTGAGTAAAGGGAGATAGTAAATTCGTACATAAAACGTAGAGGGTTTAGAGACTTTAGTAAGGGTTTTGACATGTTAATTTGCAGCCGGCCGCACAGTATATAAGCGTGGCCATTCCTATGTTTGAACACTCCATGCAGAAATATCCATCTGTGCAGGCGGTCGGCGGGATTCTGCCAGAAGAATCAGAAGATTGTTATATTCATGTCTATGTCCATTATAGACACTGAAATGAGACCATATGCTCTTCGTGAGAATTACCCACTGCTGTTATCTACTGTTCCCTGATTTCTGATCAGGGACCAAGTGTAAGTGTCTGCCTGTTGATTCAACAATGAACGTGAAGCTGACCTTAATTTTCCAGTAGGAGTGCTACCGAAGAATGCAAGACTACGATGTATATTAACTTGCAACTAGATCTAGCATGAATGTCTGGCATACACATTTGTAATTTGAAATTGATGTGTCTGGATGAGGCTGGGGATTGCCAGCCCATCCTAGAGCAGATCTAGATCTAACTTAACTACGTCAGTTTGTATTGACGAGTTTGATCCATTATAAGCGGTAGGCACAAATAACTGAGATAACATTGTCGTCTGAGACATTAGAATATTATTTGTTAGATAGTAGGCAGACTATATCTGAGAAATAGATAAGTAATACTTAAATTGTGAGTGAGTCAGAATGATATAATCTTTTAGGAATCTAGAGGAGACTTCTAGTGACATATTATTGAATTTTCATTTGATGCTGCTGATGTTGTCTTTTTAGTATGTAAGAGCTAGACGAAATTGTTAGGGAATATAAAGTAAATAAATTTGTGGCCCTGCAGGTCTGTTGATAAAACCATTCAGATTGTTATTAGTATGTGGCATGGTATGAAAGAGTAATTCCTAAATACCTCTCGATTTTTAAATGCAGTCGTAACACCTATAATTCTTAATAACCCAACTCGTAACAGCACCCAACTAACACCCGTTCCATTACTAACACCTTATTTTACATCGCGGCCCGGGGGATGGAGGGGCCCTACTCCAGCAGATCTACAGCTGGAGGGGCACTCGCCAACCTCGGCCCGCGAGATGCTATCGGCCCCTCTCCACCCCGACAGATCTAATCTCACCCTCCTATTTTTTAACTAACCAACATAGGGCCGCCAGTCGGCCCACCATAGAATAGAATCTCCCCTCCCCAGTACCAGCAGAATCTCTACACCCCCACACTTCTTTCTCCCGAAACCTATTGCTGCTATCTACTCCCCTCCCACTCCCCCATCTAGAGCCATCGGCAGACCACCATGGCCACTTTCACACCCCACCCTGCTCCAAACAAGTAAATCAGCTGATAAATTAAGTAATAAATTAGTAAATAAATAAATAAAATGCCAGCGCCATCGGCACACACAAGCCATGGCCATCCCCTCCCCCCCCCCTTTTTTTTTTTGAGAGTGAGACAAACAGTCACGTCCACACCCCCCCCCCACCCCCCCCCCTCCCCCAACAAAACATACGATAGTCTGTCTCCCTTGCCCATGGCAGGGGCGACAACAACTAAATAAACAAAGTAATTAAATATTTAAACACTTACCGCCCCTGATGTGGGGGATAAATCCTTCCAAGTTACAAGGATCCCCCACTACCACCCCCCCCCTCACCCATGATAGGAATCTCTACCCTCTCTGTTTTTGTTTTTTTGGCGCCACCCAAAGGAAAGAAAGAAGAAATAAACCATAGGAGACACCCATAAGGGAGCCCTTTTGAAGGCGAGGAAAGATCGAAGGCCAAGGACCAGACAGAAGAAACAAGAAAACAAGAAAATAAAACAAGAAAAGGAGGTACAAATGGCCACGGCAGCGCCACCTCCCTAAATAAAGATCTACTACAGTTTGAAAGGTGGCCGACAGAGACTTAGGGATCTACTACAGTTTGAAAGGTGGCCGACAGAGACTTAGGGATCTACTACAGTTTGAAAGGTGGCCGACAGAGACTTAGGGATCTACTACAGTTTGAAAGGTGGCCGACAGAGACTTAGGGATCTACTACAGTTTGAAAGGTGGCCGACAGAGACTTAGGGATCTACTACAGTTTGAAAGGTGGCCGACAGAGACTTAGGGATCTACTACAGTTTGAAAGGTGGCCGACAGAGACTTAGGGATCTACTACAGTTTGAAAGGTGGCCGACAGAGACTTAGGGATCTACTACAGTTTGAAAGGTGGCCGACAGAGACTTAGGGATCTACTACAGTTTGAAAGGTGGCCGACAGAGACTTAGGGATCTACTACAGTTTGAAAGGTGGCCGACAGAGACTTAGGGATCTACTACAGTTTGAAAGGTGGCCGACAGAGACTTAGGGATCTACTACAGTTTGAAAGGTGGCCGACAGAGACTTAGGGATCTACTACAGTTTGAAAGGTGGCCGACAGAGACTTAGGGATCTACTACAGTTTGAAAGGTGGCCGACAGAGACTTAGGGATCTACTACAGTTTGAAAGGTGGCCGACAGAGACTTAGGGATCTACTACAGTTTGAAAGGTGGCCGACAGAGACTTAGGGATAACGAATGGTGGAAAAGGGTTTTAAAAACTTTTGACTGTCGAAAGTTGGAGTTAAACTGGGTTTTCATGTGTACGAAAATGGAGACGTCAAAGCCCTTTCATGTAGTGAAATAGAAAGTATCCTTTGACGTGTTCCGAAACGCTGTTTCCCGCACACAAGGCAACACTCTTTCCTTTTACTACTTGGTGAATTTTTTACGTTTCCACTGACATTTCCGTCCACATAAAAATACAGCTTTAAGGTGCTCACAGCCAGCATCCCCCCATCTGTCTGACGTAGATTTTGCATAATATTTCCGCAAGGTTGTGGGATTACCGTACGTGAGGATTCCGTACATTAAACCGACATTGGCGGCCAGGTCGCAACCAGCAGATCTGCGTTCAAACAAGGACATTTGTGTGTACAAAGTTGATGTCAGTACTACATGTCGAATAGGGTTGCTGCCTCAATGAAATTGAATTTGACTTTTATTTTTACGGCCCGTCGGCACGATAGCGGCCACTTTGAGCCCTTCGCCGTCTATTTGGTATACTTTCTTTATTTACGGTATATGTAACACAGGAACGGGACCGAGCGGGTCTCTCTATCTATAGCTATATAATCTGACACCAAATATGTAACAGGGACGGGGAACACGAGCGGTCTCTCTATCGCTATGTCACACAGTCAAACATACAAACAAAACTATCAGGTTTTGAGAGGACATCAATTTTATTAAAAGGAAAAGAAAATAACAAAACAAATAATAAACACAATACAATAAACAGTACAATAAACAAGACAATAAACCACAATAAACCAGGACAATACAATAAACAAGGCATTACGATAAATCCAACAAAATAAACAAGACAATAAACATTACAATAAACAAGACAATAAACCCAAGACAATAAACAGTACAATAAACAAGACTACAATAAACAAGACAATACGATAAACCCAAGACAATAAACCCAATAAAATAAACAAGACAATAAACAGTACAATAAACAAGACAATAAACCCAAGACAATAAACAGTACAATAAACAAGACAATACAATAAACAAGACAATAAGATAAACCCAACCGATAGGCGCGCTGAAGAAGAACCAAAAAAAAAGGAATTAACAGCACGCCTCATCAGTTAATCATTACATCATGCTAAAACAAGAGAATGCATCAAAAGAAAACATAAAAGTTAATAATAACCATATTCACATTGTAAACTAAATAATATGGGGACGGCCTATTATGTCTATCAAACAGTAGCGTATAACTTACTTTGTGAGCACTCCAGGGGAGATAACTCGAGTATAAAATGCAAGCCTACCAAGTAACATGTTTACTTCCCTTGGCTTAACTACAGGCTGACATTGGGCTATCCCACACGTTATAATTCTTATATTATAACAACGGCCATTATTCTAGATCAGGAAGAAAACTTAATTTGATTCCAGACAAGATAACATTAAGCCTTTCATGTATATACGCGCACCCTGTACGCATCAAATCTATCCTAGTTATGGAATGAGCTAGAGTTAAACTAACTAAAATAAAATACAGTCTGCTGAGTCTACACACTCATACCACAGAACTGCCCGTGCTAGATGGCTCAATAAAAGACAATCCCGTCTACTTACTTAGCCCACCCACGCACAACGTAGTATCCCTTAATTAACAATTACCATCATAATTAGCAGAGGATAGCAATAGCCAACTGGATCTACTCATTAAGTCAAAATAAATTAACTTAGGCCCCATTAGCCAACCCAGCTCAATTCCCCACATGTATAGATTATTAATATTACACAAAAACCCTAGTCCATACTGCCACAGGCCTATATCAACTCAGAGCCAAACTTATCCCTTTCCTATCCTCTGGATATAATACCAAACTCCTTACTCATAAAGTCACAGGAGTATCTCTATGTGGACCAACCCACATGATAAGTCAACACCTAAGTCTCAACCAACAATAGCAAGTTATAGTCTCCCACTACAGGGAGTACAAGTGATAATCATGGCATAAAGCCAAACCCAACTACATGGTACAACCACAAGACTGAACAGTCAAGTCCACTGGCATTACCTCCAACAATACTGATATATTTATAGCTAACACATTCCCACATATTCAGTGAACATAATTATATAATGCAACAAGATAATATCATAATAATGAGGACATAATATTATATACAAGTCTACTGGGCAAGCCACACCCACAACTCTATGATTGAGCTAAGTCAATGAATCTGATCCCTTCGTTACAACAGAGTCCAATTACATCTGTCAGTGTGTCAAAAGAACAGACAATGAGCAGCTACAAAGGATGCCATAAAAATATGACACCTGATGCATAGACGATGCATCCATACACCTAGCATAGGCCTTTCTCTTCATCCTATCAACAAATATAAGTTCAAGGTCCGACCCTCAAAAGTTTCTAAGACTCAAGTTCGACCCAACCAGTACAAATTGAAGAAATTCAACTTAACACTTATGTAGAGAACATACTAATTCAAAGCGGCATGATAATAAACATATAAGAAATTAAGAAATTAGAGTAAATAATCATCATCCTTTAGTATAATTCCGATATTCGAGGTCCCAAATGCTGTTTAGTGTGGTACTGGTAGCTACTGTAAACAGCCAGCCAGGTTTGTTATTGTTGTTTGGGTCAAGCTTCCGGATTAGCTAACCAATCCCGGTCTTGATTTGACCCGCTTGACCAGAAGTCATGTGATCACGCCTGCTGGCGTCTGCTGTGACCTACTCACGCTCACTTTGCGAATCCCGCACCTCTCTCTCTCTCCATCTTAACTGGTCTACTCATTATCATAAAGTTCACAATGAATACGATATCAATGAAATGTAACGAAAAGGCACACAAGACAAATCTACACATAGATCATAGTCACAATGCTGAATTAAAGGAACCTAGAAATAATAATCATCCAACAATAACCTTACAAACCCACGGAAGAACAAGTTAAAGTAAAGAAATAACTTGGTTATAATTCTTGCCCGTTACTCTCTCTCTCTCTCTCCTTTAAGAAGCACACTTTGAGCCTGAATGGCACCAACTGCAGATTAAGAATAACGATCTAGATCTGTCTATCTCTGATCCAAGTAGCGGGACTTAGACCACACCCTCCAGTAGTACTATTTGTTAGCACTTCACATAAAATCAGTCTGTCATAAATTACAGTTAAATGTTTCCATTTAATTACATAAACTAATCATGCGCGCTAGCGTTGATAGCATTCTAGAACCTTACACTCTTTCTCTGCAGGATACTGATAGATACTAAGATATAAACTTAGTAAGATAAACTTTACCATAGATTGTTAGCTGCTAGCCTGATTGCCTAACCAAGCTGAACGAAGTTCATCAAACTTCCAAGTATAATCCGATCATCATTATTTCACATCATCTAAATATTATTAAATACCAGAACTAAAATAATGGGTACAACTTACGTGAATTAACCAAATGAATTCACCCTTGATCTAGATCTACATCATCAGAGCTGGCACTTCACAAATCTTGAAATATAAATTACAACTTCTTCTACTTTTATGTTAGTCTGGGCGGAATGACACGTCCTGCTGTCTTGAAGACTTGGGTGGAACTGACTGACCCACGCTATCATCTAAGCGTCACCCAAAAACACGCAACCCAATTACTGCCTAACAGTTCACTAAGTGCGAACTCTAATAAAACATTAAAACAAATAAAAACATTTTTAAAAGCTACCCTCTCGCTCGTGTATGTTCCAAATACACTATCTTAATAAAATATTACTAAACAAGATAAATACTAAACAAAACCTACAATGTAGTGATACATAACATAACAAGTTTCTACTTCTGGCACCAGGGATGGTCACTTAAATTGACCAGTCCCGGACAATACAGACAACGCTAAGACTATGGTTTAAAATTGGCGCAGTGAGTACATCAGTTGGCAATGTTACTCAACACTACATGACTCATGTCAAGTGCACGATCAAACAATAAGGGGAGATTATCTATAGTTTCTGTATGGTTACTTCCCCTTGACCACATCTAGTGATCTAGCTAGATCACCCCATTACATATATTTCGTATTCAGCCGCGGGCCCTACCGCAGCGAAGTGAAGCCACCGTGGTGCATGGCAGCCATTTTTCTTAAGACTTCGCACGCTCAGCGGCGAAGAGGTGCAGCTAGTAATCGGCCTACCGCGAACACTTGCTTTATTATGTCAGATCAACGTTCCCACTGTAGCATCTGCAAGCTATCCCTTGCCCTCCCCCGTTTTCTTCTTACACTGGTGAGCATGTGTTCATTTCTGTTTTCATTTTATTGTTGACAACCGTACTCCGTGACCTGACCTTCTTCTCCTAGTGAGTAGTTTTTTCCTCGCCCGCTTGTTGTCAGGTGTTTTGACTCGTTCAGTAAATATTAGTATGTTCCCGAACATTCGATAACACTGTGGATAAGGATGTTTACGCCAGATTTGGCCTTGAGTGATGTAACCTGATAACGTATTGATGCGTGATTGGTTAGTTTGTGCGAGGGCAAAGGTAACGTTTATTTCGGGAACTTTCTGTAGGAATGTTTATATATATAGACCTGTGTGAGTGGTTGGGGGGTGAGTAAGTGAGTTTCCTTTTGTGTGGCGCAGATATTTAGTTTCGCTGGTGTCTTCCTAGTAATTTATTGTTCACTATACAGTTATTAAACTTTAGTATTATTTAATCTATCGTCGGATCTCGTGTTTATTTATTTTACAGCTGTAATAGTTTCGTTTTCTAAAGGGTTGTAGTTAGATCAACTAACTCCCCCCTACTATAACGTGCTAGAACAACCTCAGCTGTTTCACCCACCTTCCTGTCCCTTCTCACTCTTTCATAAAATATAACAAAATACAAAACGTTAAGAAATCGGGGTGGGCCGGGGATGTGAAAGAAGTCTAGAATCAGCGTCTTGATGATGACTTCCTTTTTTTGTGTGTGAATAATTAAAGAAAAAAAAAACCCCAACTAAACCGCTGTCAATAACAGCTTGACGGACATTTTTGATTCATTCATATAATTCATCATTATCCATCACTGACAAAATAAGCCCACTTTCAACTACCCTATCGTGCCCACCCTCCGATTTAAACGCCATGGTAGCCTTTGTACCTAGATCTAAACCTTGAAAATAGCACCAGCTTTTTAAAATGTGTGCGGCTCTGACAAAATCAGTCACATGGTGAAAATTTTCATTTTTTAGATAAATGCATGTATCCTTATGCACTGGTATTTGGTGTGCATTTTAAAACTTAATTTGGGTTCAATAGGCCTATTCTCTGAGTTTATATGATTTTTTGAAATTCAGGGGGGGGGGGTGGGGGGGGGGGTAGCAAAAGCAACTTTTGAGAAAATCACGTTTAAAGTTTTGTTTTGTTTTGACAGATGGTACTTTTGGTATGAGATGCAAAATATATTTTATGTTCGTTTTTTATGTATAGAATAACCATTTTTGTGGGTTTTAATGTTTGTTTCATGAAAAAATATAATAGTGTGGTTGATTTTCTGCGAATTTTTTTTGTAAGGTGGGATATTTTCAATTACTCGCTAATATTATAATGAAACAAATTTGAAAAAAAGACGCTTATGAAGTTTTAACTACAAAGGAAAACAGCCAAAGTTTATATAGCACAACAACTGAACTAACAGAAAAAAGATAAGGGAAGTATGAAGGAGAACCAGATGATGGACAGAGTAAAACAAGTAATAATTTAACAATGACATGAACATTCAGGTAGGTTCATATCTATAATAATTTATTCTTCCCTTGAATAAATCAAGACAATAAAAATGCATTATGTATTAATATAATAAGGGATAATACACCACAGCAGATAAATGTCATAATTGTAAATATATAATTATACATTACCTAAAATATGTCATCAATTAATAAATGCATCATACAATGACTAGTATCATTTTAAAGTCTGGTCAAACCACAAAGTGGCCATACTTGTCTAATTTCAAAAGTTGGGGTAACACTAAATATTACGTAAGGAAATAGGCAATCAGAACAATGAAAGATAATAAATATAAAATATTGCATGCGTGTTCCTTTTAGAATTACAAGTTTCAGTGTTATATGTGTTTTGGTTACAGTTTTACAAAGTTTTGAAATAGCGCTCTTTTTCAAGTTTTCTTGCATGATACGTAAGAAAAAGTACAAGCAAAGAAACCCATGAGAATAAGCATGATAATGCATACCATTGAAACAATACAAATAGTGAAAAAGTAGTAATATCCAGTGAAGAAATCAAACAGAGCTGGAATGGTGACTGAATGATGATGAATCAGATGAGCTGCATTACTATCAGTTTCGTTACACATGTATTTTCTAAAGGACCTAATATTTTCTTTTCACCCATGAGAGATAGTTGTAAACAGTTTATTCCAATTCCAAATTACTTTTTGCCTCTCCCTTTGCTTTTCCCTTTCCCTCTGGAGGCTTTTGCAGTTGGTTCCTTCCTCTGCTTTGCTTGTGATGGTCCAGCTTCTGCTACATCTGGTTCACCATTCCTCTCCTCCGACCTGCCTATCCTTGGCTGAGGACAGGATGGCTGAGGGGCCACCAAATCATTACACTTTTCAGAGACAAAGTCGCTTATTTCACCGACACTCTAGGGTGAGACTTGAGGGTCTAAGTACATCTGGTATGGCCGTCAAATCAAACGTATCACCTGAGAATAACATAAACTGAACTGGCTCTGAATCTATTACTCTTTCATCATCATTGCCTTTCTCACCCTGGATCAGGGTATAGGCCACCAACAAACACCTTCCATCCCTCTCTATCATGGGCCAGCCTCTTTACATTATTCCAAGTCTTTCCGCTTCGTTGCACATCATTTTCTCTGGCTCTTCTCCACGTTCCGCGCGGCCTTCCTCTTGATCTCTTGCCCTGGGGATTCCAGTCCAATACCTTCTTCGTGATGCTGTTTCCTGGCCTCCTGAGAGTGTGGCCGATCCATCTCCATCGCCTCCTACCAATTTCCTCTCTGACTGGGTTCTGTCTTGTTCTTTTCCATACAATTTCATTGCTGACCTTGTCTGTCCATCTGATCTTAAGTAGCTTCCTCAAACATCTGTTGATGAAAACTTGGATTCTCTTTATGCAGGCCTGGGATGCATTCCAAGTCTCACATCCATACAACAGGACTGACTTCACGTTCGAGTTGAATATCCTCAGCTTTGTTTTTAGAGATATATCCTTGGTTCTCCAAATCTTGCTTAAGGATGTGAAAGCTGCCTGTGCCTTTCCAATTCGTGCTTTGACTTCTGCCTCTGTTCCTCCCTTATTGTCAATGATACTACCAAGATAGCAGAAGGACTCTACATCTTCCAGTGGTTGATCTCCTACTGTGACTTGTTCGCTTAGGGGTGCAACAATTTTTAGGACCTTCGACTTCGCGGGATGTATCCTCAATCCAATAGATTCTGAAATTTTGTTTAGAGCTGTAGTCTTTGCTTGCATCTGGTCGTGTGTGTGCGACAATAGTGCCAAGTCATCTGCAAAATCTAGATCGTCCAGCTGTGTCCATGGGGTCCATTGTATGCCATTTCTTCCTCCACTGGTGGTTTCTTTCATAAGCCAATCAATCACCAGGATAAACAGAAATGGGGACAGCAAACAACCCTGCCTAACACCAGTCTTGATATCAAAGCTGTCAGTAAGCTCACCATCATGTACGACTCTGCAACTTGTCCCCTCGTACATGCTCTTGATAAGATTCACCATCTTCTCTGGGATTCCATAATGTCTCAATATTCTCCACAGTGTTTCTCTATCGATGCTATCAAAGGCCTTCTCGTAGTCAAGGAAGTTCACTATCAGTTGGGAGTTCCACTCTAGCGACTGCTCTACTATGATTCTCAGCGTGGCGATCTGGTCGGTGGTTGATCGATTACTCCTGAAACCAGCTTGCTCCTCGCGAAGTTTTTGGTCTGTTGCATTCTGTATTCGCTTGAGAATAATCCGATTGAAAACCTTTCCTGGGATGGAGAGAAGTGTGATTCCTCTGTAGTTACTACAATTGCTGAGGTCCCCTTTTTTTTGGGAGCTTCACGAGGTGTCCTTCCTTCCAGTCCTTTGGAAACTTGCCTCCGATCCAAATCCTCGAGAATAGTGAGTGCAGACCCTCTGCAGCCCCAGCAGCATCTGCCTTCAGCGCCTCTGGTGGGATCTGGTCTGGTCCAGCTGCCTTGCCTCGATTTAACTGCTTTATGGCATCATTAATCTCTGCTTTAGTCGGAGGGTCGCAACTGATCGGTAAATCATTTCTTGCGGGTAGAATGTCGGGTGGGTTGCTTGGTGGAGGTCTGTTCAAGAGGCTGTTAAAATGTTCTATCCATCTTTTTGCCTGAGCTTCCTTTCCAAAAATAGTCTCTTCTTATCCTTATCAAGTCCAGTGATTTTTGACTGATCCATTCCTTGTGTTCCACTTTCTTTTCCCCAATAACATCCTGACATGTCGATGTAAATACTCCTTTTACCTTAGCCCAGTGAGTCTCCAAATCTACTGTCTCTTCGAGGTCAACAAGGGGTTTGAATCTATTCCTCAGTGTCAGCTGGAACTCTTCCTTCTTGTCTCCATCCAGAAGGCTCACTTGAAACTTTCTCCTTTTTGTTCCTGCTCTGGTACCTTGTTTCTTGAGGCGGAGTTTGAGTCTTGCCAGCAGCATGTGATGGTCAGATCCAACATCTGCTCCTCTCTGTACTATGACATCCTCTAGTGAGCGTCTGAATCGTCGGGTGATGCAAAAGTGGTCAATCTGATTTTCAGTTACTCCATCCGGTGAAATCCAAGTGGCCTTATGGATCCTCTTGTGTGGGAATACTGAACCTCCAATCACATAGCTGTTAAATGCGCAGAAACTTGCAAACCGCTCTCCATTCTCATTCATTTGTCCTAAACCATTGCACCCCATAATGTCCTCATACCCTGTATTGTCCTGTCCTATCTTGGCATTGGCGTCTCCCATTATAATGTTCACATCTTTTCTTGGCAATGTGTCAACTATTTCCTGAAGCTGGTTGTAGAAGTCGTCCTTGTCCTCATCGGTTGCTTCATTTGTTGGGGCGTATATCTGCACAATGTTCATGTTGATGTTCTTGTTCTTAGTAGTAAATGATGCCAATATAATTCTCCTTCCATAGGGTTCCCATCCCCTCAGTGACCTCTGGGCGTGCTTGCTCAAGATGATCGCTACTCCTTCTGTATGCTTTTTGTCCTCCCTTCCAGAATACAAAATCTTTTCCCCAGTATTAAGTTGTTTCAGTCCGGACTGTATCCAGCGGGTCTCGCTAACTCCAAGTATGTGCAGTCTGTATCGCCTCATCTCCATTGTAACCTGGGCACTCTTTCCTGCTTCATATATGGAGCGGACATTCCACGACGCAATCCGGAGTGACTTGCTTGATGAAGGAGCAGTCGGGCCAGTGGCGTCCTTTCGGCTTTGTCCATTGTCCTTCATTGAATCTACAGGTGCAGATGCTCCCCCTTCTCCCAAGATAAAAGACTGATTTGAAGTATTTGCTTGTGTTTCTGTAACTGGTTTATTTTTACAGGGTGGGTAGTTGGCCCACCGCCAACTGGCTCTTCTCGGGAGACCAGGACCTTTGCACCTTTAGTCGCCTCTTACGACACGCAGTATCACGTCAGATGTATTCTCTGCTGTCCCTCTTCTACAAGAGAGCCCCGCATCTGCACGGGCGTATTACTCTTTACACAACATAATTTTCATTAAGGCTATCAAAACGAAAATGAAATTTAAAACCCTTGATTTTCTTGAAAAATTGTCCTAAAAGTACTGTCCAGTCATACATTGGCACAAAAATTTCTCCCCTTTCATTTCCACACAATTCAACAGTACTGCAGGCAGAAGACTCTTTGACAACTTTGGCGATATCTCCCAGACAGTTAACCTCGTTCACCTTGTGCCTCATCTTCACCAGCCCAAACAACCAATCACAGCTGAACTTTGCATGCCCTCATAATTATGTCTCAACAGTTCTCCCTGGCACGACCATGGCACTGACATCTTCTATAAATGTAACACCAAGTGCATCGTCTTCATCTAAACAAGAAGACAAAGAATAAAGAGAGAAGATAAACATTACATCACATATCAAGAAAACATCACAAAAATGTAATGTTGCATCATTAAAATTTTGTGTTTCAATTTGTTGTTTACAAGAAGGCATTCACATCATCACTCTAATACCTTTCAGGTATGCATCAACCTCCATCACCATGCAATAAAACAGAACAAAAAAAAAAAAAAAAAACACATTTAGACCTCTCGGAAGCAAAACTGTCTGAGTAAAAAGTTTTTCATACAAAACAATCACTAAACTGTCTTCAAATTAAAACATTTTGGTGATTCGTTTCCATATTCTGGTGAACGGCAGCTTTACTTTCTGGTTGTACTTTGTGTCCACTTTTGTTCTGGCTTGTCGGTGGACAAGGAAGTTTTGGAGCCAGTGATACATCTTGCCCTTGATTCCCGTTTGTAGCAGCTTGAGAAGGAGAAGGAGACCATCCCGCCAGACCTTGTCGAAAGCCCTACACATCATATTTGATCCTTATTATTTACATCCCTTTCTCCTCTTCCTTGGCACTGTGTTGGCCTCCAATCAGTACCAGGCAATTTTTCCCAGGCCAGGGGGAGGGGAGGCTAATGCAGCTTATCAACCATGTAAAAGCATAAAAACAAACCGTTTGACATAGACTAGGCCTAGGTATATGATTATGCTGCCTGTGTGGTATGACCTGTCGGCATTCCCCGTGACACCCACCTACCGATACGCATTGAATCGAAAGTGCTTGGCAAGGCGGTAGATCTCGGCTATTTAGTAGTAAACTAGTAGCCTAGGCCACACAGATGACTGGTGATTTGCCAGCTAAATGAACTGTATCAATACTTCTTCACGGTGCTATTTCTAGAAACTGCCATTCCAATTAGACTAGATCTAAGACGTTAAATGATACCTGGTGAATGATCTTGACTAGATCTAGCGAGACTGCTAGCCTGATAGCAGACCGAGCTTTCGCCCTTTCGTATTTTCACAGTGATTCAGCCTGCAATTACTGATTATCTCTGAAAAAAAAAATCATTAACATTAAGTAATACTCACCTTTCAATGAAAAAGACAGGTCCAAGCTCAGATTCTTTCTTGTGAGACTTACAAAGGACAAACAGCAGAAAACGAAAGTAGCGGATCGATGACTCAAACTGTTTACAACACGTCTTATCAAAATGGCGGATCACTCTCTAGGGGTGCTTCACTTTTCGCTGGCTCAACCAATGGGAAGCCGCGATCTAGTTAGTGTAGTAAATCTATGGTATTCAGAGCTGTCAAATTTAACCTAGAACTAAATACATTCATATAATTTTAACACATTGGTGAAATTCAAAAAAAAAAATACAATTGTTTTTTATAGATCTGGAAAAAAAGTTTTGTAAATGAGTATAAAAGTTGAGTGAAAGGGATAGTAGAACATTTAAATACACGTACATTAGAACAAACAAAATCAAAGTTCACGAAATCTATAGGTCACCCAAGAGCAACTTAATAACACACATGGAGGAAAGCAGAAAAAACAACCTTAGAAGACCGTTTTTTTGCCCTCTGCAATTCACCTCAACAAGACATTAAAGCTAGATGTGTGCCATTCTTCTGAGGTTCCTTATCATGTTACTTCATGTAATATGCCTGTTACTGAGTTTATTGAGTTATAATATGTGTATAATTTTATAATGATGCCTATGGTGTGTGTACCATGTATATAATTATGCTCTTAAACGTTCTGTGAAGGTGAATTTCCCGCATGGGGTATAATATGAACCGTTTTGCTGCCAAGCCCAGACGCACTTCCTTCTTTTAGACTACCACAATAATGGATTATCGGGTAGAAAGAAAGTAAGAATAGTATAAATTAGGATTGTAAAACATGCCGGAAGAATATTGGCCGATATTTCGGCCTCGTGGCAGTTTTAGCATGAAACGGTAGGACCGATATATCAGCCGTGCGGCAGTTTTCCACAATAATATAATTATGTGATGGGCCGACATAATTGGCCCCATGGCAGCAAAAGGGTTGAAGTGATTTTTATCTTATCTTATCTAGAAATAAATAAAGCGCGCAATCTTCTGGGGAAGTTGCTGTTGCGCACATTACGTGGAAAGACAAGACGATATCTATTGCACCACGATGACTCAATCCGTCATAGTTGTTTCCTATACATGTATATGTAACAGAAGTGAGAGTATAGGAAGGAGAATTAGGGCCAAGTATCAACAGATGTAATGGGCTTTGTTCAGGGAGAAGATGTGTGAGAAGAAGACGCTTGATTAAGTACGTAATTATACATGTACTATGTAGCAGATTTGTTGCTATTTGTTGCTAATGCACACTTTGACACTTTAAAGGTAATACTAGTCCTTGGATCTCATTGTGTTTTACCAAAAAATACTATCGCATTTAGCCTCTCTCTCTATTCTTTGTTCAATAATACATGTATTTTGTGATAATCAAAAGAACCTGTGGAACAGAGAGATGGGGAGAGAGAGAGAGAGAGAGAGAGAGAGAGACAGAGATTTTGTGTGAGAAGGAGAGAGAGATGGCAGGGAGAGGGAGAGAATGTGAGAGAGAAAGAAAAAAAACCCACACGTACAGAGAGAGAGAGAAAGTTTGTGTAAGAAGGAGAGGTAGAAGGAAGGAAGGGAGAGAGAGAGAGAGAAAGAGAGAGAATTTTATGGAAGAGAGAGAGAGGAGAGAGAGAGAGAGACAGAGAGACATGGACACACACACACACAGAGAGAGAGAGAGAGAGGGTAATGAATGAGAGAAATGTCCTAAAAAAAAATCGCCAGTCTCACAGTTGTAGCCAATGTGAAGCAACCTTGATTCAATAAACGTCTTACTCTTTTCACATCTGATATTTATACATGCATGCTAGCCCCCGGCCCCCAGGGCAGGTGTCATTGTGAGGTGGTCAGGGATTTGATTAAATGGGGAGGGGGATTCGCGAATGGGGGGAGGGGTCCCCCAATGTTAGCCAAAGCGCGCACTACTGTTTTTGATCAGCTCGTCTAGTTTGATGGTGACGTCATAATATTGAGTTACAATGAGGTCCAACCGAATCAGTTGGCTGGTTGGCCCGAGGTCTTATTGAAACTGAATGTCGTGACGTAACTAGTTCGGTGCAGTGAGTTGAATGAACCTGATAACACTATCAAGCAAGGGGGAAAGTGAGGTAACTCACACTCCAAACCTTCCACTAACCGCAAGGAAAAAGTGTTTACCTGCCCTATCTAAACTATGCCGGGGTCAAAGAACTCAGAAAAATCGGTGGTGACCCCCTCAAGGTCAAGATCACGAAAGAAACTTAAAAAAAACAAACAACTGGTAACCTTGGTCACAAGAGGAACTTTCACTGAAGAGACTATAATTCAGTCTAAACTTGAAAATCATGAGCCTTATGGTCGTCTAAAATACACTGTAGCACTTTTCTTTTGGCGATACCAACAACACCATACCCTCCCAGGCCTTTGTTATGAAGCCGCTTATAACAGTTGTCTGAAGTTTGCCCTGTCTGACCTGTGTTGGCCTTCAGTTTATCCGGCCAGCGATCCAGGTCAATGGAGACCTGGAAGACAAGAGAGGGCGGGGTGCCAGGGCCGTACCCTCAAAACTGTCGGCACCTTCGCTCAGTGAACACTGCCACCTTCAAAAGAGGGCTGTGGCATGCGTTGGCCGAAGAGATTTTTAAATTAGCCCATTAGCAAGTCTTCGCGTTCCCCATAATTTTTTTTCAAACCCTGAGCGAAACTTTTGAGGCTTTGAACAAAAATATAAACAGTGGCCAAAACAATCGTAGTTTGTAAATTAAAATGAGAGACAACATTCTCATGTGCGCGGCACCTTCACAGCGACTGCGCAGCTGAGGGAACATTGGTCGCCACTTTTTTGAAGCAGAATATTTTGACACGTAACTGTACAGTCACTGCTGGATTTAACCATTTAGCAAAATAAGCACGTGCTTAGGGCATCAAAGGAAAAGGGACATGACATCACAGAAATTTTTCATTGCCGGATTCACCATGGACCATAATTATGCAAAACTGCAAATGGTGCAGCTGAAGCAGCCCCCCCCCCACCCGCCCCCATACACATACACAATATAATTTTTTTAAAATAGAATATTTATAAAATTGTATTTTATGATTTACTTTTGTTTTGATTTTGAATTACATGTACAGTATATGGGGCCACCAAAATCTTTAGTGCTTAGAGACTCTAAAAGTCTTAATCCGGCCCTGAGTATAGTGGTCACCGACAGGTCATCCCAGATCGTAGTACACAGTGTGTGCAGTGTGTTAGAGTAGTGGTCACCGACAGGTCATCGTAGATGGTAGCACACAGTGTGTTAGTGCGGTAACACAAGAACCCATCCATACCTTCTGTCTCACACCATGATGTTACTCTCTGACCGAATAGGCTGTTCTGCTCAGTCCTCATCCACAAGCCATTACGACAGGTCTGTCCGTTCTGCATCAGAGGCGTAACTCGGATGGGCACGACTTGTCGTGCCTTGGTATTATTAGAAAGGGGAAGGCATTTTTATGAGCAAAAAGATATGTGTAAAAAAATTCCACTTTCCCAACAATAGTTAATGAATAACAATATTATTAGCAATAATTATGAGTTTCCTTTCCATAAGTCATTATGACCGGATTTTCCGCCCTGCAAACAGAGGCGTAACTACGGGTGGACACGTGTGTCGTGCCTTGGGGGGCCAAATAATTAGAGAACAGCGAAGGCATTTTTATGAGCAAAAGATATGTACAAAATATTTGACTTTCTCAACAATAGTTACTGATGTAAAAATGCTACATGCATATTATAAGTTTCCTTTGTTTAACAACATCAGTTTTATAAACAGTATAATTGCTTTTATGAATTCATCATTGGTCTTTACATTTTTATTTTACTTCGTTTGCCCTGGGTGCCATAAATCTTAAGTTACTCCTTTACTATAACTGCGCTCGCTTCCCTCACAAGTAATCCAGACACGCCTTTGCAGCAGGTGGTGTACATGAACGTGATAACACTGGGTGTTGAAATCAGATATTTATGTAACCTTGAGGTGAGGAATAGTGAGGATAAAACTGCCATGGTTCCCTCTGATTAAGGTCACCATTTACTATAGAACAATAGGCATAACAAAAAACATCGCCTATTTTCTAAACAATTATTAGACTTCTGGCAACTGAGTTAAATCTATTTTGACACATTTTTAGTGTCAGATGTGAACTACGCAACGGGATCTCCCGTACTTGGCGAGACGGTACCAAATACAATCTGTCTCACTAATTTTGGGCATGTCCAAACTGACTGTATTGAGTTAGACGGCGGTAAAAGAGAATTTGCTCAATGGGTCAAAACAGACACAAATCAGACTTGACTCAGTGTTAGACGATGGTGTGATTGTCATTACATGTTCTTTTATTGAAGGGAATGGTATTTGGAAAGGACGGCGTAGCTGCCCGGCCGTTGAATGTGTGAGGTCGGGTTTCGAACACAATAAAACGCAAAAGAAAAGGGAAGCAATATATCAAAATATTAATGAAAGAACAGTGAAGAACAATACATCACAAAGACACTCAAACATCAAAATAAAAATGAAAGAACAGTCATAAAAAACAAGAAAACACAAAAACATCTTCATGTTGTGTGGTTCTCCACTGTTGTTGTTTTTTTTTTCATTTCTATATAGATATATATTGCTTACCTTTTCCTTTGCATTTTATTGTACTAGCGTTTCTATATTATTTCTTACGCGTGGCTTTGCTACATACCATTTATTTCTTTTTGGCATTTTTTCCCTTTGCTTCAAGCCTCGCTGTGACCCCACATATTAACTATGGTTTTTATAATATTTCGTTAAAGGTTTTGCACACTTACACTTTGAAACTCTTGAAAACAGACAAAAGATGTGCTGTCAACCAATAGCAGGCCTATTAGAAAGAATATTGGATGTTACTGCAAGTTCAGTTAAAGAGAAAGTCCACTTAACATAAATATCATCGGTTGAGCCAGCGACTAGCCGTCCAAACCGTTGTCCTCGAACAATGAATCTATCAAGACGATGTGGACCTTAAGCTCAGTATTGTCCGGTCGCCGACCTTTCCTTGAACTTTCATAAGGTGATCGATTAAGAAACATTTGCAACATGGACAAGCGCATGTTTCATGCATGGCACCTAAGTTGTGCGCGTAGAAGTGGTATTAGAAAAAGGCAGTTACGCTATGTAAGAAGTTGGAGTAAGCTTAGTTGTAGCAGATTTGACAAAAAATGGTTGGCATTAAAAGTGCGCCTAAGTGGATTTCTGGAACAGCCCACAATTCACGGCCCACAAGCTGATCTGTTCCTAACATTTTATTTTATTTTGTGTGTGCGTGTGTGTGTCTGTGCGCGCGCGCGCGTGTGTGTGTGTGTGTGTGTGTGTGTGTGTTTGAGTTATGACTTCAGGGAAAGCACGTGGACACAATAACGGCCCTATTTTGCTAAGAAGAAGCAAGAAGATAGACAGAATATATATAGCATATTAACAGGACAGACTGAAGGAGACCTCAATAGAAGCGCCCAACCGCCATCCACGTTCCTAACAGATGGCTTGTTAGAACAGTAAATAACTGTACAATGAAATGTTATCAAAAAAATAACTATACAGGTCAGCGGTGGCGGAACTCAGCCACCTGCAATAAATTTCGAAACTTTTTCGGAAAATCTATACCGGAGAAAGGCATGTAAATGTAAGTCGTTTTCATACATGCTGGTTATTTGACCGGCACTGAAGAAGTAAGATCTCAACTCTTGAGAATGATATAATTATTACTTGCACATCATCGGTGTAATTCTCTAACCGTCTAAGTGCTTTTTACACAATTTCACAGGAGAGCAAACTGTCTAAAAAAAAAAACAACAACTGTAGGACCTATTAATTTGTTTCCTTCATTGGACGGAATTAGGGTCATTTTTAATGCATCAATCACAAAGTGATTTTCCTTGGCCAAAGTGGTCCAATTCTTTGTTACGACATGTAATCCATAATTGTAGATTCATTTTGGAACAAGAAAAATTGGTCCGTGAAGTTAGACGGCTACAGAATTTCACCGTCGACATGCATGAATTGTATGAACATCGTTTTAAGTTGTACTTTTTTTTTCACTCTTTTTTGTAAATTCAGGCCCACCGTACACACGCAATTTCATTACATGTATTGGCAGGGTCAGCGATTTCCTTTGACATGCAACGAACTTTAACTTAACAACAATTCTTCTCTCTTTCACATCTCCATTAATGTTAAAATTGGTTCTTTTTACGTATAGTGTCTTGAATATGGTTTTCTCTTTTGGTCGACCAAAGTCGCTGAATCAAATACATTTCAGAGTAAAGGAGGTTAGAGTGTTTGAGTTTGTTAAGTTGTAAAGTCAATGTGATTATTTGAAGCTATACGTGTATAAAGCAAAGGGATACGACAGTCTGAAGGGTGGGCCTTGTGGCTTAGACTATTGGTGATACGACATCTATGCATTTTTCCACTTTCGGTAGAAGAGCCAATCACACTTGTTGTTCCTGTGGGCGTGGGCAGAAATTGGAAAATCTTCTTAGGGTTGAAAATGGACCGAAACATTCGGCAGGCCTGAACCTAGCTGTGAACTTGGATGAGATGCTGAACATCTGAGAAGTGTCAATTTTTGTAAAATAATTACTGAAAAGAAATTATCCACTTGAGGAGTCACCTTGACATGCTCACATCTCACTGCGAGTGGTTACGTTCAGTATAATCCATGCCACTATATAATTTTTGTGTATGCTGTCTCTCATAGCCAATTGCACGTAAACAAAACAGACCAGGTGTAGGATAGTGGAAAGACTGAAAAAGCATGGTGAGTGGTGGGGACTTCTACCATAACTTTATATCATATGTAGTTCAGTTTTAGGCCAAATTTGAATTCAGTAATATGTCCATTCAATTTGTTCATCACAATTTCTGCCATTCAATATCAGTACGTATATTTTCTTCTTCCTTTAATGCCACTGTTCATTGTTATGCTAGATCACAGAACCATCTATTTTCCACCTTTCTTAATCTATGGATTTATCCACTCTTCAATTCTTTTCCTCCACCTATCTGCCTATTTATCTACCTGTTAACATTTCATTAAATTGCATTTTGGTATTTACCAAGCTGTTTCACAGTTCCGATTTATTCTAAGTCCCTACCATTATACCACAGCCGCAAAACGTCCAATTTCTCAATTGTGCTAAAAGTAGAGTTGGAACAAACTAGGTCGTGAACTGTGGGGATTTCCTATTGATGGTTTCCACTCTATCACTGAACTCAGGGGACCAAGTCTGTGACTTTCCTGTAACTTTAATAAACCATTGTCCACCCTTCTCGCCCAGTCCATCCACTCATTCATCTCTCATGACCAATCACCAAACTATTCAAAAGTCAATCTTATTTCTCTTCCATTTAGAAAATACCACACTATTGTCAAGAATAAAAGAGCAAATAAAAAAAATCTACACCAAGAGATGCATTTTATTTACTTTCTTTTTTTTCTAACCTACAAGCAAAGCAAAAGCTAAAACACAGTCATACATTATTATGATCTAGAATATACAGTCATGTAATAAGACATGTTTCGTAATTATCTAATGCTCTGAAATGACAAAGCATCACAATAAATTAGGGAAAAACCATCACCAAGAACAATAGGAATAATGAAACAAAACAGTAATGCATAAAATTTATTTAGGGACCCGGTGGTCTAGAGGCAAGGTGCTCGCCTGTCATGCCCAAGGCAATGGGTTCGAATCCTGGTCGGTAAAGGAATGTTAGAATTTTGGAATTTTTCCCATACTTTCCTGTCCCTGATCCTATGGTAGGTAGGATCGAGCGCCTAGTCTTCCCCAATAAGGACGAACAGTCAGAAGGCCCGTGTGCACATTGCGGACGTCAAAGATACCTTGTCAGTTCGAAATCGAGAAGAGCCTGTCGAACAGGCCGCTGCCCGGTCAAAATTGACTAAAACGTATCTCTACTCCCCCCCCCCCCCCGAAAAAAAATCCGTCGATCGGCGCTGCACTGTGGCGACGACGTGTCTGCTCCAGTCGTAACTGAGCTGCCATGACACTGAGGCAACTTTCCCAAATAGATTAGGCATTTCATGACATTTGGGAATAGATTTGAAGCGACTACCGGAATTTGAAAGTGCTGATTTTATGATTTATCAACTTCGTCTGGACAAGCGCCTTTCCAAAAAGTTCCGGCGTGACGCGTTCTCCAATTGTTTTTTCTTTTAAATTAGGAGCTTCGTGTTTGTGACTGGAAAACACTGCCAAACGCTGTAACAAACATTAGTTCGTTGTTGTCAAAAGATTGAAACTGTCTGTTCATTCAGCAAAGAATTTGTTTCTTATTTTAAAATAAATAAGGTTATAAAGGGTAAACGTCCGCGTTTTTACGCATCTTCAAGGTCCAATTTTAGGTGGTCCCAGTGATCATACGATGGCGGTCCACCTCGTTTTATAATCAGGAAATGTGGTAGATTTTACCATGTAAAGGACATATTGATATCATAAAGTGCAAGATTTGCACGCAGTTCTTCCATAAGCTCCCCTACTAAAATGGGATTACAGAAGTATAAATGAAATACAAAAATAGTGCTAGTAACTGCATTAAAAGTATTTTCAGAAACAAATAATGAATAAAATCAAAGCATTTAGTGGTGGCGGAGTGACAGAGAAAAACCAGGCCTGGTCTCATATCAGCTTAATTTTTTTCTAAGATCAGGGAAGGGGTCAACATTGCTACTTTCTAAGTTTGGTCTATTGACAGGTTAATTAAATTTTGTAAATTCTATCTGAGTTTTACAATAAAGTATCTGGTCTTAACCCTGTAGGCACCAAAATGTATCACCAGTAATACACGCACATTTATCACTCGGTTGCCGTTCCCATAAGAACTCTGCGCCAGAAAAGTAAGTTATTTTTAACCTTTTCTACAATATACACAATAAGTCAACTAAATGATCATGAAACATCCCATAATTATGTCCCAAAGAACAAATTCTCATTTAAACAGAATTCGCTCACAAGCAAAAATGTTGGCGGAACCTACAGGGTTAAATTATCAAAATGCTCTTTGACAGATACTAGAAGTGTAGGTCATAATGCTTCCACCAGCAACCATTTCTCTCGTTTTCCACAACCACTAACAAGATCTCCAACCAATAACAAGATCTGTATCTATTATATCACGTTTACACAGTGGCGGACCTATATTTTTGGGACCCTGAAGCTTGAACTGTTATGGGGCCCCTTCACAACCAGCAACAATAAGGCAACATCCAAAATGTTCTATTAAAAATGTTTCTTCAAGGCCCTTCAGTGCCCTCCCGGGATAAGGGGCCCTGAAGCCTGAGGTTTATTAGCTTCATAGTAGATCCCCCACTGTTTTTACAAAGCCATTGCTGTGGAGCGAAATATATACCAATAACATACGCCAAAGCAACAGAAAAAGTTGAATATGTCTATAAATATAAATGTTTGAAAATTTTTTTTAATGAATTGTTTTTTTTTCTTACTAGTATAAATCACAACAGGTTCTGAACAGATTGCTTCTACAGAACATGCAAACAACAATGCAGATGACTGATGCCACTGGATGACATAGACTTTGAGCAGGTACGAGTAATGTTTACCTCAATAACTTGACAACGGGTGACTCAAAGGAAAAAAATGCTAGACACATGGCCATAATACATGTATAATCTATTCAAATATTGTAAAATAATATTGATATAATTTCTATCTTTACAATCATATTATAAAGGAAGTAAGGCCTCCAAGCTAATCATGAAAGGCGTTTTAACCTCTGAGGCCTAAATTCTACAAAATATCATGTGTAGCCGCCCGACAAAATGAGGCACATTTCAGCACTACCTGATTTGAGAAAATCGTTAAAAGGCGTCTTAGGGTTAATTTTATCGAGTTTGCATTTTCAGTATTTTTGAAAAGGTTAGCCTCTTTACTATTCCTTTTTCAAATGATAATCCTGTTTGAGAAATACCTCAAAACTGACTTTGAATTGAGTCATCATCAATAATTTTAACTAAAAGCTGAAACTTTAAACGCGTTTTTCTCAAAACTGTGGTTGTGTCACTTTTTGTCTTTGAGAGGCCACATCTTCTCTGCAAATTATATTGCAGCAAAATTGTTTTTACCGAATGAAAGGACTTTCAACAACCTGTTTGGTGACATCAATATCTCCATACCACCAAAATGCATGAAGTGCTACAATTGTCAGGCGGCAGCACATATTATGCATAGAAAGACGTAAAGGTGAACATGGGAATGTTTTAAATGGTCTTGAAGGTCGTTGTATTTTGAATACTTTCGTTGATCTAAGTTATACAGAAAAACGTTTTTCCGGCATTTTCTTCCAGTTCACATAAAAATGCCAGTATACTCAAAAACATTTCAGACATACATTTTGATCTTTTGAACTTAGTTTCATCATTATCTGGTTAATGGAATTAAATGAGAATCCACCAAATTTAAAACTGAAAAGTTTGGTCTCTAGATACCACATGACCTAAATGAGGTGATGTACAGTGTAAACTGTCTACTAATTTATGTTACAAATCACCATTGCACATAAAAATCAAAATATACACGAGGAAATACGTTATATGGATATTTAACATGCCACCACAACCATCATAATATTGCTCTATGTATTGTATAATTTCAAAAAGTATTATTCAAAACAAATACCAACCAGCCAAACAATGGTTTAACTATTTTCTTATATTTTATTATGCTGCTGTTTTCCATGCGAATCATCACTATAAGATAAGATAAGATCAGTTATAACTTTATTATCCTGTTGTCAGGAAAATTGTTGTCACAGCATCAGTAACAGTATTACAGTAAATTTATGGAATATATCAAAGGCACACAAGCACATGACTCATACAACATTACCAGCAATAAGCAAATAAAGAAGCGCTACTATGATAATTAGATTGAAATAAAATAAAATAAAACTCTAGAACTAAAATAAGATTCTAAAAAGGCCTGATTAGCCGTAAACCTTAATTTATTTATTTATCTTTTTATGTGTGTGTGTGTGTTTGTGTGAAATTTCATTCTAAGATGAAGTTTAAACTTTGACAAATCAGAAAAAAAACCCAATAATATGCAAGCATTGCCGACCTAACATTTTTGCTTGCATGATGTCACAGTCACATGTAATTGGAGAACAGTGTAAGCTGTGTTGGAGATGTTACGTTCCCTCTCGCAAGATGCATTTTGGCAGCTTTTCAAAGCAAAACATTTTTTCACATGTCATGCCTGGATCTGGAGAAAGAGAAGAACTTGAAGTTGATATTCATATTCATCACACATATAATACGTCCTTTAGGGCTGGATTGAGACCTTTACAGGCCCCAAGCATTTAAACCATTTTACGCCCCCCCCCCCCCCCCAATTACACGCAAGGCAATTTTTGTTTATACTTTTAAAAATTAAAAAAGCGAGTCTTATAATCATTATGCCAGCAAATACTTCAATTTTTTCATTTATTGTGGGGGTGGGGGGCTCTTTTTGTGGACCCTGGCTCAACAGCACCATTTGCAGCTTTGCATCAAAATTATGGTCCATGATAAAACCGGCAAAGAAAAATTTCAGTGGTGCCCCCCCATTAGAAAGTTATAGCTGAACAGTGAACACAAGTCAGTAGTTTCTCTATTTGGTTTTGTCATTCGACTATACTTCCCTAACAATAAGTCTGAAATGATGATTTAGGAGGATGTGGCTTTTCCTTTAAAAACTCATAGTCAACAAAAAAAACAATGTAACTGTTGAGCGGTGCTACGTGATTGTCTGATTAAGATGGGCATTTCATCTCAAAACACAAAAAAATGGCTTGGGCAATTGTGAAATGACCGTGAGTTCTTTTTCCTTCTCGGGGATTTCGGCCTAATGCTATTGCCCGCCTCGCCCCTCCCCCCCCCCCCCCACCCTTCTTGATTTCTTTTTATTTTTCGGTGTTGTTTCTTTCATCTTGCTCGTTGTTTTCTTGTCTCGTCTTCTTCTGTACCTATCCCTCTTTATCTGTAGTGGTGGGCACCAAAAGAGGTGCAGTAGGATCACATAATTACTGACAGACAGGATTGGGTGGGAAGGGAGGGAAGCGCTATCACTACCATCACTGTCATTTTCAGGGTTTGATCCCTTTTTATGAAACGCCCGTGATGAAACGTCGGTCAGTTGAGGGCATGTTGGAAAGTGGATTTTTCTCATATTTTCAAGTTCCTGGTCCTATTGGGGGGTAGGATCGAGTAGTTCTTGGAAATTGGATTTTTCTCATATTTTCAAGTCCCTGGTCCTATTGGGGGGTAGGATCGAGTACCTAGTCTTCTCGGATAAGGACGAAAAAATTCGGAGGGCCCGTGTGCACGTTGCGCACGTTAAAGATACCTTGGCAGTTGGAAATCGTAAAGAGCAGGCCGAAAGGCCGCTGCCCGGGCAAAATTGAAATTAATAGATTAAAATTTATCCATATCATCTCCCCCCGCACCCCCCTCCCCCCCCCCCCCCCCCGCCAGAACAAGAAATAATAAAACAAGTAAAGTGAGGTGTAAATGCCAAGGGCAGCGAACCTCCTAAAATAAAGACCTCAAATCGAAACGTCGGTCAGTTCAATAGAGTGGAAAGCTGAGTGGATCTGTATGATTAAAGCCGTGGATGTTCCAACTATAAGATTATGAAAGCAATTGATGGCCAAACGTAGGTATAACTTGAAATTAATGTTCGGAAGGATGGACGTGTTCTTGTTGATTATTTGGTAGTTGAATCTAGATCTACTTAAAAACAAACCAAGAAACAAATCAAAATTACACTGCATGGCGTAGAATAGGGTAGCTAGCTGAAATTATTTTTGGTTTTGTTTGTTTTTGTTTATACACTTAGCCACAAATTACCATGTGTACGCCATTACCTGTGATCAGTTTCTCAGTTCAGTTTGAGGTCCATATCCGAAAGCGGACTTCACCTTTCTGAAGACGTAGTTTTTCCCGCTGTGCAGAGACTAGTGGGAAAAAAAAGTGAATTCGAGTCAACTATAAATCATTAAAATCTAATTATTACAGAAGCAAGCAAAACATCTATCACAAATTGATCATGCGCGTCATGACACGTTCAGTTTACAAAGCAACCAATCAGAAAGACGCAGGAACAGCGCTGCCTGTTATTTATTGATTTTATAACTAGATGCAGTTGAAGTACCCGGCATTATCCGGGATAAACCTTGGTCTAGAAAGCTTCCCGTATTCTACAGTCTTAAGTATAGATTTCATGCGCACCAGAGTGTCCAGAGCACTATGCAGTCATTTCTGGTAGGGAATTTGCCCGTACCGAATTGAACGTGTATTGATATCGTTACCTGGACTTACTACCGGGAGCCAAAACAAAGATCGTTATACATATATTTCACATTTTTACAACTTTTTATGTAAAAATACTTGAAACTTGAACCAACACAATTGGTCCATACGAAGCGATTGGGCTGGATTAGTTGACACTCAAGAAAATTAATTTCATAATAATTTTTAAAACTGTCCTTTAGGCTGTATCGCCGAGCAAACAAAGGGCCAAAATTGCACCACAATGAATTACTCCAACCACTATATTTTTTTAAAATAATAATAATGATAATAATCATATGTCTAGCTCTCTCTCATATGTTCTAAGCAGCAATAGTGCTTGCGTACTGAATCTGAAACATAGTTCCATTGTTGCATTCTAGGCCTATCCTTCTCGAGCCACATTATCATACTATAACTTCGTAAGAGGGCGGAATTATTATTGCGAAAATTTTAAATGTGGGATACAACATGGGGACTGTTTGTCTGTCTGATAATTTCTCAAAGCAAACAAATAAACGTTGGTTTTTTTTGCCGGCATGTTAACCACTTCAGACTCGAAATGCCGCCGTGACTGGCAACGTTTAGCAGGCGGACCATAACATTAGTTTAACAAAATTCTCAATATAGGCTACTACTCCGAGATGGATTATGATACCTTTGAACATGCGTGCTGGACTGTTGGAACAGTTTTTTTTTCTTTGCGCACGAAAGAAAACGAAGACATTTTAAATTACTGACCATATATATATATCATCTCTCCCTCCCTTCTCCATCCCCATGCCACCCGCCCTCCCCCCTCCAATTCCGTGATCAATAAAGAAATAAGTTTTTTTGGGGGGTAATAAATAGTAAAGGATTCGAAACCGACATTTTGTGCCAGCTGATCGCCAGTCCTATACCCACTGTTTTTCAATAACATTTCCAGTAATTGTATGTTGTAATACTTCCTGTAGTTGAAACATGGAACAGGGAAAACTGGTAAACATTATTATAGGGCCATATAAAGTTGACAATGTGATCTCTTTAGGAATTAAAATGCATGAGATTTTACTTTTAAAATGATTACTATATCTACAAGACTTTTGTTTGAGAAACAGCCCTTTAATACAGTAGTACATTAAATCAGATTATTATTATTATTACATTAAATCAGTATTGTAATCACTACCTGGCCCACTGACTTACAGAAAATGCAGATGTGATGTTTAAATTTCATTATCAGAAATTTGTAAAGAGAGGCAAAGGACGAAATTTTCGATCATACATTTCGATTTCCCTCTTCAAAATTCCATCTCTTTCTTATGCTATGGCTATTAAAAAAAAAGTGAACAAATGTGACCGTGTCACGAATTGGCGAATAACGGTCAGAAGATGTAAGAATCTTGATTGTGTTCTTTTTGTCTCACAAATTGACTAACGCCGAACGGGCTGAGGGTGTGGGGTCGTTAATTGCCTTTCTTTTGTGGGATGTTACTGAGACACAACGGGAAAGCCCGTGACAATGACATGGCCCCGAGGACTGTCTGCTCGGCTGGGTCTGGAGCGTGGGAGCCCATGACAACTGGGTGTATCTTATACATATTTTCACCCAATATTGACCAATGGCCAGATCGCTTTCTGTTATCCAGTTTTTGAGATACAAGTTCATCATCTTGGCCAATGGTCGAATAGTTCGTTATTTATTCACCTTCGAGGTATACAACTTGTGTACCCGTACCGGTCTTGGCCAATGGTCAAATCGCTCTTTGTCCAGTTTTGGCGGGTTTAGGGTGGATAAAACCCGGTCGGTCTGGACGCCTGGCCATCTTCCAGACGGCGCTCTCAGACCGGCGAGAAGTTCGACCATCATCTGAGAAAGTTTGCCTTGTGCGTTCCAGTTGTATGCGGGGCGGTTTTGACCGATGACAACTGGTGAGTTGACTGTCCAATTATGTTTTATTTCGTGCTCTACAGCGTTTCTTTCACCGTCCCGAAAATAATATAGATAATTCATGGCTTATATTTTGCTAAATGGTTTCTAGATTCTGTGTGCAGGCACGTGTTTATCGGTAGATGTTATAATGGATTTCAATATTGCAATATTACAGCAGTGTGACATTATCATGTACACTACATTGTAAGTGAGGTCGACGCTGTGGAGACTTCTCCTCAGCCAATTTTAAGTGGAATTCCGCCACCTTGCTGTTGAGTAGGCAGCGGAGGTAAATATTGTTATTGTTGTTGAAGTGGATCTATCGCCCAGTAGGAGCACTGGTTAATGCGCGCATAATACATCATTCGAATAATATTTGACCTACAAGTTAGCCTGAAAAGTAAGATGCTGTCAGACTGGAGCCGCCATTCCTCGTTCAACAGGGTTACCCTATTTAGATCATTATTAATGCATCATAATTATTATAGAGGCGACTGGGGGTTATGCGGTATATTATCCTAATTATTGCAGACCAGAGCCGGTAGAGTCAATGGGCCATGCTGTAGTGCCTGCAAGAAGGCTTGCTGCGGGCGGTGAGACACCACACCTGGATGTTGGAGCTTTTGTCCATGGTTAGTGTAGTGAACTGTGGGTGGTCGGCGGAGGAATGCGATTGCTTCCTGTCTAAGGTGGGATTGGGAGATGGAAACAATGGAGACAGTTTTTATAGCATCGGCTCCAGAGTATCTGATAACCCCCCCTTTGCCCAGCCCTTCCTCCTTGTCCCCTGTTCCCAATATTAAACATCTTTGTCCTGGTACCTCGACTCCCACTCCCTTTCTCACCATATTTCTGTTGGTTTCTCTGCTTGAGAAACCAGTTTCGCCTTGACTGTTCTTGAGTAAACTTGTTTTTCAGTCGCTTGTTTATTAGTAACTGTAGATTACCTTTCGAGGATTATTAGCCTGTTCTCATTTATCCAAAGTAGCTCAATAAATACAGTAGTAGTGATTACGCATTACCACTTGTTTCTTTGTTGTTTCGGCCAAATGTTGGTGTTGCATGTACGCTTGCTGTGAATGCTGCATGTTCACGACAGTTAGTGAAATAGTACTATAAGCAGGATCGTTGTTGTCTGCGTACTGAATGGGTGTGAAAGACACGTATGAATGGGATGGCGTTATCCTAACGGCAAAAGCAGCATGCTTGCACTTGGTAACAAAACAAATTGACGCAAGTATTGCATGTTGTGGTGTCATGGTCAAGCCGACGGCAAGCGTGTGTTGTACTATCACAGTTGGTGTGGTCGTTGTAATAACAATGAGAACGACTGAAGAGGACAACACCACGTTGGCATGACAACGGCCATTTTGCGGTGTTACGGTCTATTTGGGTACACGTTCTTTATTTATGTTGCGTATTCAGAGCTTCTGAGTTTAACAGTAAAATTAAATACTTTCATATAATTCTATCACATTGGTAAAGTTCTCAAAAGTTGTTTTGTGTGGATCTGAAAAATAATGTTTAGTGAATGAGTATAAAAGTCTTTAAATCAAGTTTTAGATCTTAGCCTCTCTCAAAAAGGACAGGGTGCGTTGTGGGTCCACGTTAGAAAATAATTTTTCTATGGATCTGCAGGCATAGTACCTTCTTCAGATTTGCATGAAGCCTACACATTCACTCAAAATATATTTTATTGATAGATGACACACATTTTAGGGGATCTTTCCCCCTGACAACGGCATTTCCTTCTGTTGACTGCACACACACAAACTTACCTTCGAGCCTCCACACTCTGGCGGACGTGTTGCTCTGCGGAAATACACGCCAGGACTCGCAGATAAGTTACCGTACTGATTTAATATATTACAAATTCTTCATTTTTTTATTATTCGATTGTTTTATCTGTTTAAGTTTCCATTTAGTTTTGGTTTTCTTTTTGTTTTCCTTGATAGAGGTTCATCACCGCAATGCTGAGATTTTTTTTTCTCCCCCTTTTTTTTTTTGGCATTTCATTGTATCGTTTGGGTATTATTTCTTATGTGAGTTTTGCTACATACAACTTTCTCTTTTTGCCAGTTTGTGACAATTGCTTTAAGCCTTGCTGCGACCACACAGTTTATCTGCGGTTTTTATAATATTTGGTCAACAAACTTACCTGATAACTGTACGGCTGACCGTACCGACACCAAGTAGCAAAGTGTTCACAATTATCTGTCAGCCAATTGTAAGTGGCGGGACCCACACGTGACTTTGCTCTTTCAATGATTTCATCGGGTGGTAACGGACTGGTGAGTCAAATATAGTAGAGAGGAATGAAACACTGGACGGACAAATTTGTGGTGTTTACATCATATTTAATATCATCGGGCAATGCCATATTGTTGTATGTGCATGTTTGCCTTCTCGATAAAATGAAGACTGAAGTTTGGTCGGCAAAAGGGCTAAAACGCATAAAACATTACGTCACAAACACATATAGTGGGGGGGGAAGCAACTTGCTCTATCTCTTCAAATAAGCGTTGAACCTTGCCTTGAAAAATATACTCTTGTTTGTTGTATTTTCATTTAAAGTGATCCCCTGGGCCCAAGAAAATGCCGGATATACTTGGCTAAAGGGTGGCATTACGTATGTAGACCGATTATGTCCCCTATTTTACTTAGCTAATATATAGCTCAATTTTAACGGGGGTGGGGTAAGAAAATATTCACAACTTTCTTGGTTTTCTAGCAAAAGCTTTGATACTCTCCACACTTACTCTCAAATAGACCGACCAGGAATTGAAAGCTTCAGATGTATTATGTTTTTCATTAATCTGCATATCATGGGTCCAGAACTCTGTACACATTAAAAATCTGAAAAGTTCGACTAAATTATTACGGATTAATGTTTATAGTGACTAATATGGTACCATCTCAATATTTTTACCATAGATGTGTTTGAAAGATGTTACGAACATTTTTTAATTTGCTAATTGTAAAATTAATCCCCCAAGAATGTAAATTCAGAATTTCTAAACGTCCTAACATCTTTTGTAACTAAGAATTATAGCACTCGTTTTCTTACTCCACCATTCTGAGGACTAAGAATAACCAATGCCGTTTTAAAAAAATGTCTAGTTTTTACCAATCTATCACCACTTATTTTGCTTTCAGATGCTCTCGGTGCCATTGTTACCTCTTGACAACAAATTGCTTTCATACTGATGCAATTTAGTTCGAATATGGCCTCTATTTAAGGCTATCTGAGCCTAGCGTTTGGCCGTGTTGAAAATTTTATTGTTGAATTGGTTAGTCAGACAGTTATTGATCTCGGTTCAGTTTGATGGCACCTGATGCCAGTCGATTGTTTTTTTTGTCTTTATTAAAGGCCATAATGTTTAGCTTTCATCAGTAACAGTGCCTTCTTAGGTACCGATACCAGGCACCCACGGTACTGCAACACAAGCAATCCTTTAGTATTCCTTCTTGTGACGTCACAACATCGACGCCGAATATCGAGGATCCTGCATACGATACCGTTCGGTCTTGGTAAACATTGAATGAGGCACAATTCTAGCTGACAGGAGGGCGGTAAATTAACTGGCCAAACTGCAGCGAGCTGGGCACTGAGAGCAGTCGTCAAAGACCTCTAGAGATCAGGACTCACCACCAAATTCACCAAATTCGTGGGGTGGGGGACCCCACACATGCGTAAAAAGAAAACTGGAATTTCAACGGAGGCCGCAATCGTGGACAAACTGCTTTGCTAAAACTGTTTATCATAAAAATTATCTGCTTTTTTATCCCAAAAGGCTTCAGCAGAAAACTGATAAACGTATCACTGGCGAAGTTATGTAACCACGCGATATCGAACTGTATAAGTGCAAAGGACAAACTTTACAGGAGGGAGAAAAACAATTTTTTTAAGGTGCATTCTCATATTTTACGTTTTTAGCTATTAATACTTTTCTTTCATCAGTAGAAAAAAAAATTGCATAGAGTGTGTAGAATAATGGGCAAAAAGAGAGTTGCCATCTGGTTGTGAGAACACATTTGTACCAGTTCACGATAGGGCCAGGAATATTATACTGCCGTGCTCCGACAAAACGCATTTTTTTTCGAAAATCATACTTTTGAGATCATATTCGTGATTTACTGTTTTTAATTACATCTTGAAAACTAAATGTGTAGGCTAATTATTTTTTCATTCACATAATATGAAAAAGGGTATCAATCTATATCTATTTGGAGATTTTCAGCAATTTTTTTTTGCTCAAATAATAAAATTATAGCAATATGTGTTTTGTCGGAGCATAATCAAGAAATGCGTTTTGGTCAAAACGCATTATTTTTCACCAAGCTCCGACAAAACACATTTTTAAAAAAAATTCCGATCGGGATTTATATGCCTTTTGATGACTAAGTGACAGTCACTCTAGTTAACTTAAAGTCAAGACCCCAAAACAAGAGGTGTCCTGTAAGAATAACTAAAGTTATATCCTACTTGTTTATCTTTTTGGCATCTTACTATTTCTAGCAAATTATAATCATCCATCCATCCATCTATCTATCTCTATCTAAAGTTATATGATATATATTATATATAATATATATAATATATAATAATATATAATATATATATATGATATCTATTTAAAAAACAGCAAGGAAAAACAATTCACTGCTACGAGGAAGAAATGCCCAGACCTGAAAAAATTACATGTGAAAGATAGTTCTTTTTGCTACTATGTCTATTCCTTTGACATGAAAGCGAAGTATCGTAATTTTGTAATAAATGAAAATAGGCCTAAAAATATCGAATAATGCTTTGTCCTCAACAATGATTGCCTCCCTCCTGCCTTTGTTTTGTTTCGACTTTAAACTTCCGGTTGCGTTACAAAGTAAGAAGGCATGAGTTTCTGTGCCGCCTGCCTTATGCACGGGCCATGCGGGTGTTACTGTGCCAGTTGTGAGTTGTTTTCTACCTAGATCTGCATAATCTGTGTGCCGATTGTGCGTGTTGTTTTCTAGATAAAGATATTTCTCCCGGGCAGGGCCGGGTAACTCAGCTAGTATCATATAAAAATACATACTTAATCATAATATTATGTAAATACATAGCGAGAACATATGAATAATTATCACTAATAGAAAGCAGGGCTTTGGGGAAAAATTAATGTGTTCTGTCGGAGCATGGCTGAGATTCCGCTTCGAGATCTCGACAATTAAATGTGTTTTGTTAGAGTATTACAAAAAATATGCGTTTTGTCGGAGCATGACTGAGATTTCCTTTCGAGATATCGACAATTAAATATGTTTTGTTAGAGTATCACAAAAAATAAGCGTTTTTCTGGGAGCATTCCTGAGTAGAATGTGTTTTGAAAATTAAATTATTCTAATTTATTCAAAAACTACTTCGAATTTTGAAACAATATTTTAACACAAGTTGAGGATGGACTTGTTCTATCAAAATAGGAAATAAAAAACTTTCGCGCCAAAATGAAGAAAATGTATTTTGTGGGAGCACGGCAGTATAGCTCCCACTCCTGAGCTAAATATTGATCCTGAATTCAGCTGTGCAGGCGTTTCGAGCCTAATAGACACTTTGATCTCATAACAACTCACTCACTGTCGTCATCTCTCTTTGGTGAAATGGTGGAAATGCAATCTACCAGCAAGTCAGTGTTAAACAAAGCAAGACTTCTGCTGAAAATTTAATCGTAGAGTTTCAGAGGTAGTCATCCTTGTTGCCCGTGGACCTATGCCACGACCAGTTTCCTCAAACAAAGCGTCCGATTTTATCACTCCAGCGGTGAAGGGACTTATCCTTCGTGGTGAGAATGCATGTGTTCTGCATGTGGTTTCGACCAATGTTTCAAACTAAGTAGAAAGTCCTGCATCCCCCCCACCCGCCACCCCCCAAACCCCACCCAAAGAGGAATCAGTCGTCTTTTTTTTTAACACTATGAAGAGCCGTCGCGTCCCCAGCTCACCCTTGTGCTCGCCGTTGCCATGTAAGATGAAGAAACCAGACGGATGACTATCAGCCAGGTGAGGTCAATGTAGTATTCAGAGAGTGCACATCTCATTGTCATAGGCCCAGACCCACAACCAATACAAATGGGAAGTGGAATTCAGCACACATCTATCAATCATGAGAAAGCTGAACTTGTGTTATCGTGGCATATCAGATGATTCAGGAAATCAGTGCTGGGCATCATAAGATACAAAGTCAACTCAGATGACACTGATGTAGAGCTTTATCTCGCTAACACCCTGCACGTGGAAACGCATGGAATTCTGGACAATATAATACTTTTAGTGAGGGCATTATTGCCAACCTGTAATGTCATGTCCGTTAATACTGTTCGTCAGCTTCCCCAAGGCATCATGCTGAATATCCGTGCAACTCATGCCTTCACTGGGCGGGACACTGTTTCCTCGTTTGCTGTCATTGCAAACACTACAGTTCTTACCAAGTTAAAAATGTAATGTTCTCTGATCTTCCAAGAGTTGGTCACACGTATTAAACAGGGGAAGAAATCATAGAATCCTGCTTCACTTCATAGCTTCGCTGCATCATCGGGCACCGAGGACATTCTTGAACAAAATGCATATTTTCAGCACGAAAAGTGCAGCCAAGAGGTATATCACATCAAAACAGCTCAGCTTTCCACCCTGTATGAACAGTATCAGACACACTGTCTCGACGTTCAGCAACAGGTGTTACCTTGGAAAGTTGCTGGTGGCTCATTTCCACCGAACTTCAACCCTGTGCAGTGTGACTAGATGATCTGTGAGGGTCGGCTGAGAGCACCAAAAAGGTTCTTGACCTGTTTAGCTGCAGTTGCAAAACGAGGTGCAGCATGAGCTAATGTACTGACCTGTATTCAGTTGTGCGAACGCAAAGGAGACCACCTCTATAACAATCTTGCCAGGGATGTAGCAGCTGAGAAGAATCTAGCTGAAGATCACTAGAAACCAGTTTCCTGCCTCGTCAGTGAACTGGATGTGACTGATAAAGTTAATCCTTGCCTTAAAATGAGAATTGTCCTGATGAAATTACTATGGCTGAAGTAATGGCGCATTGGTAAAACAGTGATGGCATGAAAGAATATCCTTAATGACCTGAATTATACATCTATTGATACAGCGCTGATCAGTCTACAAGTGTCTTTGGAGACTAAATGTATCTGCATCACCCTCACCCATTCAACAATGGTTATGTTCGAATTAAGATTAAATAATTGGCACCAAGTATATGTATGTCGAAATGTTTCTATTTGTTTCTACAAAATCGATTATTTCCAACTGAAAAAAACAACAACAACAAAACAACAGACTTTCTAAGCTGCCCTCTCTCAATTGTGAAGGACATCCGACCTTTTCAATTGCGGTTATCTTGCATTTCGTCATTTATTGAAAAACGCTCATTTAATGTTCACAGTTGTCATCGATCGGATCTGGAATTAGAATTTAATTTTCATTCAAAACCAGTAGGAAAGTTTCTTTATATACCTAATTACGAAACAGGGTATACGTTGGCCACGCTAGGACTGATAGTTTGTTGGAGTTTGTCTGCAGATCGCACTGGGCAGCACAGAGGATTTATGTATTTGACTTGTTTCTCAAGTACTAACATATTGGTTTAATTCCACATTCCGATATAATTCAAATTGACTGGACCTGGCTTGAGCTACAGAAATGAAACAACTAACTCTTGCAAGCAATATGTATACGTACTAAGCGTCAACAACAGTAACGTACTATTACTACCATTTCTCAATATGTGATGCAGTTAAGCGTGGATCTTCCAAATAGACGTATTACTGTAACTGCCATTATTAATAACTGGATCTTCAAATGGTTGCATTATGCATTTCAAAAACTTCTGTGGTACTGGTCTCTGACAATATGTAGTAAAGTTCAACCTTAGCCATCTGGTATATTTCATAAGATTTTTTAAAATATTGGACTCACAATGTTTAGCGATCTAAGGGGTATAGTTTTGATTTCGTCTAAGAAATTTCTTGTCATAAGCACAAATAAGAATGAATAACTTTCATGTGTTAGGAAATTGGCCCCTTTTTAATTTGATGCATATTCAGTATGGATAGCTCTTTGATATTTGGCTGGGTACGACGTTATTATTGTCGTTTTGGCTGAAAAGGGCGCTAATCAGCAATGACACGTTTTTGAAGAATTTCTTAGCGTTGCCACCCTTTATCTCATTATATCTGGCATTTTCAGTAGCACAAAGCGGTCCTCCTAACATTTATAGCAAAATCAGGCTTATATATTTTTGTGCAAAGTGCCCGGCCATCTGAGAGCTTGGCCCCCCGACTATAGGCATAGGCTATATCTTGAAAAGTTTTTAATCGATTGAAATGACACTTACACATAATGAAATTAGGAGTGAGAAAACCACTTCAGTGACTAAACTTCAAAATAGCCGGAATGTCACATACAACAATAATGGCAAATACCCCACGATATAATAATGAATATTTTCCTGTCACTGCGCGTTGCTTTTGCGCGCGCGCAGTGTTATCTTGTCTTGAAAAGGTGTAATCTTGTGTTGATCGTTACCAGTAGTTCAAAACTGGTGCTCTGTCTATCTCAAGCGGTTTAAATTATTCGGGAACAAGGACACTTAAAATATTCTCCAGGTAGAAGATTCTCGTCCGATTATTCTGATTTCCAGAATTTTGACTATAATTTATGTTACCCAAGCTCATGAGATCTCCTCCCTGTACAGCCTTTGCTAGGGTTTTCATTATTAATTACATAAAAAGGAAGTCACAAAATCCAATTCCTTAGTTTACATAAAGTTTTGACTTACTTGCACCACTTATCACTGTCATTGTCTTTGTACGCCTGGTTGTCGTCTACCATATCCCAAAAATTCTGAGCGAGAACCTTACTTTCCCTGCTTATTTTTTTCCCACACTTGCTGCAAGTGCCGCCACAGTTCTGTTGTTCTTCCTTCTTGCAAGTGCAAATATCTTTTACATCCTTGGAGTCCGATGTCAAATGTATTACCGTCTCAAGTTCTGTAAAAACGATTTAATCATTTCTAATTCCTGACAAACATAATATAAAAGTATTCATTTTCATAATTATATATATTTTTGGTTTTGCTCGTATGCAATCAAGATTATCGCTCGAGCCGCCAAATCAAAACACACCAAGGACCGCTTCACCAGCCTGTGTTTGGGTAGATTTTTGGGAGGTATCATACATACTAAGCCCGCTCTGACACAGTCAACTTTTGGCAGACAAGGCGTGCATAGCATGCTAGCATAATTATCTATACATTTTCCTAATAAATCCGGGAAGACCATATTGTGCTAAACCCGATCTGACACAGTCAGCTTCTTTGGTGTACATTTTGCTGACAGACAGTGTGTCTGACTGGGCTTAATATGATATACAGCTGTGCTGGATATGTGCCGAGCGAGTATAAACTGTAGCTGAGGCACCAAAGAGAAAGTCAATAAAGTGCTCTACATTTGTAGAGGACATTCGTATGCTATATGGAGTTGATGTCATCAAGGACTCAGAAAGGCATTACAGACATAATATGTGAAAGAGATGTCAAACGCAAATGACAAACTTCAAAATACAGGCAGTGACTTTACAAATCCTACAAGAAGCAAGAAAAGTAATAACTGAAACGGACAGGCTGTGGTGTCATTTTGATGGTAATAAAGCAATTTCTGAGTGTTCTGTGTGCCAAAGATACCACAAACAAATGGAAGGTAGTCGCAGGAAAGACAAAGGGAAGCGGGCAGCCATATCAGTTCTCAACCTGAAGCTGAGGGTGGGGAGTTTAGTAGTGCTCCCCTGCATTAGGTATCATGTGTGCCAGGGATATCACAGGGGGATTCCACATTCCACCAGCAACTGACTCTGCGTTCAGTTCTGCTGACATCAGTTTGAATGAAAGTTCACAGCTGACATCAGGCTCGGATATTTTCCACTGCGGAATTAATGACTGTCTCGAGCCCACCGCATGTTCCATTCAATAGTCCTTTTCTTTTAGGTCCTTCTTCCAGTTCTTGTTCTGCACCCGATATAAGCACTTCTACATCACTCCCTCGTCGCTCACCTCGCCTTGAAAATACCCTCCCTCCCATGTACATACTATGAGCGCTCCCCTCGAAGAAGAAGAAAACTGTATGTCCTTGCAGCTACATCACTTTTATTGTTTTGATAACTTTTTTGTATTTTTTTTTTGGTCATCTCTAATGTTATTACCAGGAAATTGCAGCAGCAGTGTCGGGCAACAGTTGTTAACGTTTAAATGTGTCTTTATTCCTGCCCTGAAATATTAATAACACATGATGTATTTTTCTTATCTTCTTCCATCTAAAAAAAAGGTTCTCTTGAGTCAGGGTGTTCTTATATTTACTACAATGAGTAAATTTCCTGTACCTGTTTTGTGATATTACTTTATGAATCCTATGTATATCACTGTATTGGCCAATTTGTTACCTGTGCAAATTCTCTACTTTCACAAAAAAAAAGTTGTATGCCAGTTACGTGGATTAATTGTAGCAGAATGGCAATACTTGCCACTTTGGTTCTTGTACCATTTTCTACATCTGCTTTTCTTCTTTTATCTGATATTGCTTGCATGGCTGAAACAACTTTAGAATTAATTTGAATTGAATTTGAACATTAAAAATCATGTTTTCAATAGACATTTTGCTTGTCGTTTTCAGAAGGTTGTAAAGAGAAAACCATTAAAGCTTCTTTTTACCTTTTTTCACCAATCAAAAGTTCTTGTCTCAAATTTTTATTCAATACCTTGCATGTTATATGTACAGAATATGTTAGGGTTGATACAAGTGGTGCCATTTCCCACATTTTACAAAAAAAATCACTTTGGCAGACAAATGTTGGGCTATGTGCAGTCAAGCGAGACGAAAACCCATTAAGCCGCTGGCCCGGGCCGTTGTCGTAACTCGATACCCATTTTATTTCAGGGTCCCCAAAAACTAACAGGCCAGCAAGACGCTGCTGTGCCCCACACTCACACACACACAACTGGACCTTTCGTTGAGCTCTCAGTCCCAGCTGTAATCTGACACTCCCCCTGACAGGCTAATCGGCCCACAAAGCCATAAATCTGCTCGGTCATAATGAGCACAATCGGGACAGAATCTGTTGACGTTTTAGTCTCTTGACCAACGCACAAATTGAGTCATACGTTATCCACTTTACCGATGACCACACCGTTTCTCAGCTTTGGAAACCTTTTTGAATGATAAAGTTCAGTTTTGCCTGTGTGTAGCGAGACCTTTTTTCAAGAGCAAAACTTTGTAAGTACTAACGTTATGATCTACCGAATCCATGCATGAACTTCCTTTTATAAGAATAATGACCACTCTAATTTAATGATCATTTTGACCACTTGATTGATTTTTTTCTGTATAAAAATTTTATATCACATCATTGCAACATCCATTAACTACAGCCAGTGTCAAGATCAAGGTGTGGATTCCTAAAGGTAGATCTATAACTGCTCTTTGTTTTATGTGGGGGTCATTTCTAGACCGTATAAAGACACGTTGATTGTGATCAAATTGGCAAATTTCGTAAGTTTTGTTTTCAGTTTTATAAGACTATGGAATGGACATGATATATAGATATTATAGAGTATTACAATATACTGTCCTGATATTTATTATTACAGAGTATTGCAATATATTGTTCTCTCTCTGTAAAATATTGATATTATAGAGTATATTACAATATATTATTCTGTCCAAATATTATTTTATGTTAGAGATGAAAATAATACCAGTGGCAGTAGGTAATTAAATTCTGCTGTTTTTGTTTCAGTTGACAGAAGCATCTGATAAGTCCACCATCTGATGATGGCAGACATCCATTCAAGGAGAAAGCATGAGGAGCACGCACAACAGCTGTGCAGAATTTGTGGTATGACGAGCCAGAAATTTCGGCAGCAGGGTGGGAAAAAAAACCCCACGCTTGTGTGAATATCAGAAAATTGACATTTTAAAATTATTTCGCATAAACATGGCTAAAGACAATGACACTTTTTCAGAGACATTATGCGACAGCTGCTATGGGAGATTAAGAAATTTTAACGCAAAAGCCTGTATCTGAAAAAACTATCAGGAGAGCACAAAAAATGTTTCGGACTGTAGTGAACTGTGGGTGGTCGGCGCAGGAATGCGATTGCTTCCTGTCTCAGGTGGGATTGGGAGATGGAAACAATGGAGACAGTTTTTATAGCATCGGCTCCAGAGTATCTGATAACCCCCCTTTGCCCAGCCCTTCCTCCTTGTCCCCTGTTCCCAATATTAAACATCTTTGTCCTGGTACCTCGACTCCCACTCCCTTTCTCACCATATTTCTGTTGGTTTCTCTGCTTGAGAAACCAGTTTCGCCTTGACTGTTCTTGAGTAAACTTGTTTTTCAGTCGCTTGTTTATTAGTAGCTGTAGATTACCTTTCGAGGATTATTAGCCTCTTCTCATTTATCCAAAGTAGCTCAATAAATACAGTAGTAGTGATTATGCATTACCACTTGTTTCTTTGTTGTTTCGGCCAAATGTTGGTGTTGCATGTACGCTTGCTGTGAATGCTGCATGTTCACGACATTTTTTGGTGCCGAAACCCGGGATTTAAAGAATCTATGCTCTCCCAAGTTGTTGGATCTACAGTTTCAAGGACACTTAAGACGAGATTCCACTGTAGTGTGATGTGTGTGGATCAAGTTATTGTTGTTGCAATTAATATGATCATCGCCTACGGTGTTATGTGATTCATGGGACTGTAACAGTGTTACTATTAGTCCATCCACATATGAACATAACATGTTCCTCATATTTCTGAAAGGGTTCTAGGAGGAAATACAGAGACTTGACAGTTTAAGTTGGTGCTTATACTGAATGTTTCAAGTTATCACAAGTTTGGTAGACTGGTAGTCTACTTTGGATCAACTGTATAGTTAAGTTGGTGCTTGACAGAAATATACAGCGGATGAATGCCGACAGTTAAATGTACAGTTGGACGACGGTCTATTTGCGAGAATGTTATTTCGACTGGACATACTGTCATCTTAATACAATACAACATCTGAAAGGTAACTGCCTGCATATCAAGTTACTGACCATTCGTTTGTGGTCGTACTTCAAAATCTATACGGTAGTGCTGAGACGAGTGTCCGCGCTACTCCTAGTATGCGTGGATTGTCTATCCTGTAATATTTGCTGGCTGTTTGCAGCGAATAACAAACATTCTCTTGGTTGAGAGTCTACGCTGTTCTGATCTACACTCTCCTGGTTGGAGGTCTACGCTGCTCTGATCTACACTCTCCTGGTTGGAGGTCTACATCGAAACCAAGTTCAACACGGCTACCATAAACTACTTCGTTATCAATCTATAATATTTGGTTACTTATTAAGTAATTAGTTAAATACCTCTGAATGCCTCTAACGGCTCTCTGAAATATTGTGGTCAGCCCAACGCTGGAGGTAGCTTGTGATACTGTTAGCTAACAATCAACCCTGCAACAAATTTAATATTTGTACTCTATAGTTTCTTTCTCTTTGAATCTGTGGTGTCCTGATTTCCTGGATTTCTGATCATCATCATGGAGCGTTTGTTGAAAGCGAGATCTACGACCCGAGGATGGCTCACCAGGGCAAGTAGAGCTTTAGATGAAATAAGCCAAAAGGATGGCGTGACTGAAATTGAACTCATACAAGCAATGTCTGAGTTAAACACAAGAATACATAATCTAGACGATATACAGTCACAAATAGAACTAGAGACTGATCAATCCAAGCTGGACGAAACGATTGATGAAGCCTTCGCTTATAGACAAAAACACTTAGAAGTAAAGATCAAAGCTGAAACTGTGCTTGAGAGACTTAAAACGAACAAACAGAATCAATCATTAGACAGTCAAAGTGTTTATAGTGAAACAAACAAGCATTTCAATTTCATGGGACACGCCAGATTACCCAAGCTTGAGCTCCCCAAATTTGGTGGAAACTACTTAGAATTCACTTCTTTCTTTGACAAATTTTTGGCTGTTGTTGATAGCAGCAACCTCCCTGCTGTCACCAGGTTTACGTATTTACAGTCTTTGTTGACTGGGGAGGCGCTTGCTTCTATCAAAGGGCTCACTGTGACGGATGAAAGTTATCCTGTTGCGAAAGAGATCCTCACTAAGAGATATGGAAGGAAAGAGCGAATAATATTCGCACATGTCCAAAAGCTTCTGACGCTACAGGTTGACTTTCGGAAGTCGAACAGTCTGTGGCATTTGTACGATAGCCTTCAAAGCCATGTGCGCTGTCTTGAGACTCTTGGGGTCGCGGGTGACACATATGGGGTCATCCTTACCCCATTGGTCTTGAGCAGGGTGCCGGAAGATATCCGCCTGGAGTGGGCACGCGACGGAGAGGGTAAGGAAAGTGATTTGGCATTCCTTTTGGAGTTTCTTTATAAAGAAATAAAACGGCGTGAAAGATCGCAAAGCTTCCAGAAAACAGAAGAACAAAGGAAGGTCAAAGAGCAATCTACTGCCTCCGTCGCCGCCTTTCATGCCAGCACAGAAGGGATAAAGAAACCTCTGTGCTGCTTTTGTTCAAAACTCGGACATAAGAGTGAAGAATGCTTTTCTCTTAAAAAACTGAGTGGGGAGGATATCAAGGCAAAGGTGAGGGAACAAAATCTCTGTTTTCTTTGTTTTGGAAAACATTTTGCTAAAAGGTGCACATCAAAACGAAGATGTAAAGTGTGCAACGGACAGCATCACTCACTCTTGTGTCGGAACGATGTAACTGTGAGAACTGATCAATCAAACGCCACTGAAGAGCTATCATCTCAGCCATATACGGGCAGTGTAAATTACGCTCACTTCAAGAGCCGAAAGAAAACCACACTCATGCAAGTTGTAAAAACGACTGTGCAGTCAAAAACTGGTAGGGTTGTGGATGTGAATCTGCTCTTCGATGGCGGAAGTGATCGATCATTCATCATTGAATCATTGGCTAAAAGGTTGCAGTTGAGTAAGTCGGGCCAAGAAACCTTCGGATTCTCTGGATTTGGTGGCTCGGGGCCTGGACCCCGAACAAAAAGAAATATCTTTTACTTGGAATTGGGGGGTGTTGGAGTGGAACTGGCGGAAATCCCGACCATATGTGCTGACATGTTCCGTACCCCCGTCCCTGAGAATATCATGAATAAGTTTGATGTCACGTTTACGGAAGACTTGAGTATAGGTCGCTCAATCAAGATCGATATTTTGATAGGCCTTGATTATTATTGGAAGTTAATCACCTGTCAGATCTTCCGAGTAGAGAACCTGGTAGCACAGAAAACTAGCTGTGGCTGGATGCTATCTGGTGAGTACACTGGAAAGACGGAGTCATCTGGGCTCCAGCTCCTGTGTGTGGACAATGTTCCTGAAAGCCTCATACGAAGTATGTGGGAACTTGACAGTGTCGGCATCACTGATTGGGGTCAGGATGAGGGCTGTCAAAAGATTGTGGAAAAATTCCACTCAACCGTAGCCAAGGAAAATGACAGGTATGTTGTTGGTTTGCCATGGAAAGATCATCTTAAAGGTAAGCTGATTGACAATAAACCCATGGCAGAGAAACGGCTACAGTCCTTGTCAAAGAGATTGGCAGGGAAACCTGGTTTAAAAGAAGCTTACAACCAAAATTTTAGGCAAATGGAAGAAGCTGGCATCATCAAGGAGGTGAACCTCGAAAAGAAACCCAAGGGTCCCGTGTTCTATTTGCCTCATAGACCTGTTGTCAAAAAGGACAGTAAGACAACCAAGGTAAGACCTGTCTTTGATGCCTCGATCAAAGGCTTCAACGGCATTTCCCTTAATGACTGCCTTGAAACAGGACCTAACCTGTTACCGAATCTTTTAGAGATTCTTCTTCGCTTCCGTCGGTGGAAGATAGCAGTGTCTGCAGATGTAGCAAAAGCCTTCCTGCAGATTAAAGTCCAGGCAGAAGACCAAAACGTGCTCCGATTCCTGTGGGACCAGGAAGGTAAGACCAAAGTGATGGTCTTTGACAGGGTCCCATTTGGGACAAAGTCAAGCCCATTCTTGTTGAATGCCACTATCAAACACCATTTGGAAAAATATCCTGGCAGTCGAGCTGTGTCAGAGTTAGAGAACAATCTTTATGTGGATGATTTCCTCTCGGGCGCGGACACGGTAGATGAGGCGTGCCGCCTCGCGGCTGATGCCAAGAAAATTATGTCGGAAGCAAGCATGGATTTGACCAAATGGTCCTCCAATAGCAAATTAGTGGCGGATTCAATTCTCAAAGAATTGGATCAGCGATTTGATGTGGGCAGTATCACAAAGGTCTTGGGTTTAAAATGGATACCCGAAGAAGACAGCTTTTCCTTCAATGGAATAGAGGTCCCAGAGGATCTTGAAGTGACTAAGAGGACAGTGCTTAGCTTTATTGCTCGCCTCTTTGATCCACTTGGTTTTTTTACACCATTCACTATCACTGCCAAACTTCTGTTTCAAGAACTTTGGGAACTTGGGGTTGACTGGGATTCGAAACTGGCGGATTCTGTATGTCACCAGTTTGGTAAGTGGCTAAGGGGAATAAAGGATCTCCAATGTTGGCAAATTCCTCGTTGTTTGGTGGAGACATCCTGGAGTGATGCAAGTGACTTACAGATACATGTGTTCTGTGACGCGTCAGAGAAAGCCTACGGCTGCTGTGCCTATCTTCGACTGAACGAAGGTAAGAATGTAAAGGTTTCTTTGGTGTTGTCCAAAGCAAGAGTCGCACCCTTGAAACGCATCACCTTACCTCGACTTGAACTGCTAGCTGCGGTGTTGGGCGCAAGAATGGTCCGCTTTGTTCAGAGTTCGTTGAATCTTCCCAAAGATGTGGTTTACAAATGTTACACTGACTCAATGATCACTTTGCAGTGGATACAGAATAACGCCAACAGGTGGAAAACCTTTGTGGCCAACAGAGTCCAAGAGATTCAGGACCTCACGGACCCCTTAAGTTGGACCCATTGTGCGGGATCAGAGAACCCGGCTGACTTATTAACTAGAGGAGCAAGTGCTCATCAATTGATGACCTCATCAGTCTGGCTTCAGGGCCCAGCTTGGCTGCTCAGTGACAACTCTCCACCAGACTCAGAAACAACGGTAAGCCTTGACGAAGGCGTATCAAAATCAGAAGAACGACAATGCGCCCAGTGTGTTTCTCTAGAGTTGAAGTCAAAGACAGACTCATTCATTTCACTGATGAGCAGATGGAGTTCTCTGTCAAAGGCCATCCGAGTGATGGGGTGGATCCTGAGGTTTGTAGGCAAGTGTGCCAAGTGGAAAAGGGAGACTGTTACACAGCTTACCAACGATGAGCTTCTAACAGCACATACACGCTTGACTCAGATAACGCAAGCGGAAACGTTTGGTGAGGAAATTGAGGTGCTTAAAGCAAACAAATCGATAAGTAAATCATCTCCTCTCTACAAATTGCATCCCTTTCTGGGAGAAGACGGACTGCTTCGAGCCAAGTGTCGGCTCAACTATAGTGACTTGAGCTATGACGAAAAGTTTCCCATCATCCTCCCAAGGTGTCATTTTTCTCTCTTAATGGTAAAAGATGCCCACTTGAAACTACAGCATGCTGGTGTCAACCAACTCATTGCAACCATCCGAAATCAGTATTGGGTGATTGGGCTCAGACCATTAGCCAAAAGAGTGAAAGGTGAGTGTCTGTCCTGCAAATACATTGATGCCAAAGCATGCCAGGAACCAATTGCACCGTTGATGGAAGCTCGGTTAAAACAGGCTCCACCATTCAATACGGTGGGAGTAGATTATGCCGGCCCGATCTATTGCAAGGATTTCCGTGGTCAGAAATTCTATGTACTATTGTTTACATGTGCTGTCATAAGGGCGGTACATCTGGAACTGGTTGCGTCTATGTCTCTCTCCAATTTTCTTCTCGCGTTCAGGCGGTTTGTGGCACGTAGGGGAGTTCCAGCAACAGTTTTCTCCGACAATGCCAAAACCTTCAAGAGTGCTTCCACTGAACTGTTCAATCTGTATGGCTCAAATTCCCCAAAGTGGAGATTTTCCGTTCCTCGAGCCCCATGGTGGGGAGGTTGGTGGGAACGTATGATAAAAAGCATGAAAACAGCGATGAAGAAAACTGTTGGCTTGAAATCGCTGGAGAAAATAGAGTTGGAAACAACTCTAGCCGAGGTTGAGGCGTGTTTAAACTCTAGACCTCTCACGTTTGTGGGTGATGACATTGAAAATGGCCAACCTCTGACACCATCACATTTTCTGCTCGGCCGAGGTAATCACATGGAGAAGGTGACTACCGAAATATTACCTCCTACATCTCTTGTACTTCTGAAAGAGAGAGATCGTGAGATCGAAGCTCGCATGTCCATGTTCTGGACAAGATGGCTCAATGAGTACTTAAAAGAGTTACCTCTTCCTAAGCGAAGAGATCGGTTTGGTAGATTGGAAGTTGGCTCCGTTGTGCTTGTTAGAGAAGACAACTGTCCCAGACTTCAATGGCCTATTGGTATCGTTGAAGAACTGGTAGAAGGACGGGATGGGGTTATGAGAACAGTGAAAGTGAAAACTAAAACCGGCTCCTTTATGAGACCAATCCAGAGAATTCATGACCTCGAATTGCATGCTCATCCAATTACTGCAGATTCTAATGTGGAAACTGTATCTAAGTATGGTCGTGTGATCAAACCTCCTGATAGATATTGATATATGTAAATAACTGTACGGTTTATGATCATTTGGGATGTTTTTCAACCGCTGTGCCCATTTTGTAAATGTGTGATTGAACTGACTGAATATTGATCTTGATCAGTTCAATAGTGGGGAGAATGTAGTGAACTGTGGGTGGTCGGCGCAGGAATGCGATTGCTTCCTGTCTCAGGTGGGATTGGGAGATGGAAACAATGGAGACAGTTTTTATAGCATCGGCTCCAGAGTATCTGATAACCCCCCTTTGCCCAGCCCTTCCTCCTTGTCCCCTGTTCCCAATATTAAACATCTTTGTCCTGGTACCTCGACTCCCACTCCCTTTCTCACCATATTTCTGTTGGTTTCTCTGCTTGAGAAACCAGTTTCGCCTTGACTGTTCTTGAGTAAACTTGTTTTTCAGTCGCTTGTTTATTAGTAGCTGTAGATTACCTTTCGAGGATTATTAGCCTCTTCTCATTTATCCAAAGTAGCTCAATAAATACAGTAGTAGTGATTATGCATTACCACTTGTTTCTTTGTTGTTTCGGCCAAATGTTGGTGTTGCATGTACGCTTGCTGTGAATGCTGCATGTTCACGACACGGACTATCAAGATAAATAATTATATGATGTGAATTTAAGGAGACCACTGTAGAACAGTGTAGGCTGTGCACACATTACATGGAATTAGGCCACAAAGGAAGGAGACAGATATGCTGATAATTAAGACAAGATGGCAACCTCTAGTGTTCCAGAGGATTAAAAAACCCAGAAAACTTCAGAGAAAACTAGATCACCCGCATTGTTCATTCTGCTAAGTTTACACGATCCTTTTCTGACGCATGTAACTTGACCTGCGGCAAGTATCCACACAGGAAATTTTAACCATAATTACGAAACAAGAGGGGAGTAAGAAATGGTGTGAATAGGAATGATCTGTTTAAAAAACCACTAAGTGTTTAAAATTGAAATTTAAAATACGGAGTGGCTACCTTTACGGCAGATTACGCTCATATCCCAATAGAAAAAAACGGGAGGAGTACCTTACTCGAGCGCCACTTTTTGATAAAAAACAATATATATTTTGTTAGTTCATCCAATTGTCAATTCAAGTGTGCATTGGAATGGTCAGATGGACTTGGGGGGCGTGAGAGTCTAGTCAGTTTGTATCAATGGGCGGTAGTCAGATTGACTAATCAGGCGAAAAGGGGCTGGGGTAGCCATTGGTGCTCGAGTACGGAACTCCTTCCAAAAAAACAAAGAAAGGAAGCGTTGCTGTACGAACGGGAGTAAAGCCAAACAAAGAAAAATGGTGAGTTGTATTCACTGGCTGTCGTAACCGTAGCCACTGCCTTTAAAATATCGTTTGTGATTTTGTCTAACCTTCTTACATTGCATACTTTTGTGCCTTATTTTCTTGAAACATACTTAATATTTACGGTTGTTTAATTTAGTTTGGCTGTCCTAGAAATGCTGAATAAACCGATTCTTTGTTTACTTTCTGTCTGATTTGATTTGTTGTGTGGACTTGATAGCCCTGAGAAAATTGACAATTCCAACCAAAAAAAACAGCTAACCAGCAGCGGGACAGGTCATGCCCTACTGATCACCAGGTATTGGTGGGCGTGTGGCGAGGGGGGGGGGGTCAAATTACGCATACTCTGGTCAACTAAAATACCACTGGGAAACAGCCCAAACTCAGGCTAGCAGACCACTGACAGGCAAAGTTTGATGCGTTTTGATTTGGTGGCTCAAAATATTATCTTGACTGGATATGAGGAAAACCGCTACTCTTCCGTTTGCCACAATTTTTCTTGATAATACCAATTAAGAAATATTCCCTCTCTTACCCAGATCTAAATTTGAGTTAGTTTAGATAATATCATATGCATGGTACGAGTCATTCGCTATCAAAACTCCATAACTTGTACATTAATAATGCAAAGTTTCTTCTTACTGTCACGACCTTAGTTCTTGTTTGTTCTAACTCTATTTCCTGAAAACACTGGAAATCTTCTAGTGCGTAAAAGAGGTATACCAAATACACACTTTGAGACTTGTTTCAAATAGGTTGTGGCAAATATCAAGCTTTTTCATAGTTTTGATTTATTCTAATTTCTTACCGTGATAGTCTAGCTGCAAACGTTTAATGTCGAATTTCTCAGTTCCGCAAAAAGTGGCGTTGGAACAAACAAGAACTGAGGCCGACAATCCCGATATTTACGGGAAAAAAGAAATAGAAAAAACTTCCTGGGGTTTGTTTTAATAATAATAATAATATTTTTGTTCTACTTACCGTAATAAACTGCCCAATGAAAGAACCGGCCCCTGTGAAACTTGATGAGGTCACCTTTGCTTAATTCCTTCAGCAAATTTGTATTCATCTCGAGCAATTCTTCTGAACCAGACCATTTCCCCCCCCCCCTTTTTTTTACATGAAATATTTTTTGAGACCTGAAGGGAAATAGGCTTACTCATACTTCTTGTCTCTGCCTTTCTACAGTTCCTGTCAAATAACTGATGCCCCACCGGCTCTGCATACAATGGGGAACGTTGTGATTCGGTATGTAAAACCGGAAGGAGTACACGCCTTTCCCTGAGAAACGAATGTGCCCGTTTTCTCGGAAAAGAGCATTATCCCCACGAACGGTAGCGTGACCACAGTAGTGCACACCGCGGTCTGATGTGAAGTATGTCAGACGATAAAGCCACGTTTGAATGGCACTTAGTTAATGGGCAAAACGTCTGATAAAGAAATTCATATCTATAAAATGCACAATTTGTCCTCTTAGAACGACAAGGCTCTATCTCCACTTTTTGGCTGTACTGAGTGTCGAAGTATCAAGCGGATTCGGTGTGTACTTTGTAAATATTACTAAAAAAAAAAAAAAAAAGGTCGTATCATCAAAGGCTATGAGCGCATGAAACTTCAATCATCAATTTCTCAAAAGTCAATGGGCTGGATTTAGAACCTTCTCATTCTAAGGCAAGGGGATGAATTAGCATTACTCTTTTAACCTAACAAGCACGAGTAAGATATGTAACATAAGGCCTGTTCTCTGTGTTTTCTGTAATACGAGTTTCAAGGGGGTTGTCACGTCAAAGTTAAGGCTAATATTAGGAATAAAATTACAAGTAGGTTTCCACTAACATGAACGCAGAATCAGAAACTTCCTCACGCCGATTGATTTCAGTAAGAAGCACCGTCCCAGTGGTCTATTATACACTAGCCAACCCGGGCAAGATAAATCTAGCAAATTCTTTGTATTTGTCACAAAGCGCAAGTGCAGACAATGGCACTGCAAATGCAGTTTGCAACCTTGGGATGTTCCGGCCTATGAGGGACTACAACACACCAATGGAAACAAGTGCTTTACAGTTATACACACAATAAATTCATTGGGACACGTGGGATGGGGGCTTAATTAATGTTGGTAGAATAGTCTAAATAACGTGACAGAAGAGATGGACAAATATTTCATACAGATATTATGACAATGATCAAATTCAAAAGATAATGCGTTTAACAACAGCTAAGATAATTACCCTGAAAGAAAAGGTTTCTGATTAATGCAATGAAATGACAATAAAATGGATTATAGTATGTTACACTAAAACACAGATAAAAAGGTAATTGTATATCTCACCAGCTCTGCACTTAATGAACGTTTCACACAGATTATATCCACACTCTTTCAAAATTACTTCTAACTAAAATGTTACTAAAACTTGTCCTATATTCTGAATCTGTGATCTTGACGATGATGGTCCTAAACCGAAGAATGTCAGGTCTCTTGAGGAACTGGACTCCACAAAGATAATGTTCTCTTAAATTCGCTACAGGTTACACTGTCAATACTGTCCTGGGCACAGCTACCGGATACACTCAATTACAAATATGTCCTTACTCCACATAAAAAGCACTGTCCACATCCACAAGATGACTACTAGAACTATATATAACTTATGTCCTGACAAGGCTCTGGTCACAGTCACCGGATACACAACAGAATCGAAATGTCCTAACAATATGCACAGGATACTTTAAAACAGGTGGTTACTTTATGGTCTTGGCCTACAGCCTTCCCGCTGTTCTGCACAATTCACAGAAACGCCGGGTACAGTGCTCTCCACGCTGACAGAAGCCTGCCTGGTCACGCTGAGACTTACAGGTCTAACACTGCCACGAAAAGCGAGTACAACACTGGAAATTAATGAGTTCCTTAAGAACTTAAGAATATGTGCAACATATGCACCGCGTACATGAGCTAACTTTAACTTTAAGCTTAGACTCACACGCCGCTCTAACCGAGCTTATTTCATGCTTTGACAAAGCAAGAAATATAATAATTTACTATGACTAAGTCCTACCCGAACTTGAAAGTCATAAACGCTCTATACACGAGCTAACTTAACACACCGTATAGGCTACGTTAATATACGTCTGTGTCCTACAATAAGAACGACAGACAGGTACACCATTCTACGTGAGCAGGACCTCGCTCCACAAGAGCTACTTTTAATACAGGCCTTACTAGGCACTGTTAATACACGCCTGAGTTCTACAGGCAGGTACACTGCTTCGCACGAGCAGGACCTCGCGGTGAGTCTATCGCGAGCGGACTGACGACTCCAGATTTGCTCTGGAATATATACAGAAACTCAAAATTACAGAGGGGAAAACTGGGAGGTTCTACCTAGCTCAAATTCGTGAGCTATAAAAACGTGCACAAAGATTTTACGGTGGCCAAACTCGGACGCTGGGGTATTAGGTGGACGGGTCAGAGATAATTGCTCCACCCGCAGGTAGCCCGAGACCTAACTTCGAACAATAGATCAGGAAGGTGGACCGATCGAACGGGCAAGTGGACGGTCATTACGCGGCATTTCGTTACAGTATTATATCTAGATAAGATATCACCACCATCATCAAGTGTCTTGTCTGGAGCAGGTATTGACTCTTATGGTTCTACATTCGACTCTTTCACTCGAGGCCCTCATGAATATCTTGTTGTTCATTGTGTTGTTGGTTGCCCATATGTTCAGGCTATTTATGAATGTTGGGCGTTGGCGTTCTCCAATTCTCTTTCCTTCGATTTTTCCTGTTATACTAATGTCAACGAGGTGAGTCAGCACTTTCATAAGGGATATTATAATAGCTCTCGACTGCAAGGGAGGGGCTAACTCACACTCGGACGAACACACCAAACACACACAAGCAAAATGCTAAAAAACAAAAGGATTTCTTTTGGTCAGGGCTGCAGGGCCGCAACAATTTACTCTGGATTATTAAAGAAAAAACAAGTATAGGTTTATGAAATTCAGAGCATGAGCAAAATAAGAATATGATATAGATCTATATCTAACTGCTTACACAAATAAATCCCCACTGCTGTTAATAACTTCACTGCACGTAGTTTAAGTGGATAACTGCTATAGTAGTATAAGTTCAGTTCATCAGTAAGTTGCAGGCCTCACTGTCCAAGGACCTAGACTCTAGTCCTGGCATTTTACTAGTTTCAAAAAAGACACAATTCAATTCTAATAATTACTAAACTCTCCAAATAGATACAGGTAAGTTCCATCCACACAAAATTCACTCTAAACGTTCTGTTATGGTAAATAACTCTTCCCAGGTGGCAGCTTTTGGAAACACACGTCCTGTAACTCAGGTGGAACTCCTGGTGGACACTTCTAGTTGGTAACATAATCAACTAATAAACGTACCATTGCTCCCGGTCAGTGTAATTGACCGAGATAAATCCAATTCTGGCGTGTACAGGCTTTGGTCCGCCGTACAGGGGTCATGAGCTAACTTTCCCTTCCTTTAGCTCCATCGTCAAGTACAGTATAATACAATTATCTGTCTACGGACTTTCCACGTCAGGCCGAAAAGGACCAAACAGCCGAGATCACCTCACGAGTAAGATGCAGCAATCGTATGTGCAACGAAATGCCGTGTAATGACCATTCACCTTCCTGTTCGATCAGTCCACCTTCCCGCTGTATTGTTCGAATTTATGTCTCAGGCTACCTGGTGGTAGAGTAATTATCTCTGACCGGTCCACCTAATACCCCAGCGTCCGAGTTTGGCCACGGTGGAATCTTTGTGCACGTTTTTATGGCTCACGAATTTGAGCTAGGTAGAACCTCCCAGTTTTCCCCTCTGTAATGTTCTGTAATTTTGAGTTTCTGTACACTATAGTACATGATGTATTCCAGAGCAAATCTGGAGTAGTCAGTCCGCTTGCGATAGACTCACTGCGAGGTCCTGCTCGTGCAAAGCAGTGTACCTGCCTGTTAGAACTCAGGGGGGTATTTAACAGTGCCTATTTATTCAGGCCTGTGTTAAAGTCAGCTCGTGTAGAGCGAGGTCTTGCTCATGTAGAGTGGTGTACCTGTCTGTAGTTCTTATTGTAGGATATAGACGTATATTAACTGTGGCAATACGGCCTGTTTCCATTTAGCTCGGTTAGAGCGCGTTTATGACTTTCAAGTTCGCGTAGGACTTAGTCATAGTAAATTATTATATTTCTTGCTTTGTTAAAGCATGAAATAAGCTCGGTTAGAGCGGCATGTGAGTCTAAGCTTAAAGTTAGCTCATGTACGCGGTGCATATGTTGCACATATCCTAAGTTCTTAAGGAACTCATTAATTTTCAGTGTTATACTCGCTCCTTGTGGCAGTGTTAGACCTGTAAGTATCAGCGTGACCAGGCAGGCTTCTGTCCGCGTGTAGTGCATTGTACCCGGTGTGTCTGTGAATTGTGCAGAACAGCGGGAAGGCTAGAGGCCCAAGACCATCAAGACTTAGTAACCACCTGTTTTACCAGTAAAGTATCCTGTGCATATTGTTAGGACATTTCAATATTCTGTGTATCCTGTGACTGTGACCAGAGATTTTAACGGCATCCTGTACGGGTAGTCAGGACATAAGCTATACAGTAGTCATCTTATGGATGTGAACAGTGCTTTTTACGTGTAGTAAGGACAGTTGAAATAGAGTGTATCTTGTAGCTGTGACCAGGACATTTTGTGTATTGACAGTGTAACCTGTAGTGTATTTGAGAGAACATTGTCTTCGTGGAGTCCAGTTTTTCAAGAGACCAGACATTCTTCGGTTTAGGACGACCATCGTCAAGATTACAGATTCAGACTATAGGACAAGTTTTAGTAACATTTTAGTTAGAGTACTTATTGGAAGAATGTGTGTATAATCTGTGTGAAACGTTTATTAAGTGCAGAATTGGTGAGATATACATCTACATTTTCATTTGTGTTTTAGTGTAGCATACTATAATCCATTTTCGTGTCTCTGCATGTACAGATGATTGTCTTGTCATTGTATTAATCCGAAACCTTTATTTCAGGGTAGTTAGTTTAGGTTATTGTTGTTACACGTATTATCTTTAGATCATTGTCATTATAATTATCTGATTGGAATATTTGTCGATCCTTTCTGTCACATATCTTGCTTTCGAAATTGACTAACTGATTTATTTCAAGTTATATTACACTATTTTACTAACGTACATTAATCCCCCATCCCACGGTGCGGGTCCCAATAAATTTATTGTGTATTATAACTGTAAAGCACTTGTTTCCAAGCATGTGTTGTAGTCCCTCATAGGCCGGAACATCCCAAGGTCGCAAACCGCATTTGCAGTATCATTGCCTGCACCTGCGCTTTGTGACAGCATGTGTCTAGCGTACTGATTTGAGGTCTTTATTTTAGGAGGTTCGCTGCCCTTGGCATTTACACCTCACTTTACTTGTTTTATTATTTCTTGTTCTGGCGGGGGGGAGGGGGGGTGCGGGGGGAGATGATATGGATAAATTTTAATCTATTAATTTCAATTTTGCCCGGGCAGCGGCCTTTCGGCCTGCTCTTTACGATTTCCAACTGCCAAGGTATCTTTAACGTGCGCAACGTGCACACGGGCCCTCCGAACTTTTTCGTCCTTATCCGAGAAGACTAGGTACTCGATCCTACCCCCCAATAGGACCAGGGACTTGAAAATATGAAAAAAATCCAATTTCCAAGAACTACTCAATCCTACCCCCCAATGGGACCAGGGACTTGAAAATACGAGAAACGTGTCTAGCGTACCCAGCTCCCGAGCTCATTTATACTGGATCATTTCCCCAGCCAGATTACTACGCTGCCTCATTACCTATAAATTGGATTGGTCAGTTTATCCGAAATTAGCAACTCGGCAACCAAGGCCAATGTCGCTTTCGAAATAGTTTTTGAATAAAATTAACTCTGCCAATTCTATTGGTCAGATGATTTTTTACTGCAGACTATTCGTAGTATTCCTACCCCCACTGTCCGCGCTGACCCAGCCAAGGTTATTCACGAGACGCGACGCGTCTATCAAAACAACACCCTTTTCTCATCCTTCTATACTGTGTTAGTCACGGGCTGCAAAACGGCTTCGTAATAATAATATTAGCTCTCCCCCCTTACAGTTCCCTGCTCAAAACTTTGGTTCACGATGCCAGCTGAGTACGCGACGTCTCGGTGAAATAAAGAACTCCTTTGACCTAACACTGGATTTCCAAGCCTAACCTAAATCATGACAACTAAGTTGTCCCGCCCCTCCTTTTCTGTAAACATGCCCCATGAATTTCATCTGTCGTCTCCTTATTGACTTGATGAGTGATCTATATCTAGATATAGGCCACAATAAATATGGCATTTGGATTCAACGCTATAACTAATAAGAATTTGTTACACCACAATTTCACATAAATTAATACGGATAACTATTTTTACTAGTGTAAGGGCCCGTTCAAAGAATGGGTTGGAAACAACACGCACAATCAGCACACAGATTATGTAGATCTAGGAAGAAAACAACTCACAACTGGCACAGCAACACCCGCATGGCCCGTACCGTGCATAAAGCAGACGGCACAGAAACTCATGCCTTCAAACTTTGAAACGCAACCGGAAGTTTAAAGTCGAAACAAAACAAAGGCAGGAGGGGGGCAACCATTGTTGAGGAGAAAGTATTATTCGATGACGGACCCTCTCTCTCTCTCTCTCTCTCTCTCTCTCTCTCTCTCTCTCTCTCTCTCTCTCTCTCTCTCTGTCTCTCTCTTACAATAAAAGTAGTAATCTGCAGTCCTGCTTCAGAACTCATGCGCGCCAGGACACTGCGCACCAAGCTTGATATGGTTACTTTTTATAACATGCACGGTACTAAAGTCGAAACAAAACAAAGGCAGGAGGGAGGCCATCATTGTTGAGGAGAAAGCATTATTTGATGTTTTTAGGCCTATTTTCATTTATTACAAAATTACGATACTTCGCTTTCATGTCAAAGGAATAGACATAGTAGCAAAAAGAACTATCTTTCACATGTAATTTTTTTCCGGTCTGGGCATTTCTTCCTCGCAGCAGTGAATTTTTTTTCTTGCTGTTTTTTATATATAGATTATGATAACGCTAATTTCCGACCACCAGTGTGTAATGAGAGGTCAGGAACGAAATTTCTGATCATACTTTTTTATTCCACTCGACGAAAATGCGTCTCTGCTTTTGCGGCTAAACAAAATCGTGAACAAATAATATTTTCAGACAGATTTTTGTCCAAAGTGAATCCACATAGATCTAACTCATCGTCAAAAAGTGACACAGTCCACAAAATTTTAGTTCCTGACATGTTCACCTTCTAGCTCCATTCTAGTAAGATGCTAGTAAACTTGAATTCAGCGATTTAAAAATGGCCAGCCAATAAGAAGAACCCCTACTCCTTTTTTTCTTCAGCTTCTGAGCTCTGAGTTTGTCACCGTTTCATAGTATAAAATACACTGTATTTGTACAAGATGTAGCAAAAACAAGCAAACACACGAACAGACAGACAGACAGACAAACAAACAAAAACAAGAAAACACATGAACAGACAGACAGACAGACAAACAAACAAAAACAAGAAAACACACGAACAGACAGACAGACAGACAAACAAACAAAAACTAGAAAACACACGAACAGACAGACAGACAGACAAACAAACAAAAGCAAGAAAACACACAACAGACAGACAGACAGACAAACAAAAACACAAACAGACAGACAAAGCAGAGAAATACTCAAACCTGAAACAAACACACGGACAAGTAAAAACAAACAAACAACTGGAAAAAATTAGTCAGGCAGCCAATGATTTCTAGAAAACTAAGTGTCTTTGTGCATGTATGTGCGTGTGTGTATGTGTGTGTGAGTTTGCATGTGTATGTGTGTGTGTGTTTCAGGTCTGTAGGATGAAGACAAAACGTTGTATTGACAATGGCTGCAAGTTAGCCTTGTGAGACATGGAAACTTCCACTAATCATATGCCAAACAGGCAGGTGTTATAATTAGTTATGGTGGTCCTGACTCGGGTAAAAACAGATAAAAATCGTCCGCTTGTGCTGCGTTTCTCACATTTTGGGAGCACTGTACCTATTGACTAAATAAGTTTTCGATTTCGCTGAATCCCTTGACAAAAGGCACTAAGCGGTAAAAAAATTGGTTGCAAAAGAAAAAAGACAATATAAAGCCGCACTACCCCGAACTCACACCAGAGGTCCGCTTTCGCTAACTTTCGTGCGACTCACGAACGGATGATGTAAATCTTTGTATCTCGCCAATTGGTGTTCTCACCTAACTCTCGTAATCGATCATTTCCGAACGTTAAAATTCGCACATGATAACTTTTTTACCGCCGCCCTAAAATTTGCAACAGTCTATAATCTTAGAATGTCAAGGTAGCGCCTCAAGGCTGACAGGGTTGCATCACAGGGCCACGATAGTGGTAGCACGAGAGGACGCCTGGGTCGCACGACAGGGCCAAAATCTTAGCAGCGAGAACACATCACAGGGCCTATCGTTGTTGGTGATTGCATCATATCATATAATAATGGAGCTTGGGCCCAACTTTGTTCCCGCAAAGGCTTTTTTTTACTACGCAACGTAGAGAAATGAAACTTGGCACATATATATAAATGTATCAAGACTGTGCGTGGTCTAATCATTTTTCCTTTACTTTTTCCAGAAATTCAGTTATAATTATCAGTCATCACTTAATGATTGCGAATACGACGCGATAATGTACTTCCGTCAATTTCGTTATTTCCGCCTTTTACCGGAAATGTAAACTCTCGAATAAGAGACCATCCACGCTGAGTCGACACGCTTTGGTGAACACTTATCAAGCTTACTTTCGTTCATTCGTTTCAGAACAAAACACACCGCTTGACCGCCTCCCTCATCTCCTAAATCTCCCACGTTCTTGGTAAGGAGATACTTAAACAAACTAAGTACCCAGTGTGCGGATTACCGCGATTTCATGACGAACTTCGCCTCAAATGCTGGACGGGGCGCGTAGAGCATTAATGCGCATGGAAAACGCAAAAAAGACTATCACTTAGAATTGAAAATAATAAACAATTTATCCCAGGCAACATCCGGGCAAAAAAATCTCTCTCCAACTCTAAAATGCTAGTTCGATTTTTAGTTTTCTAAGATCCAGTTGTTCTCTCTCTGTCTCTCTCGCTGTCTCCACCCCCCTCTCTTTCTTCACCCCTCTCTCTCCCCCCCCCCCCCCTTGAAAGAGAAATTTCTTCTTACAAGTAGGCAAATACATCCAATAGATGATTCCAGTTTTGGGCAAGGATTCTACGTTTGTCACATTTCCCTCGGAGTAGAGCCACACGTCTGATTTTCTGCGTGCAACAACCAGAGCTGATCCATGCATTTTCGTGAGTTTGATTTCCCCTAACTAGATCTCAGGTGAGCAAAAAAAAAAAAAAAGTTTCACACCCGGGAAGTTCAATATGTCATCGATGCTAATGACAACCAAATGAAGATGGTTCAGATGTAGATCTATCCTTAGTAAAAATTCAACCGCGTGCGCAGGTTTAAATGACACTGCCGAGGGGCTAAAGAACACCACTTTTGCAATTTAGAGCTGAAAGGATTATTACTTTGCTGTGAGTAAATCCATCTAGACTCAACCATTATTGTCTTCTATGCAAACCACACTAACTCAAGACTGTTCTTTTAAAGTGAAGCACATTGAAAGGAATGGAGTCTTCAGAATCAAAGTGTGGATAAAGAAAATGTTTTGCTCAGTAAATTAATTTTAGATTTTTTCACCTAAGCACAATATTGAACTAAGACCTTCAACCAACCTATCTGGACAAACGCGCCCACACAAACACGCTTAAGGTTCCTAGGCTGTTCTAGGACAGAAATGATGTGTGATCACTTTCAATCAAATTCTCTCTTTGAGGAGATGAAGCGGGAGGAGTAAAAGAAAAAAAATCTGCAGTACTATTTCCCACAAATGATAATAATGACTTTCAATTCAGGAGATGGGAAAGTCAACAGGCACGCTCAAAGAAATCTAGAACAAAAGAGCAGCGACCAAACGGTAAAGATGAAAACTCAAACGAAACTGACAGATTCAAACAGTGTCAAAATGTGGCTATAAGACTGAGGAGGGCGTGTAAAGTCAGTATCGTCAGTTATACACAGTCTGCAGGCGTCTCTGGAATCATTATCCGATGGCATAGGATGATTGATGTTTCATTCACTATTATTCTCGCGCTTTCTTAACTTTTGCACTCCAAAAACTATGTAAAGTGGGTCGTTACATGTAAAATCTTTCAATCAGTAAAGTGTTCATTTACAATATTATGAAGTCATACTTTCAACTTCAGGGTGCACGGATGGCTCGATTTTTAATTACTACCAGAGGGAGATACCCGACATTACCCGAGATAAATCTGTCAAGGGTCTTTGTGCAAAAAAAGGATTGCAGGTGATTAATCAGTGATTAAAGCTGTAACAGTCGATGTAAATTTCAGCACGTTATGATAGGGAGAGTCAGGTGATCTGAATTGCTACCTTTTAAAAACGAAACTGTCTCGAACTGTCGTAGAAATAAATGAAAACAGGGTCCGATGAACGATTAACATCAACTTTTAATAACTGTAGATGAACGCTGGATATCTCACAACTTTTGCTTACAAGGAAGGCATGCAGGTCTACGTACAAAACTTAGAATGGGTCTTACACAGAATGACAGGATCTTGCCCACATGCGGAATAACTGTATCTTGCACACACACTCACTCGCTTGCCATCCTTTATATACCCATCTAGATAGAACGTTCACGAACGGGAAATCCAGAAACTACAGGATGCATAAAGGCCACCTAATCGCACTTAGACACGTCACAGAATTGCGTCACCCCAAGGCCAACCTAGCGTAATTACTCCGACATGAATGATATCGTGCGTTCTCGATAGACCTACAATAAACAATTACGTCACACAGCGAGACATCACATAGAAGTAAAACTAGCACACGAGGGGTCGCCGAGGGCTGCGGACAACATTGTTAGCCCGTAGGACTAGGACGCTACAAAAGTAAACTAAAAAAATATAAAAATTCGAATCTCCAAATCAAAAAAAAAAAACAAAAACGGTCGACCGGTCGAAAGGAAGGACCTTCAAAATTTCACGCCAATCCGAGCTGTATGAGCAGCGAGGACACGATTTGAGCTGGGACCAATGTCCTCGAAATACATGTAACTGATTCTGTTATTTGTCTTCTTTCCATCCAACGGTTTTTTTTATTGCTTGTTTGTTTTTTTCCATATTCCACCACACCAGCTCTGTGTATTTGACGTGATTTTTTGTCATGTGATTATGCTTTTAAAAAATGCTATTGAATGGGGCGGTGGCTATGAGCGATCACCACAGATGCTGATCTTTCTCTCGGGAAACCCGCCTACTTTTCGCAAGTACCCGAGACTTGTTCCACCAACGCTGTCTAGATGGTGTAGCCAATCATCTGTCACCTTTATGTTCAATGTGGTCAAAAGCTCGAGTGTCCGTGATTACGTCCAGAGTCTTGCAGATATATTGTATGTACTATTGTTATATTGTTTTTTATGCGGGTTCCTATACTTGGAAGGGGTGGTAAGGGAGGGGGGGGGGGGCATCTAAAGGGTACGATGCCTAATTGTTGCCCCATAAAGCTAAGATTTTGCTTTAGTGGTGTGCGGTGTAATGTGGTTGCACTCGAAATGATAGCCGTATTAGATCTATATTTTTAAAAGTGTACAACCATCGCATTGCCAACCAAAAAATTTAATAGCATCTTTTTCTCTGTCTCTTAGTCCATCCAACTATGCCCTCTAATTCAATAATAATATCTTTGTACCCCAGATTCCCCCGTTTCTCTCTCTCTCTCTCTTGCTCTCTCTCTCTCTTTCTCTCTCTCTATTTCTCTCTCTTTCCCCCTCTCTTTCTCTCCCTCTCTCTTTTAATTCTCAGCGGAATGGTAAACCTAAATTGCTTTCATTGTCCTGTCTCTAAAAGACAATTTTCTTCATCAAAATGTTTTTTGTTTATTTTTTCAAAGTAAATGTTTGCTATCTAATTCAGTTTAACCTTCTCGTGCCAAGATATATGGCTGGCTTATTCACACTTCTGATACATGCACATGCAAAATAAGATTTAAAATGGTGAAAGAGTGCAAAATTATGTATTTTTATCCTGAAGCTTTGACACATTCCAAAGTGTTCAATAACCGAGAACTGGCCCCAAGTGACAGTTCACAGTTATAGAACACTAGGCACTAGAATGTTAAGAACAGTATACATGTATATAAAAGAAAGAACAGTGCATGTATCGATGACACTGATGGCGAAAAATCAAACACATTCTTTATATTCTATTCAAAGAGGTCGAGAGTTGTCTCTGTGAAAAAATAGTCTACAATTCCTTACGGCCCGTTTATGTGGGTGGAGCCCATGCGCGTATAATTGTGTGTGTGTGCGTGTGTGTATCGGTGGGTAGGTCTGTATGTACATTATGTATATATCGGTGGATACGCGTGTGTGTGTATGTTTGAAATGTTTGTGACTGCAGTCCTGAATATCAGCAACTAAGACTATGTTACAATAATTGCACTAAACTGTGTAATAAAGTGTTCGATGGTAGAGATGATAACAATTGCAATTCATTGTTGTTGTCGTTGCTGTTGTTGTTGTAGATGTTTAAGTAGCTTCCCCAGTAGTTACAGCAGTGTAATGACAGCATTAGCTGCTGTTACAAAAGAAGAGAAACCGAGAGGATTTCGTGTGACGATCTATCTTTTACTGCAGTGGTTCTGGGCTTGCCGTCTCAGGTCTCCTGAATTCCTATCTCATTTTGAACTACCATCTGTTAATTTTATCACCATTGTACTTTTATTCTGATGACTGAGACAAAGTATAAAACTAAGCTTTAATACTTTAATATTAGTTGCAATCAGATGGGAAAAACAAGTTATTTCACTTCACCATACAACTTACATTATGGGAGTATGATGTTCTAATGCCAGATGTGCTCATAGTTTCCCCAAGCTTTGGCGACTTGACAAGGCTGCAACAATAACTTCTTGAAACAACCTGAACACATTTTATGCATGTACTTAATTCAACAGTTATAATTTTTTTCGGCGCTTCACAACACACACTGACACAGGCTGCTTGAGCCCAACTCGAGATCTAGCTCTTGGTCACGTTAATAACAGAACTTAGATTCAGTGCAAATACTAATAAACATTTTCACACTACGGACACTTACAAAGTTTAAAGTTGATTTTCGACCAACAATGTGTGAAGAAAGTTTTAGGAAAGGCGAAGAACGAAGACGGAGCGAAGTAGGCACCGAGTGAAAGTTTCGATGACACTTTTTGATTCTACCAATGCTCGCCAAAAATACGTCTCTGTTTTTGCGGCTCAAAAAAGTTTAATATAAATAATAGTAAAGACTCATTTTTGTTCAAAATGAATATGTCCACGTAACTCTTCGTCAAAAATTGATGCAGTACACCAAGTTTCATAATTTTTTATGGCATAGTCGCGAAGTTTTAGTTGCTTACATGTTCACCTTCTAGCTCAATTATAGTAAGATACTAATACCGTTTCACTAACCACGAATGAACACGCCAACATCTAGATCTAGGTGTGGTGTCTCACCGCCTGTAGCTACCCTCCTCGCTAGCATTAGAGCATGACACAATGACTGTACCGGCTCTGGTCTGCAATAATTAGGACAATATACCGCATAACCCCCAGTCGCCTCTACAATATGATGCAATAATAATGATCTAAACAGGGTAACCTTTCTGAACGAGGAATGGCGGCTCCAATCTGACAGTATCGTACTTCTCAGGCTAACTTGTAGGGTCAAATATTCGAATGTATACGCGCGCACCAGCCACAATCCTACCAGGCGATAGGTCCACTCCAATAACTATCCTTATCATTAACATCTTACTTCCCCTATATGCAATCTTACTTCCCCTGCCTACTCAACAGCAGGGCGGCTAGATTCCACTTAAACTTAGTTAAGGGGAAGTCCCCACAGTGTCGACTTCATTTACTAGGTAGTCTACATCATAATGTCACACTACTGTTAAACTGCAACCTTGAATTCCATTTCAGATTAAATGACTAAATCGTCTACCGATAACCACGTGCCGGCGCACAGAATCTAGAAACCACATGATAAAGCATACACCATGAATTGTCAATAGTATTCTCGGCACGATGAAAGAGACACCTACCAAAGGGCACGACATAAAACATAATTGGACAGTCAACTCACCAACTGTCGTCGGTAAAAACCGCCCACATACAAGTGGAACGCACAAAGCCAACTTTCTCAAGATGATGGTCGAACTTCTCGTTGGTCCGAGAGATGACCAATCGATGAGGTCCTTTGGTTTCTCGGGGGCCTCAGCCTAGTGCTATTGGCCTCCTGTTCTTTATTGTTGTTCCACGTTGTTCGTTGTTTGTGTCTGTTCTTTTTTATTAGTGGTGAGCGCCATGAGAGGTGCAGTAGGACGATGAAGATAGCAGTACGGAAGACAGGTTCTTAAGCACTGTCCTCTTCAGGAGGTGATCCCTTTATTTACCAATAAAACAGGTCACTAGTTGACTGTTTTCCTCTAGAGCCCAGGTTAAAACAAACATTAAGATGATAAGGCCTAGCGGGGCTCCAGGGTTTTTGAATTTTGTTGTTTAGTTCTTGATGCCTCCATGAAACCTGGCGGCATCAAGACTAATCCCGCAGCAGAGCATAATTTCAGGGATCTTATAAAAACTCTGCGTTGGGTGGTCCCAGGTGCAATAGGCATCTGAGGCCGTGGCTTCTGCCTGTAAGACTGGTCCTGCAGAATAGGCTGTCGGATCTGGCAGATAAAAGGTCACTATTAAGAGCCTACTATATTACAAATATTTGTATATTAATATCTTTATTTATAGATTGAAATTCATTGTTTAAAATGTTCTAATTTCCTGTTACATGGGCGTAAAACTGTGGCTGGCAAGATGACCAAAGGTCCGGACCGACCGGGTTTTATCCACCCTAACCCCCCCCCCCCCCAAACTGGACAATGCGCGATTTGACCATTGGCCAAGGCGTGCAAAGATACACAAGATGTATACCTCAAAGGTGAATAAACAACGAACTATTCGACCATTGGCCAAAATGATGAACACAGATTCACAACTTGTATCTCAAGAACTGGGTAACAGAAAGCTTGTGTTCACAATGCTTTTGTAATCGAGCTATGCTAATTACTGCTTACTGATAAAAGTCATCAGTTTAAAGGAATAGATCAAATATCTAGCTCTCAATGTTACAATTATTATTAAGTATTTCATAAGAAAAAAATGTTGAATAAAATTTTGATATATTTGAAAGTCACAAAATTTGCTCAAAGTTGCCCCAGAAAAAAATTTGACCCCCCCCCCCTTCCTTTCGTCTCAGCAGAAGGAAACTGTTGATATAGAGTTTTACCGGTGTTGTTGTTATATTGCGAAAACGTCATCCCTACTAATACAGGCAGCTACAGCTTACCTTCGTTTAAACTGTCCCCATAAGTAGAATGTGAAATTCTCATTCCGTTGTCCGTCCCGTTTCATCTCGCAAATTTTCATTATTTTCTAATCTACTTACATTCCACTTTTGCTATGTAGTCAAAACCACCTCAAGTAAATATAAATGTTTTATTGTCCAGGTCAGGTCAGAAAGATGAAAGTAAGAAAGAAAGCAAGCCTTTTAAAACAAATAGAAATTCAGCAGAGGACCAAAATAATACTGAAGTCAAGTGTACGCAGAAAGATGTAACTTACAAAACGGGAAGTGCATTCAATAAAAGGTATGTCACTTGAACTAAACTTTTGGATGCAAAACATTGCATGTCTTATGCCTTGATTTTCTTCATGATTACTTGTGACAGACTTTAAAATTTGGGAGTGTTAGAGTACCGATAACGTTCATCATGGCCAGTTACAGTCATTGACAGAAATACCAAGATAATTATGTACATAGATTAAATAGAAAATTTAAATATTTTTCGGTCAGATAATTTTTCAAATTTAATAACCCGAAATGCCGAAAATCTTAGATTTTGATAGTTGATTTCGTGTTACTGATTGAATATTCTAAAATGTATTATGCAACTGATGCTTTACAGAATCATGAACACGCGAGAGCAGGATGATTACACTTTTGATTCCAGCTCTGTGCCCAATCAATTTCAAATTCATACAGAGTAAGTAAGCAGATTGAACTTCTCAGGACTGTTACAATAATTTATAGCTGTATAAATCTACTTCTAGTCGATGATAATTTATATAAATGAATTTTGATATTTTTCTTGAAATCAAAACCAAAAAAAGTTAATTACGTCCTTGTGTATAAATGTATTGCAGGTTCACATTTTACGAACATGACAATGTATTTGTTTGGCCTTGGTGAGTAAAAATAGATTGAAATGCACATTCAATCTTACAGCTTGTATAAAATTTACGATTTTTAGATCTGCATGTGATTCAGAGTGGCTCCTCACAGTCACATCGGAGGATGATGAAAGTGATGGAAAGAATGTTTCGAAACCTTCAAGATCAGACAAGTAAGATTCCTAAAATGTTATATGTTGTGTACTTAAAATTCAGTCCATATTAATAAGATTAGAGTGATGGATCTATTGTATGGTTCTATGTCACATATGTATGTAATAATGAAAACATATTAGAATGGAATAATAAATCGCAAGGTTCAATTCATGAATAGCTTCAGTGTTCATTTCATTTAGTAAATATCGTTAAAGTTCGTCTAATAATATTCACATTTTCAAGGTAAAATTTTATTTGAAAATAAGAACAGCTGATGATTCAGAAAGACTTCTCTTCCACCGTTTTTCATAGTATTTTTATAAGTGCGAGTGGTTTAACAGTTTAAAAATCTGATAAACAGAGGTTAAACTTGTCTAAAATAATATTGTAAGGTTACAAGCAAAAAAAAACCTGATAAATAAAGTACATACATAAACTTGATAATCCCCACTTACTGCTGTATTCTTTTTCATGTTTTGTCCTGCAAGTGAGGACATTGTAGAGGATTTTCAGGATTCGCTGCAGTACCCAGCCCTATACCTAGAATATCCTTACCTTGTGTTGAGAAATGCAGGTGATTTGTTGTTGTTATTTGTTTTGTTCTTTTTTAAATTAAATTTAATGTTCTTGGCTCTAGGGTTCATGTGGGGACATTAGCTAAAGGCAAACAGTACCCATATTCATAATAAAAATAAACATGAAAATCATTTATATAGCACCCAATCCAAGAAATGGCCCTATGCGCTTTACAAAGAGTCACACTTCTCTCTCTCTCTCTCTCTCTCTCTCTCTCTCTCTCTCTTTCTCTCTCTCTCTCTCTCTCTCTCTCTCATGCCAGACAGAGATCTATACATAATAATATAACGCAGGCGCATAGGAAATTACACAGTAAAGCAGCAGTCTCACACATACACACACACACACACACACACTTTGAGAATGAGACTTCATGTTTTTGAATAGGTCCTAGTTTCTCTCACTTATAATTTAAAATCTTAAGAAGACCCTGATCACTTGATCCTAGAGATTGACCTGGAGAGTAGGGCTAAATCAAGATGGAGAGTTATGGTGGTGCAGTTTTGTTTGCGCATTTGTAACACATGACTGCTATTTGTGCTGGATTCGCAACTTGACAGGTAGCCAGTGCAATTTGATAATTAAGAAAAGGGGTATTATGTTCATCTTTTTTCTCCATTAAGACAATTCTGGCAGCTTGGTTCTGAAATCATTGCAGCCTTTTTAAAATTTTGTTGGATAAGTTTCAAAGAAGGGAAGTGCAATAATTTAAGTGACAAAATGTTAAAGATAAGCTCAAGATCTTAAGTTTCGCTCATATTTTGTCTTACTTTATTTTATTTAGATAACTCAGCTGAGACTCAACAAGAAAGACCTGCAATGGAAAAGTCATCTGAGCCTCAACAAGAAAGACCCGCAATGGAAAAGTCACCTGAGACTCCACAAGAAAGCCCGCAATGGAAAAGTCATCTGAGACTCCACAAGAAAGACCTACAATGGAAAAGTCACCTGAGACTCCACAAGAAAGACCTGCAATGGAAAAGTCACCTGAGACTCCACAAGAAAGACCTGCAATGGAAAAGCCATCTGAGCCTCAACAAGAAAGACCCGCAATGGAAAAGTCACCTGAGACTCCACAAGAAAGACCTGCAATGGAAAAGTCATCTGAGCCTCAACAAGAAAGACCCGCAATGGAAAAGTCATCTGAGACTCCACAAGAAAGACCTGCAATGGAAAAATCGTCTGAGACTCCACAAGAAAGACCTGCAACAGGAGAGTTGTCTAGAAGACCCAACAGACCATGTTTTTATTGTGGTGTTTCGCAGACCCAGTTAGTATTTAAAACGCAAACATGCTAATGAGAAGATGGTTGCTAGTGCATTGATGCTGCCCAAAAGGGAAAGTGAACAAGTGTTTGAGCAAAAACTAAAAACAGGCATTTTGTAAGCAAATCAAAAACTTTGTTAATCTGATGCTCAGATTTTACATAGAGAAAGATGGCAAGGGTAAGAAAGTGGCACGGATGTTGTTATGTGCAATGGATGTAAAGAATTTTATACAAGAAAATGCATCTGGAAACACAAGCAAAAATGTGCTGCCTCTGATTGTAATAGTGGGGGATACATCAACCTAATACAAAGAGGAAAGGATGCATTAAAACTGTCTCAAACGTATATTACTGAAATAGTACAGAGGTTCAGAAAAGATTGTATTGGAAAGATTTGCCAAACTGACAATTCAGATTTACTATTGGGACAAAAGTTGTACAACAAATTTAAGAAAGAAATAGGCGTAATCATGTCTGACATGAGGACACATATGTCTTTAATTCAGGAAATGAGAAAGATTTCTGGTAACAATTTACTTAATGGTGAAGATGCCATCAGAAGAGAGCATTTTGAAACTATATCTGCTGCAATAACTAATGTCATAACTTCAGATGATGGAATGAAAGCTGGTCTCAAAGTATCCTTAGGATACCTGTTAAAGAAAATGTCAAAAGTACTAAAAGTAAGGTATATTATAGATGGTCATATGGACAAAAGTGTCGAGTTAGACAGATTTTTGGCTGTTCTAGATATTAAGTGAGATTATATATTCTACACAGCCCAAATCTCTTGTGAATTGAGAAAAAACAACTTAAGGAAGCCGCAAGCAATGCCACTGGAAGAGGATATTAAGAATTTCGAAATTTCCTATGTAGGCAGATGGAGTCAATGATGGCCGATACCTACAAAATGTGGGACCTCCATGACTTTGTTCGAATGAGGAACATAATTGTAAGCAGATTAACTTTATTTACTACATGCAGTGGAGGGGAGCCTGCAAGAATGACACTTCAGGACTGGGAGGATGCGGAATCTTCATCCTGGGTTGATCCTCAACTTACTTTAAATGTTACAGACCCCCAAGATAAGTACCTGCTAAGCAACCACACGTTATTATATCAGTCTGGGAAGGACAGTAGGCGTCTTGTGCCAGTTCTCGTGCCTAATGACACCACACTTAAGCAATACAGAGGCTAATCCATGAACGTACAGCAATAGGCATTTCTGAGAACAATGTCTTTCTTTTTCCCCATACTGGGATTTAAGGTGGAATGCAATCAATTCTGTCGTCAAAATGATGGGCTCTGGGCTTCGAGGACAACATTTACTCACAGCAGACAAATTTAGACACAGGGCTTCTACCCCTTCTGCTCTTGAGGATGTGCCCCCTGAAGTTCGACAAACATTTTACCGTCATATGGGACACTCTCATCAACTTGATTTGAGCACCACCTTCTGTGGGCTTTAAAAAAAAAATATGTGCTGCTCTCTTTTTACATGTAAAATTAAAGTACTGTGGTATTTTAAGGCGTTACATGTTTTGACAGCATGGTCATAGTTAAATTTTGATTTACGTTATTGCTCAAATCGACGGCGCCCCAAGCTCTTAAACCCCAGTTTTAGACCCCCAACTTTTTTTTCCCCTAAACAGATTCGTTACATATTCCCCCATATCCAGTAAAAATATTAGACCTGAAAAATGATCAGAAGTTAATTAAAACGCATCTTTGCAAACCTCTCAAATCTCCACCTCGTGTATTTGCTCTGAGCGAACCTGGCAAGTCTCCAGTGAGACGGCCGGCCAGGTGACACGGGCCACCGCGTTTCACCTGTAATGCGAGATCAATGCCTTGCGTAATCCCTAGACAATGCCCACGACATGGCCACACGCCCTCGGCCATCCCAGGTGCGACTAATCCATGACACAACTATTGTGTGACACTCTTATAGACCATTACATTGATATCAGTCAACCAAGGCGGACGCTCACATTGACAATGACGGAGAACCCATATGGGCTTGATTTTTTTACTTAGCATACTAATAATTATTGTAATTTACAAGAAGTTATGTTAATATACTGGCACTTTAAATTCCTGCCTTCCCAATTTCCTTCCCTTTCTTCATGTCGACCATATCCCTCTCGGTCATTTGACTCGCAAATTCATACATTGGTAGAGATGGAGAAAGAGACAGAGGAAAAGAATAGGAGGGGAAAGGGAGTACAAGGGGTATGACAGGAAGATTATAAACATGACGATGATGAACACCCCGCAGACACACTGTAAACTGTTTAGTTTGAAGACGATTTTTTAAACAATAAAAAACGTAAAAGGAGTCCTTTTTTTAAAAAAATCAACTGCACTAAAATCATAGTTGTTCATTATAATTAGAAGAGTGAAGCAACCCCATCATGTTTATCCCCCCCTCCCTCCCCCTTTCTGGGTTAGGTCAATAACCAATAAAATAAACATTTTTAATGCGCGCCTCTTCACGAAACAGCCCCAAGGCTGTATAAACGCAAAGGGAAAATCTATTATAAAAAAAAAACTCGCTTTTTTTGTAAAAGCCAAAGCCATTGCAAAATATTCGTACAGTAATCGGTAGTCAACAGGTTGATTAAGGATTACTCGATAAAATCACAGCCCAAATGCTAGTGCTCCAAATGTCACATGCCAGCTTTCTTTGAACAAACTTAGTGCTCCAAATATCACATGGCGGCTCTCTTTGATCTGCAGTAGTGCTCCAAATGTCATACAACCGATACTGCTTGGATGATCTGCGTGCTACATGTTCCATATCACGTAATGTCTCACATAAAGAAAAATATTTCAGCTCATAAAATTACCATTCCCTATGACGCGACTAAATCACATGAGCAATAAAAAATACATCAAAATTTCCCACTTAACTGTTTCGTTATCAGTTAATATTCTGGCCTTTTCCATATCCAGGCATGTTTTGCGTCATGTCGAGTCGCAGATCGAGAAACAAACAGTAGATAACACATAATTCATGTTCATACTTGTGACATGATTAAATGACCAAAAAAAAATTCAAAGTTTTTTGTGTCCTCTCACGTTATTAGAAAGATAGGTTGAGTTTATATGTTACCGAGGTGGCCGTTGGAAGATAATAACACAAGATTAGTATAATAGTTTACACGCCGAATCAACAAGCATTGTCTGTGAGAAAATATATGCCTCAACCCCCCCCCACCCCCCCACACCCCACCTCTCTCTCTCTCTCTAAGATATAATTCTACAAACCCAGATCTGTTCATGTTTTCTTTACACCTAGGTGGCTCGCTAAAGTTGTTATGATTTTCAAAAGACATAGCCTCATTAACGCTCATTAACGTCTAGAAACAAACTGAACGTGTGTTATATATACAACCTCACATGCGCTTTAATGCTTTGAGCATGTCACTTTGAGGGGAAAATGCACAGAACTGAACACTTCATCGAGGACAATCATATAATTATAAAGTGCATAAAACTAAAAGCCAACCGAGGATGCCACGCCAGGACGAAAAACGAACCAAAATTTATGTTGGAAAAAATGAGCGCCTCAGTACTGGAAATTAATAATGCTGGCCATATGATTTGAGCATCAATAATTCATTGTGACCTGTATAAACATTTTGAAATTTATACTTTTTATGACTAGTTCAGGTTCTGTTGCCAAACTTGTGCAACTGCAAGTCCTGAAACGTTCACATGGATGTATTTACGTCATGTGAAAATTGGCCTTTTCTTTCACATTCTCATACACAATTTTATATTATATGATTATTATATTTATTTATTTATTTATTTATGAGCAGGTGTTTCCTCTGTAGCGATATAAATACAAAAAGTGCACACATAAACACAGACATATACACCCAAACACACACTCACACACAGACACAAAATAAATCAAAGTAAAATTTTAATGACGTCAGGACACAGCGAGAAATCAATCAGCTTGGACCCCGTTAACTGCTTTGAATTGTCACAATATTATTGTAAATATATCATTATTATGCCAATGTTAGGCGATTCGAAAACACAGATCCAGATAGATATATAAAAATATTATGGATGACTAGACAAAAACAAACTTTTATTATTGAGATTTCCTTGCTAATAATCGGTCGTTTCTTGGATGTTGTTTTGAACATTTAAGATAAAACGCGGTTGAGAAATAAGAGATTCATGTATTGCAGTAAAATACGCGTTACAGTTGTTATGCGTCTGGTGGACAATACATCAGAAAACAGAGATAGGGCTGAATCAGCCGCTACTTTCCGACACAGTAAATGAAAACAATATAGACCGAAATGGCCCATTCCTTCGCTCACTATATATGTCCACAACTTGCTCGCGTATAAACACGATGAGTACAACTCACAGAGCTCGGAGGTACTGGTCTTTTTCATTCAATTATGAAGGGGCATGTTGCCATGGATGATACGCGCCATGAATGTCGACACACGGAATTTGGCGAATTGAACCGTCTCGGTATCGTGTATCTCGGATCTAGAGGTCGCTCAGGGACTGTCGCTAAATATAGCGTGCTGCATATCAAGTATTTGCACAGGAAGCAGAATGACCAAACCTACTTTACCAAAAATACAAAATTAGGTGTAATGTGAACTGATTCCATTCGCAATGACGGTAGTAGTAATGGCAATGATGAGGATGATAAGCGTAGCGTGATGATAGCGTGATACGAGACCAACAATAAGCACTGCTGGTAACGGTGAGGTTGATAATGGTTGTTGATGATTGTCACGAGCGAGTGAGCGAGGGTCAATAAGTGCGGGGAAGGGGTATTGAAGCGTGCATGTTGTGAGTGAATTTGAGGCTTAGTACAGGCAAGATCTGGGCAGTCAAATCACTGCAAGTTAGAAGGTCCCAAGAGACAGACGTGAAGAAAGCAGTCGGGAGATTGTGATGTGTTTTCCAGTGATGACTGGTAGGTTGAACGATGATTGATGTATTATATTCGCCTATGACCATGATGTAAATAAGTATATGTGAGGAATGTGGAAGTCATTGATTACTGTGTATAGAAATGTGCGCCATGAGCGATAGATGTAAGTTAGGATCATGGATTGGTAGCGAGTCTGAGTACGGTGTAATACGGTGGAGGTGTGTTACCGTAAGATGTGTGGTGAGTGAAATGGGGACTATTGTGTGTACGCTTGATGGTTTGTAATGAGGGGTGAAGTGAATAGAATGGTATGGTATTATACCAATGTAATGTTATTCTTATAGGTGCCGGGGTCGGGCAGAGACGCCACCCACGGTGAGCGGACTTGGGCCGGGGTTGGGCCGAAGGCTACCCATAGGCCAGCAGGAGTGAAGCTGTCGCACAGGACAGCGGGAGTGCATGAGTCGTGGCAGTCTGGCCACAGACAGGGACGTTGTATAAAACTGTTAATGTGCTATTGAAATGCTAATATGCTATTGCAGTATGAATGTGCTATTGATGTACTACTGTGCTATTGAGATACTCATGTGAATTGAACTATTAATGTGCTATTAAGACATTGAGGGAAGATTGAGATACGGAGATTAGGTTGAGCAGGAGCCAGTAAGATAGGGCCGCTCGTGGGACATACCTTGAGGAGAGGCTGAGGCCGAAGTGTCTTTGGAGTAACTACCGGGTTGTGGACCCGATCAAGAGTGCATGTGGCACGTGGGAATAAGGCCGTTGGACGGTAGTTAAACTCAATAATATAATGTATGTAATTGCACTTCTATCTTTATCTTTATGTATAATAAATGTGTGAGTCTGATGGGTTGTTCTGTTAAGTGTTATACGTGTTCGTTCGTGATTGTTGTCCTGTTATAATTATTACATCTCCCAGTCTGGGATTTGTGACAATGATGGAGATTGTGACATGGAGATTGTGTGGATCATTACAGCCCTTATTACGGCCTCATCTGTCACAATTACTTACCTACTGCATTTCTACCGCACCGGTTCCAATATCTGTACAAATATCAGTACAATTACGACAGCTATTGCTACTAGTGGAATGGTAGGAGAATAGGCATCAAACATCAGAATTCTATCTCGTACGTCCAAGTGTAGAATACAAGTGAATAATTTATTATTGTTATTATAAAAACTGCGTGTTTATCATTATTATTATTGTTATTCAGTTCAGACAAATTTTAATATCAAACGTTGATCACCGCATTACGTGGTTTTAGGTCCGTGGTCAATAGATCAGTACGCGGTGATTTGTGTGCGTGTGTGTTTGTGTGTGTTTGCATGCATGCATCGTACACTTTAATTTAAATGGCAAAGGCGATGTTTAAGTATTCAACTACAAGGATCATAGTATTTTGCCAGAAATATGGTTTCAAATCATTCCATTTTTTAAGTGTTTTCGTCCTGTATCTTACACCTGTACCTCTAAACACTTTCATCTGGTTGTCATTTCATTAGGTGACTTATCGAATTTTCAAGGCAGTATCGATTTTTTTTCCAGTCACCTGTGGTAAATAAAAGTTACGAAAGCCTAACGCTCAGAAGTAGTTATGGGAAGAGAAAAATCAGATGAGTGGTTTCTCTGTGTGTAAAAAACGACAAAAATTGTGGAATTGCCCATTTCTATGGTTTACTGTATCATTCATTTGATTGCTTGGATGGCTTTGAGTTAGAGTTTGGGTGTTACGGCGCGTCGGCACGATAACGGCCACTTTTCACCCTTTACGGTCTTTTTGGGTACACGTTCTTTATTTGAGTCATTGCCAAATAAGAGTAGGTCAAATCTACCTGGAAAGAGGTCACCTTACAAGAATCTCAATAAAGTTATTGAAATATCATTTGGCCGCTCACATTTTGACTTGACAAACAAAGGAATGGTTTACCTATGTTTCCAATCAACGTTTAACTTTATATAAGCCTTGTTTTTCTTTTTCTCGGCGTGTTGTTTCGCTATCACTTATCACACGTTTTTGTCGTCAAAAATTCACAAAATTGAAAATCCATTTCAAGTCTTTTCTGTCAAAGAAATTCGCTGTCAAAATAATCTGTGTTTCTAATCTATATTCTGTAGTAATGAAACATGCATTGTTTTTATCATATTCTGCGTAATAATTAAAAGAATGGGTTCTGCTTGAGGAAAATACTGCATTGTCGTCAAAGTATCGTGTGAAAAGTGATAAATTCATGAGGCTGCACCTCTGGGTTTTCTTTGTTCTCTTCAATCAATTTAGTTCCCTATCTTTATGACATCACAGACTGTAACAGATTACCCAAGTTTTGTTTGAATTCGAAAATGAACGTCTATTTGTTGGTTTCGATTCCTAACACACCCCGTCACGCGTGACGCCATGAGAGAAAACATGCTGCGGCGTCTCTTTGTCTCGAGTGTGTGTAGATGAGGTTTTGGAACTGACCTCTTCTTTCCTTGTGGGATACAACCTGCTGACCATGCGGTAAGTACATAAGATATATTTTTATTGTCTTTCTATTATTTGAAATGTGTATTTTATGTCAGGAAAATATAGGAATCGACACGTTGTGATCACTAACATACAAGAAGCACCAAAGACACCATGCTTTGTCAGGTTAATGGCGTCAATAACAAAATGTGGTGTGTTAAGTGTCGCAAAGCCCAGAGTGAAATCAAATTCAGCCAGCGTTCAGAAAGTCTATGTGCCTAATTGAATTCTGATAAATGTATTGAAGGCTGGGAATTATCTCTTATGCTTTGATGGGAAGAAATTCTGAGCTATTCTTGCTTTGTTATCATCATCACACTGTCGATATTTGGTAGACAAACGTTTTTGTCGTCTCTCTCCCAACCCGTGACGTTAGTGAAACAAAACGAATCATGCTGCCCTTTTTGGATTCAACTCATCTTGTTAAAGAAAAAAATCACTAACATGAAGCAGACTTTTTTTTTTTTTAATTTGAAAGGTGTGTACATATCAGGGAGAGGGTAGTAATCGACACATTGTGATCACTAACATACAGGAAGCATTTAAGACACCATGGCTTTGTCAGGTTAATGGCATCAATAACAAAATATGGTTTCTCAACGCTTTTCTTCATTTTTCTTTGTTATAGTGACATTTTTTCTCCATGTTGTTGATCTTTCCAAGTGTTCATCACCAGCCATGCTGCAGGTCCACATATTTCATGCAAAAATTGAAATTCTTTTGGAATGTTTTTCTTAACACACAATTTCAATAGTTAATTTCAGTTGCTTTTTGTGTGTGTTTCTTTGAGTGTAAAATAGTAAGTAGATCTACAGCCTAAAATACAAGAATCAAACAACTTTTTTTTTCCTTCAACGCGTTGATGTCAAATGTAACTTTCATGCATGCAGACATGGCGAAGAAGGAAATACAGTGAAAAAATTGTTGAATGTTGATCTGATGAACTTAAAGTTAATTAGGCCTGTTGTCTTTTTGTTGTTTTTTCTTTTTTCAAATTGTGACTTAAATAAATTTAATATAATTTTACAGTGGCCTGCTAGAACCTGGGGAAGGTCAAGAGGAAACAGGCTAAGACAGCATAGTAGAAAATGCCGACCATGACTTTGCGGCCCAAATCAGCAGCCAGGAAGGTAAGATTCAGAGTGAAAGATTTTGTACAGAGGAAGCTTAACTATCATCTTTCTTTGCAGATTTCCTTATTTCCAGATTTAAAGTTTGATTTTTCTTTCTTGAGGTGGGAATTTACTGTCAGAAAATCAAAATTGGAATGTGAGGGAAAAATATCCTCAACACCACATCATAAGATAGGCAAAATATGAGCTAATTTCCGACTCTCCAATATATAATATCCAAGAGCCATGTGTGTCGCGGTTGGCGGTGACGCTTAATGTCTGAAGTAGAGGAAATTATAATGGCTTTAGCTTTCCCCCCTTATCATGAACAAAATGTACACAGTAAGCCAAAAAAGTGTTCAGAAATCATGTCAAAACTACAGGTATAAATTGTTTTTGTGAACTGTGATTTTTAAGGCTGGACTGTCACATTTAACTCTTAATTTTTTTTGCCATTGATCATAGATTGAGGAGCCTTTGTCAGTTGGAAAAATACCATGAATACTTTTTTCTGTTTCAGAAGAGGTCAACAGGAATGTGGAGGAAGCTCAGAAGACAGATGCTGAAAAAGGCAGAAAGGAAGGTAAGATTTAAATGGCAGGTTTTATCCTGAGAAAGTCCTGAATATTTTCTTGCCTAATCTGTATACCAATGTAATAATTGTAAATTAATAAGCAATGCTGCTAAAGCATTTGTTTCCATTTGAAATTGCAACTTAACTCATCCCAACTTCATGGAATCAAATGTGTGTTTTCAGGTGATTGAAAGTGAAAATAAAGGACATGGTGAAGGCAAAGTTGGCCCTCTTTGGCCTGAAACACTTCTACTAAGAATGACGGAGAGAGAGTTATATCTCACATGTAGTGTGTAAAACAATTTCTTAAACTTTGTCCATGTCTCGGTAAAGTGAAATGCACTGATAATTACATGACAAAATAATTTTTTAAACAAATAGCGAAGAAATTAGAAATAATTAAATTCTTCTGCTTGGATCCCAGACATGCACAGCTGGAGCTTGCCTTGGATTAGAGTAAGTCAATATGGGGTTATTATGCAATTCGCTAGTGTTTAATCTTTCCCTTTATTTTTGTTGTTAACAGAATACTCGTGGCTGGACCACATTGTCACGTGCGAGTGAGCGAGGATCAGTAGTTACGAGAGGATGGGGTTCGAATACAGTTAACCCACGGGCCACGGGGTAAGGAAAGCGTGCGTGTTGTGAGTGCTGGGGGGGGGGGGGGCGGGGGTGTCTGAATGAGGCGATAGCGCAGTAGTACTATCACTGCAAGTTAGAACGTCCTAGAGAGCGGACGCAAGAGAAAGCCCCGAGGGCGAACATAAGGGGAGCAGTCGGAAGACTAATGAGTGTGTTTTTTCCAGTGATGACTGGTAGGTGGAACGTTGATTGATAATTATGATTGATGTATTATATTCGTCTATGACCATGATGTAAATAAGTATATGTGAGGAATGTGGAAGTCCTTGATACTGTATATAGCAATGTGCGCCATGAGCGATAGATGAAAGTTGAGTTCATGGATTTGTAGCGCGAGTGAGTATGGTGTACTAAAGGGGAGGTGTGTTACCGTAAGATGTTGGTGAGTGAAATGTGAACTATTGTGTGTACGCTTCATGAGATGTAAAGAGGGGTGAAGTGAATAGAAGTGGTATGGGATTATTATACCAATGTAATGTTATTCTTGTAGGTGTCGGGGACGGGCCGAAGAGCCGCGTCGGTGAGCACAGGGGATAGGCCAGCATAGGGCCGAAGGCCACACATAGGCCGAGAGGGAAGCTGTCGGTGCAGGACAGTAGAGGCACATGCGTCGTGGCAGTCTGGCCACAGACAGGGATGTATCTTTGAGTGTGAATGTGCTATTGAATGCTAATGAGCTATTGCCATGTTGATGTACTATTTGAAATGCTAATGTGCTATTGCCATGTTGATGGGCTATTGGAATACTAAGACTGCGGTGCCAGTGAAATATTAAGGTGCTTGCTATTAAGACATGGAGAGGAGAAGCTGACACCGAAGTGTCTTTAGAACGTAACTACCGGGTTGTGGACCCGAGGAAGAGTGCATGTGGGAATAAGGCCGTGGGACGGCAGTACGTAATTAATATAATATAATGTATGTAATTGCACGCTTATCGCTATCTTTATGTATAATAAATGTGTGAGTCTGATGGGTTGTTCTGTTAAGTGTATACTTGTTCGTTCGTGATTGTTGTCCTGTTCATAATATTGCATCTCCCAGTCTGGGATTTGTGACACTAGGGGCTCGTCCATTTTCGTAATATTTAGTTAGTAGGTATTTGTCAGTGGGCATTTGTTACTTTAGTTTTTGTCCACGTAGTACTTATCTTGTGGTAGGAATTTGTGCTGTCTTTGTTCGTGGGATGAATGGACATTTCATGATGGTATAATTTATGTATATTTATGAATATGTATTGATGCATGTATTTTGATGAATAGGAATTAATGTGTACTTAAATTTCTGCAGAGAGTGTGTGTGCCAGCCTGAGGAGACAGGCAGCCAGAGCTCAGATTAAGGGGAGGAGTTATACTCAAAAATTCAAAAGTTAAGTGAAACTGAAATTTTGTGCCCTGGATTGTGGGCTGTTCCTTTAACCTGTCTTTTTCTCTGTTTTGCTGTTTTTGTCGTTATAGGTTATACGGGCGGTGGCGCGGGTTTTCTGTGGTGAGCGTAGTTTATCCTCTTCGGGAGGTGGGCTAAACTTGGAACCGCGTTCATCACAGTGAACAGTTCTATAGGGACCTGTATTTTTGTTTAGATTGTAGCGTTCTATCTTCCTCGTTGTTTTAGGAAGACGTTTCTCTTGTCCCTCTCTTACCTATCTGTAGATACGTTCGTTTTTTTCAGACTCTGTTCTTGTTCGTACCTTGTAGTGTAATCGGCGTAGTTAGGTTGCATTTTTTTTCCATTATGTTTTCTTTTTTAGGTCTTTGTCACAATCTGGTTCGTTGTTCCTCGATGTCCTTGTGGTCCTTCTTCTGAAGTTCTTCATTCTTGTCGTTTCTATTCTCTTTTATTATTAATAGTGCAATACATTTTATGAACGTAGAATTAGTTAGAGAGAGTATGCTATAAAAGGTTCAGTAGGTAAATTTCTGAATTGTAATTGAGACAATTGGGTGTTGTTATATCTGGTGTGATCTCAGGTCTCTGGTCGTGTCGTTAGTGATCATACCGACAGGTTGGTCTTTTTCATAATACATACCATAACCATAAATCTGTGAAATGGCGGATCTCCGTGAGCTCATGAAATTGGGTACGGAACTTGGCCTTGAGGGAGAGGAGCTGCGCGGCTGGATTAAAGAGCAGCAGGCGGAGTTGCGCGATGAGCGTGCTAAAGATAGAGAGCGAGAAAAAGAGGCTCAAGAGCGTCAACAGGAAAGGGAGTTTAAGTTGAAGGAGTTAGAAGCTCAGCAACAGGAGAGACAGGCTAGGGAAAGGGAGCAGGAGATAAAGTTAAAGGAGATAGAGGCGCAAGTAAAGATTGCGGAGTTGGAAATCAAAAAGAATGCGCCAATAGAAACAGTTGAGCGGCAGGGACAAAACAAAGGTGGCGTTAGGATTAAGCTCCCTACGTTCGACGACCGGAAGGACGACATAGACGCCTTCCTTTACAGGTTCGAACTAAACGCACAACTGCAGTGGGGGGACAATAAGCAATTATGGTCCACTTACCTGGCGTCTCTATTGCAGGGGCGAGCGTTAACCTACTTTAAAGAGCTACAGCGCGAAGACGTACATGATTACGATAAGCTAAAGGCTTTGCTGCTTCGCCGATTTGCACGTACGGAGGAATATTTCCGGGAGCAATTTAGGCGAGCACGTGCGGATACCAGGGAGGACTTTGCTGCCTTCGTCGCGAGACTAACAGAATATTTCGCGAATTGGATAGACTTGGCGCATGTGGGCGCGGATTTTGCTAAATTAAAAGACCTAATGATCCGTGACCAGCTGTACGCGTCGTGCCATAAAGATCTGGTGGCTTTCCTGAAAGAAAACGAACCCGCGACGGTGCAGGAGGCGTCTAAGTTGGCGGAAGCATACCGTACGGCACATCCGTCCAAACCAGTAGCGAGGGCGTACGTACAGGATGCTGGTTACGTCGCCGTGGTTGAGGGGTCGCCGACAGGACATAAAGACAGGTCGCGTCAGCGTGGTGCCTATAATGGGCAAGCCCAGGGGCAACGTAGGGGGTATCACCAATCACCTGCATATGGATCCGGTAAGTTTGACCGAGCAGGAGGGCTAGGTCGCGGTAATGGCCGAGGGCGATTTGTGACCTTTGCCGATGACCGACGGCATAGGGACTTTAGTTCCGGTCGCGATGGGTCACGGGGACCCAGGTCTAGTGCAGCGCAGGGAGCGGAATGTTGGACTTGCGGACGCGTGGGGCATTTTTCACGCGATTGTAGGGCCGCGAAGTGTTGGAACTGCGGAAGAGCAGATCACATCAGCGTGAATTGCCCTGCAGGTAGGATAGCGGCGAACGTGGATGGCAGTCACGGTAGCTCCACTCCATGTTCCCCTAATAAATTTCATCATGCGGCCGCGTGTGTTACATCGGACAACGGAGGCGGACAGTATTCTAAGTGTCCCAGTTGTGAGAAGTTATTATCTTCCGGTGTTTTACCCTGTGGGAGAAAGATCCCCGTTATAAATTCATGTCATACGGGAGGTGGTCTTAGGGTTTATCCGGGGTTTGTTGGGGACGAACCGGTCTCGGTTTTACGAGATACAGGATCTACCGTTGTGGGTGTGCATAGGGACTGCATTCGGGATTCGCAGCTTACGGGTGAGACTGTCCCATGCATACAATTTTCAGGGGCCATTGAGAAATTACCCATGGCAAAGATAGTGATAGATACGCCTTTCCTTAGCGGGGAAGTCGAAGCAGTCGTTGGTTGTTTTCCAGGCGCCCAGCTCATCATTGGTAATGTATCGCGAGTGGGTTCCCCTTCCGAGGAGAATGTGCAGGCATGGTCGCAATCAAAAGGTATTGACTTTTGTGCCGCAGTCGAGACACGTCGACAGGTAGGTGATAAGGGTAAGATTAGACCTTTGGCAACGCCAGCGGTCAGCCTGGATATCACACCAGGGCGCTTGGCGACATTACAAAAGGAGGACCCATCATTGAGTCCATGTTTTGAGGAGGCGCGAACGGAGAAAACGAGGAAATATAAGAACGGGTCGTCTTCCTTTGTAATTCAGGCGGGCATTCTGTTCCGTAAGTATGTAACGGTGGCTTCCGTTTTAAAGCAGGTCGTTGTGCCAGCGTTGCTTATCGCAACAGTATTGCATTTGGCACATGATGTCCCATTAGCGGGTCATATGGGTATAGCTAGAACCAAAGAATGGGTTCTTGGGAATTTTTACTGGCCGTCCATCGACAGAGATGTATGGTTATATTGTAAGTCGTGCAGTGCGTGCCAAAAGACGACGCATAAGGGTCGTACACCCCAGGCTCCTCGTCAGAATATAGCAGAAGAAGCTTCTAGTATCGCTTCAAAAAGAGCAAAAGCCTATAAAGATAGAGGATCCAAACTGAGAATTTTTAAGCCAGGAGACAAGGTTCTGTTGTTGCTACCTACGGACCATAATAAGTTATTGATGACATGGAAAGGTCCTTATGTTATTAAGCGAGTTGTTTCAAAGGTAGATTACGCTATCCACATTGATGGATCAAGTAAGTTTTTCCATGTTAATATGCTACGGAGGTTTTGTGAGAGACCAGAGTATCTGTCTTCTCATACTGGTGTTGAAGGACATACCTAATGTCGTGTCATTCTTTGACGATATAGCGTGTCATACGTCGACATGGTCTGATCATATTCAGACACTAACGGTAATTTTTAAACGATTACGTCATTTTGGGTTAACTGCTAAACCCGCAAAGATGGATTTGGCATGTCCAGAGATAGTATTCTTAGGACATATCGTGGGTAGAGGTGTTCAGAGACCTGAAGTAACAAAAATTGACAAATTGGTAGGGTTGCAAATCCCTAAAACAAAGAAACAAGTCAGAAGCTTAGTGGGAATTTTGAATTATTACAGAAAGTTCATTCCAAATTTTTCCTCCTTGTCATCTTCGCTTACTGACCTTACTAAGAAGGGACAACCCGATAAGGTCCAGTGGACGTCTGAATGTCAGACAGCATTTGATAATTTGGTGACAGCATTATCATCGTCACCCATTCTGATATTACCCGATTTTCGATCTAATTTTATCCTCAGAACGGATGCGTCGGACTCTGGTGTCGGCGCTTGTCTTCTACAGGAGAAGAACGAATGTCTCCATCCTGTATGTTATGTCAGTAGGAAGTTATTGCAGAGAGAAAGAAAGTATTCTGTGATAGAGCGGGAGTGTCTTGCCATTGTGTGGTCCGTCCAGAAATTAGGACGTTATCTCATGGGACGAGAATTCTGTATCCAGACAGACCACAAGCCACTAACGTTTTTGTCAAAGAATCGTTCGTCCAGCCCACGCTTGTCTCGATGGGCATTGGCTTTGCAGCCGTATACCTTCGTTATTCAACCAATTCCAGGAACCAGCAATCATATCGCCGACTACCTTAGTCGAGCCTAAGGGAAACGTTCAGGAGCTTATACATCGGAGGACAGGAACATTGACAGGATCTGTGTGAACGAGTCGTCGACTTTAAAATATTGACATTATAAATATGATATGAAGAATGGTTGATATGTTGAGTGGTTGTGATTCTGTATTAGATATTGTGTTTAGTTAGCTATTGATGATGTGATACATATATGCATATTGCAGGGCATATTGATCCCCATATTTTTCCCTGATTCCGGTATTTTATGTACTAGGGGCATTGCTAGGTCATTTTTTTATGTAAGTATTGCTCACGCTCACTCGTTGACAGTCATCTTGATGCGATTTGAAATTAATTGCATTAATTTTTTTGGGGTGGGGGATGATGTCACGTGCGAGTGAGCGAGGATCAGTAGTTACGAGAGGATGGGGTTCGAATACAGTTAACCCACGGGCCACGGGGTAAGGAAAGCATGCGTGTTGTGAGTGCTGGGGGGGGGGGGTGTCTGAATGAGGCGAGAACGCGGTATTACTATCACTGCAAGTTAGAACGTCCTAGAGAGCGGACGCAAGAGAAAGCCCCGAGGGCGAACATAAGGGGAGCAGTCGGAAGACTATTGAGTGTGTTTTTTCCAGTGATGACTGGTAGGTGGAACGTTGATTGATAATTATGATTGATGTATTATATTCGTCTATGACCATGATGTAAATAAGTATATGTGAGGAATGTGGAAGTCCTTGATACTGTATATAGCAATGTGCGCCATGAGCGATAGATGAAAGTTGAGTTCATGGATTTGTAGCGCGAGTGAGTATGGTGTACTAAAGGGGAGGTGTGTTACCGTAAGATGTTGGTGAGTGAAATGTGAACTATTGTGTGTACGCTTCATGAGATGTAAAGAGGGGTGAAGTGAATAGAAGTGGTATGGGATTATTATACCAATGTAATGTTATTCTTGTAGGTGTCGGGGACGGGCCGAAGAGCCGCGTCGGTGAGCACAGGGGATAGGCCAGCATAGGGCCGAAGGCCACACATAGGCCGAGAGGGAAGCTGTCGGTGCAGGACAGTAGAGGCACATGCGTCGTGGCAGTCTGGCCACAGACAGGGATGTATCTTTGAGTGTGAATGTGCTATTGAATGCTAATGAGCTATTGCCATGTTGATGTACTATTTGAAATGCTAATGTGCTATTGCCATGTTGATGGGCTATTGGAATACTAAGACTGCGGTGCCAGTGAAATATTAAGGTGCTTGCTATTAAGACATGGAGAGGAGAAGCTGACACCGAAATGTCTTTAGAACGTAACTACCGGGTTGTGGACCCGAGGAAGAGTGCATGTGGGAATAAGGCCGTGGGACGGCAGTACGTAATTAATATAATATAATGTATGTAATTGCACGCTTATCGCTATCTTTATGTATAATAAATGTGTGAGTCTGATGGGTTGTTCTGTTAAGTGTATACTTGTTCGTTCGTGATTGTTGTCCTGTTAATAATATTGCATCTCCCAGTCTGGGATTTGTGACACACATCAAGTTCAATTTCAAGCCTCAGAGACTGGGAAAACCAAGAGCAGAACATCAGGCTGCCTAAATACAGAGGCTAAGGAAGAATCGGAAAAATGGGCCGCCCGCAGAGAGAAGCAGCTTCAGATCTATGGATAGATCGATCGATAGATAGATAGATAGATATAGAATTGTTGAGTATTATCTGGAACATTCCGTCGATTTGCCAGGAAAGGGGCAGTACAGCAAGAGATTGAAGGAGCAGAAAAAAAATTCTCAGTCAACCACTTTAAACTTTGTACAATGATTTTTTTTTTGTTGAGAATCCTCAAATTGAAATAGCAAAACATACTTTTTTCAGGTGTCCCCCCGCTCATGCATTACCAATGAAATACTCTAAATTAGTTCAGTGCATGTGTGGTATTTGTGAGAATGCAACAATGATGCTTTGTGCCTTATCATCTGTTGGTAGTCAATTTAAGTCTGTCAATGAAGCACTGAATGCCTCACTTTGTCCTATGTCTTTAGGACAGTTGTTGAAGCATACATGCGTTTTCGACAATGATCATATTGTGGCACAGGTTCTGTTAAGCTGAAAATCATAACAGATTGTGACATTACGGCTTCAGTGAATTACCAGCACTGGGAGTATAATACAAAGTTGGTAGAAAAATCATGAACAGTTGATGAGTTAGTCTACCGTTTTTCTCAAACTTTTGAGCTTACATGTTTGTACACCCAGGTGGCAGTGGCACCAGTTGAATTTATTAAGAAAGAATCTGCCATGTGATACTGCACTTCTTGTGCTTGATTTTTCAGAAAATCATTCTTGTAAATATCGGTTTGAAGTTCAATCTGCTCACTGGATGTTAAACCAGGTTACTGTCCACCCTGCTGTCCTATACACCAAATATTCTACTTGTGGAGAGCTCCACACTACTTATCATGTGTACTAATATCAGATGATCTCATACATGATTTAATTTTTGTTCATTTTGTTCTTGAGTATGTGTTGCAGCAATGTACGCAAACCCGATTTGTCATCTTCTCTGACAGCTGTGAGACACAATACAAGTCCAAACTGCCATCCCACCACCTGAGTCAACTCTCAACTAAATATAGTATTGAGAGATGGTGTTTTTTGGGGGGGAGAAAGGCATGGGGATAAATGAATGTGACGCTTGTGGTGGAATGGTTAAAGCTTTTCTAACCCAGGTAGCGGTTTCAAACAGGATGATATTGAGAGCATTAAAAGAAATGTTTGAATTTTTAAATTCCTCCTTGTCCCTTTCAGGATCGGCTTGCTCTCACCATGAGAGGCATTTTCATCGTATAAAAACCATCCCATATTGATAAAACTGCTAAGTCATCCAGTTTGAAAACAATGCCTGGCACTACAAAGATTCACGCTTTGAAGATTCTGAGTAAGGAGAAAATAACAATGTTCAAATAACTTGAAAGATTTTGTACTGATCAAATGGCCAAATACCAAGAAATATGTTGATGATTGTGTGAGTACTGTGAGACAGGCTGAAGCTGTGGCAATGCCAGTTCGCAAAATAGTACCAGTGGTGCACTTGATACTACATTTATTGAATATGAAGAAGAGGATGATATTGTTAATGATGAAGCTGTTGTGATTATCAGTGCCGGAGAACCTTTTGAGGTTGATTGTGGGAGAGAGTGTGAAACTGTAAATGAATCATTTGCTTATATTTATGTAAGGTATGGTTTAACATCAAGTATTGGTGTATTGTCTGTGCTGATTATTTCGGAATTTAAGGATTTAACTTTTAAGGAATTTTCACGATTAAATTATGCTACAATTGATGTATTTTACTTTTTCATTTTGTTGTCTATAAAAAGAGAAATAGTAGTGTGTTTATTTATAATTATTTAATCAGAAATGAAGTGGGGAATTTCCATGCATTAGAACCTCAAAATATGGGCACCCACTACTATATTATGTAATTATGTACACAAAATATGTAGTCACAATTGATCAAGGACATCAAAATGATCGTATTTAATTGTAATAATTGTTGTTTGTTCAACAATTTTTGTTCTTTGAGAACTATTCATTTCAGCAGACTCTGGGTGAAAGGTATTTATGGTTCTGATTAATGCACACATAGGGCCTACATTTTAAAAATCGGGGGGGGGGGGGGGCTTCTCTTACGCAATGAGATTGCTTGACAACGCGGCAATGTTTTCATGTGACAATCACTGCTCGACAATATTATTATTGCTCCTTTGGGGTGTATCTAGGTACTGGCAGAAATAGTGAAACATTTTTTACACATTAAGGAGTGAATAGGCATGATAGGTAAATTGAGGGGTACAACTCCTACAAAAGATTCAGCATGACAAAATAAGAACTTCTGCAAACATCACAAACACTGTTCTACTGATCTGCTTCTGGTGGGTGTGTTGATCTGTGCAGAAATTGTGAGACAGTGGGAGTTTTGATGAATGGACACCACAATTGGTTGATAAAGTGACGTAACTCTTACACAAAGAGTTTCAGTAGAAAAAAAATACTAACTTCTAAGCATGAAATTCAATTTCCTGCAATTTTGCTTCTTTGAGAAGTATTGATTTTTTTACGGTTTTCGAGATAACTGTGGTTTTATAGATGGTCGGCAGTTTGCAAAACCAAGGGGCGCAACTCGCTAAGAAATTCTTAAAATATTGAAAGAGCGGTTATTATCGATTTTGCTTGGTGTCCTCTTCAACTTTCCTTCCTTAAATAGTAATATTTCACAATGATTGTAGACTCAAAAACCTAAAAATACCGCTAAATAGTAGTTAATATTATCTTATTATGGCAAGGGCAATAACTCCGGATGAGTATTCAATATATCATCAAAAACAACATTTTTCACCTTTTCTAGATGTGATCTACAACTTTGCTTCTTTGGGAAGTATTCAATTCCCCGTAATTCTAGAGTTATGATGAATTACAATAATCTTATTTTAGTAGGTAGATTTGACCCACTCTTATTTGGCAATGACTCATTTATGTTTTATATTCTGAGCTTTTAGTTTAGCAGTAGAATTAAATTATACACATTCACATAATTTTATCACATTTGTAACATTATCAAAAGTTGTTTTGTATGGTCTTGGATCTTATTTGCAGACGTATGCGAAGAAGATCAGATTTTGTATGACCTGAAAAGTTTTGTGAAGGAGTATAAAAGTTTTTAAACCAAGTTGTAGATCTTAGCCTCTCTCTCAGAAAGGACATGATGCGTTACGGGTCCATTGCGGGTAAACACTTTTTTTTTTAATGTCTTGTAAACTCTTCCATAGGTTTTGTCACTGTTTTTGTTCATTTTGTTTAAAAACAAGGATACCGAAGTAGTAGTTTAACGAAATTTAGCGTGGCAAAGTTTTGGTTGGTAATTATACAGTTTTATAATTTTGAAAACACAGATGCAATAAGTATGGCTGTAATTTCGATAGCAAAAAGGCCAGGTAGCCTACACCCTGCATCACTGTGGGAAATACTTCACAACGCCAGTATTATCAAACTTGATGCAAAATAGTAGTTCTATGGGGCAACAATTTACAGTCGTGACCATGGTTGGTATATCCCTCCTCTCTCTCTCTCTCTCAAGCCCACCCACTTAAGATGGAGGTATCCACGTGAAAGTAAAAATGATATTAATACTACAAGTAATACCTTTGCAGAATTCCTGAATGTAAAACAAAGTTTAAAAAAGAAAAAGGAAAAGCCCAAACTCCGACATTAAAATTTGAGCTTTTCGCCATTGACGCCCAAATTCAGATACAGGAGAATTGTGGCAGCTGGTTAGTTATCATGTGCGGTCTGCAGTCATGGTCGACCAAATGTCGGGTCCCTGCAAAAAGCAGGCGTGGTTGCCAAGAGAAAGATCGACAGTGGTGGCCGCGTTAAATAGCGATGATTAAGGAAGGCATAAATCACTTCAGATATTTATATATGGAATGTGGAACAAAAGTCGTAAACAACAATAATGATAATAATAATAGCGGTAGCCTGGAAAGCAGTCCAAGTTCTGCCCAGAATTCCAAGATTCCTGGTTCAAATCGTCTCAAGGAATTGACTCGCTAAATTAAAAAATAATTGGCCTTCATCACTCTGGTTGAAATTTGACATTATTTAATCTGAGTCATCGTGTTATCGGAAGTTGAGAGTATGTCTTCACAATTTCAGTTAATGATTCACAGATTGAAGAATTGACACGAAAGGTCCACTGACTTAACTTTTGGAGTACAAAAATTGAGAAAGTGCGACAAAACAACACGGGATGAAACATTAAAATAATGATTTTACAGACGCACGCAATCTGTGTGTAGATGATGATACTGACTTTACACCCCCTCCACAGACCTGTAGCTGCGTTATGACATTGTTTTGACGTACTAGGATGAAACCCGTTCAAATGAACGGGGGGGGGGGGGGAAGAAAGAAAGAACCAAAGTGAAGATATAAAGCTACAATATATAACCCCAAATGAATGGTCACGTTGACCATTAGTTGACCAACTATTGGCACAAATAAAATGATAATAAGACCACACTTCATATGTAAAAACAGAAGAGTAGGGACAAAAAGCAGAGGAGAGGTAAAGGTGAAAACCATAAACAACTGAACACACACTGGATTTACCTTTAGGTCTTCTGTAGCTCCCAAAATAATCCAAGGAAAATATTGTTGTTCACAATACAGTTTTATAAACAATATTCCGTGTCTGCATTGGTGTTGACACAAACAGTTTAACTGAAGCAAAGTTTCTTGCTCTAGACAGAGCAACGTAGAGTTGGCCATGGCCAAACACTGGATCCGGTAAGTACACGCCAACAGTGTCTAATGTCTGACCCTGTGCTTTATTAATTGTCATGGAGAAGCAAGTTCTGAGAGGAAACTGGCGTCTGCGTAAGGTGAAAGGGAGGCCAGAATCTGATGGTGTTAGTGTTATTCTTGGAATGAACACAGTTCGACCTTTTCCTCTGCCAGTGAGTAGCTTTCCTTCGATGATCCTATCCCCTAGTTGTGTTATGAGAAGCCTTGTCCCATTGAGTAAGCCTTCTTTAGGAGACAGATTGCGTAGTAACATGGCTGGTGCTCCAACTTTCAGTTTTAGTGAATGGGGTGGCAGACCAGAAAGATTAAGGCTATTGAGGAAATCAGTAGGGAAGAAAACCGGGTTGTCTGTGTCACAGACAGAATCAGCACTGAGGTAAATCTTTTCAGCTGATGGTAACTTTTTAACAATGATATCATTCAGCTGATCAACATAGTCATTAGTAGTTGTTAGGATGGCTGTATTGCTAAGTGTGGCTTCACTGGTGTCTCGAAAAATGAGATCTATGAAGGATTGCTTGTCTGCACTGGGTGGAAGACACACTTCAGGTGGGAGTTTGATATTTACTGTGTCGGGAGTGATTGGTTCTTCTCCGCTGCCAATACTCAGCAACCAAGTGTCAAATCCATCATTTGCATTTGATCTCATATTCTGTGTCAGCTTCAGAACTTTGATTTTTTGCCACAGATATGACGCCTTCAAGCTTGCATTTATAATGTCACCCTCTGATCCATGTCGCACCACAGGTAATATCTGTCGAAAATCACCACCTAGAACGACAACTTTCCCACCAAACATAGTGTCAGTGGCCATGACATCCTGAAATGATCTATCAACACATTCGAATACCTGTTTGTCAGTCATCGGAGCCTCGTCCCAAATGAACAGACTGCACTTTTTGAGCTGCGCAGCGATCGTGGAGCCTCTGGAAATGTTGCACATGCTTGATGATGTGATTGGGATAGGTATTTTCAATGTCGAATGGGCAGTTTGGCCACCATCTAACAGTTAAGAAGCAATTCCAGAAGAGGCCATGGCCAGCGCAGTTAGTCCTTTGCCTCGTACCTCAGCCAGCAGTGTATTGTACAGAAAGGTTTTCCCTGTGCCTCCAGGCCCATCAATGAAAAAGAGTGTCTGGATTGGATTGTCAGACATCACAGCTTCCATGATTTGATCGAATGCTGAAATCTGGTCTGAATTCATGCTTACTTTCCATGACTCAGCTTTCTGTCTCTGTTCAGCTGCATTCCATGTGTCTTGCAAAGGTGATTCAACATTTTCCGGTGGCTCAGGCAGAGAAAAATATCCCAGTGATCTGTTATGCAGTTTCAGAATGGCACTGATATCATGGAGGCCAAGGTATGAACAATATTGGTCAGTTTCTGCATAAGAATGGTTATACTTTCTGTGTAGATAATCCTCTGTTAATGCTAGCTCGAACTGCTGCCACAGTAATAATGGTTGTGCAGGCTCACAGAAGACTAAAATGATTCCAAATAATTGTCGCATTTGAGCCGGCATGGCATACTGTGCAGCTTCTCGGAGACAAACTTGCCATTCTTCATCGTTTTCAAGTAGCCCTCTTTGATAGCAGGCCTCTTTGAATGAAAGTGCTGTTTGACCGGTCCTCAAAGTTTTAAGATCCTCAAATGAAAGTGCTCCTTTGACATTGTGCAGCAAAATCCTGAGATAAAATCTCTCACCTTCAGTTGGATTGGCAGAATAAACTCTACCAATGGACTTGACATCCCTCTTTCTGGGTTTCCAACGATTTGTGGACTTATCCCAAACAAAATGCTCTGGCATCTCATGGTAAAAGAGATTTCGTGCTGATTCATGGTCTCTATTTGCTTCGAACCAAGCCAACAGTGTGGTATTTTTATGATGATTTAAAGCATTTTCAGCCTGTCCCTCTCTGTATATGACATTTTGTTGGTTTGGCAGATGAAGTGCAAGTCTCTGGATGGCTGGGTATCTGTCTTGCATATCAAAGCCAAAGAGTCTCCAGCATGATTCACTGGCTGAAACGTAACGCGCATCAACGAATCTCTGGATTTCATCATCTGAGGTGTTGAAATGAACCATGACCCGATCATGACCTTTATAAATGTATTTGTAAAGGTATTTGACGGCAGTGACACTATTGCAGACTTCAACGTTGATGTGAGCACGATACTTCGCCAGAAGGTATGGGTTATATGGTACTACCCATCTGTTGTCAAGAGCTGCTCCATTCTTGTCAACTGTGAGACCATTACATGGACGTTTGTATTTTGGGTACGATGAAGTGGTAAATGTTGTATTTTCCATGTACGCCTTCGGAAAGTCTTTGTTACACTTTCCATCAATGATACATGGGCTGTTTGGAAAAGCAGATCCGCATGGGCCATGTATCATGTGTGTTTTGACTAATTGTTTCAGATCAGGGTCATTTGGGAGTTCAGCTTTGGCTATCTTGTCAACATCCCCTGTAGTCCTGAGTTTGCTTTCACCATCCAGAATGATAAGGATATGTGTATGTGGGAGGCCTCTTTTTTGAAATTCAATTACCCGAACATATGCAATCACTGTGCCAAAGAGTTTTTGCTTGATAATATCATTCATGAAGCTCTGCAGTTTCAATTTGAAAATCCTGGCAATGAGGTCGGGTCTGTTGTTGGCCTCCTGTTGGTTTCTTAATTCTCTTTTTATTTCAGGCCATGAAGGGTTGCAAGTGAAAGTTATGAACAAATCTGGCTTTCCAAAAGCTCGAACAATGGCCATAGCATCTTGATACAACTGCATCATACTGCGCGGGCTCCCAGTGTATGTTGCTGGCAATATGACTCTGCGACCTACTGAAGTACCATCTGTTTCTCCAGCAGAAATAGCATCAGCAAGGCCCTGGTATAGTTCAGCTCTCAAGGTGTTCTGGTGTTGCCTCAAAAAACTTAAACGTTGTGTCTCCATTTTTGCAAACATGTCAACTGCATACTGTTGGAGTAGTCGACCAGCATGATGCAAAGTACTAAAATCATCTCGATCCATCAAGCGATATGAATAGAATTCCATAGGGCTTACTTGTCCCTTTTTGTTGGCTTGGTGAGGAATCCCAATACGCCATCCATCTTCTCCGTTTGGAAAAAGTAAAACGTAGTGTAGTGGATCATAATGAGGGTGAGATTCGTGAATATGCATGAGAGACAATCCCTGTGGATGGTCTCCAGGGCGTCGATAGAGCACAATATCTCTGGGGCAAGAACGTACATTATCATCTCCTGGAAGCAGTACAGCAATTTCTGAAGATGTAGGCAAATTATACCTACGGCAGTCTTTGGTGGTGTCTGCCCTTAACACCATTCTTACTTCACCTCCTCTCTCACCGGCCACGTTAATTTGCTCGGCAGCATTAATGAACTGATGTGCAAATGGATTAAGCGTATGTAGCATGTCTTGAAGTTTTTGAATCAAGTCAACATTCAAATCAGTATTCCATGCACATCGATTTGTTAATTCAGCCTCTGTGTCATGTATATAAATTTGAGCGAATGCAGGTCTCTGGTTATGTTCTGGTAAGAATTGACCAATTCTGTGATGCACAGAACCCTGAATTCTAAATGTATAGATGCCGGGTGGTAAAATATCTTCTGTTACTCCAAGCGAAGCAAAAGCGAGGCTGGCGTTGTATGCTCGTATCTTCGAACGGAAATGAATAGCTTCAGGAGTAGGTTCCGTGAGCAGTGACTTAATCAAATCTGGAGGATTTTGCAAAGGTGGAAGGGAAACTTTACCATTGCCACAACAGAAAGTTTTGTTTTCCTCAGCAAATAGCTTGGCGTTGCAGTGAGAGCATACAACTGACATTGTTGAAAGCATGTGAGACTCGGGTAGATCTAGCAGAACCACAGGCTCAATGTTACCTGCTAGTAGCGTCAAGGGATGACGATGCTCATTTAGATCTAGATCTAGATGAGCATGTGGCCTGGCATCTGCATTTTCATCAATCACAGGGTCAGTAGGTTGAGGAGGCTGACGAAGCCCATCTTGCTGATCTGGTAGTTCTAGATCTAGATCTAAATCAGGTCTGCTGTGTCGACTGTGTTGTTCTTGTTGTCTGCGCTGTCTCACGTACCTGGTCGTGTATCTCCCGATGCTACGTCTTCAACACAATCAAATTTTGACAACGGAAGTGGAAAATTAAGTATGCATTCCGGAGGACCTTCATTTGACGGAAGATCAAATGCATGTCCTCAGCAAAGGTCTCAAATTTATTCCTGTCCAACAGAAATATGACAAATACCAATCACTTAGAGATGTGCAATCTTACTTCCGTCGCCTTCGATTGCAATACCATTTCATGAATCATAGCTCACAACGTCATGATGATGATATGTTTACAAAATATGCTACGCGGAAGTCTGACTGGACCCCCAACACAGGTGAATCTCCAGTTCTTGACCTGTATGTCAATAAATGTTGGAATGACATCAAACGCCTACCACAACGCAAAATTCGTCGTTTCAATTTAACAGCATCTGAGAGACGTGCTTTACAAGAATTGAAAAACAGAGAGGACATCATCATAAAACCGGCTGACAAAGGTGGAGCTGTTGTTGTCTGGCGTAAAGACCTATATATCCAGGAAGGGGAGAAACAACTTCAAAATCATACTTTTTACGCCAGGCGTGCCAATGACGGCACGTTACCTTACAATGACATGGTCAAACATACACTCACTGATCTAGTTCATCAGAAAGAACTACCCCGTTCTGCCCTCCACCTTTCATTTCATCCTAGCCAGTTGGGTTCACCCACATTCTACTTGCTTCCAAAAATTCACAAGATTGGTAATCCAGGAAGACCCATTGTTTCGGCCTGTTCTTGTCCCACCGAAAAGATTTCTCAATTCCTGGATAGTGTATTCCAGCCTCTTGTCACACAACTTCCCACATATGTTAAGGATACTAATGATGCTCTTAACATATTTCAGCAAACGCATTTCACTGACACCACTACTAAACTTCTTTTCCTGATGGATGTCAGTTCTCTGTATACTTCCATACCTCATGTTGATGGACTGAGAGCCGTTCAGTATTTTCTGGACCGTAGGCTTGACAAATATCCTAGTACCCACACCCTCCTCCGACTCACGGAACTTGTACTTACCCTTAACTCTTTTGAGTTTAATGGGGAATTCTTTGATCAAATCAGTGGTGTCGCCATGGGTACAAAAATGGGCCCTAGTTATGCTTGCCTGTTTATGGGGTACCTGGAATCTCTTATCAAGAGTGCTTACACTGGCCGTCAACCAGAGGTGTATATGAGATACATTGACGATGGTTTTGGAGTGACCTCTATGTCCCAATCTGAATTAGAGGCTTACTTGTCCTTTGTCAATGACTTTCATCCATCCATCAAATACACCTCCCATATTTCTACCGATTCCATCGACTTTTTGGACATCAAGGTCTCATTGACACCCACGGGACTGTCCACATCGGTGCATTATAAGGACACGAACAGCCATACGTACTTACATTATGGTTCTTCTCACCCGCGTTCTTGCAAGGATGCCATTCCCTTTTCGCAATTGCTCCGTTTGCGTCGTCTTTGCCAATCGGATGCAGACTTTGCCACTGAAGGCAAGAGGATGTTAGAATTTTTTCGTCTTATAGGTTATCCAGAACATGTTCTGGATAAAGCCTGGTCGAGGGCCCGTGATATTAGTAGGTTGGATGCCCTCACTCCCAGACAAAGGAGGGAAGATAATCGTATCAAACTAGTTTTCACTTTTCACCCCCAGTCTTTTCCTATTAAGCAAGTCCTCCTCAGAAATCTCTCTATCTTGAAGGCTGACCAGAGCCTCAATGACATGCTTGGTGCAACACCTCCTCTGCTGGTATATAGACGATCCAAAAACTTAAAAGACATTTTGGTCCGGAGCAGGCTCATTCACACTGATCGTTGCGGTACTAAACCGTGTGGCAATTCTCGTTGCAAGACGTGCACACATGTCCTTCAAGCGTCTTCCATCGAGTGCCCTTTGTCGACGTTCAGCATTAAGGAAGGCTTCACTTGCCATAGTCGCAATCTGGTGTATGCTATCCGCTGTGCCAGGTGCCATATGTTGTACATTGGTGAAACGGGACGCCAGCTTCACACTCGGTTTCGGGAGCACCTCCGTGACATTGAAAATCGAAATGGAAAGCCTGTTTCTGTCCATTTTAATCGACCAGACCATGAGCCATCCAACGACATTCAAATTCTGGGGCTCAAATCTTGTCACGCAGGCGCTGATGTACGCTTTGAGACCGAACAACGATTAATTTTCCAGCTCGGCACTATCACTCCCCATGGCATCAATGTCCAACATTGCCTTCGATAATTCCACTGTTGCTAATATCAATATATATATATATATATATATATATATAAATTTCTTTATTATTATTATTTTCTTTCATTTATTTATCTATTTATTTATTTATTTATTTTTAATTTAATTTTATTTTTTTATTTTTTTTTTATTTTTTTTAAATCTCTTTTTCTTTTTCTTTTCATTTACTGCGACTCCTGACATTGCGCACCATCCCTGTCTTGTGCTGTGAGGCACAATATGGCGCCTTCATCTTGGTTACTAACCAATTGCGTCACTTCCTGCTTCCATGCTTTTGGCGGACGGACGTGCTTTGGTGCTGCTAACGAAGCAAGAACTCGCAGCTAAGTAAACTGGTTCACTTCGTTCCTGTTGAAGTCTTTTATTGTTTTTTTCACTTGACAAAGGCGAAAGCCGAAAATTTGTGTATTTTTGTCTTCTCTTTAGTTTGCTTTGTATTGTTTGGGTTTTATTTCTCACGCGGGGCTTCGCAACATACAACCTTTTCTTTTTGCCCAATTTTGACTTTGCTTATAGCCCTGCTGCGACCCCACAGTTTTTCTGTGGTTTTTATGATATTTCGTGTATTATTAGAAACATACATCAGTGTCTTATTGATCGTAAATTTCGGATCAAACGCTCTCGTGAATTTAGTCTTTAATTATAACCGCATTAACCGATTAACTCAGAAATAGCAAACGGTTTTTGTTTGTGTATAGCGATAGGAACAATGTTCGCTATCCCACAATTCTTTGTGCCAAATTTCAGGTCGGTGCGTTGTGTATTTTCCGAGTCCATAGGACTATTAGGGGTTTTGTTGTAGCTTTATTATATAGAATATCAGTTTTCTTTAATGTTTCATCTTTACCGACTGGTCCCTGCTCTTCTGTTCTGGATTCCTTTGAGCGTGCCTGTTGTCTCGTACCATTGTACGCATAGTCTTGCTTGGTCCTTTGCCCGCCATGAGCAGAGAATGATGTACTTAGTGGGAGTGGGGCGAATTTGTTGCATTAGGCCAAGCGTGAGTTAAATGCTGACGGCTCTCTTATTTTGTAAATGAATAGAAAAACACGTGTCTGCCCCACAGCCTATATAAGGTGGAAGATAAGTTCTTCACGGGGTCCACAATTGCGCAGTTGTCTTGCAGTGAGAAAGAGGGACACGTTTGCTTTACGAGTAGTCCTGTTGTTGGCTCTACCCGTGTGTCGTTATTTTGATGGTTACTTTGTGAAAGTTGTCGACGTTGGAAGGGCAGCCGTGAATGTGGACCGTCTGCCGGTGTGACATCCTAGAATATCCCCCTCTATTCTAAAGTATCCCCCAGCTCGATTTCACTTTCTTTAGCAGTGCAATCGCCCCTTAGACTCCAAATTTTTTGTTTCATCGCCCACTTCTTCTCCCTATTTCCCGAAAAAAAAAAAGTCAACAAACAAGTTGATGATTCATTATAAAGCAGAAACCATTCTTTGTGAAATACACTAAAAAAAAAAAAAAAACTCTTTTCTGTTCATCAAACCTATCCAAGCATGCTGTTGAAGAAGTCAATGACTGTCATGTATTTGCCCCCAAATTGCTCTTCATTCTGGTTCCCCCACTCCCATATCGCCCCCGTTCCTCGTTTTCGCCCACTTGTCGCCCTTTTCTTCGTTTCCTTTCCTCCCTTTCCCCCTGGAAATGAGAATCACGTCACCAGGGGGCTGATATCGCCCACGTTGAAAACCACTGTTCTAAAGTTTTACTGGCATCACCGGCGGGATTGCAGACGTTCAAGGTCAGTAGGACAATCTGCCTATCCCATAAGTGAAGGCTGACAAAATGCAGTATGTGCATTATAGCATAGTAATAGTAGGCAAAAACAATTGTTGTGGCGTGGACTAAAGCTGTAATCCAGCAGCCCCTTTCACAGTTGCTGATTGTGTCCTACTGTATTGAAAGACGTCCTTCCAGGAAATGAGGCGGGGGTGACAGGGAGAAGGAGGACGCATAAGAGTTTTATGCTAACATTATATAATGGAACGACAGACTTCCAAGGAGGGAAAACATGTGGCGTGACCCGTAGAAAGGAAAGATAGTCTCAGATGAGGCTGAAAGATGGAAAATATTAAATGATTAAAACCAGGATGCAATTCCCTGTAATCCAGAATAACTTTTTTAAAAGATCTCTTGCTCAGAACACGCTAAGTCTGTAAAAAGTGTTGGGTCTGGAAGGCAAAAAAAAAACCAAACAAACTGGGACTGTATGGGTACACTTGAATGGGATCAGCTGCTTGTCACTGAACAGATCTTCACCTCGACTTATATCCCTGAACGGTCCAAGAATCTGGACCCCCCCACCCCCCCCCCCCGTCTGTCTCGAATCTGCATTGTCTTTGAAAGTTGTTTCATTGGATCCATTCTTGGCATTGCGACCCTGATTAGTAAGTTTTGTCCATGAGATCCGAAAACAGGACAGTCTGTAGGTTTTGATGACTATTTCTCATGTAAACTAGAAACAGACTCTCCCTGTTGATGTTGCCATTTGCTGGGCTTTGGTGACAGACTACTTGCAACATATTAGAGGATTGATAACAAAGGAGACTGTGGACGCTGGGTCAATTACATCTTGGCACTTGGAGCTGTTCTTGGAGCTGTTTAGAATATTTCTGAGATGGATGTGTGACTAAATGCAATGGAGAGGGGGCAAGTCGGCTGGCCTCTTCAAATGACACCTCTCAGAACTGACGACAATGATAGACCTCCCTGAAGCTGGTGGTGTAATCTTCAGTAACATCCTCCACAATGTTTCTTCGAAGGGGGAAATTCTATCAAAGTTTGCAGATCCCTCATCAGCGCTAGCTTCGTTACTGCTGTGTCACTATGCTTGACGTGCCATAATTAGTTCTTCATCTTGTTCCGTGAAGTCAACAACTTGCTACCAAAGAGTTTATATAACCTCATTGCTTGCTATCGACTGTGCTGTACAGACAGTATCTTCCATGAGGTAGTCCCTCAAAAACTTGGAAATTACACCTACGGTGCTTTATCATAGGATATATATTTCTGCCGAAGCATAGCCTACTATAAGATGAGAACTTTAAGATCACAAGTGGCCGATTAAGATAATTATTCTCGACTTCATTTGTGCAAGCTTCGATTCGATATTCTCAAATTTAGCACGCTGGTGCATTTTCCGTTCCTTGTTCTTGTCACGAGTGGAGTGAGCGATAGTTAATAATTACGGGGGGAGAGGAGAGTAAAATTAACGCACGGAGACAAGTGAGAAAGTCGTGCATGTCATGAGTGGGGGGTCTGAAGGAGGCGAAAGCGCTGTATAACTATCACTGCAAGTTAGAAGGTCCTAGGGAGCGGATCTGTGAATAATAGCCCATCGGGCAGAGATAAAAGGAAGCAGTCGAGAAGACTAGGAGAAAGTCTTTCCAGTTATGACTGGTATGTAGAATGTTGATTGATTATTATGATTGATGTATTATATTATATTCGTCTATTACCATGATGTGAATAAGTATATGTGAGGAATGTGGAAGTCCTTGATATTGGATATAGCAATGTGCGCCATGAGCGATAGATGAAAGTGAGTTCATGGATCTGTAGCGCGAGTGAGTAGTGTGTACTCCGATGGAGGTGTGTTACCGTAAGATGTGTGGTGAGTGAAAGGTGAACTAGTGTGTGTACGCTTCATGGATTGTAAGGAGAGGTGGAGTGAATAGAAATGGTAGGGTATTATACCAATGTAATGTTATTCTTGTAGGTGTCGGGGACGGGCCGCAGAGCCACCTCGATGAGCACAGGGGATAGGCCAGCATAGGGCCGGAGGCCACACATAGGCCAGAAGTGAGGCTGTCAGTGCAGGACAGTAGAGGCACATAAAGTCGTGGCAGTCAGGCCACGGACAGGGACGTAGATATGAGAGTGAATGAGAGACTATATTGTTGCCATGTTGATAGGCTAGTGAACTGATACTATGTTGTTGCCATGTTGATGGCTATGGAATTAATAATGTGTTATTGCCCTGCTGAGGTGCTAGGGGAGTGCTAAGGTGTATGACAATAGGAAGGTGGTATTGAGAGACTGCGGTGCCAGTGAATCATTAAGGTACTATTAAGACCCTGAGGGGAGAGGCTGAGGCCGAGGTGCCTTTAGGAGTAACTACCGGATTGTGGATCCGAGGGAGCGTGTGTGTGAGAATAAGGCCGTTGTACGGCAGTGCATTTCAATAATATAATGTATGTAATTGCGCTATTATATGTATAATTATGTTTAATAAATGTGTGAGTCTGATGGGTTGTTCTGTTAAGTGTTAAACTTGTTGTTCGTGATTGTTGTCCTGTCATACTTATTACATCTCCCAGTCTGGGATTTGTGACATTGGGGGCTCGTCCATTGTGACTCGTCCATTTTCGTAATATTTAGTTGTAGTTAGTTAGTAGGTAATTGTGCTGTCTTGTTCGTTGGATGAATGGACATTTCATGATAGGATTTATGTATAATAATGAATGTATATTGATGCATGTATTGCTATGAATAGGTATTAATGTGTATTTAAACTTTCCAGAGTGTGTGCGTGCAGCCTGAGGAGACAAGCGGCCAGAGCTCCGATTAAGGGGAGGAGTTAAACTCAAAATTCGAAGTTAAGTGAAACTGAAATTTTGTGCCCTGGATCGGGGGCTGTTCCTTTAATCTGTCTTTTTCTCTGTTTTTGCTGTTTTCGTTTGCTGTGTTGAACCTAGTTTATCCTTTAAAAAAAAGGTGTGATAAACTTGGAACTTCGTTCATCACGGTGAACATTCTGTAGGGCTTTGTTAGTGTTTAGTTGTAGCGTCGATATCTTCTCTGTTCCGCAGGAAGACGTATTCTCTTGTCCCTCTTTCTACCTATCTATAGATACGTTCTTTTTTTTCAGACTCTGTTCTTGTTCGTACCTTGTAGTGTAATCGGCGTAGTTAGGTTGCATTTTTTTCCATTATATTTTCCTTTTTAGGTCGTTGTCCTAGTCTGGTTCGTTGTCCTTGACGTACTTGTGGTCCTTCTACTGTATTTCTTCATTCTTGTCGTTTCTATTTTCTTTTATAATTAATAGTGCATACATTTTATAGATATAGAATTAGTTTTGCTGTAAAGGTAAATTTCTGAATTGTATTCTGAATTGGGTATTGTTATATCTGGTGTGATCTCAGGTCTCTGGTCGTGTTGCTAGTGATCATACCGACAGGGTAGCCGTTTTCATAGTATACATACCATAACCATAAATCTGTGAAATGGCGGAACTCCAACAACTAATGAAGTTGGGTAAGGAACTTGGCCTGGAGGGAGAGGAGCTACGCGGCTGGATTAAAGAACAGCAGGCGGATTTGCGCGATGAGCGTGCTAAGGATAGAGAGCGAGAAAAAGAGGCTCAAGACCGACAGAGAGAAGAGGAGAGAGAGTTTAAGTTAAAGGAGTTAGAGGCTCAGCAACAGGAAAGGGAGTTAAAGTTAAAGGAGATAGAAGCTCAAGAGCGGGAGACAGACGCGCGAGTAAGAATCGCGGAATTAGAACTCAAAAAGAATGCGCCAACAGAAACAGTTGAGCGGCAGGTACACAATAAAGGTGGCGTTAGGATTAAGCTCCCTACGTTCGACGACCGGAAGGACGACATAGACGCCTTCCTTTACAGGTTCGAACTGAACGCACAATTGCAATGGGGGGAAAATAAGGAATTATGGGCCACGTACCTGGCGTCTCTATTGCAGGGGCGAGCGTTAACCTACTTTAAAGAGCTACAGCGCGAAGACGTGCAAGATTACGATAAGCTGAAGGCTTTGCTGCTTCGCCGATTTGCGCGTACCGAGGAATATTTCCGGGAGCAGTTTAGGCGAGCACGTGCAGATACCAGGGAGGACTTTGCTGCCTTCGTCGCGAGACTAACTGAGTATTTCGCGAACTGGGTAGACTTGGCGCATGTGGGCACGGATTTCGCTAAACTGAAAGACCTAATGATCCGTGACCAGCTGTACGCGTCGTGCCACAAAGATCTGGTGGCTTTCCTGAAAGAGAACGAACCCGCGACGGTGCAGGAGGCGTCTAAGTTGGCGGAGGCATACCGTACGGCGCATCCGTCCAAACCAGTCGCCAGGGCGTACGTCCAAGATGCTGGGTACGTCGCCGTTGTCGAGGGGTCGCCTGCAGGACTTAGGGACAGGTCGCGTCAGCGTGGTGCCTATAGCGGGCAAGCCCAGGGGCAGCGTAGGGGCTATCACCAATCACCGGCATATGGATCCGGTAAGTTTGACCGAGCAGGAGGGCTAGGTCGCGGTAGTGGCCGGGGGCGAGTTGTAACCTTTGCCGATAACCGACGGCATAGGGACTCTAATTCCGGTCGCGATGGGTCACGGGGACCCAGGCCTAGGGCAGCACAGGGAGCGGAGTGTTGGACTTGCGGACGCGTGGGTCACTTTTCGCGCGAGTGTAGGGCCGCGAAGTGTTGGAACTGCGGAAGAGCAGATCACATCAGCGTGAACTGCCCGGCAGGTAGGATAGCGGCGAACGTGGACAGTAGCTCCAGTCCATGTTCCCCAAATAAATTTCACCATGCGGCTGCGTGTGTTACATCGGACAACGGAGGCGGACAGTATTCTAAGTGTCCCAGTTGTGAGAAGTTATTATCTTCCGGTGTTTTACCTTGTGGGAGAAAGATCCCCGTTATAAATTCATGTCATACAGGAGGTGGTCTTAGGGTTTATCCGGGGTTTGTTGGGGACGAACCGGTCTCGGTTTTACGAGATACAGGATCTACCGTTGTGGGAGTGCATAGGGACTGCATTCGGGACTCACAGCTTACAGGTGAGACTGTCCCGTGCATCCAATTTTCGGGGGCCATTGAGAAATTACCCATGGCAAAAATAATGATAGATACACCTTTCCTTAGCGGGGAAGTCGAAGCAGTCGTTGGTTGTTTTCCAGGCGCCCAGCTCATCATTGGGAATGTATCCCGGGTAGTTTCCCCTTCCGATGAGAACGTGCAAGCATGGTCGCAATCAAAAGGTATTGACTTTTGCGCCGCGGTCGAAACACGCCGACGGGTAGCGGATAAAGACAAGATTAGACCTTTGGCTACGCCAGCGGTCAACCTAGACATCACGCCGGAGCGCTTGGCGAGATTACAAAGGGAGGACCCATCATTAAACCCATGTTTTGGGGAAGCGCGAACCGAGAAAACGAGGAGATATAAGAACGGGTCATCTTCTTTTTTTGTCCAGGGGGGCATTCTGTTCCGTATGTACGTCACAGTGGCTTCCGTTCAAAAGCAGGTCGTCGTGCCACGGTCGTTAATTGCTACAGTATTGCGTCTGGCCCATGATGTTCCATTAGCGGATCATATGGGAAGTGCTAGAATCAAGCAGAGAATTCTGAAAGATTTTTATTGGCCGTCAGTATACAGAGATGTACGTTTATATTGTAAGACGTGCAGTGCGTGCCAAAAGACGGCGCATAAGGGTCGTTCACCCCAGGCTCCTCGTCAAGAGATCCCCACGGTTTCGGAACCGTTTAAAAAGGTTTCAGTACCTTGTTGATTTAAGAGAAAGACTATCTTCAGCGCGCACTATAGCGGAAGAAGCTTCTGGTATCGCTTCGAAAAGAGCAAAAGACTATAAAGATAGAGGTTCCAAACTGAGAATTTTTAAGCCAGGAGACAAGGTTCTGTTGTTGTTACCTACGGACCATAATAAGTTATTGATGACATGGAAAGGTCCTTATGTTATTGAGCGAGTTGTTTCAAAGGTAGATTACGCTATCCACATTGATGGAGCGAGTAAGGTTTTCCATGTTAATATGCTACAGAGATTTTATGAGAGACCACAGTATCTGTGTGCACAGACAAGACCAGAGGAGACTGTCTTCTCTACTGCTTGTACGGGGGTCGTAGACCAGTTGGACTGTGACGTAAGCGACACCGAGGCGCAGGAGGAGTTACAAATTCAATTGCCGGAGTTAACTCCGACACAAGGTTACAGGGACGTAAAAATTAACCCTGACCTTACGAGTTCAAGGCGTAGGGAACTTGAGACCCTGTTAGCGTCATTTCCGGATGTTGTTACGGATTTGCCGGGTCGCACTACGGTGATTCAGCACCAAATAAAGTTGACTTCGGATAAGCCAGTATTTCTTAGACCGTATCCGTTGCCTTTTTCTTCGAGAGATAGAGTCATAAAGGAAGTTGAGTCAATGTTGAAGTTAGATGTGATAGAACCATCAACATCGCCGTATTCATCACCCATCGTCCTCGTGAAAAAACTTGATGGATCGGTGCGGTTCTGTATTGATTTTCGAAGATTGAACACTATTACGGTAGGCGATAGGGAGCCTATTCCGTTTCAGGAGGAACTAATAGCTTCATTGGCCGGGTCCACGTGGTTTTCCAAGATTGATTTAACGAAAGGGTATTGGGAAATCCCGCTTACTGAGGAGTCTAAACAATACACGGCGTTCCAAACGCCCATTGGATTATTCCAATTTAAGGTCATGCCATTTGGGGTGGTAAACGCGCCAGCGACGTTTGCACGATTAATGAGATTAGTGTTGAAGGACATACCTAATGTCGTGTCATTCTTTGACGATATAGCATGCCATACGTCGACATGGTCTGATCATATTCAGACATTAACAGTAATTTTTCAACGATTACGTCATTTTGGGTTAACTGCTAAACCCGCAAAGATGGATTTGGCATGCCCAGAGATAGTATTCTTAGGACATATTGTGGGTAGAGGTGTTCAGAGACCTGAAGAAACAAAAATTGACAAGTTAGTAGGGTTGCAAATCCCTAAAACAAAGAAACAAGTCAGAAGCTTAGTGGGAATTTTAAATTATTACAGAAAGTTCATTCCAAATTTTTCCTCCTTGTCATCTTCTCTTACTGACCTTACTAAGAAGGGACAACCCGATAAGGTCCAGTGGACGTCTGAATGTCAGACATCATTTGATAATTTGGTGACAGCATTATCATCGTCACCCATTCTGATATTACCCGATTTTCGATCAAATTTTATCCTCAGAACGGATGCGTCGGACTCTGGTGTCGGCGCTTGTCTTCTACAGGAGAAGAACGAATGTCTCCATCCTGTATGTTATGTCAGTAGGAAGTTATTGCAGAGAGAAAGAAAGTATTCTGTGATAGAGCGTGAGTGTCTTGCCATTGTCTGGTCCGTCCAGAAACTAGGACGTTATCTCATGGGACGAGAATTTTGTATCCAGACAGACCACAAGCCACTGACATTTTTGTCGAAGAATCGTTCGTCCACCCCACGCTTGTCTAGATGGGCATTGGCTTTGCAGCCGTATACCTTCGTTATTCAACCAATTCCAGGAACCAGCAATCATATCGCCGACTACCTTAGTCGAGCCTAGGGCAGGAGTTCAGCAGCTTATACATCTGAGGACAGGAACATTGACAGGATCTGTGTGAATAAGTCGACTTTAAAATATTGACATTATAAATATGATATGAAGAATGGTTGATAGGTTGAAGGGTTTTTGATTCTGTATTAGATATTGTGTTTAGTTAGCTATTGATGATGTGACACATATATGCATATTTCAGACCATATTGATCCCCATATTTTCCCCTGATTTCGGTATTTTATATACTAGGGGAACGGCTAGGTCAGTTTTTTTTAGTGTAGGTATTGCTCACGCTCACTCGTTGACAGTCATCTTGATGCGATTTGAAATTAATTGCATTAATTTTTTTGGGGTGGGGGATGATGTCACGAGTGGAGTGAGCGATAGTTAATAATTACGGGGGGAGAGGAGAGTAAAATTAACGCACGGAGACAAGTGAGAAAGTCGTGCATGTCATGAGTGGGGGGTCTGAAGGAGGCGAAAGCGCTGTATAACTATCACTGCAAGTTAGAAGGTCCTAGGGAGCGGATCTGTGAATAATAGCCCATCGGGCAGAGATAAAAGGAAGCAGTCGAGAAGACTAGGAGAAAGTCTTTCCAGTTATGACTGGTATGTAGAATGTTGATTGATTATTATGATTGATGTATTATATTATATTCGTCTATTACCATGATGTGAATAAGTATATGTGAGGAATGTGGAAGTCCTTGATATTGGATATAGCAATGTGCGCCATGAGCGATAGATGAAAGTGAGTTCATGGATCTGTAGCGCGAGTGAGTAGTGTGTACTCCGATGGAGGTGTGTTACCGTAAGATGTGTGGTGAGTGAAAGGTGAACTAGTGTGTGTACGCTTCATGGATTGTAAGGAGAGGTGGAGTGAATAGAAATGGTAGGGTATTATACCAATGTAATGTTATTCTTGTAGGTGTCGGGGACGGGCCGCAGAGCCACCTCGATGAGCACAGGGGATAGGCCAGCATAGGGCCGGAGGCCACACATAGGCCAGAAGTGAGGCTGTCAGTGCAGGACAGTAGAGGCACATAAAGTCGTGGCAGTCAGGCCACGGACAGGGACGTAGATATGAGAGTGAATGAGAGACTATATTGTTGCCATGTTGATAGGCTAGTGAACTGATACTATGTTGTTGCCATGTTGATGGCTATGGAATTAATAATGTGTTATTGCCCTGCTGAGGTGCTATGGGAGTGCTAAGGTGTATGACAATAGGAAGGTGGTATTGAGAGACTGCGGTGCCAGTGAATCATTAAGGTACTATTAAGACCCTGAGGGGAGAGGCTGAGGCCGAGGTGCCTTTAGGAGTAACTACCGGATTGTGGATCCGAGGGAGCGTGTGTGTGAGAATAAGGCCGTTGTACGGCAGTGCATTTCAATAATATAATGTATGTAATTGCGCTATTATATGTATAATTATGTTTAATAAATGTGTGAGTCTGATGGGTTGTTCTGTTAAGTGTTAAACTTGTTGTTCGTGATTGTTGTCCTGTCATACTTATTACATCTCCCAGTCTGGGATTTGTGACAGTTCTCCTTACAAGAAAGAATGGGTGCCCTGGTTGTCTCTTGATACTGACTACAGGTGTGGTTGGTGGGCGGGAGGAGAAAGATTTATGCCCCCAGTTCAATTGTACGGGTCGGCTTAAAACGCATGTTAAGTCACACTTCGTAAATGTGTGTTTTTTGTGTGTGGTTTTTTTTTTTTTGTCTGTGTGGCAGAGAAAGATTGTATACAGAAACGCACACGAAGAAAAGGGGGGAAAAGGCCACCAAAAGACAAAACAAAAGGTGGGGGATAATTTATAATGGGGGGAGGGGGGATAAAATAGGATGCCGCTCACCCATTGGCAAGAATCCCCCATCCTATTTTAACCCCGGGGGATAAACTGTTATAGAAGGGGGTATTCTAGAATATCCGGGGGAATAAACCAGAATATTCCAGAATATCCGGGGGTTATTCTAGGATATCCTAGATTATCCGGGGGGGATATTCTGAAATATCAGGGGGGATAGATTTTTTGGGGGGTTGGGGGGGAGGATAATTTGGGATACCACACCGGCGTTCACGGTCGTTGGGCGGTAAAACTGTGCACGAGATCTAGTGGTCAGCACGAGGGAAAAGGACTGTGACTGACTTTAGTAGTACATTCTCCACGAACTCTGTGCACTGTGATTTGTTATTGGCCATTGGCATTGGTGCATTGTAATTTGCTAGTTGCTGTTGGCATCATGAGAACTATTACAGATTGGTATTATTAGTAAGGTAATGTAAACACTGTCTAAATAAATAAGTTGTCAGTTTGAATTTTCCTAAAAGGTTTCTGTTGCCGCTAGTGTCACGAGCAGAGTTAGGGTCTTGGGGGGGGCATTCGACTGCACGAGAGGCAGCTAACTCACACTCGGACACAACCACACAAGAAAAGTATTAAATAACTAGAGCGTATATATGTCAGGCCGGTCAGGCCATAGTTTACATAAATATTAATAAACAAAACAAGACAATAGAGGTATATTCAAAGCAATAAATTCTAATTAATAACTTAACCAATGATATTCATGTAACTATGGAGGTACTGCAATCTATAGCAAATCGTACGAAACTAGATATCAATTTAAAGTGACAGTTGAGTCGCCACTGGGCCAGTCGCCAGGCAAACTCTCCATAAATCTTATGGGCTTGAATGTCAGGAGAGCCCAGTACGTTCAAAGCCTACAGAAGCACTCTTCGGCTTGTAGGTGATTTAAGCAGTTGCAAAAGACTATCTATATCTTATGCACAATCACTATTCACTTCATCAACAATGTGCCATATTACTTCAATCATACTATGGAAATAATTCTATAACACAGGCCACTCGTGGCCGAGTGCCAGCTGGGGTTTCTTTAGACTTCCCATGAGGCTGTGGGTCTCTCTCTATCTCTGATCTATTATGCTTGACAAAATAAGGTATATTACCATTGGTCACGCCTACTGGTAGGCGCGAACATCAATATAGCGCAGCGTGGGCTTTCAAAGGTCAGCCCACTCAGACCTTTCTTTCTAGAGCTCAGTCAGTCCGTTAGCAAGGACTCTAGTCTTCAAAACACACAGTTCAGGTACTGGCCAACCGGAGATACTTCACGGAACGATGCTTGGCTTCACGTCTGTACTCCCTGAATCTGAACGTTACACGATGTTTTATACTATCTAACTACCCAGCAGTGCTAGTCCGCTGGCCCAATTAGTTCAGCTATCTCATTGGCCGAAACCTCCCACCATTTTAATTGTAGTAATACATCTGCACTATTCTACCAGTCAGTTAACGTGCAAAACTTGTCTAGTCATCCTTAACAATGTCAACTATCCCCACCTTGTTTCACCCCTACTCCATTACTTATTAATCACGAATATTAAAACCGACAAGCGTGAATCTAACAGTTTAACTTTACATTTATTTACTCACCAACTATAATTGGCGAGGACCGTTCAAGGCCACCAGCCAATTTCTTATGGCCCTGGTAAAAAAACAACTCACTCTCTGCGTGAGTTTTAATAACATCCGATTCATGACAGCTAGTTTGACTTGGTTTGCGGTTCGTAACATTTTTTGGGGGGCTCGTCCGTGATCTGATGTGATCGACTGACGGTTGAGGTGACATCAACCGGGATTTCCTCAAATAGGATTTAGATCTAAAATTTTTGTAGTTCACAAGCCAGCGACAATGGAAGTGAATACATTCTTGGCATTACCAACGCCAGAAGATCTGTTGAGATTTAGGAAAGTGGATTTATTGATGATTTGCCAAAGATTAGGATTGGATTATGTGAAATCTAGTTTAAAGAAAATGAAGATAGCTAGATATATTGCAGAAAATTATGCTGATGACAATATATTTGAAGAGGAGGACCTGACTCAGTTTGGAACTAAAGCACCAGTGACCTATAAAGCTAACATTGAGTTACAGAAAAAAAGATGCGATCGGAAGCAGAGCAGAAATTACAGCTAGAGTTAGAAGAGTTAAAACTAGCACACATGGCACAAGAGAAAGAAAAAGATAGACAACATGAGCTAGAAAAGGCGAGGTTAGGAATTATTGCCAGATCAAATGAAGCTAGTAATATTGGTTTTCTGGCCAGTAGAGAGGTAAGGCTAGTTCAGGCCTTTGATGAACGGAAGGTCGATAGGCATATTCAACATTTTGAGAAGGTGGCCCATTGTTTGTACTGGCCTAAACCATATTAATGCTGCAGAGTGTTATAAAGGGTAAAGCCCAACACACCTATTCGGCCCTTCTGTAGATGAAGCGGGTTATTATGATCTTGTTAAAGATGCCAGAAGTTCAGGCACTATAAAAAAAAATGATAACCAAACCCATGGTCATGAGAAAGAATTCTTTTTTGAGAGTTGGTGGTCGTCTATAGGTGTGGCTAAGGATTATGATAGGCTTACACAGCTTATTTTAGTTGAGGATTTCAAAGCAGGAATCTGTGATGATATGAAAACTTACCTAGATTAAAAAGGGACCAGGCCATTGCAGGATGCTGCAAAGTTGGCTGATGAGTTTCATTGACTCATAATGATAAATATGGGTCCAGTAAATCTGTTTGATTTCATGACTGGAGACCAACATATGGAAATGCTAGTGATCAGAGAAAAAAAGATTAACTCATTACAGAGTCTTATTTCTTATTATTATAAGAAACCTGGTCATATTAAGGCAGATTGCTATGTTTTAAAAAGGAAAGGTGGGAAGAATGAAGGTCCTATTTGTTATTAATGTAAGAAACCAGGCCATCTATTCGTGGGAAAAGGGAGGCTATGCATACAGCGTTTGTAAAAGGAAAGAGGGCTGCAGAATTTCAAAAGTACTATAAAGTTTTAAAAGAGTCTGAGACTGAGAGATGAATTTCTTCCATTTGTTACAGAAGGATTGGTATCTCTTGCGGAGGATTCACCACCCCTCCCCCTCCGTGCCTTTGAACACATTGCAGGATACTGGATGTTCCCAGTCCCTCCTGCTAGATAATATCGTAGATTTTGATGATGACTCTTCTACTGGAGAAGTTAATCTCATTCAGGGTATCGAAGGAGCTTTTAACTCTGTACCTGTACATAGGATATTTTATTTGAAATCTGATTTTATTTCAGGTTTAGTTACAGTTCGACTTAGATCTAGTTTGCCAGTAAAGGGGGTGTCACTATTGCTAGGTAATGACCTTGCAGGTGGTAAAGTAATACCAGCTGTACAGGTGACCTTAAATCCTAGTACTGAAGAAGGATATCCTTCATGTGTGGTGACTCGTGCTAAAGCCAAAAAGGAAAAACAGTCAGATGACAGTGAACGTATTGGTGGAGCTCGGAGACGATACGTCTAAAAAGACCAGTGTTACTGATTTTGATGATCTTTCTGATAGGTTTCTTGGATCCATATTAAATGGAGATGATGTCAGTCATTCTGAAGTTTTACAGAAATCTGAGAATTTATCATATGCTAGAGATCAGTTGATTAAAGAGCAAGGTTTAGATCATGAAGTGCTACGATTACAGGATCAGGTTCTGAGTGACAAGGAACTTAATAAAATGCCTGTGGGGTACTTTATGAAAGATGGAGTACTTATGAGAAAATGGAGACCAACTGATGTCCGCGCAACTGAAGAGTAGGCGGCTATCTATCAGGCTGTTGTTCCCAGACCTTATAGGCAGGAAATCCTTTCCATGGCCCATAGTTTATTTCTTGGTGGCCATTTAGGTGTAAGGAAAACCTTTGATAAGATAAAGAAACTTTTTTTTTTTTTTTTGCTAGGAAATAAAAAAAGGACGTGGCTTATTTTTGTAAAACTTGTCACACTTGTCCGGTAGTAGGCAAGCAAAATTCTGGGAAAAGTGTGGCCCCTTTACAGCCAATTCCAGTTTGTGGTGAACTCATTCTAAGGTTATTATTGATTGCGTTAGTCCTTTGCCAAAGACCAGCTCAGGAAATCAATATTTGTTGACCATTATGTTTACAGCCACTAGATTCCTCTTAGAAATACTAAGACACAAAGTATTGTGAAAGCTCTGATCAAGTTTTTCACTATGTTTGGATTACCCAAAGAAGTAAAATCAGATCAAGGCAGTATATTTATGTCAGGTCTGTCTCAGAAAGTGATTTTTGAATTAGGGAACAGACAAATTAAATCGTCTGAGTATCACCCAGAATCTCAAGGAGCTTTAGAAAGGTTCCATGTTACCTTAAAGAACATGATGAGAACTTATTGCTATGATAATGAGAAAAATTGGGATGAAGGGATACATTTGCTGTTGTTTGCCGCTAGGGAGTCAGTTCAGGAATGTCTAGGATTTAGTCCTTTTGAATTGGTAGTTGGACATAATGTTGAAAAAACAATGGGTCGGCAATGATCCAAAGATGAGTTTATTGGATTATGTACAGAAATTTAAAGACCGGCTTCACAAGGCTTGTGAACTAGCAAGAGAAAATTTAAAGTCTGCCCAAAGAAGAATGAAAACTTTGTAGGACAAAAAGGCCAGAACAAGAGTTTTTAAACCTGGAGATAAAGTTCTTGTTTTGTTTCCCGTAGAGTCCAATTCTCTCCAGGCCAGATTTCATGGTCCTTGTGAAATTGAGTCAAAAGTGAGTGATCTTAATTATGTCATAAGGACTCCGGATAGGAGAAAATGTACACAGCTCTGTCATGTCAATATATTGAAAATGTACCATGAAAAACCAGTTCAGGCTACTGCTGTGGTTGATGAAGTTAGTGATGGTGTTGAGTCACAAGATCAGGCTCAAGATGTAAATCTCAAACGTGATATAAAATCATCAAAGTTGCTGAATTCGGAGATTTTGCAAAACATTGATTTTAAATTGAGTCATTTAGAATCATATCAAAGACAGTAGATGAAAAATTTGATCTTTGGATATCAAGATTTATTTTCTGATGTTCCAAGAAGCCTTGGCCTTAGTTTTGGCACTGCAGCATTTTGATGTGTATGTATGGACCGAAAAAGATAAGGCCCAAGCAGAGAAAGACGAAGACAAAAGAAAATCCACAGACTCAACTGAATTTGTGTCGTCACTATGGACTTTCAATAAGTTCTCCTTGCACCAAGTCTGCAAGCTTTGACTCTCTATTACAAGACAAAACTTGCAACGCACAATTTTACAATTTTCGATTTGGCAACAAAAGATGTACTATGCTACCTCTGGCATGAATCTGAAGAATTTGAATTTAAAAAAAAATGTTTTCCTCAGTGTATATTATCTACACCTGTATATATATGTATGTGTGTTTGGGGGGGGGGGGGCGGAGGAAAGAAAGGGGATGGGAGGGGTAGGCGAGTGGACAATTAAATAAAATTTTAATAGCACACTAGTTTGATCATATTGAACAAAACTAGAAGTGTTTAATTGTATCAGCCATCAAGCACTAACCATCAGAATACACTTAGCCAACTTGAGCACTGAAAACCCCTAGCTGTGAAACCGGCCATTTATGTTTCAAATTGGATATCAGGTTTCGCAGCTGACCATTTCCAGTGACCAAACTCTTTCTCATTTAAAAGACTAAATTAAATGCAATAATCCTTAGCAAGACTGATAAAGGACTGAATTCAAAGGAACACTAGTGATATCTGAGCAGCAGACTCCGTTTCGCTTAACGCGAAAAACTTTTTTGTCTTTCCTGTAAAATTTGCTGTCAAGCAGATAGCCGGTTTCAGCACGGAGCCATCGACATGTAATCGGAGGACGAACGAGTGGCTATGTGGGTTTATGTGTAGTCGGTTCTAGTATTTCTTAGGGGTACACAACCAAAAAAAAAAACCACATGTTCTCCGCTGATGCTCTTATTTACATATAACTTAACAAAAAAAAAAGGAAAAAATTAAAAAAGGGGAAGCAACAAAAAAAAACAACAAAAAAAAACAACAACAAAAAATGCCCAACCAGCCATGAACTGGAACCAAAGAAAAAAGGACAAAATATGATTAGAATAATTACAACATCAATCGAGTAAGCATTGTGAGCATACATAGAAATCGAGCAATTTCCAAAACATCAACATGATACGAGTAAAATAATTACATGGGAGGGTACAAATGCTAAGGATAATGAGGTACAAGTAAGAATCAAAATAGAAGGAGTATCCGGTAACTGTGGATGTAATGTACTAAGATATGAATGGACATAATCAATGAAGGAGCAGGATCACACTCGTTCTACTACACTGCCAGACACAACAAATTTAGAGCTGCCGTTCCATTAAGCGGCGATCAACAGTGACCAACTGACAGCCAATAACACAGACACTGCATGCCGCTGCAGGCCATCCTACTCAAATTAGTATCACTGACACGCTCAGTGGCTGATGTGCTGGGGTTGCTCCCCTTTTCCATCCGATGTTGGAGGGTCATGCCCCAACAGTCGCAGACCGATGCCAACGCATGCATGACACCGCACAGGGAGAACCTTCCTGACTCTGTCTTTCACATATATAATTATATCTTACGAAACTCATTGAAACATTATACATAAATAATATTTATATGTGGGACTCATTGTAATATCAGATACACTTCTATGAGGCATCATCGGGGAGCACATCGGCGGCACCAGTACACTTTATCGGAATCAATTTCGCAAATTAGTTACTACTAATACCCAAAGTCTCTCTTGTCTTGTGCTACCGCGTCATAATCAGGGCCTGGGGGACGGCAAGCGTCGGCAAGTTTCTCTCGGTCTGACTTCACTGGCGCTGGTCAGCTCGTGTCTCAGCCTCTTTGATGGAAGTGCCCCCCAACCGCTATTGAGATCTTTTTGTTTCTCGAGGGCCTCAGCATAACCCTGATTTGGCATCTTATTTATAGTGCGAGCTCGGGCATGGGAGGGAGCAGGCCCAGTGGAAGACAATTCGAGTGCTCTGTCCTAGGGCCTAAACCCGAATAATTAGTCCGTGTACCGACACAAAAAATTCCTAGCGCGGCTAAAACTGTACGCACAGAAGTCAAACAGACTTCCCGGTAAAATACAGAAGATACTATATCGTTCTATTCGGCTACAACTTAATAAGTTTGACCCTGTTTGGACTTATCGGTGGTAAAACGCGTCTAGCTCATCCTTCATCTAAAGCCCGAAACGCTATTATTGACGATCTCACGAGGAGACGTGCATCAAAGTATATCAAAATTGGTATCAATACCAAGTAAAAACTTTCTACAAAAACTCTAGCCGGCTACTTTGTCCAGAAACTCTGTAATAGATTTATGTCACAAGTGGAGTGAGTGCAATTAATAGGATTGCTTTTGAGTGGGTGAATAGTTGTAGGATGAACTCACGGGATAGTTTAGGCAGACTATTAACGTGAAAGCGTGCGATGACACGAGGAAAATGCGTAGTTATTGAAGTATCGTTTGGGCTAATGGGAAATCACTGCAGGCTCAGAAGTTCGAGAGAGCAGACGTGGAATGGGCAGTCGTGAGTTGATGTTTCCAGTGAAGACTGGTAGGTTGAATTATAAGGATTTGTAATTGTGATGATAAGTCTACTATATTCTGATGATGATAATAATGCAAATAAGTTATATGCGAGGACTTAAGGAGTGTGCAAGTAAGTCATTATTGTATAAATTGATGTGAACAATGAGCGAGATACGTATGTTGGGAGCATGAATTCTTAGCATAGTCGGAGGACTGTGTAATACTGTGAGGGTGTGTTACAGTAGAGATGTGCGGCTGTGTAGTGTTTGCGTGAGTGTTGGCTGTGTGGTGAGTGTAAAGTGGAATGTGGTGTGTACGCTTGATGGGTCGTAATGAGTGGTGAGTGTATAGTAAGTACATAGTATTATAGAGATGTGATGTTATTCTTTATAGGTGCCGGGTGCAGGCTGCAATCTGTAACCGGGTAACTGAAGTGACGGGGTTGGGCTGTGAGGCCACCGTCAGAGTACTAGCGGACATAGGCAGAGCTGGGATGTACGCCAGTAATTGGGTGCTTCCGCCAAGGGTAGCTGTGGCGTAAGGCCGACAGGCGGCACAGGCTACATGGCAGTCCGATTCGGGGAATCAAGGCTGGCCACCTTTAGGATGTATATGGATTAAGTTGTTGTACTGCCCAGTAGTGCAGATTTTGTTGTTAGGCTGAGGCCAAAGTTGCATACTTTAAAGAAGGGATTAATATACGGTTATAGAACTGGAAGTGGAATGACTGATTGAAGGGATGAGTACTGTATGGTATTTATGTTGATTATATTTGTTAATGTTATAATAAATGTGTGAGCCTGTTTGACTGTTTTGTTAATTGCTATACTTGTTTGTTTGTGATTGTTCCTCTGTTTTATTAAGGGCATTTCCCAATCTGGGATTTGTTACAATTTAATATAATTTTTCAAAGGTGACGAGATAGTAAAAATTGAGAAACTCGTGCAGGATAGTTTAGTCCATCTCAGTTAGTAACAAAAGATAGAATGAGCACCTATATTATACTTGAAGGGTATTGCATACTCTTGAAAATGATCCCGAGTTCCTGTCTTTCTAACGGTTGATAAAAAAGAAAACGCAAATTTTAGACATGATACAGGAGCGGGACACCCGCTGGTCACAATTTCCAACTGACCAATCATAACGCACGCTTCCTCACAGCAATGTTAATAACGGGTCCCGCCCTACCGTGCACAAGGGAAGTATTTCAAGTAATGGCAGGTAGACAAATGCTTCAACCTCTATGAGTAGTCATACCTTAGTCATGCAAACTAGCGATACAATGAAAACACAAATAAAATAAGAAATCCGTCTTCCTCTCACACATGTGCATACAGGAGAAAGGCATGTACATGTAACTCGCCTGCATACATGCTGGTTAGTGGCGCGGCCCTGATGAAGGAAAGAATTCGATTCTTGAGATTGATATACATGTACATGTAATTATTACTTGTATATCGACGGTGTAATTCTCTAGCGCCTAGCTGCTTTTTACAAAATTTTACAGGAGAGCAAAAAAAACTGTATTTATTTCCTTCACTGAACGGAATTGGGTCATTTTTTGATATATTAATCACAAAGTGATTTGCTTTGGCCACAGTGGTCCAATTCTTCGATACGACATGTAAAATTGTAGATTCATTTTGGAACAAGAAAGAATAGTCCACAAAAAAAGTGAAGCTTGATGACGGTTACAGAATTATACCAATGACCGTGTTAGTATTAAATTGTATTAGACATTAAATTTTTTTTTTCACTCTTTTTTAGTAAATTCAGGCCCACCGCCCACGTGCAATTTCTTTACATGTATTGACAGGGTCAGCGATTTCCTTTGACACGCAACGAACTTTAACTTAACAGACAGTCTTCTCTCTTCCACAACTGCATTGATGTTAAAATATTTTCGTTTTACGTAGGGTGCATTGAACGTGTTTTTCTCGTCTGGTCAGTCTAAGTCGCTGAATCAAATACATTTCAGAGTAAAGGAGGTTAGAGTATTTGAGTTTGATAAGTTTTAACGTCAATAATTATGATTATTTGAAGCTATACATAGTAGGGGGGCCAACTTGCTCTATCTCTTCAAATAAGCATTGAACCTTGCACTAAAAAAGATACTCTTGTTTGTTGTATTTTCATTTAAAGTGATCCCCTGGGCGTAAGAAACCGCCGGATATATTTGGCTAAAGGGTGGCATTACGTATATAGAAGCCATTTTGTCCCCAATTTTATTAAGATGATATAGCTCAATTTTAACGGGGGTGGGACAAGAAAATATTCACTACTTTCTTGGTTTTCTACCGAAAGCTTTGATACTCTACACACGTAGGCTACTCTCAAATAGACAGACCAGGAATTAAAAGCTTCAAATGTGTTATTTGTTCATTATTCTGCATATCATGGGTCCAGAACTCTGTACACATCAAAAAATCTGAAAATTTCGAATAAATCATTTCGGATCCATGTTTATAGTGACTGATATGGTACTATCTAAATGTTTTTATCACAGATGTCTTAGAAAGATGCTACAAACATTTTTTAATTTGCTAAGTGTAACATTAATCTAACAAAAATGTAAATTTAGAATTTCTAAACGTCCTAACATTTTTTGTATATAAGAATTATAGCACTCATTTCTCCTGCTCCGTCATTCTGAGTATTAAGAACAACCAATATCACTGTAATAAATTTCTCTAGTTTTACCAATCTGTTACCAAATATTTTCCTTTTGGGTGCTCTCTGTGCCATTGTTACCTCTTAACAACAAATTGTTCTCAAACCAATGCAATATAGTTCGAGTGTGGCTTCTATGTAAGGCTATCTGAGCCTGGCGATTAGACGTATGGAAAATTTTATGGATGAATTAGGTTTTCAGATAGTTACTGATCTCGGTTCAGTTTCATGCCAAAAGATGCCAGTCGCGTTTTTTTTTATGAGAGGCCAAAATATTTCGCTATCATCAGTAACAATGCTTTCGTAAGCACCGATACTATGCACCCACGGTACTGGAACACTAGCGATCTTTTGATGTTCCATCTTGTGACGTCACAATATCGATGCCGAATATCGATGATCCTGCACACGACACTGTTCGATCTTGGGAAGTAATGAATGAGGTACTATTCCAGCTGACAGGAGGGCGGTAAACTAACTGACCAATCAGCGGCGAGCTGGGCACTGAGATCAGTCGTCAAAAACCTCTTGAGGTCAGGATTCACTACCAAATTCACTAAATTCGCAAGATGGTGGACCCCAGACATGCGTGAACAGAAAACAGGAAGTCAACGAACAACGCAATCGTGGACAAACTGCTTCGCAGTGACTGTCCATCATGACTGTATCACATGTATTTTGCACTGGCAGAAAAGAGGGGGGGGGGGGTTGGAGAAAGGGAAGATGACTGGCCTTCTCATTTGATTGCAGCGGCAGGACGCTGCCATATTTTTTCGCAGAAGACCACAACAGCTACGTACGCTGCAGACTGTGTTACCTGTCTTTCGTACAGGGCTTCATCCTGTCCTCGTTAAGAGGTTTCTTTCCAGTAGACATGCTGTGCATCGTAAGTTGGTGTGTGGCATAGCATTTGGTCAGATCTTTTCATTGAAACGACCTAAATGCCCGCCCCCCCCCTTCCCTCCCCGTTTCCAAAGGCTTCAGCAGAAAACTGATAAACCTATCGGTGGCCAAGTTATGTAACCACATATGAAACTGCATAAGTGCAAGGGACAGATTTACAAGAGGGAGAAAACAGATTTCTTCAAATGCATTGCTTATCTTTTTACGTTTTTAGCTGTAAATATTTGAGAGATTGTACTTTTCCTTCATCGGTAGAAAAAAAAATGAAATTTTTGCATAGAGTGTGTAGAATATTGGGCAAAAGAGAATTGTCATCTGAAGTTGTGGGAACACATTCTTGTGCGATTCACGGTAGGGCCAGGGATACAGCGTCCACTTTTGAGCTAAATATTGATCCTGAATTCAACTGTGCACGAGTTTGTAGCCTAATAGAGTCTTTGTTCTCATTACAATTCACTCACTGTCGTCATCTCTCTTTGGTCATATGGTGGAAATGCAATCTACCAGCAAGTCAATGTTGAAACAAAGTGTGTAAAATTTCTACTGAAAATTTCACCATGGCGTTTCAGGTGTAGACATCCTTGCTGTCTGTTGACCCATGCCACAATCAGTTTCCCCAAACAAAGTGTCTGACTTTATCCTTCGTGGTGTGGTTTTTTTTATCAGTGTTTCAAACTAAGTAGAAAGTACTGCTGCATGCCCCCCCCCCCCCACCCCTTCCAGAGAGGACTTAATCGTCTTTTTTTGTAAACACTACGAAGAGCCGTCGCATACCCAGCAGACCCTTGTTCTCACCGTTGCTACGTACGAAGAACAAACCAGACGGATGACTATCAGCCAGGTGAGGTCTCTGTAGCATTCAGTGAGTACACACCGCATTGTTATAGGCCCAGACCCACAACCGGTACAGTTGGGAAGTGGAATTCAGGACACATCATTCTATCAATCACGAGAAAGCTGGTGTTATTATGGTATATCATATGATTCAGAAAATCAGTGATGGGCATCACAACGTTAAAGTCAACTCAGACGACACAGACGTACTGCCATATTTCGCTAACATCCTGCATGTGGAAATGCATGGAAGTCTGGTCAATATAGCACCTTTCATGAAGGTATTATTGCCAACCAGTAATGTCATGTCCGTTAATTTTGTTTGTCAGCATCTCCGAAGCCATCATGCTGAACATCTTTGCAATCCATGTCCTCAATGGGCGGGACACTATTTCCTCCTTTGCTGTCATTGGAAACACTACAGTTCTTACCAAGTTAAAAATGTAATATTCTCTGGTCTTCCAAAAGTTGGTGTCACCTATCAAACAGGAAGAAATCTTAGAATTCTTCTTCACTTCATAGCTTCGCCGCATCATCGAGCGCCGGGGACATTCTTGAGGAAAATGCATCTTTTCAGAACGAAAATTGCAGCCAAGAGGTATGTCACACCAAAGCTGCTCAGCTTTTCACCATCTATGAACAGTATCATTGTCTGGACGTTCAGCATCAGGTGTTACCGCGGAAAGTTGCTGGTGGCTCATTTCCAAACTTCAACCCTCTGCACTGTGACGACATGGTCTGTGGAGATGCAGCTGAGAGCACCAAAAAAGCTCTTAACCTGTTTAGCTGCTGTTGCAAAACGAGCTGCAGCACATGCTAATGTACTGTCTTGTATTCAGTTGTGCAAACGAAAGGAGACAACCTCGATAGCAATCCTGTTAGGGATGTAGCTGAGACGGATCCAGCTGAAGACCACTAAAAACCAGTTTCCTACCTCATCGGTGAACTGGATGTGACTCACCTAAAAATGAAAATTGTCCCATTGTAGTAAAGTTACAATGGTTGAAATAATGGGGCATTGGTGAAACATTGATGACATGAAAGAATATCATTAATGACATCAATTACACATCTATTGATACTGTAGTGGTCAGTCTGTAGGTGTCTTTGGGGACTAAATGCATCTGCATCATCCCTCACCCATTCAACAATGGTTTTGTTCGAATTAAGATTAAACAATTGGCACCAAATGTATATATGCCCATTTTGATGTTTCTGTTTGTTTTTACCAAATCGATTATTTCCAACTAAAAAAAAAAAAAATACTTTGGAAGTTGTTCTCAATTGTAATGTGAAGGACACCGGACCTTTTCAGCGGCGGCTATCTTGGAGTTCGTCATTTATTGAAAAACGCTCAAATTCTCACAGGTGGCATCGATCGGATCTGGAACCGGAATTTAATTTTCATTCAAAACCGGCAGGAAACTTTCAATACACATCCCGTTACGAAACAGGGTATACTTAGGCCACGCTAAGACTGATAGTCTATTGGAGGTTGTCTGCAGATTACACTGGACAGCACAGAGGGGTTTGTCTATTTGGCTTGTTTCTCAAGCACTAACATATCGTTTCCACAGCACATTCCGATATAATTCAAGTTTAATGAACATGGCTTGAACTGCAGTTACTAAACAACTAACTCTTGCTAGCAATATTGTATACATATCTCAGCATCAACAACAGACGCAACGTATTACATGTATTACCAACATTTCTCAATATGTGAAACAGTACAGAGCGGATCCTCCAAATCGACATATTACTGTAACTGCTTTTATTAATAATTTGATCTTCAAATTGTTGCATTATGTTTTTCAAAAATTTCTATTGGTACTTGTTTATGATAATAGGCAGTAAAGTTCAACCTTAGCCACCTGGTATATTTTATAAGATTTTATATCAAAATGTAGTTCAGTTTTAGGCCAAAATTGAATTCAGTACTGTCCATTCAAGTTGTTCATCACCATATCTGCCATTCAATATCAATACGTATATTTTCTTCTTCCTTTCCTGCCACTTTTCATTGTTATGTTAGATCACAGAACCATCTATTTTCCACCTTTCTTAATCCATGGATTTATCCACCCTTCAATTTTATTCCTTCACCTTTCCACCCATCGTTCCATCCATTAACACTTCATTGAAATGCACTGTGGTCCTTATCAAGCTTTTTCACAGTTTCGATTTATTTTAAGTCCCTCCCGTTATATTAGAGCCGCAAACGTCTAATTTCTCAATTGTGCTAAAAGTAGAGTTGAAACAAACAAGAGCTAAAGTCGTGAACTGTGGAGATTTCCTATTGATGGTTTCCACTCTACCACTGAACTCAGGGGACCAAGTCTGTTTCGTTCCTGTAACTTTAATGAACCATTGTCCACCCCTCTCGCCCAGTCCATCCACTCTTTCATCTATCATGATATTTAACCAATCACCACGCTATTCAAAATCGTGTCATACCTCTCTTCCGTCTAGAAAATACCACATTCTTGCATTAAGTTACTACAGTCTTGTCAAGAATAAAAGCAAACAAAGAAATCAACACCAAGAGATGCATTTTATTTTACTTTCTTTTTTTTCTAGCCTACAAGCAAAGCAAAAATCAAAAACACATACAGTGTTATGTTGTAGAATATACAGTCATGTAATAAGGCATGTTTCATAATAATATAATGCTCTGAAATGACAAAGCATCACATTGAATTGGGAAAAACCATCACCAAGAACAACACGAAAAATGAAACATAGCAGTTATAAAGTAATGCTTGAACTAGTGTTAATAATTGAATTAAAAGTTTTTTCAGTCAGAAATAATGAATAAAATCAAAGCATTTAGTAGTGGTGGAGTGACATAGAAAAACCAGGCCAGGTCTCATATCGGCTTAATTTTTTTTCTAAGACCAGGGAAGGGGTCTCAAAATAGCTACTTTCTAAGTTTGGTCTATTGAAAGGTTAATTATATTCTGTAAATTTAATCTCAGTTTTACAATAAAGTACCTGGAATTAACCCTCAAGCCACCATAATGGATCACTAGTAATACACGGACATTTATCACTCGGTTGCAGTTCCTTCAAGAATTCAGCGCCAGAAAAGTAAGTTATTTTTAACGTCTTCTACAATTATACACAATAAACCAACTAAATGATCATGAAAACCCCCATAATTATGTCCCAAAGAAATTCTCATGTAAACAGAATTCGCCCACAAGTAAAAATGGGGGCGGAAACCTACAGGGTTAAAATATCAAAATGCTCTTTGACAGTTACTAGAAGTGTAGGTCATAATGCTTCCACCAGCAAGAATTTCTCTCGTTTTTCACAACCAATAACAAGATCTGTATCTATTATATCACTTTTACACAGTGGCGGACCTACATTTTTGGGACCCTGAAGCTTGAACGGTTTTTGGGCCCCTTTACAACCAGCAACAATAGGGCAACATCCAAAATTCACTATTTAAAAAAATTCTTCAAGGCCCTTCCGTGCCTATCCGGGATAAGGGGCTGTGGAGCTTGAGCTTCACTAGTTTCATAGTTGACCCGCCACTGCTTTTACAAAGCCATTGCTGTGGAGAAATATATCAATAACATACACCTCCGCAATAGGATAAAGTTGAATAGATCTGTGGCTATTAATATAATTAATGTTTGAAATGTGAACGTTTCTTATTTCTCTCTAGTATAAATCACAACAGATTCTGAACCGATTGCTTCTACAGAACATGCAAATAACGCAGCTGACTGATTGCACTAGATGACATAGACTTTGAGCAGGTACGAGCAATGTTTACCTCAATATCTTGACAAAGGGTGACTCAAAGAAAAAAAATGTAGGTCACATGGCCATAATACACATATAATCTATCCAAATATTGTAAAAATGTATTGATATGTGTAGCTTTACAATCATATTATTAATATTATTATAAAAGAAGTAAGGCCGCCAATGTAATCATGAAAGGCGTTTGGGGGACAAGGTGGTCTAGAGGCAAGGTGCTCGCCTCTCATGCCAAGAGTCCCGGGTTCTAAACCCGGGCAGTGCAGGCATGTTGGAAATTGGGATTTTTCTCATATTTTCAAGTCCCTGATCCTATTGGGGGGTAGGATCGAGTACCTAGTCTTCTCGGATAATGACGAAAAAATTCGGAGGGCCCGTGTGCACGTTGCGCACGTTAAAGACACCTTGGCAGTTGAAAATCGTCAAAAGCAGGCCGAACAGGCCGCTGCCCGGGCAAAATTGAAATTAATAGATTAAAATTTATCCATATCATCCCTCCACCAGCAACAACAAAATTTATTATTCATTATTAAATATATACTATTATTAATAAATATTCAAATATTATTTGTATTGTGAGTTGTGAACTGGAGCTGTGAGTTGTGAACTGCGCCTAACAGGCTGCGTTACAATTTGCTCTGAGATAGAGAGATAGAGAGAGAGAGTGAGCGAGACAGGGAGAGAGAAAGAAGCAGAGTGTAGTGTGTTGAGCGCTTCGCCGGCGCTCTATTCTGCTCTGTGGTTGACAGGTTTCTTCTGTAAAGCGCATAAAGCATTTTAAAAATGGATATGCGCAATAGAACATAATAATAATAATAATAATAATAATAATCTCTAAGCCCTAAATTCAACAAAATATCCTATTATGCATAGGAAAGACGTAAAGGTGAACATGGGCATATTTTTAAAAGGTCTTGAAGGTCGTTGTATTTTCAGCACTTTCCTTGATTTTGAGCCACAACTGAGTTGAACAGAAGAAAGTGTTCCGACATTTTGAGCCGGGGAAAAAAAGAGACGGATTTAATTTTACTTTTTTTTTTTTTTTCCTAGCCTACAAGCAAAGCAAAAGCCAAAACACAGCCCGACATTATTTTGATTTAGGATATACAGTCATATAATAAGGCATGTTTCGTAACAATGTAATGCTCAGAAATGGCAAAGTATCACAATAAATTAGGGAAAAACCATCACCAAGAACAACGTGAATAATGAAACATAGCAGTTAAGTAATGCTTGAACTAGTGTTAGTAATGCTTGAACTAATGTTAGTAACTGAATTAAAAGTATTTTCAGAAACAAATAATGAATAAAATCAAAGCATTTAGTTGTGGTGGAGTGACATAGAAAAACCAGGCCTTAATTTTTTTCTAAGACCAGGGAAGGGGTCTCAACATAGCTACTTTCTAAGTTTGGACTTTTGAAAGGTTATTTAAATTTTGTAAATTCTATCTGAATTTTACAATAAAGTACCTGGCCTTAACCCTCCAGGCACCACAATGGGTCACCAGTAATACACAGACATTTATCACTCGGTTGCCGTTCCCACAAGAATTCAGCGCCAGAAAAGTAAGTTCTTTTTAACGTCTTCTACAATTATACACAATAAACCAACTAAATGATCATGAAAAACCCCATAATTATGTCCCAAAGAACAAATTCTCATGTAAACAGAATTCGCCCACAAACAAAAATGGGGGCGGAGCCTAAAGGTTTAAATTATCAAAATGCTCTTTGACAGATACTAGAAGTGTAGGTCATAATGCTCTCCACCAGCAAGCATTTCTCTCATTTTCCACGACCACTAACAAGATCCCCAACCAATAACAAGATCTGTGTCTATTACATCTCTTTTACACAGTGGCGGACCTGCATTTTTGGGACCCTGAAGCTTGAACTGTTATGGGGCCCCTTCAAAATCAGTAACAATAGGGCAACATCCAAAATTCACTATTAAAATAAATTCTTCAAGGCCCTTCCGTGCCCCTCCGGGATAAGGGGCCCTGAAGCATGTCAGGCGGCATCACATGTTATGCATAGAAAGACGTAAAGGTGAACATGGGCTTGTTTTAAAAGGTCTTGAAGGTCTTGTATTTTTAATACTTTCGTTGATTTTGAGCCACAACTGAGTTATACAGAAAAAAGTTTTCCGACTTTCTGAGCCGGGAAAAAAAAGACGTATTTTCTTCCAGTTCACATAAAAATGCCAATATACTCAAAAACATTTCAGACATACATTTTGATCATTTGAACGTCATTATTTGGTTAACGGAATAAAATGAGAATCCACCAAATTTAAAACTGAAAAGTTGTTCTCCAGATAGCACATGATCTAAATGAAGTGAATATTAGTGATACACAGTGTAACCTGTCTACGAATTTGTGCTACGAATCACCATGGCACATAATAATGAAAACTAGATGACCTACCGGGCACTGCCCGGAATAAACAATTATGTGCCGCTCCCCCCCCCCCCCCCCCGCTCTTTCTCTCTCTCTCATATAATAAAAGTAAAAAACTACAGTCTCTTCCTGCCAAACGTAAGGCTTGAAGAGTGTATAGTTTGGTCAGTGACTCATGCCAAAGGTTGCAAGTTACTGAAATGTATAATAGATATACACCAGGAAATACATTACATGGATTTTTAATATGCCACCACAACAGTGATTATAGCTTTGTCTGTCGTACAATTTCCGAAAGTATTATTCGAAACAAATACCCACCAGCCAAACATTAGTTGAATTTATCTTCTTATATTTTATTATGCTGCTGTTTTCTATGAGAATCACTACTATCAGATAAGATATAACTTCATTATCCTGTTGTCAGGAAATTTGTTGTCACAGCATCAGTAACAGTATTACAGTACATTTATGCAATATATCAAAGGCACACATGCACATGGGTCATACAACGATACCAGCAATAAGAAAATGAAGAATCGCTACTACGCTAATTAGATCAAAAGAAAAGAAAATAAAACTCTAGAATAAAATAAGATTCTGAAAATGCCTGATCAGCCATTAACCTTTCGTTTGGGTGGAATTTTTGTTCTATGAAGTTTGAACCATCACCAAAGAAATAACAATAATATGAAAGCACTGCAGATATAAGATTTATGCTTGTTTATGTCACAGGCAAGTCGTTGGAGAACAATGTAAGCAGCTATGTTGGAGATGTAACCAGTTCCTCTCGCAAGGTGCATTTTGACAGCTTTTCACATGTTATGCCCGGATCTGGAGAAAGAGAAGAACTTAAAAGTTGATATTCACATTCATCACACATAATTATAATACATGTCCTTCACAGCCTGACTGAGACCTTTAGAGGCCCAAAGCACTTAAACGATTTGCCCCCCCCCCCCCCCAATTGGACGCAGGCAATTTTTTGATACATTAAAAATGGAAAAAGCGAGTCTTGTAGGGAAGCAAATACTTCATTTTTTTCATTTATTGTGGGGGTGGGGGGCTCTTTTTGTGGACCCTGGTTCAGCAGCATCATAATAAATAATATGCAGTTTTGCACCATTCTTATGGTCCATGATAAACCCGGCAATGAAAATTTTCTGTCGTGTCCCCGTTCCCTTGATGACCCAAGCATACTTATTTTGCTTAATGGTTAATCCAACCAGGATTTGATTGTCTTTGGAAAAGTAACATCTATTAATATACAGAGCAAAATCTGAGAGCATAAAGATGAGTCAGACCACCCATATCGAATGTTCCCAACACAGTTTTAATAGTCAGTGCTATACCATTATTAACTACACAGAGACTCCAGAGACTTGAAAACAGACATGGTCATTTGACAATATTATTGCCTAAGTCATGTTTTGGTGTCTTTTGAAAGGACGTGCATATCTGTACCACATGTTGTATGCATACAAAATCAAAGAAAACTGTTCACTTCGCATATATATAGCAGTAGCTGCTGTTAGGGGAGCGTAGTATTTTACTTAGAAAGCTATAGCTGAACAGTGAACACAACTCAGTAGTTTCTCTATTTGGTTTTGTCATTCCACCACGCTCCCCTAACAACGTCTGAAATGATGATTTAGGAGGATGTGGGTTTTTGTTTAAACACTCATAGTCAACAAACGAAATAATGTTAGTGTTGAGCGGTCCTACGTAATTGTCTGATTAAGATGAGCAACTTGGGCAACTGGGAAATGACCGCGAGTTCTTTTTGCTTCTCGGGGCTTCGCGGGCCTGAGGCTGTTGATCCTTTTTTATGAAATGACCGTGATGAAACGTCAATCAGTTTAAGAGACTGGAAGCTGTGTGGATAATTAAAGCCATGGATGTTCCAACTATTAGTCTATGAAAGCAACTGATGGCCAGATGCTTGAAATGAATGTTCGGAAGGATGGACATGTTCTCGCTGATTAATTATTTGATAGCTGAATCTAGATCTATTTGAAATCAAGCCAACCAAACAACAAAAAAAAACTGTACTGCATGGCCTAGGGTAGCTAGCTGAAATTACCGCTTTTTTGGTTGTTTTAATTTGTTTTCATTTATGCAGTTAGCCACACACTATCTTGTGTACCTCATTACCTGTCATCAGTTTTTTAGTGCACGTGAGGTCGGGATCTAGATGTGAAATAGGACGTCACCTTCCTGAAGACGTAGTTTTTGCCCCAGTGCAGAGACTGATGAAAAAAAAATGTGAACTTGTGTTAATTATTATATGTAACAGGACGGGACGAGCGGGTCTCTCTATCTAAGCTATCTAATCTGACACCAAATATGTAACAGGGACGGGGAACGAGCGGTCTCTCTATAGCTATCTATCTCACACAGTCAAACATACAAACAAAACTATCAGGTTTTGAGAAGACATTTAAGTTTATTAAAAAGAAAAGGAAAAAAACAAATAAAAATACAACAATGCAATTCACAATAAACCAGGACAATAAACCACAATACACGCAAGACAATACAATAAACAATACGATAAACCCAACGATAAACCCAACAATAAACCCAACAATAAACCCAACCGATAGGCGCGCTGAAGAAGAACTAAAAAAAAACAGGAATTAACAGCACGCCTCATCAGTTAATCATTACATCATACTAAAACAAGAGAATGCATCAAAAGAAAACATAAAAGTTAATAATAATTATATTCACATTGTAAACTAAATAATGGGGAAGGTCTAGTATGTCTATCAAACACTGAAACAGTAATTTATTACTTTGTGAGCACTCCAGGGAGCCAACTCGAGCATAAGATGCAAGCCTACCAAGTAACATGTTTACTTCCCTTGGCTTAACTACAGACTGACATAGGGCTATCCCACACGTTATAATTCTTATATTATAACAACGGCCATTATTCTAGATCAGGAAGGAAACTTAATTTGATTCCAGACAAGATAACATTAAGCCTTACATGTGTATACGCGCACCCTGTACGCATCAAATCTATCCTAGTTATGGAATGAGCCAGAGTTAAACTAACTGCAATAAAACACAGTCTGCTGAGTCTACACACTCATACCACAGAACTGCCCGTGCTAGGTGGCCTAAAACTAAAAGACAATCCAGTCTACTTACTTAGCCCACCCATGTACAACGTAGGTAGGATCCCTTAATTAACAATTACTATCATAATTAGCAGAGGATAGCAAAAGCCAACTGGATCTACTCATTAAGTCAAACTTAATTAACTTAAATACCCCATTAGCTAACCCAGCCCAATTCTCCACATGTATAGATTATTACACAAAAGCCCCAGTCCATACTGCCACAGGCTTATCTCAACTCAGAGCCAAACTTATCCCTTTCCTATCCTCTGGGTATACCAACCTCCTTACTCATAAAGTCATAAGAGTATCTCTAGGTGGACCAACCCACATGATAAGTCAACACCTAAGTCTCAACCAACAATAGCAAGTTATAGTCTCCCACTACAAGTGATATGATAATCATGGCATAAAGCCAGACCCAACTACATGGTACAACTACAAGACTGAACAGTCAAGTCAACCCACTTGTATTACCTCTGGAACAATACTGATATACCTAAAACATTCCCACATATTCAGTGAACATAACATAATGCAACAAGATAATAATAATATCATAATAATGACATACATATCATAGGTCTACTGGGCAAGCAACACCCATAACCCCTATGATTGAGTTTAAGTCAATGAATCTGATCCCTTCATTACAACAGAATCCAATTACATCTGTCAGAAGAACAGACAATGAGCACCTACAAAGGATCCCATAATATAACACATGATGCATAGTCGATGCACCAATAGGCCTATATCTAGTATAGGCTTTTCCCTACGGTATCCTATCAACAACCAAAGTTCAAGGTCCGACCCTCAAAAGTTTCTAAGTCCGACCTAACCAGTACAAATTGAAGAAAATCAACTTAACACCAATTTAGAGAATAATAATATACTAAATCAAATACGCATTATAATAAACATATAAATTAAGAAATTAAAATAAATAATCATCATCCTTTAGTATAATTCCGATATTCGAGGTCCCAAATGCTGTTTAAGTGTTGTAGCTAGTGTAAACAGTCAGCCAGGTTTGTTATTGTTGTTCAAATCAAGTTTCCGTTTCCGGAAGGTATTAGTTGACCAATCCCGGTCTTGATTCGACTCGCTTGACCAGAAGTCATGTGATCACGCCTGCTAGCGTCTGCTGTGACCTACTCACGCGCTTTGCAAAAACAACACCTCTCTCCCTCCATCTTAACTGGTCTGCTCATTATCATAAAGTCCATAATGAATACGGTATCAATAAAATGTAACGAAAAGGCACACAAGACAAATCTACGCATAGTCGAATCACATTGCTGAATTAAAGGAACCTAGAAATAATAATCATCCAACAATAATCTTACAAACCCACAAAAGAACAAGTTAAAGTAAAGGAAATAACTTGGTTAAAATTCTTGCCCGTTACTCTCTCTCTCTCTCTGTCCCTAAGAAGGACATGTTGAGCCTGAATGGCACCAACTGCAGATTAAGAATAACGATCTAGATCTGTCTATCTCTGATCCAATTAGCGGGACTTAGACAACACCCTCCAGTAGTAAAGTCAAAATTGAGCAAAAAGAAAAGGTTGTATGTTGCGAAGCCCCGCAGTAAAACCCAAACAGTACAAAGCAAACTAAAGAGAAGACAGAAAATGCATAAATTTTCGGCTTTCGCCTTTGTCAAGTGAAAAAGAACAAAAAAACGAACAATAAAAGACTTCAACAGGAACGAAGTGAAACAGTTTACTTAGCTGCGAGTTCTTGCTTCTTTAGCAGCACCAAAATACTGTTTGGGTTTTATTTCTCACGCGGGGCTTCGCAACATACAACCTTTTCTTTTTGCTCAATTTTGACTTTGCTTATAGCCCTGCTGCGACCCCACAGTTTTTCTGTGGTTTTTATGATACCCTCCAGTAGTACTATTCGTTAGCACTTCACATAAATTCAGTCTGTCATAAATTACAGTTAAATGTTTCCATTTAATTACATAAACTAATCATGCGCGCTAGCTTTAATAGCATTCCAGGACCTTACACTCTTTCTCTGCAGGATACTGGAAGATACTAAGATAGAAACCTAGTGAGATAAACTTTACTATAGATTGTTAGCTGCTAGCCTGATTGCCTAACCAAGCTGAACAAAGTTCATCAAACTTCCAAGTATAATCCAATTATTATGATTTCACATCATTTAAATATTATATTATAGTTTATACCAGAACTAAAATAATGGGTACAACTTACGTGAATTAACCAAATGAATTCACACTTGATCTACATCATCAGAGCTGGCACTTCACAAATCTTGAATAATTTATTAATTACAACTTCTTTTACTTTTATGTTAGTCTGGACAGAATGACACGTCCTGCTGTCTTGAAGACTTGGGTGGAACTGACTGACCCACGCTATCATCTACTGTATGCGTCACCCAAACACGCGCAACCCATTTACTCCTTAACAGTTCACTAAGTGCAAATTCTAACAAAACACTATAACAAATAAAAACATTTTTAAAAGCTACCCTCTTGCTCGTGTATGTTCTAAATACACTATCTTAATAAAATATTATTTAACAAGATAAATACTAAACAAAACTAACAATGTAGTGATACATAACAAGATTCTACTTCTGGCACCAGGGATGGTCACTTAAATTGACCAATCCTGGACAATACAGACAACGCTAAGACTCTGGTTTAAAAATTGGTGCAGTGAGTACATCAGTTGGCAATGTTACTCAACACTACATGACTCATGTCAAGTGCGCGACAACAATAAGAGGAGATTATCTATGGTTTCTATGTGGTTACTTCCCCTTGACCACATCTAGTGGTCCACCTAGTCAAAATAAACAGGTTTATCCCCCTTTCACTGCAGTGAGCTATGTTCTCAGCCCTGCAATGGTTCACCCCATTACATATAAATTATTAAAATCTAATTATTATAGAAGGAAGCAACTCACCTATTACATTGTACAGAATTATCATGCACATGGCACCGGTTCAGCTGAGAAAGCAACCAATCAGAAAGAGGCACGAACGGTGGTGTATATAATTTATTGCGTTTATAATGTCTAGCTCTCTCTGAACGAGCATTATGGACAGAAATAGTGCTTGCGTACTGAGTCTGAAACATCGTTCCATTCCATCCCTCTTGAGTCAAATTACCATACTGTAACTTCGTAAAAAGGCATATTTTTGCAAACATTTTAAATGTGGGATACATCATGGGGACAATACGAAAATCTGAGGAATAACATAAATAGACGTGAGTGTAACAGTAACTGAAATCTGTCTAGACCTATCTGTCTATTTCGTGACCTTAGTTCTTGTTTGGTCCAACTCCACTTTTTGCACAGCTGAGAAATTCGACGTTAAACATTTGCGGCTTTCGTATTACTAGTTGGCCCACTGACTCGGGGAATACACAGATGTAATTGTTAAAGTTTTACCAATGTGTAAGTTTAGGCGCAGAACGAAATTTCCGGTCGAACTTTTTAATTCTAGTAATGCGTTTTTGTTTTTTAGTTTTTTTTTCATTCAGGGTCATAATTTCGGAACGCTTTGTTGCGATTCGGCTGTGAGAGTTACGAAAGTAACTTTGCAACTACTGTCGATACGGAGCTTCTATTTGTGAACTTTTCACCTGGAAGGAAGCTTTTTTTCACGACATGAATGGACTTTTATGATTTATTAATCTTTTTTTCGTGCGAATTTGATGGCCACTTTTTCTGTCCATGACTGTTATGTTCATAAAGCTTCATTTTTCAACATATATAGTGAAAACCCGATTTCGCTGTGGTAGCGTAGCGCCCTACTTTTTCCTGTTCGCATGACCTTCTTTATTTGTATTTGTATTTGTATAACTCTTTAATCCCATTTGGGAAAATTGCCTTTGTGCCATTGCAGCCCAGTTGCAACTGGAACAGGCACGTCGTCGCCACAGTGCAGCGCCGGTCGGCGGTTTTTTTTTTTTTTTTTGGGGGGGGGGAGGGGGAAGGAATGGTAGAGATAAATTTTATTTAATTTTGCCTGTTCGGCCTGCTCTTTTCGACTTCCAACTGCCAAGGTATCTTTAACGTGCGCAACGTGCACACGGGCCCTCCGAATTTTTTCGTCCTTATCCGAGAAGACTAGGTACTCGATCCTACCCCCCAATAGGATCAGGGACACGAAAATATGAGAAAAATCCCAAACTTCCAACATGCCTGCACCGGCCGGGTTTTGAACCCGGGACCCTTGGCATGAGAGGCGAGCACCTTGCCTCTGGACCACCTTGTCCCCGAAGTGGGGCTGCCTTCCCCATTCAGAACTTTAAAATCCGATTAATCTTCGTCCCGTAATCCTGTTGGTACCACAGTATTGTGAACAAGACTTTATTCTGACAACTTACGAACATTTATCCTTTTTTTACAATAGGAAGGGCGCATTCACGGGCAAGCTTGAAAAAAATGTGTGTGACTGCGAAAGTAGATCTAGGTCACGCTGCTTTCGTTGTTCAACTTTCTGAAAGACAGAGGGGGGGGGGAGTGGGGGATGGAAAATGGTACACCTTGTGATTACTTTGGCCTAATGCAAAAGATATACATGTAGCTTAGTTAAGCCATCTTCGTTGAACAGCCGCTGCAGTGCAGATGTAGGTCACAGTCACTGAGTCAGTAGGGAAGACGCCGGAAGATGCATGCAAGGCTAGCGTCCTTTGGTCAGCTGTTCCACGCGAATAAGCTCCTTTCTCTCCCCTTAGCACCGAACAGCACGTCGGTGCGCGGAGTGTGAATCACTACGATAAGGAGTATGTTACCCTGCGCTTCGGGTGGCTTTTGATAAGTAACTTTAGACCAACATGATGCCCCGGCGCGGACTCTCTAATATTGCACACGTAGCGCAGTGTCATCAAAATATCGTCGGATTGTTTGAAGCGGAATGAAAGGATCCGTTCTTCCTTTTTCAAATGCTATACTGTTCATGTTTAACAATCCTGAACGCAGACGTTTAGTTTTAAAAAGAAAGTGTTGGATGGTAGCAGGATTTGGGAAAAGGCTAAAATGTAGGGAAAAAAAATAGGTCACAACGCCCCGCGTTAAAAACATCAACACCAAAACTATATAATGAATTTAAAAAAACAAAATTGCTTTTCATTTCTTTTGGAGTTTATCGTAGAGTTTTTTTTTTTTTTTTTAATTGTTTACTTCTAATGCTCGGCTTTGTGACCAACATATTTTTGTTCTTTTTGGCCACAATTTATTGTTCTGAAGCATTCAAATCTGGATCTCTGTATGATTAGGTAACGGCCTCCTAAAAATGCAAGGTTACATTATTAAGACGCCTGCTTACTCGCCTGCCCTTCCTCCAGTCTGTTTGTCTTATCTGTCTGATAATTTGTTCAAGCAGACAAACAAACGGGTTGTTTTTGTCTTTTGTGCTTTTATTTTATTTATTTTTTAAGCACCTCTTCAGACCCGATATGCAGTGCCTGACAGCGTTTAGGAGGCGAACCACATGATTTTTTAAACATTCTCAATAACCATCTAGCAGATTTTTTTTTTTTTGGGGGGGGGGGGGGGAGATCAAACAAAACGGCGACATTTTAAATGAATGACGGTGTATCACCCCTCCCTGCCTCGCTCCTCCATCCCCATTCTACCCCTCCCCCCCACCCCCACCCCCCGCCAATTCCGTGATCGGTAAGGGAGTAGTTTCTTGGAGGTAGGTAATAAATATTAGAAGACTGCAAAACGAGATTGTGTGCCAGCTGACCTTCATTCCTACTCCCACTGTTTTTTAAAAGCATTTCCAGTAATATATATTTAGTAATACTTTGTGTAGTTGAAACATGGAACAGAGAAAACTTATAAACATAATTAATATAGGGCCAGTTGGCTGTTGCATGCCATACATTCTGGGGAATCTTCCCTCCTGAAACGCATTAACCTTCCATTGGCTGTCCATACATAAACTGATCTTCGAGCCTACACACTTGGCGGACGTGTTCTCCAAGACCCACTACATGTAGTGGGTCTTGAGTGTTCCTCTGCAAAAGTACATGCATACTTTGCAGATAAGTTACCGTATTGATTTAATGTTATACATTCTTCATTTTTTTTATTGTTTGATTGTTTAATCTGTTCAATTTTCCTTTTTTTTTTTTCTTGATAAAGTTTCATCATTGAAATATTGAGATTTTTTGTCTCCCCATTTTCTTTCCGTTTCATTGTATCGTTTGGATATTATTTATTACCCGAGGCTTTGCTATGGGCTACAACTGCCAAGTTTCGACTTTGCTTTACGCCTCGCTTTGACCCCATAGTTTTTCCTGTGGTTTTTATATTTCGCCAACAAACTTACCTGATAACTGTACGGGCGACCGTACCGACACCAAGTAGCAAAGTGTTCACAATTATCTGTCAGCCAATTGTAAGTGGCGGGACCCACACGTGACTTTGCTCTTTCAATGATTTCATCGGGTGGTAACGGCCTGGTGAGTCAAATATAGTAGAGAGGAATGAAACACTTGACGGACAAATTTGTGGTGTTTACGTCATATAATATCATCGGGCAATGACATATTGTTGTACGTGCATGTTTGCCTTCTCGAGAAAATTAAGATTGAAATTTGAACGGCAAACGGGCTAAAAGGCATAAAACACATATAATTATCTTGAAAAGTTTTTAACCGATTGGAATAACACTTATACATAATGAAATTAGGAGTGAGAGAACCACTTCAATGACAAAACCTGAAAATAGGCACAGGGCAACATACAACAACATGGCAAATAGCCCTCGATGTAATAATCACTATTTTCCTGTCACTGCGCGCGCGCAGTGTACTGTTATCTTGTCTTGAAAAGGTATTATCTTGTGTTAATAGTTACCAGTACTCCAAAACTGCTATGTCTATCTCAAGTGGTTTAAGCCTTTGAACCCTACTGCCCTCTTACGAGGGCAAAATTTCCGGATACCTCCTCTTTATTGGGCAGAGACCTTTGCCTTCTACAAGACATTTCGGCACTACCGGTGGCCTCGCAGGCTTTTTGTCAAAATCATGATGTGGGGATGCTACATCTTCATACACTTACCTTCACTTTCCTTCCATTACTGTTATGTTTGTTTGCTGTTCTTGTCACCAGCGTACCACATATAACAACTGGCCAATTTTGGCCAGGAGCCCTGGGATATAGGCATTTGAGGGTTAGGCCGCCAGTGTTCAAACGTTTAAATTATGCGGGAACAATGACAATTATAATATGCTCCAGGTAGAAGATTTCTGTCCGTTTATTCTGATTTTCAAAATTTTGATCATAATTTTTGTTGCTCAAGCTCATGAGATCTGCTCTCTGTACAGCCTTTCCTAAGATTTTTTATTAATAAATTATATGAATAAAAAGGAAGTTACAAAATTCATATCCTTAGTTTACATAAAGTTTTGACTTACTTCCATATCTCATCACTGCTATTGTCTTTGTAAGCCTGGCTGTCGTCTACCATATCCCAAAAATTCTGAATGGAAATATGACTTTCATTGCTTATTTTTTTGCCACACTTCTTGCAAGTTTCGCCACAGACCTGTTGTTCTGCCTTTTTGCATGTGCAAATATCATGTACAAACTTGGAGTCCGCTGTCAAATGAATTAACATCCCATGTTCTGTAAAGACGATTTAATCATGTCAAATTCCTGACAAACATAATATAAAAGTGTTCATTTTCAAAATTATATCTATTTTTGGTTTTGCTCGTATCCAGTCAAGATCGTCTCTCGATGCGCCAAATCAAAACACATCAAATTTAACCCATCAGAAGTCTGCTTAACCAGCGTGTGTTTGGGTACATTTTGGGATGTATCATACTTAGCCCAATCAGACACTGCAGAGAGCCTACAATAAAGAGAGCTCTCTCTTCGCCCGGATGCGCGAATCTAGGTCAACAGCTGGTTGTTTAAATTGGCGCGGTATACAAAGCGAACATGGCTCCGGTAAGCGTGAAGTGCCAGTGGTGTTCAGCTGTTAACTGTTCAAATTCCAGACTCAAGAGGCCTGATTTGAGTTTCTTTCGTTTTCCAAAGGACCCTGGAAGGTAAGATATTCATTGTGCTTAATCATTCCCCGCAAATCGCCTTTTAAAACAAAAAATTATACATAAAAGGATGTGAAAAGTGCATCGCCTCATCAGTGTTACCTCAAGTGAACAGTATCACTCTAATGAGGACAGTAGTGGGGTTGCTGATGTAAACTTCGCATACTATAAATCATAACCTTAAGACATTCAAGGAATACTGATTTATGCTGCACATGTTTTAATTTGTGAGTGTGTCTGATGATGAGTCATATCATATCAGCGCCACGGCGAGGAGGAAAGATGGTCAGAAGATAAGTGTAGATATTTAGCCCACTGTGGTAGGATGGGGAAGAATGTGTCTAATCGCCCGTGCACACAGAGAATTAATATAAGGATGTTGTGGTAGATATGGGTTGTCAGCTTGCATGCAGATCAAGATAAGGTAGATCTACATATTGCATTAATGTTATTCCGTTTCACAAGGGCAAGACGATGGGTCATTAACTGCAGACGTGCAGATCTAGATGGAAAGCCAGCGGATGCACTGCACAAGGGAAATGTATTGTGCGAGGAGCATTTTGAGGCATCTTGCTTCAGTACTAAAGCTGTCCATAACAAACGGCTTACTAAGTTGGCAGTGCCGACTATATTCAGTGTGCCAAATCCACCCACAAAAATGACACCCTCAAGGCCTCCTCCAAAAACGAGAGACCCAGCTTAATAACACTGTGTCGTCACCGGTTGTGACAGAAATTAATACACATACAGATCAACCTTCCAACTTGGAAAACACGAAACAAGAAATGACATTCCTCAGGCGGCGTTTAAAGGCTGAGCGCACACGAACGTGACGTTTGCGCAAAAGACTGAATGCTATACAAAAATGTGAGGATCGCGTCCCAGTGCACGAAAATGATCCAGACGTAATTCAGAATTTGCGAGTCATGCTTTCCAAATTTTTGTCACCTCCAGCTCTTGAGTTCGTTATGACCCAAGTCCGTGTTTCGAACGTATGTGTGAAAGGTAGGAGATGGACAAATACAGACAAAAGCTATGCTTTGTCAATATGCCATGCCTATCGCAAGGCTTATAAGCTTCTGCAAAAGCTTTTTAAATTGCCATCGCCACAGACACTGTCCAAAGCTATGAAGAACCTTCACATTAAAGCTGGGATCTGTTCAAACTTGATGCAGCTCTTTCAGATCAAAGTTGCAGCCATGACACCTCAAGAAAGAATATGTGCCATCATTTTAGATGAAATGGCACTGAAATCTTCCCTGTAGTACAATCCGTTGGATGACGAGGTCGAGGGCTTTGAGGACTACGGCCACCTAGGTCGTTCACAAAAACCTGCCAACCAAGCTCTCCTCTTCATGGTTAGAGGTATCTCTGCCAAATGGAAGCAACCTATCGCATACATGCTATCCAGTGGACCGGCGAAAGCAACATTGTTGCTAGATCTCTTAATGGAGACGATCTCCCTCGGACTTGTGCCAAAGCTTGTGATATGTGATCAAGGCAGTAACAATAGGGCAATGTTTAAAAGCTTACAAGTCACACAGCAGAAGCCATATTTCACTTATGACAACCACAAAATCTTTACACTGTAGGATCCACCTCATCTGCTGAAAAGCATTCGAAATAATTTCAAGCTTTACGGCCTCACCGTTGATGGCAGACATATTTCATGGCAACATAAAGTCAAGTTTTACGAAGCAGATTCAAAGTTGCCCATTAGAATGGCCCCCAAATTCACTGCCAGACACATATCAATGCCACCCTTCAGCCACCTCCGCGTCAGTCTTGCTGCCCAGGTTCTAAGCCACAGTGTGGCAGCTGGCATGACCGCCATGGCCACCTTAGGAGGACTAGAACCAGAGGCTGTCCACACTGCTCAGTTTATTGAGAACATTGACCAGCTCTTCAACTGTTTTAACAGTGGCAGTTTAAAGAGTAAAAATGTCATGGGGCATGCCATGTCTCCAACGTCAACCCACATCGCTTTCTTGGAGCAAAAGAGAGACTGGTTGGAAAAAGTAAAATGCAATAATTCAAGTGGGTCACTGCCATGCATAGATGGGTGGAAGCTTGCCATTACTTGTTTAATGCAATTTTGGGAAGAGATGAGAACCAATTATGCATTCCACTTTTTGCTAACAGACCGGCTCAACCAGGATTGTATTGAAAACATGTTTTCTATCATTCGTGGGAAAGGAGGACACAGATACAATCCAGACCCATACCAATTCAGAGCATCTCTTCGACAAGCCATGGTTGATTTGTTGATGACCACCAGCAATCGCCTGAACTGCAAGGATGATTTGGACACCTTTTTATTCTCACTGGACAATATTGCTTCTAAAGGTGCTAACATCACAATCAAAACGCGCTTGCAGCAAGATGTTCCAAAACGCATCCAAAAATTAATGGTGCCGTCTGCAATGCCTTCACTCACACTGGCAGAGAGCAACATCATCACATACATAGCAGGATATTTTGTCACCAAACTTACGCCTCTGGTATGTCCAGCCTGTGTGGACCTTGTCGTGGGTGTGAAGGATCCAGCCTCCGATAAACAGATTTTTGTAGATGCCAAAGGCTTCCAGGATTGTAAGAACGGTGGCCTTCAAGTCCCAAGCCCTGTAATTCACTCTGCAATGGAGGCTATGGAAGAAACATTTCGGCATATCATTCCCGACTCTCTTCATATTACTGGTTTACGGGCCATGCTCATTCGACAGTTGGTGGTGACAGAGAATGTAGATAGACTTGTGTGCACAAGTGAGCATGGATGCGATCTGCAGTTCTACGTCGTAAATCTGTTTGCGAACATCAGGCTTCACCATCACATCAGAGAGAAAAATGAGAAGGTGGCAACAGAAAAGAAAGGTGAAAAGAGACAACGAAAAGCTGTGGTCTTCAGCCACCAGTAGCATGTACAACTTTTAGTTGTACCTTCATGCATAATGGGACCCTGCTGATGGTATGTTTTGCCTTATTATTCTGTTATGCCCATTTTTTCTGTAAGTTACTGCATTTTTATTTTAAAAACATATTGCCGACAATATTCCAACGCTGTTATAGATATTACATACATATAAATTAAATGTGTGGTACGTGTAATAACTTAAAGTATTGTGAGTTGTTGAAGGCCCGAATCGCCAGTCACCATCATAGATTGCTGCCAGTTCATTGATAGTATTAGTCAGAGATATATTAACTAAAAATCTCTGGTATTAGTAGACCCCGCCACTCCTCTGCCGTGAAAGGTACCGCGCTGATTTGTCTCGCAGCCAGCGAGCCTGCGGTACGCGAGCGAATGCACTGTTGGCATGGACCCACGTAAGCAGTTACCGCTCTCTTTATTGTAGGCTCTCTGGACACAGTCAGCTTTTGGCAGACAAGTAGTGCACACTATAATTCCGTATATATATTTCCTTTATAAATCCTGGAAGACCCAATCAATCATAGTAAGCCCCGTCAGACCAAGGAGCTTACTGAACACACTAGAGTCAGAACTCCCACGGTGCGCATGGTTCACGAAGTATACCGAATTGAAAGCTAAACATGGCGGACTATTTGGGGCAAGCTGTGCGTGTTCACTTCTATACGAATGGAAAGGGAGCAAAGGCCAGCTTTGTTTTGCGGTGATTGTGTGGCAGAACGATGGTGCGAGAGTCAAGCTTGCGGCGGCTAGTTCTGGGGGCTTGAATTTCCAAAGGAAATCCGTTGAAAAATAAAAACAAGCCGCGTCCACAACCCTCCCCGCTTCTCCGATAAAGACGACAATATCAAGTAAAAACAAAGTAGTAATAACATCATTGCCATGGACTGAGCTCTTGATTCTGTTACCTGACCCATGGAAGCATATGAAAGTGCGCCTACAAATTTGTGGCTAGCTAAATTGGCAGTATCATTAAAACGGGTAGATGAAAACCGTTGAAACTTTGCATGAGGTACTTTTTCTATTTGCCCTAGCAGAAAACTATTTTTCAGTGTCGATTTACGTAGAATAAGCAAAATTATTTCATACGAGTATTTATTTTATCAAGGCAGACGGTCTTTTCAAATCTTAAAGGCTTTACAAGAGATGACGTCATAAGCATGACTTCAATTCTTCACCGCGTAAAAGAGAATACAATTTTTGCACTTTATTGACACAACCTAATACAGCCTTGACATCCTTGACATCCCTCAGCATACTTCCAAAAGTGGAGGCCTGCAAAAGCTTGGTATTTAACATATTTCGTGCCTTCTTTACTACCTAGGAACCAACATAGAAACTGACAGACTGGGTCAAACTTTCAAGGGGTCATTGATGAAATCAAGACTCGCTCCAGTCGATGCATTGCTGTCGCTTTGATCCAATAAAAACGCCGCCACTTGGTGGCTGTGGTGCTAGCAATTTGGAAAACTGCGTCATTTTGAATCCTTTCGGTTCCATCATATTATTGTTTGTGAGCTCCTAATAGACGCCTGCTTGCCAGTGAAACGTAAACTCTGATCCTTTCACTCATCTGTTGTTGCATTCGTAGACCCAGCGACTTTGGACTATCTTGATGATAATGTAGTTGAAATCGCAAAAAACAAGGGTGAAAATGAAAGGAACGGTGTCACGGTCGCAAGCAAATAAGTCACAGGCAAAGAACTTATTGAAAAAACAATAAGCTCTTTGTAACGAAATGCCGTGTAATGACCATCCACCTGCCCGTTCGATCGGTCCACATTCCTGTTCTATTGTTCCAATTTATGTCTCAGGCTACCGGTGGGTAGAACAATTATCCCTGACCCGTCCACCTACTAGCCCAGCGTCCCAGTTTGGCCACGGTGGAATCTTTGTGCACGTTTTTATGGCTCACGAATTTGAGCTAGGTAGAGCCTCCCAGTTTTCCCCTTTGCAATTTTCTGTAATTTTGAGTTTCTGTAATATATTCCAGAGCAAATCTGGAGTGGTCAGTCCGCTTGCGAGACTCGCTGCGAGGTCCTGCTCGTGCGAAGCAGTGTACCTGCCTGTTATTAGTTCTTATTGTAGAACTCAGGCGTGTATTAACAGTGCCTATAAGTATAAGGCCTGTGTTAAAGTTAGCTCGTGTAGAGCACGTTTATGACTTTCAAGTTCGCGTAGGACTTGGTCATAGTAAATTATTATATTTCTTGCTTTGTCAAAGCATTAAATAAGCTCGGTTAGAGTGGCGTGTGAGTCTAAGCTCAAAGTTAGTTCTTGCAGCGCGGTGCATATGTTGCACATATCTTAAGTTCATAAGGAACTCTAATATTTCCAGTGTTATACTCGCTTCTTGTGGCAGTGTTAGACCTGTAAGTCTCAGCGTGACCAGGCAGGCTTCTGTCCGCGTGTAGTGTATTGTACCCGAATGTGAATTGTGCAGAACAGCGGGAAGGCTAGAGGCCCAATACCTAAAGTGACCATCTATTTTCCAGTAAAGTATCCTGTGCATATTGTTAGGACATTTCATTATTTTGTGTATCCTGTGACGGTGACCAGAGCCTTTAGCTGCATTCTGTACGAGTAGTCAGGACGATTAATCATACAGTAGTTATCTTGTGGATGTGAACAGTGCTTTTGATATATCATTATAATTAATAAATTCAGTCTATACGTGTAGTAAGGGCAGTTGTAAAAGAGTATATCCTGTAGCTGTGACCAGGACATTTTGTGTGTTGACAGTGTAACCTGTAGTGCATTTAGAGAGCATTGTCTTCGTGGATACCAGTTTCTCAAGAGACCAGACATTCTTCGGTCTAGGACCATCACCGTCAAGATTACAGATTCAGGATATAGGACAAGTTTTAGTAACATTTTAGTTAGAGCAATTATTGGAAGAGTGTGTATATAATCTGTGTGGAACTTTCATTAAGTGCAGAGCCGGTGAGATATACATCTACCTTTTTATCTGTGTTTTAGTGTAGCATATTATAATCCATTTTATTGTCATTTCATTGCATTAATCAATCTTTTCTTTCAGGGTAATTAGCTTAGCTGTTGTTACACGCCTCGTCTTTTGATCATTGTCATTATATCTGATTAGAATATTTGTCCATCCTTTCTGTCACCTATTTTTGCTTTCAAAATTGATTAACTGATTTATTTCAAGTTATTTAGACTATTCTACTGACGTACATTAACATTACGCCCCCATCCCACGTGTCCCAATAAAGTTTATTGTGTGTATAACTGTAAAGCACTTGTTTCCATTGGTGTGTTATAGTCCCTCATAGGCCGAAACATCCCAAGATTGCAAACCGCATTTGCAGTATCATTGCCTGCACCTGCGCTTTGTGACACTCTTTGGTTACAGGTCGCAGCAGTCGTTTGCCCCAAACAATTTGCCGGAAGCGATGCTCTTCTGGGCACACGTCTGTGAGCAAATTTCTAAACCCAGTGTGTATTATAACTATAAGCTCTTTGGTTGCATCCCAAATAATGGAGCAAATGTTGTGTAAAATAACTTTTTCTGAAGTGGTTCGCTTATGTGTAATGGGGTGAACCATTACAGGGCTGAGAACATAGCTCATTGTAGTGAAAGGGAGATAAACCCGTTATTTTGATCAGCTGGACCACTAGACGTGGTCAAGGGGAAGTAACCACACAGAAACCATAGATAATCTCCCCTTATTGTTTATCACGCACTGAGATGAGTCATGCAAGTGTTGAGTAACATTGCCAACTGATGTACTCACTGCGCCAATTTTTAAATCATAGTCTTAGCGTGGTCTGTATTGTCCAGGATTGGTCAATTTAAGTGACCATCCCTGGTGCCAGAAGTAGAACCTTGTTATGTATCACTACATTGTAAGTTTTGTTTAGTTTTTTTCTTGTTAAGTAATATTTCCTTAAGATAGTGTATTTGGAACATACACGAGCAAGATGGTGGTCTTTAAAAAATGTTTTTATTTGTTTTAATGTTTTATTAGAATTTGCACTTAGTGAACTGTAAGGAGTGAATGGGTTTCGCGTGTTTGGGTGACGCTTAGATGAAAGCGTGGGTCAGTCAGTTCCACCCAAGTCTTCAAGACAGCAGGACGTGTCATTGTGTCCAGACTAACATAAAAGTAAAAGAAGTTGTATAATTTATATTTCAAGATTTGTGAAGTGCCAGCTCTGATGATGTAGTTCAAGTGTGAATTTATTTGGTTAGTTCACCGCGCCTATCGGTTGGGTTTAATGTCTTGGTTTAATGTCTTGTATGGTTTAATGTCTTGTATGGTTTAATGTCTTGTATGGTTTAATGTCTTGTATGGTTTAATGTCTTGTATGGTTTAATGTCTTGGTTATTGTCTTGGCTTTAATGTCTTGTATTGTTTATTGTCTTGGATTTATTGTGGTTTACTGTATTGTCATGTGTTTATTGTATTGTCATGTGTTTATTGTATTGTGTTTATTATTTGATTTGTTATTTTCTTTTCCTTTTAATAAAATTGTTGTCCTCTCAAAACCTGATAGTTTTGTTTGTATGTTTGACTGTGTAGAGAGCCCCGCTCGTCTCGTCCTGTGTTACATTATTTGGTGTCAGATTAGATTGCTATAGATAGGGAGACAACCGCTCGGTCTACCCGTAACCTGACCAGTGTTACATATGTTATTTATCAGCCTTGCCTGACCAAGTGGCTGATTACGCGACTCATTAAGCCAGAGGTCGTGCATTTATCAGAACTTACCGGTACGTGGACATGAAAAAAGTCTGTTTTCTGGCTTCACTACCGTAAACAAATGGTATGGCCATGTTATGAGATCATCAGGGCTTGCCAAGACATTCCTGCAAGGCACAGTGCAGGGAGGAAGAAGGAGAGGCAGACAGAGGAAGAGATGGGAGGTCAATATCCCAGAATGGACGGGTTTGATGTTGAGCGATACAATCAGGAGGTCAGAAAACCGAGAGGATTAGAGGATGCTGGTTGCCAAATCACCTGTGTCATTCCGAACGGTCCACAGTACTATGGGAGAGAGAGAGAGAGAGAGAGAGAGAGAGAGAGAGAGAGAGAGAGAGAGAGGGAGAAAGAGAGAGAACCGTATACATCTTAGCATTCTCGTTTCCATACTTGATGTAAAAATGCATGCACTATTATCGTATTAATCTTCCACCTTCTCTCCCCCACGTCTCAACAGATTCTTGCCCCAAACAATATGGCTGAAATTGACACACTTTAGAGAGCAGAATTCTGATTCTAGTGCGCATTATAAACTTTTGGGTCAGACACAGTCAGGTGCTGGCAGACAAGAAGTGCACCCCATAATTACCGATATATTTTCTCAGTAGGCTAAATCCGGGAAGACCCTATCATACTAAACGCAGCCAGACACAGTCAGCTTCTGCCATTATATCTTTGGCGTGCATATTGCTGGCAGAAGCTGACTGCGTCTGACCGGGCTTTGTATGAGACCTCCCAAAATCTACCCAAACAGGTTGGTTAAGCAGACTACTGATGGGCTGAGTTTGATGTGTTTTGATTTGGCGGTTCAAAAGATTATCTTGATTGGATATGAGCAAAACCGTTACTCTTCCGTTTGCCACATTTTTTCTTGATAGTAAGAAATATTCCGTCTCTTACCCAGATCTAAGTTTGAGTTAGTTCAGGTAATATCATAATATGCATTGTACGGGTCGTTCGCTATCAAAACTCCATAACTTGTACATTCATAATGCAAAGTTTCTTCTTACTGTCACGACCTTAGTTCTTGTTTGTTCTAACTCTATTTCCTGAAAACACTGGAAATCTTCTAGTGCGTAAAAGAGGTATACCAAATACACACTTTGACACTTGTTTTAAATAGGTTGTGGCACATATCAAGCTTTTTCATAGTTTCGATTTATTCTCATTAATTTTCTTACCGTGATACTATAGCTGCAAACGTTTAATGTCGAATTTCTCAGTTATGCAAAATGTGGCGTTGGAACAAACAAAAGAACTATGGCCGACAATCCTGATATTTACGGGAAAAAAGAAATACAAAAAAACTTCCTGGGGTTTGTTTTAATAATAATAATAATAATTATTATTATTATATTTTTGTTTTACTTACCATAATAAACTGCCCAATGAAAGAACCAGCCCCTGCGAAACTTGACGAGGTCACCTTTGCGTAATACCCTCAGCAATTCTTCATTCTCCTTGAGCACTTCTTGTGAACCAGACCATTTTGAGCCTTTTTTTTTACATGAAATATTTTTTGAGACCTGAAAGGAAGCACACATACTTCTTGTCTCTGCTTTTCTACAGTTCTTGTCAAATAACTGATGCGTCACCGGCTCTGCGTACAAGGGGGGACGTTGTCATTCGTTAGGTAAAACCGGAAGGAGTACACGCCTTTCCCTGAGAAACAAACGAATGCGCCAACTTACTCGGAAAAGAGCGACATCGCCGAAAAAAGAATATGCACTGTATACAATGCTGTAGGCAACGTGATCGAAGCCGTGCACACCGCAGTCTGATGTGTGCTAGGTCAGTCCACAAAGCCATACGATACACAGCATCACCTTCTCTCTAAAAATGTAACTACTTAGTTTGGGCATGTTGGCGGGTCTGGGTGACAGATTTATTGGGCAGATAATGACCCAACACCCTGTGCCTAGCTCTTTCATTCTCCGCCGAGTACACGCTTTTCCCTGAGAAACAAACGAATGCGCCCGTTTACTCGGAAAAAGAGCGTCATCTCCAGGAATAGAATCTGCGTGGGCTATGGGTAACGTGACCGCAGAAGTGCGCACCGCGGTCTGATGTGATCTAGGTCAGACGATGAAGCCATGTAATATCTTGTTAAACGTCCAGTCTCCTACCACGAATCCATTGCTGGAAAAAGAAATTAATCATATCCAAACAAAATTACAATTTGAAATTTAAAGTTGAAAGAGGACCATCCCCCATCCAAATCTAAGATTTGAATAAAACTGAGAGGCGATCACTTCATCTTCTATCCTGGAATACAGATGACAATAAACAATGACGGACACGGTTATGTGTACTAGGTCCAGATTTCATACAGTCATACACGAACGGAACGAACGAACGAATGAACGAACGAACGAACACGCACGCATGCACGCACGACGCACACACACACACACACACACACACACATCAATAATATTTATTTTCACTGAATACATGTCAACATGTACAGATACAATGTACAAATATATTATATCTTACATACGTACCTACATACATACATATCAAATGTGGTTATTTCCTTTAGCTTAAATACATGTCAAATGAACCCGTACAATATCTTACTGGAAAAACAATACATCACATTGTACAGAAGCGGAAATAGGCCTACTTGCTATGGTCCCTTTCATTCTTGCCCTCCAAATCTCCTTCTCTGGTGAATATTAGAGTTAATACAATATGGTTTCACTTCATGCTAGACTCCCTCTATCGTACTTTCTTGCTCTCAGCTTCCACACATTAAAGGAGCCTATGCCATTGCCAACTGCAGTATTTTGCTATAAATTTTGATTCGATGTTACTGAGGCCAACTTTACATTGTTCACTTTTTACTCGCTTGTGGGCATGACCTAGTGAACCAAAGATCAAAAAGATTGTTTCACAGTGGTATCCTAGTGAATTAATTTCAAGACACAAGGGATAGTAATAATAGTACCAAATTTTGTCTGATAGCACCCGTCAATGAAGGCATCGAATGGAATAGATATTTCAACAAGTTTTACTGCCCTAGTAACTGGGTCCATAGCTGTGACATACATACATACGCACATACATATCAAATTTGTTTATTTCCATTAAATACACGTCAAATGAACCCGTACAATATCTTATTGGAAAAACAATACTTCACATTGTACAGAAGCGGAAATACATGCTATGGTCCCTTTCATTCTTGCCCTCCAAATCTTCTTCTCTTGTAAAATATTAGAGTTAATACAATATTGTTTCACTTTATGCTAGACTACCTCTGTCGTACTTTCTTGCTCTCTGCTTCCATACATTAAAAGAGCCAATGTCACTGCTAACACTGCAGTATTTTCCTATAAATTTTGCTTCGATGTTACTGAGGCCAAGTTTACATAGTTCACTTTTTACTCTCTTGTGACATGACCTATTAAACCAAAGATCAAAAGAATTATTTCACAATGATATCCTAGTGAATTAATTTCCAGACACAAGGGATAGTATTTATTAAATTTCGACTGATAGCACCTGTCAATGAAGGCATCGAATGGAATAGATATTTCAACAAGTTTTACTGCCTTATTAACTGGGTCTATGATTGTGATATCCGGTCTGTTTTGTGAGTGGTTGAAGGATGTGTTACCAGACTGAAAAATTGCTGGCGTGAGTGGCGTATCCATGAGGACAATTTTATTGTTGGTGCTGTTTCCTTTAATTTTGTTTGTTATAAAGTTAACAGTTCTGTTGTGCATCCATTTAAAATATGTGAGGCAGTTTTTGTAGGATGGTTACAAAGTTTACATTTTTTGGAATACACATACATACATACATATACACATACATACATACATACATACATACATACATACATACATACATACATACATACATACATACATACATACATATCAATATCTTTATTTCTCTATAATACATTACAAGTAATGTAACATCATAGAAAAATGATGATGAGAAATACATCAAAATGGATTATAGCATGCTGGATGCAGGTAAACAGGAAACAAGATTCATGAAGAATATTGAAATAATGATACAAAGGGTAATGACACAGTACATAGATTATAGAGGATGGAATTTACAACGGCGTTTCCATATATGTGATGGGATGAGAATATTGCACTATTGCTTAAGTATTTGCAGAGACCCCTGATTTCATATTTTCTGATATTTAGTTGGAACAATCCTTTAGAAAAATTTTTATGAATGTGGCCCAGACTGCCAACAATCAAAACAATTACACGGGTGTTAAAGCCCATTTTGTTTATCTCCATACTGAGGGGGAAATATTTATTAAATTTATTTTGGTAGCAGTTTTCAATATGGGCATCAAAACAGACTGCAACCTCTACAAGCCATACTCTTTTGTGTTCACGATCAACAATTGTAATATCAGGCCTGTTGGCAGTGGTGTCAAAATTTTCTTGGGTGTTATCAAAATAAGCTGGCCTTAAAGGTGTGTCTTTTTTCAGTGAGACATGCGTGTTCCTTTTGTACACATCACTTACTTTCTCAAAGATCTTATTGACAACTTTGTTGTGTCTTTGCTGGTAAAGCGGCTTCAGTTTTTTACATCCATTAAAAACATGGGATACTGTCTCAGCATAGAAATTACGAAGTTTACATGTTTTTGAATAACTGTTTGGATAGTATGTGTGCAAAAGACTCTCACATTCAAGCACTTGCACCCTCCCTTTCACACAAAACGTTCGTACTTTATCACTTATTTTGTGGTTGGTTAAAAAGTTACAAGATACAGTGTAGTCAATGTTGTTCCCATTTTCTCTAATTATTCTTCCTTGTGATTTCAAACTTTTCAGTTTTTCAACAACATTATTTAGTTTCACATTTTTATAACATTTTTGAAATTTCACATGATCATGAAAAGAAAAATGAACATCATCATCAACCTCGACATTGTTAGATTCCTGTAGTTCAATTTTTTCTCTGGCACACACCTCCTGGAGGTTGACCCAATTTGATTTTGACCAGTTGACCTTGCTTTTCTTATTAAGTTGACCATTTTCTTTTAGTTCATATCCTGCAAAATTTATATTTTCTCCATCACTCTCTACTTTTGACACTTTTCTTTTAGTCATATGCAAATCAAGTGACTGGGTCGCAGCATTTTTGACTAAAACATCATCATTATTCAACATTTCTAGGTGAAAGGCAAGGTGTTTAGCGTGGTATAAAATGGCAGGATTAGGAACTCCGAGACCCCCTTGGGCTCGTGGACTGAAAAAGAAATTTCTAGATGTAGATTCATTTAGACCCAACCATGTTCTAACATTGTTTACAATTTCATCTTCGATCTCCTTTAGGTGTTTTTCAGTAAAGATTAAATTAGAAAAGTAGAATAGCACAGGGCTAATACACATGGGGCTCAATAGCTGGAGTTACATACATACATACATACATACATACATACATACATACATACATACATACATACATACATACATAATAGTTCGTCCATCAGGTATGATGATGACCTTAACAACACCAGAGGAATAAAGAACAGAAATTGTTGAGAATTTCAACACATGGACAATAAAGAGAACTAAAGGACACAGAGGACAGAATGGAAAGACTGTTCTTTCATGACTTATGGCTTCTCATGTGACTGATAAGTCCTATTTTTGCCCTGCAGACCCTTCCGCATAAATGACAAGAGTGCTCCGTTGGTTCAGTACCACTGGGCCTTTTCTTGCGCCGTTCTCTTTTTTTGATAGCCTGCTGGACTCTGTCAGCTTCCCATGCTTTACTGCCTCTGGTAAGGGCCGCCCTCCAATTTGCACGATCAAGCGAGAGCTTTTCCCACTCACTCACATCAATGGCAAAGGCCTTCACTGATTGCTTGAGAGTGTCTTTGTAACGTCTCTTTGGGGCCCCAACATTCCTCGTTCCATTGGAGAGCTCAGAGAAGAAGATTTGCTTAGGGAGTCTGGAGTCGGGCATTCTGACAACATGTCCTGCCCAACGTAGCTGAATTTTTTTCAGGTGGCAGAAGATGCTCAATTCCTTGGCACGATTGAGGACCTCAGTGTCTGGAATTTTATCCTGCCATTTGATCCTTAGGATCTTTCTAAGGCAGGCCAGATGAAAGTGATTTAGCTTTCTGGCATGCGATTGGTACACTGTCCAGGTTTCAGCCCCATAGAGTAGGGTGGGAAGGACCACAGCATTGTACACTTTCAGCTTAGTGTCTGTGCGAATGCCGGCAACATCCCACACTCTCTTTCGAAGCCTGCCAAATGCAGAGCTGGCTTTGCTGATTCTTGAGAGAATTTCAGTATCAACACGAGCCGCGGAAGACAGTGTACTGCCAAGATAGGTAAAGTTCTCCGACACCTTCAGAAGACTGTCATGGACTTTGATATTTGGGGTCACAGGATACTTGTCGTCTGGAGTAGGCTGATGGAGCACTTCCGTCTTCTCTGTGCTTATTGTGAGGCCAAAGTTGTCACAGGCACTAGAGAACTTATCAACACAGTTTTGCATGCTATCCTCATCGTGTGCCAGAAGTGCACAATCATCAGCAAATAGTAGGTCACAGACTTGAGTACTTTTGGTTTTGGTTTTTGCCTGAAGTCTCCTGAGGTTGAATAGACTGCCATCAGTTCGGTACTTGATGCTAACCCCTTGAGGAGGAGAGCTAAAGGCTTCTTGTAGCATTGCAGAGAACATGATGCTGAACAGAGTTGGGGCTAAGACACAACCCTGTTTTACCCCATTTGTGACAGCAAAGGGCTCTGAAACACTGCCGTTGCTTTTGACTGCAGCTTGCATGCCATCATGAAACTGGCGCACTATTGTGATGAATTCGGGTGGACACCCAAACTTCGCCAAGATTTTCCAGAGGCCTTCACGACACACTGTGTCAAATTCTTTTGTGAGGTCAACAAATGTGATATACAGCGCTTTATTTTGTTCCATGCATTTTTCCTGAATCTGTCTGGCAGCAAAAATCATATACGCCGTTCCCCTCTCTTTACGAAAGCCACATTGGCTCTCGAGAAGCAAGTCATTTGATGAGAGGTGATCAAGAAGGCGATTCAGAAGCATTCTTGCCAATATTTTGCCAGCAATTGAAAGTAGAGAGATTCCCCGATGGTTGTCACAGACTTGGCTGTCCCCTTTGTTTTTGTACAGATGGATGATTGAAGCATCTTTGAAGTCCTGTGGCAGCTTCCCTGCTTTCAACATATGATTGAACAACTCGGTCAACCTTTCAATAAGCTTTTCTCCACCGAAGGCATACACCTCAGCAGGAATTGAATCCACGCCTGGTGATTTGTTAAAGGACATCTGATTTGTGGCAGTTCGGGTCTCATTTGCTGTGAATGGCTTTGCAAGAGCTGCATTAATAGGAGTCTGAGGGAGGCGGTCAATGGACTCAGTATTTATATTTGATGGCCGATTTAGCACACCTCCGAAATGTTCTGCCCAACGCTGAATTATGGCATTCAATTCAACAATGCGTGTTGAACCATCTGACGCAAGAAGTGGCGTAGTGCCAGAGCGGGATGGTCCAAACACAGCTCGGAGGCTCTCAAAGAACTTTCTAGTGTTGTTTGTGTCGGCATATTTCTGAGTTTCTCTTACTCGCTCTTCAAGCCAGTCATTTTTCATTTTCCTCAGCTTCTTCTGGAGTACACCCTTACATGCACGCAGTGCATCAGCTTTTGCTGTGGAAGAGGGGTCACTGCAGTGAGCTTGGATGAGACTATTTTTTTCTTTGATGAGCACTTTGATTTCATTATCATTATCATTGAACCAGTCCTGGTGCTTGCGGACAGGAAAACCAACTGTGCTGCTGGCGCAAGAATGTACAGTCGTATTTAGGTCAGTCCAGCTCTGTTCACTGTTCTCGTTCTCAGGGTCAAAAGTCACGCAATCCAATTTTGAGGAGAGTTCTGATGAGAGCTCGCTCTGTTTCTCAGCTGAGCAGAGTTTTGAAACATTTAGGCGTTTAGGTGGCGCTTTCCCTTGAGGGCGTCTATTGCGCCTCAATGTTAGTCTGAGCTTGCAAACAATGAGTCTGTGGTCAGTTCCACACTCGGCACCACACATCGCCTTTGTTACAAGGACATCCTTTCTGTCAGTCTTCCTCACAATGACATAGTCTATGAGATGCCAATGCTTTGAGCGGGGATGCATCCATGACGTTCTGTTTCTCACGGGGAGACTAAATTTGTGTTGGTAATGAACAGGCCAAATTCAGCGCACAAAGTAAGTAAGCGCAACCCATTGTTATTGCATGAAACAACTCCATGAGGGCCCAAAACATTTGGCCACGCTGAGATTTCGGAGCCAACCCTAGCATTGAAGTCCCCCAAGAGAATCAGCTTATCAGCTGCCGGGACAGAGCATATGACAGATTCTAGATCAGAATAGAACTTGTCTTTGGCTTCATCTGGGTTTGTCATGGTGGGCGCATATGCGCTAATGAGGGTGGCTGACTGGCTTTTCCCAACTGGGATCCTGAGTGTCATTAGCCTGTCATTTATTTCAATTGGCATGGACTGCAAGTTTCTGACAAGGTCATTTTTAATTGCAAACCCAACACCATGCTGTCTCGGTTCGACTGCACCCTTGCCTTTCCAGAAGAAGGTGTATCCACCACTGAGCTCTTTGAGTTGGCCACTATCAGGGAGTCTGGTCTCACTGAGTGCCACTATGTCCAGGTTGTACCTGCTGAGCTCAATGGCAATAAGTGCAGTGCGTCTTTCCGGGTTGTTTGAGTTGTCCTGTAGTGTGCGTATATTCCAGGCTCCTAGCCTGAGTAAGCTGAATTTCTTTTTGTTTCGACCGCAAAAAGGGATCCCCACTGGTCGCGGTATACCAGTCAGGGTGATGTGAAGTGGGCTTTCTTTAGGGCACCTTTTCTAGCCCCTTCCTCAGTTGAGGTGAGCAGTGCTATCCTTAAATAAGGCTGCTCAGCTACTGTGGGTGCTGCCTCCCCACGCCTCCACTTCAATCGACGATGAAGCGACCATAGCCCACAGCCACCAACGTGTAGGTCTGTGCTAACAGCTTCCAGTCTATCCAAACCTGCTGCCACCGCACTCGCCCATCGCCGTTGGAATTTTGAGAGGAAAGAAGACGAGACAAAGATGAAAGAAGACGAGGTGAGTGTTAAGACTGGCGCAAAGAATTTGTTTTTAGTGAGAAAGAGCTGCGCAAACATCAGACTCACTCTCTCGCCTGGACACAACTTATCCAAGTGGCAAGACAGGGTCAAGACGACTGGAAATGTATCCAGGTGCAGGAGGATGCCAGAGGGACAGTCATATTGCCTGACCGGCTGCCTGTAGGCTACTCCACAGCCTCGCAGTCCCAACTGACTAGGGTGAAAGACCCAAACCAAAGAACACCAATACTGGTGGATGCTCTGTGTCACGATATCCAGGCCAGAGTGAGGGTATATTGCCATCTGCCCTATCAATCAACCACTGGCCTGCTGCCGCCAGCTTCGAAGCTGCGTCCGGGAAGTTTGCTCAATTCTTCGTCTGTGATTTAGGCAAACAAGCCTATGACCACACCGCTACCGGGGACCAATGTGAAGGACTCAAGTACTGAGGGTCACATTGTGCCCTAGCATGTGGCCGTTGGGTTAGATGAAACCTCCTCCGCCCTGGCCGTTTGCACCGACAGGTGCACGCAAACTGATACCATGCTAGCGTACCAGTTCATGAAACAGGTTGTAATGGATTACATGTTACCAGTAGCAGATTTTTCTGACCTGACACATACATACATACATACATACATACATACATACATACATACATACATACATACATACATACATACATACATACATACATACATACTTACATACATACATACATACATACTTACATACATACATACATAGGCCTACATACATACATAGCCTACATACATACATACATACATACATACATACATACATACATACATACATACATACATATCAAATTTGTTTATTTCCATTAAATACATGTCAAATGAACCCGTACAATATCTTATTGGAAAAACAATTCTTCACATTTGTACAGAAGCGGAAATACATGCTATGGTCCCTTTCATTCTTGCTCTCCAAATCTTCTTCTCTGGTAAAATAATAGAGTTAATACAATATTATTTCACTTTATGCTAAACTGCTAACACTGCAGTATTTTCCTATAAATTTTGCTTCAATTTTACTGAGGCCAAGTTTACACAGTCCACTTTTTACTCTCTTGTGGACGTGACCTAATGAACCAAAGATCAAAAGAATTATTTCACAATGATATCCTAGTGAATTAATTTCCAGACACAACGGATAGTATTTATCAAATTTAGACTGATAGCACAAGTTTTACCGCCCTAGTAACTGGGTCTATGACTATGATATCCGGTCTGTTTTGTGAGTGGTTGAAGGATGCATTACTGGAGGGAAAAATTGCTGGCGTGAGTGGCGTATCCATAAGGACAATTTTATTGTTGATACTGTTTCCTTTAATTTTGTTTGTTATTAAGTTAACAATTCTGTTGTGTCGCTTCTGATACATGGTCTTGAATTTTGTGCACCCATTTAAAATATGTGAGGCAGTTTCTGTAGGATGGTTACAAAGTTTACATTTCTTGGAATACACATTAGGATAGTAAAGACTCATTAAGCTTTCACATGGAAGTAACTGTAATCGTCCGTTAGTGATAAACGTTCTTATTTTGTCCGGGATGTTGTGGTTTGTCCAGAATGAGTTGGAGAGAGAGTGATCGATATTGGGGGATTCCCGTACAATACGCCCCTGAGATTTCTTGGCTTTCCAATTTTCGGTGATTTCGTTTAGCTGAATTTTTTTGTACGCCGCATAAAATCGTGTGGCATCTTCGATGACAGTTGATATCTCTTCATCTATGTGAAGTTCGAAGGCATATTTGTTGTTTCTGTCGTGTAGCTTTAGGTTCATTCTGGCACACATTTCGTTCAAATGCACCCATGTTGATCTCGTCCAGTTTACTTTAGACTCTTTCGTGATTATACCTTTTTCATTTGTTTTATACCCCGCGAAAGACGTTTCATCAGTCGTCTTTGCAACCTTGCGTTTGTCCATGTGCAGCTTTAGTGATGTTCTCGCTGTTTCTCTAACCTGTGGGTCGTCGCTGTTCAATACTGACAGGTACAATGCTAGGTGTTTCGCGTAGTACATTATACGTGGACTGAGTAGTCCTAGTCCTCCATGTGACTTTTGGTGTAAACATGAAGGCTCTAGTGGCAGAGTTGTTAAGAGCTAGTCATTCCCTAACCATGTTAGCGATGAGATCTTCAAGATGATTAATATCCTTTTCAGGGAAGGTGAGGTTTGGATAGTAGAAGTTCATCTTTTGGTTGCACATTATGTTGACTGCTTCAATTTTTGCACTTGATGGTAGCAGTGTTTTGTCAATGTTACTGAGTGACTTTTCGAAGTCTTTAATCAGTGTCGCTACTTGCTGTTTCTCGGCACTGTTTGTGATGTTGAAGTCAACGCCTAAATAGGTATAACCTCTATGGGTATAATATTGTTCTTTTTCATACATGAGCAATGGGCTGCCTTGTACTGTTATCTGGTTATATCCTGTTGTTGTGTTTCTCTTCCAGTTGTTTCCTGTTCTTTGTCCATGTAAAATGGCACATTTGCGGTGCTTAATTTCCATTCCGTTGGTGTTTGAAAAAGAGTTAGTTTTTAGTGCCATTTCCTTTAGGGCTTCTTCTGTCGTTGCAGTGAAGTTGACATCATCTACATAGCCTTGAACGGGGTTGGGGATGTGCACTATGTCGTAAGAGTGCTCTATCCATCGAAGCCATTTATCTATGCCCTGCTAGAAGGCTATCACTGACCAAGGGCAGCCTTGGATAATTCCTTTACTACGCTTGCTTGATGGGTTGCGTTATTGCACGGGCGGTCATTACTTGGAATGTTGATCCGTTGTATATGTCTCTTGTGATATCTATGAATGGTTTAGGGTATCCCGCTGCGCTCATTTCACTCAGCATAAATTCGTGGTCGATGCTTCCGAAGGCATCTTTTAGGTCGACGAAACCGACGAAAAGTTTTGAGCTTGTATGTAGAAAGTCGGAGATCGTTGTTTTTAAACTAAATACATGTTCTTGTAAACCGTTTCTTGGCATGGATCCTTTTTGCCGAGATGATAATCTTTGTGTTTCTACGATCCATTTTACATGTCGTGCTTGAATTGCTTTTAAGAATATCTTGTATGAGGTCAGCAATAAAGAAATTGGTCGCCAGTCTTCAATGTTCTCTGGCTTACCGTTCTTTTTCGGTACAAGTGTTATTTTCCCGTGCTTCCATTCGGGCGGGACGCGACGGTGGGCGAGGCAAGTGTTGAAAATTGCTCTAAGCACGGGCGTGAGCTTGTTTATGTTTTGTTTGATGGTATCGTATGTGACCCCATCTGCCCCTGGGGAACGTTTAGTTGGTAAACCTTTAATGACTGTCTTAATTTCGTCATCGTTAAATGGGTCGGTCGACGGTACCCAATCGGGATCTGGGGTGATGACATCATTTTGCCATGGTACGTGGTATCTGGATGGCATTAAGGGATCGCTGACAGCGCTCTTTAAAATATTGTTCTATGGTGTCTATATTTATTGTACATACATACATACATATATACATACACACATAGCCTACATACCTACGTACATACATACATACATACATACATACATACATACATACATACATACATACATAAATACATACATACACACATACATACATACACACATACATACATAGCCTACGTACATACATACATACATACATACATACATACATACATATCAAATTTGTTTTATTTCCATTAAATACATGACAAATGTACCCGTACAATATTGTAACAGCTGAGGTTGTTCTAGCACGTTATAGTAGGGGGGAGTTAGTTGATCTAACTACAACCCTTTAGAAAACGAAACTATTACAGCTGTAAAATAAATAAACACGAGATCCGACGATAGATTAAATAATACTAAAGTTTAATAACTGTATAGTGAACAATAAATTACTGGGAAGACACCAGCGAAACTAAATATCTACGCCACACAAAAGGAATCTCACTTACTCACCCCCCCAACCACTCACACAGGTCCATATATATAAACATTTCTACAGAAAGTTCCCGAAATAAACGTTACCTTTGCCCTCGCACAAACTAACCAATCACGTATCAATACGTTATCAGGTTACATCACTCAAGGCCAAATCTGGCGTAAACATCCTTATCCACAATGTTATCGAATGTTCGGGAACATACTAATATTTACTGAACGAGTCAAAACACCTGACAACAAGCGGGCGAGAAAAAAACTACTCACTAGGAAAAGAAGGTCAGGTCACGGAGTACAGTACACTCTGGCGGTTGTCAACAATAAAATGAAAACAGAAATGAACACATGCTCACCAGTGTAACAATAAAACGGGGGAGGGCAAGGGATAGCTTGCAGATGCTACACAACTCCCCAATTTAAGTTGAATATTTTTCAACTCCAAAACATTATTCAGCGTCTGCAATACCTTGAAATAACAATCTTACAGCACTCCCAATCTCACAAAGGTAGTTGCTAATTCTATTACAATTATTAACAATTTCAGTGCCTTCCCAAATTTCATCGCAAATACAATACAATGCAATATAACACAAACACTGCTTGCTCGCAGTCCCCATTTGGGTTACATTTTCCAAAAATTACACCAAGTTCCATTGGTAACAAATATGACATATCATAAAATCAAAATGTGACCAACACATCATGACTATCAGCCATCAATTCAATATTCAGTCACAGATGAATTATGTCCCCAATTACAGTACAATACTGCCGTCCTAGAAATTCATCTAGTAGGCAAAACTATGGGTTACAATACATTTCACTAATAGCGTACTACTTTTAAAATATTCTGCTCAGGAAATCAGCACATACATTTTCTCTGCCTTTTACGTAGTGAATCCTGAATCGATAAGACTGTAAAAATAAACTCCATCGTAATAACTTTGGACTATCAAATTTGGCAGAGTTCAAAAACTCTAATGACCGATGGTCAGTTTGGAGCACAAACTCCTTTCCATACAAATACAAAGTAAACTTTTTTACAGCCCAAACGATGGCTAGGCATTCTCGCTCTGAGACTGAATATTTCGTCTCACGAGGCAATAGCTTACGACTGGCATATGCCACAGGATATAACTTTCCCTCATATTCCTGCATAAGAGCAGCACCCAACCCGCGATCTGATGCATCAGTTGCTAGAACAAATTCTTTTGAAAAATCTGGCAAACATAACACGGGTTTGGAAACAATGGCATTCTTCAAAGAAGTGTACGCTTTCTCCTGCGTTTCATCCTGTCACAAATCCCAGACTGGGAGATGCAATATTATTAACAGGACAACAATTTCGAACGAACAAGTATACACTTAACAGAACAACCCATCAGACTCACACATTTATTAAACATAATTATACAGATAATAGCGCAATTACATACATTATATTATTCACTTCAACTGCCGTACAACGGCCTTCTCCCTTACGCCTACTTCCTCGGGTCCACAACCCGGTAGTTACTTTCTAAAGACACTTCGGTCTCAGCTTCTCCTCTCCATGTCTTACTAGCAAGCACTTTAACAATTCACTGGCACCGCCGTCTTAACATTCCAATAACACCTCAACATGGCAATAGCATATTAGCATTTCATATCGTACATCAACATGGCACATTCACACTCAAAGATACATCCCTGTCTGTGGCCAGACTGCCACGACTCATGTGCATCTACTGTCCTGCACTGACAGCTTCACTCTCGGCCTATGTGTGGCCTTCGGCCCTATGCTGGCCTATTCCCCGTGCTCACCGAGGCGGCTCTTCGGCCCGTCCCCGACACCTACAAGAATAACATTACATTGGTATAATAATCCCATACCACTTCTATTCACTTCACCCCTCTTTACATCTCATGAAGCGTACACACAATAGTTCACATTTCACTCACCACTTCTTACGGTAACACACCTCCCCCTTAGTACACCATACTCACTCGCGCTACAAATCCATGAACTCCACTTTCATCTATCGCTCATGGCGCACATTGCTATATACAGTATCAAGGACTTCCACATTCCTCACCTATACTTATTTACATCATGGTCATAGACGAATATAATACATCAATCATAATTATCAATCAACGTTCCACCTACCAGTCATCACTGGAAAAACACTCTCATTAGTCTTCCGACTGCTCCCCTTATGTTCGCCCTCGGGGCTTTCTCTTGCGTCCGCTCTCTAGGACGTTCTAACTTGCAGTGATAGTACTACAGCGCTATCGCCTCATTCAGACGCCCCCCCCCCCCTCACTCACAACACGCACGCTTTCCTTACCCCGTGGCTCGTGGGTTAACTTAGTTCAAACTCTCTCTCGTAACTACTGATACTCGCTCACTCGCACGTGACACATCCCACTGAACTATATTGGGCTGACCCTTTCTAAGTAAATCAGACAATGGTGCTGCAATCGCTGCAAAGTTAGGTACAAATTCTTGGTAATATCCCACCAGTCCTAAAAATGCTTTCACTTCCTTTTTAGTGGTGGGTCTGGGTGCATCCCGCACCTTACACACATTTTCTTCTAACAAGCCAATCATACCCTTTCCCACTGAGTGTCCAACAAAGTCCACTTCAGACGTTCCAATCAGGCACTTGGATGGTCTTGCAGTTAATCCAGCTTGGTCCATCCTCTGCAGCAAGTCCTTGAGAGTCTTCACATGCTCGTCGAATGTCTCTGTATGAATCAGCAGGTCGTCCACATATGCTGTCACATTGTTCATTCCACGGATCAATGGCTTTACGATCCTGTTCAGCGTGGCTCCTGAGTTCATCATCCCAAAAGGCATCCGAGTGAATTCATAGTGTTCGCCCATGGTGACGAACGCCGTCTTGGGAATGTCTTGCTCTCGAACTTTCACTTGCCAGTATCCCTTGCTCAGGTCAATCCGAGAGAATAATTTTCCTCTCGAGAGACCCTGAAACACTTCTAATGGCGCTGCTGTCGGATGAGGGTCGAATACTGTGATCTTGTTTAACCTCCTGTAGTCGATGCAGACTCGGTTGGATCCGTCCTTCTTCTTGACGACAACAATAGGTGAAGCATAAGCTGATGAGCTCCTTCGAATGATGCCCAGCCGTTCCATGGTGCTAAGCTCCTCCTTCAATGAGTCGCGCATAGCGTAGGGCACCGGGTATGGTCGTTGACGAACTGGTACTTCTGTCGTCAGGTCGATGCGATGTTCACCCAACTGACAGCATCCAGGGAGATTGGTGAAGACGTGTTGGTAATCCTTCACCACATCGCCGAGTTGTTGACGTTGTTCCGGCATCAGCTGCGTTCCATATTGGACATCTTCGTAGCCTTCCTTCTGGTCCCAGCTCCCTAGGTCGGCAAGGTCCTCCGTCGTTCCACCGTTGTCGCCTTCCAGGTCGCAGTCCTCGATCACTGTCATGCCAGCTGACTCCACGGGTTGACTCTTGTCTATCAGGTCGTCCTCTGCCAGTACAGTCTCAGCACTATCACCGCCGCCGTCCTTTATGGCGTTGACATGTTCAGGCGTGGTATCTCTCCTACTGTTGTCCATCCCACACATCTCGGTCACAATAGGTCTCGGTTCCATTGCCACTGCTGCTGCTTTTGACGTCCTTGGAATGTATCTCTTGAGGAGGTTGGCGTGCAAGGTCTTTTCTTTGGCACCCATCTTGACTCTATAGTCGTTAACACCGACAACTGAGACTACCTTATATGGTCCCTTCCATTGGACTAGGAGCTTGTTAGTATTCGTCGGCAGTAACACCAACACTTCATCTCCGGGGCGGAACTTCCTCTCTCTCGCCTTCCGGTCGTAGTAGGTCTTCTGTCTACCTTGAGCCTTGGAGAGTTCGTCCGTCGCTAGCTTCCATGTGTCCTCCAGCCTCTCACGTAGTTCCATGACGTACTGGTAACTGGTCTTCGTTTCCGGCTCCTCTACGTCCTTGGTCCATAGTTGACGTAAGATGTGCATCGGTCCTCTCACAGTTCTCCCATACAGCAACTCGAATGGGGCAAACTTGGTCGACTCTTGAGGAACTTCACGATATGCGAAGAGCAGCGGGTTGATGTATCTGTGCCACTGCTTGGGTTGCTCTGCGCACAGTCGTCTCACTGTTTTCTTCAGCGTGCCGTTGAATCGCTCCACCAACCCGTTGCACATAGGGTGGCAGACTGTAGTGGTCGACTGTCGAATTCCCAGTAGTCTATTCGTTTCCTTCATGACATCTGACATAAACTGGGTCCCTTGGTCGGACAAGATCTCTTCGGGCACACCCAAACGGCTGCAGATGTTCACTAAGGCTTCTGCTACCGTTTCTGCATCGATCTTCTTCAAGGGTGTGGCTTCAGGGTAACTAGTAGCGTAGTCTATGTATACCAGGATATACCGATGTCCACCTTCGCTTGGGGGGTCGATAGGTCCTACTAAGTCCACGGCCACTCTCCTAAACGGTACGTCCACTACTGGCATACTCTGCAGGTGCACCTTTGGTGTCGCTCCTTTGTTCACTGTCCTCTGGCATATGTCGCATGAGCGGCAGTATCTCGCGACGTCACCTTCGATTCCAGGCCAATAAAAATTGCTAATAACTCTGTCTTTGGTTTTCTTCACGCCGAGGTGTCCTCCGACGATCGAGTCGTGGGCAACACTCAGTACATAGTCCCTCAGTTTCTCGGGTAGTACCACTTGTCTCGTAATCGTAGCCTGTCTTACGTCCCTATAAATCCGGTACAGTACACCTCCGTGTCTCTCGAAGTGTACGGACTTATTGCCTCTGTTGGTCGGAATTTTCTTCTGCCCCAACTTCTTGAGGTCTTCGTCTTCTTCCTGGAGTCGGATGAGTTCCTTCCTATCCACTCCCGCGTGCCGTTCTGCCCTCGGCACCCTCAGCGACGTAGACTGGTCCTTCCTCTTCTCCTGGGCCCTCGTGGTCACCGCTCCTACCATCACCTCAGTATCAGGGTCGTACGGGTCCTTCGCTCCGTCCACGTTCCCGACTACTAGGTCGCAGATGGTCTCCGGGAGACACAGTGCCGTCACTCTGCCCGTCAGGTAAGGCGTTCTCACGTCGATAACGGCTTCCTCCGCCGCTAGCAAGGAGTTATCGATCCTCGCGATAAGTTTCTTCCCACCGGTGAGCTGTCCGTCGTCCACCAGTGCTCGCCGCACCACTACACCTTCACAGCCGGTATCTCTTAGGACATCTACCGCTCGATTTCCAATCAAGCCCTTCATCACTGGTAACTTCAGTTTCTCCACGGTCCTTCCGTCACTGCATCCTCCGCAAGTAACAGGCACCGCTAACTGTAGCTTCCCGTCCTTCATTACCGCTTGAACGTTGATGCTGGTGTCAGCCGTCGTCGCATCCTGTCTCGACGACTCGTCCGCCGCTATAACTACGGCCGCTGCCGCCTTGTTCGGCTTGCCTTGCCCCGTATCCTTCTGGGCTGGACACATTCTCCGAACGTGGCCTGGCTTTCCACAAAGGTAACATCTGAACTCACCTTTGTCTTTTGTCCTAGCACGACACTCCCTCGCCTTATGTCCCGGCCTCTGGCACCTATGGCAGACCTGTGGGCTTCTGTCTCCGTTGGGTCTCCGTCGCACTGGCCGGCTCTGCAGTCTGGCGCTCCCTCTGAGTGTCCGGTTCCTCGCTACCAGGAACGCCTCCGCTGAGTCTGCGACGTCCTGTAGCGTCTTTGGCTTCCTCTCCCTCACATGGGTCGCAAGGTCTGGTGGGCAAGCATCCATAAACTGCTCTCTTACGAACAGATCTCTCACTCCTTCGTAGGTCTCCTCCGTCTTCGACAGCTTTATCCACCTCTCTAGATAGGTCTTGATCCTGGTCAAAAACATTCCAACATCTTCTCCATCTTCAGGCTTACCTTGTCTGAACATGAGTCTGTATCCGTCCTCTGACAGGTTGTACCTCTTCTGCAACGCTTCCTTGACCTTGTCGTAGTCCTTGGCTTCGTCGATCGGCAGTCTGCAGAAGCACTCCAAAGCTCTCCCGGTCAGCAGGGCAGACAGTGATGTCGTCCAGGTGGATCTGGGCCATTCAGCTGTCTCGGCAAACCTCTCAAACCGCAGCAACCAGCTATCCAGATCGTCCTTCTTGTCCTGAAATGCAGGTAGCTTGGGTCTCTTAAAACTGGCGTGGTCGTCGGTCTTCTGCGCCGAGTCGTTGCCTCCACGTTCCTGGCGCATCCTCTCTATCTCCAACTCGTGGTTCATCTTTTCCCTTTCCAGCTGTCGTTCAGCCTCCTTCTCCTGTCGTTCAGCCTCCTTCTCCCGAGCCTGTCGTTCAGCCTCCTTTTCCTGTCGTTGAGCCTCCAGCTGTCTTTCTCTTTCTAGGCCTTCACGGAGGTAGTCCCGTCTCTCCTTCCCAGCGAGCTCCAAGGCGTCTGCTTCCTGGCTAAGCCTTCCAATAACCTCCGACATGTAGATAGCTTGTCGATGATATTCTACAATAAACTATGTAAATAAATCTAGTAATTTTGATCTGGTCCGCTCGAATCTGGTCGGATCCCGGACGAGCCCCCAATATGTAACAGCTGAGGTTGTTCTAGCACGTTATAGTAGGGGGGAGTTAGTTGATCTAACTACAACCCTTCAGAAAACGAAACTATTACAGCTGTAAAATAAATAAACACGAGATCCGACGATAGATTAAATAATACTAAAGTTTAATAACTGTATAGTGAACAATAAATTACTGGGAAGACACCAGCGAAACTAAATATCTACGCCACACAAAAGGAAACTCACTTACTCACCCCCCCAACCACTCACACAGGTCCATATATATAAACATTTCTACAGAAAGTTCCCGAAATAAACGTTACCTTTGCCCTCGCACAAACTAACCAATCACGTATCAATACGTTATCAGGTTACATCACTCAAGGCCAAATCTGGCGTAAACATCCTTATCCACAATGTTATCGAATGTTCGGGAACATACTAATATTTACTGAACGAGTCAAAACACCTGACAACAAGCGGGCGAGAAAAAAACTACTCACTAGGAAAAGAAGGTCAGGTCACGGAGTACAGTACACTCTGGCGGTTGTCAACAATAAAATGAAAACAGAAATGAACACATGCTCACCAGTGTAACAATAAAACGGGGGAGGGCAAGGGATAGCTTGCAGATGCTACAAATATCTTATTGGAAAAACAATACTTCACATTGTACAGAAGCGGAAATATGCTATGATCCCTTTCATTCTTGCCCTCCAAATATACATATGTGTATACATACATAGCCTACATACATACATACATACATACATACATACACACTTACATGCATGCATGTATTGGAGTGAGAGAACCACTTTCATGAAAAAACCTCAAAATCGGCAAATTGTCACTTACAACAATATGACAAACACCCCTCCATATGTGTATACATGTATAATGAAGCCTAAGTGACGAACCTCGATTTGAGAGACGATGTTCCCAACACTAAGACATTAAAAGTTACCGGCCCATTAAGATGCAAGTTGGATATTGTTATTTACTTACTGCAATAGAAAAACAAAGAGTATACAGTAGCTTTCAGGTTACGACCTCCACTTCCTGTTTCCTCCTCATGAATTATTATTGGCCGGAGGCATAGGTCAAGGTCTAGTTTTGCAAGTACATACGTGTGAAACTGAACGCCATCACTGACTCTCTCCTCGTTTTCCATAGTCCTACCAGAGCCGTACGATTGTCAAAGTACCACCCCCACTCCCCCATACACACCCACCCCCGCGGCCGCCCGCCTAAATTTCACTGGAAATCGACCTTCAGAGGCAAACCTAGACTACACATTTCTGAGGCCCTGAAGCTTGAACTGTTATGGGGCCCCTTCACAACCAGCAACAACAGGGCAAAATCCTACAAAAGGGGCCCTGAAGCTTAAGGGGGGGGGGGCGGTCCTGAGAGTGATTTTCTAAACTATTCAATTAAGGCATTTTTAAGTTTGATATTTAGATTCAGCATGACCAAATTAGAGGAAGGAAATCGCAGAAATTATTTTTTTTCATTTGGTTGCCATGGAAACGCCGCCATATTGAATTTTGCACCCCGAAAAGTGCGTTTTTTCAAAAGTCTAAGGCTTCTGTGTTTTTTAATGAAATCGTTTCAAATTTTATACACATGTACTATGGCCTAATGTGACTACCCGTAAGTATCAGTTTTTCAGAATATGCAATTGTTTTTTTTTCACAAATTTTTGAATGTTGCATTCAGCAAAATTGATTTTTTTCACATTTTTCTATCACTCTCATATCATTTTCTCAAAAAGTATATAAGATAAAGAAAAAATGATACTTAGCGTTATTTTACATACATTGAAAAAGATCCGTGCCAAATTTCAAGTAAATCTGTCCATAAATAAAAAAGCCTTAGGGAAAAATGTTCTCAAAAAGTATATTTCGAGAAAATCGAAATTATGTCTCTGGTTATACCATCAATAGGTGTTTCGAACACTGGCCGAGATATGTATGCACGATCTAGTTCTTGTTAGTTGGAACTCCACTTTTTTTCTGCACAGCTGAGAAATTCCAGGAAAATTGTTTGCGGCATTAATTATTATGAGAAGTAGTTCCGATAAACTGGAACTGAAGAATTCCAGGAAAATCGTTTGCGGTATTAGTTATTATGAGAAGGAGTTGAGATAAACTGGAGCTGTGGGAACTGTGATATTGCTTGATAAGTACCAGAACGCATTTTCAATAATGTCAACGTATGCATTTGTTATACCTTTTCTATGTACTGAAAAATCTCCAGGTTTTTTTTTTCAGAAAATGGAGATGGAACAAACAAGAACTAAGGTTGCGATATTGCTGGGTGTGTTTGTCGTGAATGAAATTCCTGTGCGATAACTTTTGACACTATTGTAGGCCTAGGTCAAATTCCCTGTTTAACATCATTTTTTGTTTACAGATTGGCATGTGCTCCGTCTTTCTGGCGTTTGGTTTTTGTAGGACTAATCTTTTATTTTGGTCATCACGAAACAGAAATCAAACAACAAGAGGTTCAACGCAAAATGTTTAGGTTTTCGGTTTTTAAAATTTTTTTTGCGACTTCTTTTTCTCTCTCTGTTTCTGTGTGTGTGTGTGTGTGTCTATATATACAAAGCCTATATATTATATATATACGATCCTTTAAAAAAAAAAAACGGCGAATTTCTCACCTTCTCTGAAATGACTTTGTTTGGTACAGAAATTTCGTAGACTACACGTATTTCTCGGAATCCCTGACACAGAAATTTTGTAGACTACACGTATTTCTCGGAATCCATGACAAGATTTTCAGAACCCACTTTGAGAACTGCTGAACTTGTGTGAGAGAGAAAATAAATAACTTCAGATATGAGCCATTCTCAAAAAGCGGGCCTCTTTTTGTTGAACTCTGACAAATGGCAAAAACGAGGAAATTGTATGAAACCAAGAGTTTGCAGGACTGTCAAATGACCAAATAGATACATAGTGTGAGACAGGAAAAAAGACCTCTCTCTCTCTCTTCAAGTGCCGGATCTGGAACAGATGTCGAAGATCATGGGCCGCCACTCATTCCTCTGCTCGGATGCTCTCAAAAAGCCCATGTTGTCCTGGTTTTTCCTTGTTGCCCATCTGTTCAAACTCTCTAGATATGTTATTCTTTGACTACCTCTGCTTTTTTTGCCATTTATTTTTCCAGTTAGAGCAAGGTGTTCAAGACCTTTTTTTATTAGTTTACGACGATTTTTCTTGGGAGTTTACAGCAGTGGTTTCCCGTTGCCTACTGCCGGAAAAAAAATCCATACTCCACAATTAACAGAGATATAAATGGTCGACTATGGACATGCCTTGTTGATCTTTTTTTTTTTTTTGGTGCATCGTGATGTGACTATTTTTATGTCATTGAACCACAGAAACAGAAGTACTCCAAACTGGCGTTTACCACCGTCGCCAGGACAACAAAACTGACCCCTCAGGTAATAAACCGTCTCGCGCGTCTGCTCAAAAAGCGTACCGGCCCCGAACACGACAAACTAAAGCTGAAGAGACTGCCCTACACAATGGTATAAATCTCTCTTTGATCCAGCCACAGTAAAATGCGTAAATTTTGTTGAAAATTTTGTCCTTTTTCATGTTAAAAAAACAACAACAAAAAACTTATAGTGAGATTTCTGGCATCCTGTGTGTTTGGTGGTGGGGGGGGGGGGGGGGGGGAGATCCTTTTTTACATAAAATTATTAAAATACCAAAATTTCAAGACGAGCCATCGACCGGATCAGATGCGCGATCCAGTCTGATGGCGGGTGTTCACATTCTGCTTAACCTTATGGAAAGTAACGAGTTTGTGAAAACTTACTTTGTTTTATTATTTGTCCGTTTATTAATGAAAATTCCTGTAGGTGGTTAATACTGACAACAGTGACATATGTAGAAAGCTTCCTCACACTTGTAAAGATACAGCATCTTTAATATTGCCCATAGTTACTAACCAAACGGTTGTTATATATTAATAATTATAATATTACCTGTCAATAGAGATTTATGGTATTTATTTTCACTAAAAAATTACAGCTAGAATTTTTATGTGTCCATTTTCTCCGGTTTTATAAACTTTAGTAAATGTTGTTTGTAGGTTATCTTGGGGACTCACAAGTTGCCAAGCTTTGAAAAAGTTTTTGTTACATGATGATATTCAAATGCATTTGACACAGTTTGCGAACATTTAAGGCACTTTATATCCGGCTATGAAAATAGATCTTTCAATTCCAATTAATTTGAGAAGTCTTTTAGTTTTATCTTTGTATGCAAATTCATTGATTTTTTATGATTTTTTTTGAAAATGGCCAAAATGTCACCTTTGTCTCTTTTTTTTTTTCAATTTTTACTCCTAAGCCACATTTGTATAAACAAAAATTATATTTAATTTGTAATGTTTAAATTCTCCCTATAAAAATTGAGTTTGTTATTTGTTACACAAGAGGCTGCTTACTCAAAGTTTGCGTGTTCTGTGATATTTTGTTCTGAAAATATACATAATAAGCTCAAACAGCCAAGCGACGATACGTGGTGTTTTGTATATGATGGTTAAGATCTCACACAGCTGGAGAGAAAAACAACACAACACTGGAAGTCAATCTAGTGTTTATTCTCAAGTCCAGACAGTTCATTTATAAATATATATATAGCACTTCCCTCACACTATCATATACTGGTACACACTACATTGTCACACAAGTAACCACGACCACCACCATCATTCAAACACATCATCATCATCACCAATAAAAGTACACAATGTAATTTATGCAACAACAACAGCAACAATGCGCCGATGGCACAGATAACAAAACGGATGACACTTTCTACACCTGCCATCAAAAGCTGGCTAACACAAGGTTATCAGCAACAACAAAAAATGGGACGCAACTGCAACACTTACGATGATTAAGTGACGTTGTTAAAAAATGTTTTTCATGACAAGGTTATCTGCAACAATAAAAATGGGAAACAACTGCAACACTTAACAATGATTGAGTGACACCTTTGAAAAATAAACATACAATGAGACAAATAAAAAATGAGAAACAAGAACATTTTTCATACAAAATAGCAAGAAAGAAAGGTATAATGAAGGAAGAAGAAAGTAAAACATATGTTAAAAAGGAAAGAAAAAATTTTTTAAAAAAGACAGTAGAAATAGTAGCTGTAAAAAAAGAAAGCATCAAAATCAGGATGAAGGACAGTATGTGATTTAAAAAAAATTTTTTTAAAAATCACACAGAAACAAACCTGTTTGAAAATCAATGGAAGAAAAATAAAGTATATTAATTATTATAATTTTAAAAAAAACGCAACAATATAACATACAAGTTGCAACCATCAAATTCTACGCGATATTGATAAATCAAATCAATACAAATACATGTATCATCACGTTACCAAAGAGATGCAAACATTTTTGCAGTAAAGCAAGTGAAATAAAACGGCGCAGAGGAATGACATAATTTGACGAAGAAGTTATGGATATAATCAATACGTCTCTTGCACCTGCCTGAGGCCAATGGTTAATTTGTTCTTTACTTATCACACTTCTCTTTACTCTCACTCTACACCAAGTCTGATGTAGAGAGGTGATATTTTTTAAAAAGCACGGCATTCAAACCTACACATTCTCACAGAAATATCTTTTCCTCATGAAATTGGAAGTGCATTATTACATTAAAAATAATACATGTGTCTCCTTACCCTCGACTGAAATTAACACACACTACTTTGTCTACCAACTAATGTATATGGAATCTTGTGTACCCACACACTCTCACAGAAAACATTTTGTTCTTATGGAATTGCAAGTGGAAGTACATTAAAAATTACGTATGTATCTCCTTGCCTTCTACTGAAAATAAAATATACTTTGATACGTATGGAATTGTAGCAGTTGATGTGTTTTTACAGCACATCATAGATGGGAGTACGATAATTTTAGTCGACCGCTCTGCTAGGAAACGCAATTGGCACAACTGCTGTCAATAAAATAATACACGGGATCCGTTGAATAGTGGAAATGAGAACTTTTAATACAAATGATAATAAGATATCCACAGCACTTCCAGATCTTCAAAGAAGGCTACTTCAGGATATTAATTATCTCTCTCACACTTGCACTCCTTTCATCTATATTATACACATTCACATAGAGCTTTCAAGAACACACATGACCACCTATCCCATTCTCCTTGGATCAAGTAAGTTCAACTGACCCACAATTCAGCCAATAAGATATTAACATGTCTCTCTGTAACATCCCCCCAAGGTCAATCTTGTGCAAACAAACTTCTTTGGAGATTAATGGAAAAAACTGCACATGAATGGTACAGGTTGAACCTAGGTCAGCGACACCATCAGTGAACAAAGTAATAATGGGGGGCGGGGTGAGAGAAACTCACCACTACACATAACAACTCAAAGATGGGTGAGGGGGGTGTTAGACTCTACCGGAATCTCGTGCAAATAAATATAAATATGTGGGAATGGGTCTGGCAAACTCGGGTGTAAGATGGAAGACCACATTTCTCTGAAAACGCCTCCAAAAGAAAAAAAAGGTTCTATGGCAATTCAGACTGGCTCATAAAATGAAAGATCTTAAATCATTTTTATGCACCCAAAAAAGATTTCAAGCCATTTTTCTGCAACCAGTTAAAATATTTCGCTTGAAGGTCTTAGAAATATTTTACTCTGATTTTATTAAAGGGGCATAAAATTTTACCTTACGCCCAATTTCGCCAGATCCACTCACATGTAAATTACATATACAATAATTCTAGTGTTTTGATGATGCACTGAAACACTAAAACACAAAGAAACAGTAACAGTCTCCACTTATGTCAAGAAAATGAATTCGCATAAGAGCAACATGCTTGCCTACCACATACGGTTGCAACACAGCTTACATGTACAATCTGCCTCCAATGTTATCAAATACCAAATCAAACCACACTGTCAACATAAAAGCCATACACATTGAACATTTCTTTACTTTACTTTAATAGTTTGTAATGAGACCCAAATGAAACGCAACAGGCAAACCATATTAAAATGACAAATCTCACCCACTTTTTGCACAAATACCTCCAAACAACCCAGGCACTTGTCTTTCATTGGAGTGTGGCCTTACAAGCACATACAGTGTATGTGTACTTGACTGAAACCATACTTAGGAAAATACCGCAAAGTTGATCGAAGATAATCAGCTGTGGCAGTTTTTAGCAGCCATACCAGAGGTGTTTTTACAAAACAATGCCACTTTCACATTAAAAATATGTATGATCACTGGGAAAATCTGCAACAATAGAACGACTTGACTACAAACTGAATTATTTCCTACTGTCTGGTTAAGTTAAGCTCCTCTCAACATCATGACAGATTATGGACATGTAAACCTTTTCCGCTACATGTTATCAACAGGTTACATCCACAGTTCATAAGTACAATTCACCCACTGACTCAAAGAATGGATGGATGTCACATTCCACATTCCTCATCCATGGCTGGCAAACACCTAAACGATACCATCACTGCTCTACAATAATGGCATATAAGCCAGACTTACACCAAAAGGCAACTGATGGTTCACTGCATTTCTGAGCACGAGGGCTATCGGACAATGTTAAAGAAAAAGAAATGAGTCAATAGTGAAAATATAATACCGGTAATCCAACAGAATCATAATGGCATAAGTCACCAAAATGACAGGAAAAGAAACAGCTTTTTCTTCATATCTCAAAAGTGTCAAAATGACCTGGGCCGTCAGCATAGAACAATGACGATATTTATTATGTACGCAATGAATCCAAGTTTGGTTATTCTCATTCTTGAATATCACATCACTATTACTGCATGGGTGGATTAGACCCATAAGAAGCAGGAAACGGCTTGTTTTAGTTACACTTCCTACAATCAAACACAAAACCGCTCCAAATTGGATGTCCTTGATCCAAAAATCTATAAATTGACGGACACAATTTGAATGGCTATGATGTAAACTATCATATTTCACTTTTCACAATTTTTTCAGAAGTATAACCCTGAATAACTTTCTTCTTCATCAGAGTTTAATCAGTTTATAATTATGATATTTTCAAAAAATGATATTTATTTAACACTTAGTTTATCCCCCCCCCCCTTCTCCCCCCACCCTCATCTTCCCACTTACAACATAATCTGTGGGCTATCATGGGCTACATGCACGTCATATCTCAATTTTTGAAAATGGCAAGTTACAATAGTTGCATTCCTGAATTTTAAGACAAATTCTTTTAAAGCCATGGACAAATTCCTCCTTGTTCAAGTTTGGCATCAGGGGGTCAACAGTATCAACAGATAATAATTCAACTACACTGAAGCAAGACTGCAATGAAACAGCATCCATTACAACACAAACAAACAATTGATGACGTTATCCATAACATTTCAATAAACCAACACATAAGTAATATCTGCATCGTTATTTAACATACACATCATTACAAAATACAGCTCCTGCTGCAGCCAAGAAAAGAAAAAAGGTTATACAGAAATTGTAATTGAAACACTTCTGAGGAGTATTAAGATTTTTTCATTATATTATTATTTTTTTTTTTTGCAGTACGACAGGATATCAAATCTTGTTTTTTAAAATTTCTTCTAAAAGCAATAAAATGATGTAAACAAGATGATTTTGATGAACAGTGAAAAAATATCTTCAGATGTACACAGTGGTTTTCTAATAGTTCAATGTTTATCAGTATCATATAAACCATCAATGAAATATCTCAAGTACACCCACAACTTTCATTATACAGAAATTCATATTAGGTCGAGTATACTTTTCAGAAAACCCTGAGCGAAACATAATTGTGACATAATTTGTATTTGTAAAACTCTTTAATCCCCTATGTCCTCTAGCTCTTCTCATGTACAAGACCATAGGATATAATATATCTATACATTTTCTTGTGAACTTCACAATCAGAGACACATTCATACAATTCTGACCTCAGAATACAAAGGAGATAATTAAATCAGACCTAACATAGGATAAAGAGTAGCCTGCAAGCGTAATCTCCCATTTCAAGATCCAAAACAGTGCAAGCTGTCTACACTCGACGAACAGAGTGCATGTTTCTCATCAGTTTAATATGAAATAAGCTTTGTTATCTAGAAAAATTTAAATTGCTTATATATTATCTCAGATAAAACAATATGTACATAAAAATATCTGGTAGTAAGAGCAAAATTAGTACCTCTCTCAGGACAAAGCACGGCTGCTGTAGTAATTACTTTTTTCTGCTTCTGTAAAATTTCAAAATCTTGTAGATATTTTACACACGACAATAATTATGCTGAAGACACATTTCAAAAATATTATTTCCTAATTAATACACATATATATATGCTGTATTGTGCAGATCAAGACCAGATATGGCTCCCTCAGTGTCAGGCTCCATTATCTACTCAGACTATTTGGTAGCTGTGGTACTGTATGGTGAGCCACAGACGGTCACAAGAACTTACATTCCCAAGTACGTCTTCACAGGCACTTCAGAACAGTTTTTGTAATCCATTTAGTAGTAGTAATATTAACAGTATTATTTATCAATAGTATTAAATAATATTCTGTGATTGAAAATGAGATCAGTTGTTTCTCATATATGACTGTCATTTCTCCAACATTGTATCACTAGCATCACATATTGTAAAGTGGCATTTATTTCCTGAATATTAATATGGTGCAATTTAATGGCACAAGCACAGTGTAGTACATTATTTGACAACTCAGACTCAGAGTTTGTAGAAAATTAATGTGAAGTTGATTTTTGCAATAACTTAAAGAATATGAGTATGACCATTTTCAATAATGTGTGCAATTTAAAACAAGTAATATGAAATTTGAAGTTTCTATTGTCAACTTTGAAACATTATTTATAAATTCTCTGTGACTGAAAGTTACAAGTGACTCATATACCGGTGAGGAAGACATTGATAATACTATTGTCATTTTGTTCCTTTAACCATTATCCAATATCAATATGAGGGGAGAAACAAACAAAAAATGAATGTGGTACTTTTGTCTTTCATAAAAAACACAATGATGATATTATCATTTGAGGTCTTTACAGTTGCATGTTCAGTAAAAATTTTAACTTTCCATAGTTGCGCTTATAGCGTGAATAGTACATACCCAATGTATTTGCACATCTGAATACACAATGTACATGTACCTGAGCTTCACAAAGATGATCTACATTACAGCTTGCCAACTTACTGACCCATGCACACATATTCTGGAATTGTGAAATGGTTAATTATTCTCCAGCAAGACCAATGGCTACAAAAAAGCACAAACAGGTGCAGACATTTACTTAACAAAATATTGAAATAAAGGGCTCTGCTATTTCACAAAATTCTTTGGACTGCATTAAGTTACTGAGCCCTAACCGCGACTATATATCGGTTTCCCCTGACAAACGTTGCCTGTGTGCCCCAACTAGATCAGAACTAGATCAGTACAAGATTTTCCCATGAATCGTGACATCAAGCAATATTTTCATTGGACTGGCCCATAGTTATACACATTTAGAAAGCCAATCATCAACGAGAATATGTACTATACTTGGTGGAAATTATCAAAACATCTTTGTTGGAGAGGAAATTGCAACCTCTGGCCTAGATTCTCTGTCCGCGTTGTTCAAAGTTTTTATTTTTTTCTTATTTTTTTTTGACACTTGAATTGGCCGTTCATGAGAGGTTGTACATAAAATATGTGCAAATCAGGCCACTTACGTAGAGAGAACTGCCATCTTTTAGACCTGTGCGGTCTTATTATACTAGTATCAAATTGGGCTAATGACGTATAACGGATTGCCGTCAATGCACCAGTGTGTCGAAATAAGAATCTCGCTTCTGGGTCAAGGGTGAACGAAAAACACTTTTGTGTTCAATATCCCCGTCCCAATTGTTGCCGTTTCGCAGAGAATGGGTTATTTTAAAATCTATTCATCAGTTACAGATTTTTTCGAGATACAATGTACTTTGTGGTACATGGATGCTGAAGAATCTTTTATTACAACACTGAAGGATGACCGGGTCTTCCTCAATCCGATTTTTGCAGATCCACAGAGCTCTGACAGCCTTGGTATCAAGTTAGTAAGTAAAATTTTGAAGGTAACGCTTTGTGGAAAATTCAGGAATAAAGGGAACAAAATTCAAACTGAACTGGTGTAGTATAAACTCATTTCCTTTTTCATGAAAAGTAGAATCGTTTGGCTTTACTTATAATGGTTATAATAAAAAGAAAAATGTCTAATGCAGTTAAGGATGCCACAGTTTTGTCTTGTGGGAAGAAAAAAGACAATATTCTTTCACTCACCAAAGCTCCTCTTTCATTCAGTCTCTCACCGTCAGAGACAACATTTGAAACTGGCAAAGGAATAAACAAAGCTCAGTGCTTAACAATATTCAATCAAGGATAAAAATGTTCATCATAGGCTGATATCTATACAATACACTGCTATCCATGAAACAGGCACATGTATAGCTCTGCTCTCAGTGTCACAATAAAGTGATATATCACTACAGAAAATATCACTCTCCTTAACCCTTTCAGTGCCACAGAAATCTATAGCAGTCACAGGCATTTTCCCAAATATGTGTGCTGCGACTGCTGTTGCGGTCGATTGGTGGTAGGTTATATCTATGATAAAGTATTATGCGATTACAGACAAGGGCCTTACAATTTCTTTTCTGTGAGTTTCAGGAGTGATTTTCAGGTAATATAATTTGCCACTGTGTTCCAGGGCTTTTACACTGAAAGGGTTAGTGGTCTCCACAGCTGTATTTTTTACAACACACCTTCAACAAACACGATATCGCACAGGCCTAAGGCTGGCACATCGGCTCAAGACACATCATATTACTGAAATCGCTTTGATCGGCCTGTCTGATCTGTCTCTACATTAGAAGGCTTCTCATTATATAACCTCCAACTGCTGGAACCACACACATCAGTGGCTGGAACAGCATGGCAGTGGCTGGGCTTATCCTGAAAACTGAAGGGATGAAAGTTTTGTCTTGTTTGTCAGGACAACCTGCAGTGCTTCTCCTGTGAATTGGAATTCCCTTAGTTCTTGGTGGGTTTTGCTCTGTTAATCACTCATAAAACAGTAAAATGTGAATAGTGCCGGCAAGTATGATCATCCAGACTACATACACAGTCCCAAGAGCTGGCATGGGCAAAAATTTTGACAAAAAAAAAAAGACTGCACCGTAGGCAAAGAAACAATAAATTTTGTTCACGTACTTGATTTAAAATTGAACACATCGTCGGTCTGTAGTTGGAACCTCGTTAAAACTAAAATCAAAAGCTGATGTCAGGGAGCCGTGGTGAAGTCTGTCTGACTATATGGCTCCGAAACATGGGGAGTGACAAAAACCAACACCAAAAAGCTGCAGACATTCACTAATCGATGTCTCAGAAACATCCCCCACATCAGGTGGACAGAAGTTGTCTCCAGCGAACAACTGGGGGACAGGATGAGACAAGCCCCAATTGAAACTGATATAAAGAAATGGAAATGGGGATGGATCAGCCACACCGTACGAAAGCCTGAATCCAACATCACCAGGCAGGCTCTGGTCTGGAATCCACAAGGAAAACGGAAAGTCGGTTGACCAAAACAGACTTGGTGCAGGAGTATCGATGCTGAGATAAAGGCAGCCAGAATGGCGTGGACCAAGCTAAGGAAGACCTGCCAGAACCGTGTGCATTGGATGTGTGTTGTTGCGGCCTTATACTCCTCAAGAATCAAGAGGCTTAAAGAAGAAGAAGAAGAAGAAGAAGTCTAATTACACACATAAATAGTGAAAATACAGAGTCGTACCCACTGCTCAGCTATGGTTATAGCTTTCTATGTAAAATACATTAATATATCCTAACAACAGCTTTTGAGTTTAGTTTTAATGAGGTTCCAACAGCTGACTGACGATATATATAAACTACCACATTTCTTTCCAATAAGGTGGATAATAGTCTTTTTTCACTGTCAAATTTCCAATTTTGGTATTAGGTTGTGGATAGCCAGCATAATGGATGACCTCCCCGCGGACAAGATAACCAGCCCACCAGGAATACGAGCCAGATGTTATGATAATATGATGGCTGTTGATCATGATGCCAAAGTCTAAGGCTGCATCTGTTTCATGGGAGTAATGCACATCAGGACCTTCATCCAAGTTTGTCTCTGCCCAGACTAAATCATTGGTGCAAATAATGAACATCACTTTTTTGTATTTTTTCCTGAAATATGCCATAGCCTTGTAATAATATGGAATGGGTGCCACTGTAAACCCTTTGACCCTCTGACGTACAAAATCTCCCCGTCGTACATGAATGGCCACAACCTGAGCGCCCTGCATATTTCTCTCTTCCAAGACATTTTTAAGGTACCTGGTTGCTGCCTCTTGGACACTGTCATGTAGAAGTAAATATTTATCAAGCAAATCCTTGCGAATGTGGTCAAAGTATCTCCACGACTGGTAATAACCTATCAAGAATGCATCCCTTTTGGGGTCTATATGCTCCACTCCTGGGTAATATTTTGCAGCTCTTTCTTCTGTGTACGGAATGGGGTTTCGCAGCAAACTTTCATCTCCCTGAACAATTGGTGCTTTAAATACATCAAGAAAATCCATATCTGGTGGAATGATAGGGGTCATGTTATACCACTGAGCTATGCCAATCAACGCTGCATACTCAAACAAATGATTTCCCAGCCTGCCCTTGTATGTGATCATAATGCGAGGTTTGGTGTGATCAATCTTGGATTCATGATCTACCCATCTGACAACTTGTCGATGCACCGGCACCTGCAAATTTAAAAAAAAAAAAGGGCAAATGAAAAGCTTAAAAGAAAAACTAGTCACAGGAAAACGCATGGGTAACAAACGTTTCTACATGTATTTGTTGTTGCTTAAATCTGTACTTTGACAATGACAAGACACGCTAAAAATTGTATGTGTCCCAAGTAATGATCAATTAGGTTTGAAACTCAAAGAATTTCTTTCTGCCTGCAGCTGACCCATTTCCATCTTGGTTTCAGTAATTTCATTTCTGACAAGCGTTGCTGCACTGTTCACAACAAGAATGCATTGCATTAGCATGCAAGGAAAGGGCAAAAAGACTACATCTGATGAACATGCAAGTGCACATTCTTTAAGCTTTTCACAAAATCACTCAGATCTGTTATTTGTTTAACATTCATCTTTCGAATGGTCAAATTATTCTGTACATTTACAGAAAATGCACTAAGAGTGGTAGGTGTTAATGTGACTATGTTTCTCCCACCTTATGAAAAGCCCAACAACCCACGTATCATGCCACTCTTGACATGAATATGATCAGCAACCAGACCAAAGAAAGTGGCCCAAAGCAGGCTTAAGGATATGCCATGACATCACTCAGTTTACTTAAGAAATGACTATGAGCATTAAAAAAATATCGTCAATGCTGAATGCTCTATGATAATAGCATATATATGATTGTCAGACTTATGCCAAAAGGCAACTGACAATTCATTGCATTCCTGAGCATGAGAGAGCAGCTATCAAATAATATTATAGAAAAAGAAATGCCCCAATAGGAAAAATGTAATATCAAATAGAATTATAAAAATTTTTAAAGGTATAAGCTCCCAAAAGATAAGAAAAGAAACAAGTTTTTTCTTAACATCTCGAAAGTACCAAAGTGACTTTAAGCCATATATATAAGCGTAGAGTAGTGACAATATCTAAAAAATCACCACAGCGTTCGGCTAAAGAAACTATATGTAACTGTCAATTCAGTTCTCCTGTATGCTTACGGAATATTCTGTCAAATAAGCTTGGGGACGGAGCCCCCATGGCGAATTAGTCTCATATGGGGATGTTTTAATAGTTAATGTGTGGCTCAGCGATTTATGGCTAAGTACATTAAAAGGTATAGTCTGGCAACAGTGGCCTGACATGCCTTCGGAACTTTCACGTAGACATATGAACACAAAACACTAGTTTTACTAGACAACCTAACCTTGTTGTTGAGGTATGCTGTAATGTATGTCAGATCACAGGTGTACAAAATGAGCATCAGGAACATAAAGGTGCCCCCCACAACGTAACACTTGATTCCCCTCCGCATCCTCATTGTGAAGTTCGTGACTCTTGACCGATGGCTAATGCTTAGTTCATCTTTTGATGAGATGCTGACCTGAATCCTGTTCACAGCTCTGAGAAAGAAAAAGATACTCAACCCACCAACAATGCTCAAATGTGTGCCACTTTGGCACAATAGACTTTCATTACTAGACTTTCATTTCAGTAATAAAACTGAAGAGAAAAGGGCATTTATTGATTTAATGTGCCATACATGAACAAACACATGCATCTTGATCATGTGTATCTTTTCAATAGCATTAATTGCACAATACAACAACAGATCTGGAAACTGGCTCAAAATGAAACATTATTACCTACATGACATGTACATTAGTACAATAGTAGACACTTGTAGAGTAATGTAACCCCATACTATGTTTCATTTTATAATATTCATTATTGTATTTCACTGCTGCTGAATATGTCCAATATTATTGTACATGTAATGTATGCTGGATAGTAAAAGTCAAAGTGCCTCTCTTAGTTGTTTTGTTCACTGTGCTAAGTGTGCACGGTCCTTTTCTGACCCATGTAACTTGACCTGCATAGAGTAGACATGCAGGGAATTTAAGTCAAAGTCAAAATATGGCAATAAGGAAAAAGTTGTAGGTAGCAAAGCCTCACATAAGAAATAATACCAAAACGATACAATAAAATTAATAAAAAGTTTAATAAAGCAAAGGAAATTTTAACCATACGAAAGAAGAGAGATGGAAGAAATGGTGTGAACACAAATGATCTGGTTAAACAAATCAATTTAAAGTGCTTAAAAATAAAACTGAAACTGAAAATAGTTGCCTGTGAATTTGACTAACCTTTTCACATTGTATACTCTGTGCTTTATTTCCTTGAAAACTACTTAGGTTGTTTCAATTTAGTTCAGCTGCCTCTAGAAATGATGAATACACTGATTCTGTGCTTACTTTCCATCTGATTTGATTTGCATGCAATTGACAGCCCTGAGAAAATTGACAATTTCATATTCAATTTAAACACCAGCTCACCAGCAGCAGGATAGGTCAAGCCCCAGTGATAACCAGATATTGGTGGTTGTGTAGCAGGCTGGGTATCAAATTACACCCACTCTGGATCAACTAAAATTAGTAAAATAAATGATTTGGAGAATGAAAGAAGAAGAAGAAGAAGAAGTAAAATACCACCAGCAACAGCATGTTTACGCCTAGAGCTGTCTTTAGCATGGGGAAATTCTTTGAAGCTTTAAAATCTTTACAGTGATTCTGACCACAGATTCACTGGCTAACAAAACAAAACACAAAAAAAAAAACATGTTCTTGTTATAATGCCCTAGTTTTGGAAGAAAGAAAGTGAGCAACAGGACAGTAATTAGCATCTATGTCTAAGGAGACAGTGACGGTGACCTGAATTGTGAAATCACACTTTCTGCCTGACATAGTACTTTTAGTAGGGCTACTGGGTAGGCTTGACCTATCCATATTTTCACCGTGCTCAGAGCGGACACTTGGGAACATCAATATGTCACCATGATGGCACGCCTAACACAGCGTGAGGGTTAAATCTCTATAAATCTCTTGTCACAATCTCAATCTTGCCCCCTGAAGCCTTAACGCTCACCCTGCGCGCTACCCGTAAAGCCCGCTGCCCGGTCAGTGACCTTACTCACGGAGAATCTTATCTGGGGTCACTGACCCATGCCACTATACGATGTCCACATATGCTGTCCACGTGGTTCGGTTTTTATTGATCGGTATGAAAATATTCGCTGCTATGCCTTAAATTATCACACTTGATGATGAGTTAACCAGCAAAACCTTAGTCTGTCAGTCTCTAACCAATGATCTGACTTATGATTCCAAACTGACAGCTGTAGTTTTCGTGAGAATGAAGCATGATAACTGCCCACACCCTCCCAAGCCCTAAACAAATGGTTTCATCCTGATTGACACATCTAATAAACCAGTGTGGGCATTTGGGGCAAAGATTATTTCAGAGCTTGTTTCTGATTGGTTCTTAGATACAGACAACTCCAGATAGTGGTCAGCTTGTGAGAAAATGAGATAATATTGCAAATTTGTTGAGCAACAGTTCTCATGTCGATGTTACATCTTTTGAAAGTGTGGGGAGAGCCTTTGAAAGCTTAGACTTTGTGATTCCGACCAGTGGTTCACTGGTTAACATGTCCATGTCACAATGCCTTTGATTTAGAAGAGATACAGTGAACAATGACACGGTGGTCAGAAGGAGTTCCGAATGGGTTACATGCTAAAGAGGGTTTATTTTGAGGGGGTTGAAAAAAAAGGGGCTGGGTATTTTTTTTTTGGGGGGGGGGGGGGGTTTACTAAAGAAATAGAAACAAATATTTCATGGCATGTTTTGCTTTCACTATGTGTCTCTCTCCCCTCTCCATCTCGCTTCCATTTCATCCCGATTTCTCTGCGTTTGAAACATCTGAAGGAGAAAACTTGCATTTAAATAATCATAAATCATGACAATACTCGGATCCGCACCCACCCTTTGGCTCCTAAATCACACGTCTTAACCATTTCATCACGCAGGTGAGTTAACAGATTGTCAGTAAAAATTTATTATACTAATAGTCAGTACCTTGACTTAAAATACGGAAAGTTACCGACCTTGTCAATTTGCATAGTTTTTAAAAATTATGAATCGGCTTCTAGTAGCGAAACAATCCGATTTCAGCTGCTCGGAGATTGAATGATCTGAGCTAATGAGGGCCCACTTGAGTGTAAATGTCGATCGCCAATGGCTACCCCTGCCCCTTTTCTCCTGATTAGTCAATCTGACTACCGCCCATTGATACAAACTGACTAGACCCTCACGCCCCCAGGTCCATCTGACCATTCCATGTGTTGTGAGTTTAAATTCGTGAACACTATACCAAGTTTTGTTTCAGTAAACCTTCGCCAGACGCCCTTTTGGTAAATTCTGTTACTGTGACCTCTCCCCAGCAAGTTTCAAAATGGCAGCTGTTTCTGGATTTTGTCTCACTTCAGACTTTTTTCTTGGATTATACTTATACTATTTTTCTTAGCAAGTATGTTACAAATTGTAATTGTGAATATGAAGTGATAATTGGTCACAAGGTCTGGAACAGTGTGTAACAGTAAGCTTTACTCAACAACGGTAAAAATTACATGTAACGCTTACGGAACTCCTCCCCGGTGGTCGGTGGTTACGTCTCAAAAAGGTCAGTGACCTGATGCGTAAAAATACGGCATGCGCGTGGCGCGGTCAGCTTGACCTTGCTGACTTTTGCCGTCCGTGCGGCCTGAGCGCTTGCGAAACATGGGCGGCATTTGCAGTGAGCTCACCCTGAGCAGGGTGAGGGTTTTCTGGGGCTAACTATTTACCACGAAACCCCACACACCCCTGCGAAACCCCACGGAATTTTTAATTTCAGTTCCTATTTTTTAAGTATTGTCCAAAAAGTGAAAATGTAACGATACATTGTTTTCATAATTTTGGTTTATTTACCATAAAATATATATATGTATCAACTTTTTAAAACTAAAAGTTTGGCTTAGTTTTGGTGTTTTAAAAGAATAATTTGGCATTTTGTGTCGATGACCATCTGGCAATACTGTTCAATGGCCACTTCGTGTTGCCAACTGCGTTTGCAACAAAAGAGGAAATTTCCGATTTTCAATTTCATTCCGCATCTTAAGGTTCGCAACTAAAAAGCAGGTAAGCATATGTTGTACTTCTTTTCTATTACGGTATTATATTTATGAATGAAGCTTTTAATAACGCTATTTACTTTTTTGGGGGGATGTCACATAAGATTTATCAACGGGCGTAGGAATTTGACTACCGAGCCTACATCAAGAAAGCTGAGATCTACAATCTGGATCTAGATTTTAGCAGAGAATCTAGATCTACTAGATCTAGATCTAGATTTAGATTTAAAGTTTATGTCGTACTTTCTTTCATTTTCATTGCTTTTCCTTTTTATTGTTTTGGAATTTTCCGTTAGGCAGATATGCCACACTGGACTCAATCAGGAATGAAATTATCATAAAATAAATCTGCATTTCAATGAACGGAAACACATGGAGGTTTTGCGGGGTTTCGCGGTAAATTTATAGGTACCGTTTCCCGTTTTCTTGAGATAACCGGCTAACTGGATTCAGGTATGATCCTTACCTTACCAGTTCTTTGAGTTTTTCCTGTAATTGCCATGTCTAGACTGTACTTTCTAGATCTTAAGTATCATTTTGTCGGCTCGATCAATTCTTATAAAATATCTAGATCTAGATCTAGAGGAGATGGGAGGAGTACCTTACTCGAGCGCCACTTTTTGATAAAAAACCCTAGACTCTATATATATATTTTTTCGGGAAGGTCTTCCGCCTGTCCGCGCCAGTCAAGAAAACACAACTACCCCAGCCCCTTTTCTTATGGTTGGTTAATGACATGAAAGTTAACGTCTTTTCACATTGTGATTTTAGACAGGGAGGTCTTCCGCCCGTCCGCGCCATAATTTTTACCGCTATTAACTTAAGTAAAGCTTACGGTTACACATTGTCACTGTTATCAATTTAAACTCATAACACATGGAATAGTCAGATGGACCTGGGTAGTGGGGGCGTGAGGGTCTAGCCATTTTGTATCAATGTGCGGTAGGCCTAGTCAGATTGACTAATCAGGCGAAAAGGGGCTGGGGTAGTTGTGTTTTCTTGACTGGCGCGGACGGGCGGAAGACCTTCCTTTTTTCGGTTGTTCCCACCCCAACTTACCTCTAGGCTAGGCTAGACTCCATTAGATCTAGATCTAGATCTAGATCTTGATCTAGTCGATTGTCAGATTGACAAGTAGGCCTAGGCCTAACGACGTGAGGGTCTAGTCAGTTTGTATCATCGAGGCCGTAGGCCGATGTTCGTCTGGGCAGTAGTCAGATTGACATATCAGGGAAAGCCCCCGGGGTAGCTATGTATCATCTCTTTTAGTTAGACTCTAGTTTCTGGTCTTTGGCGCTCGAGTACGGAACTCCTTCCGATCTCTAAATCTAGAGTCCGACTGATTGGAGGTTTTCCGTTCGACGTAAGGAAATGAATACAGAGGTCGATACTACATCAACTCACTTTTGTAAACCGCCCATACAACAGTTGGAACTAGCAGCGATGTAATTGCCAAAAGTTCTCGGTCACCTGGTCCAACAGCTTCTCTGGTGTTGGTTCCATTCGTCTCCAACATCCCACTCATTCACTCCTATTGTTACTTCCGGTATTCATGTTCGGTCCGTTGTGGTGAAAATATAAAGCGATTACGACACGTTTTAGGTCAAGTCCTGGGTGATAACGTGATTGACAGAGATATAAGGGACAAAAGTAATAAATATTTTAATTAATTTGAAGTGAGCTTCAAACAACAACAACAAACAAAAAAATCAAGCACCCTTTTCCCGTTGAATCTTAAGTTAACATTTAGTATCGCACAAACAGTAAGCTGTGCATGGTCGATATCATGTGAGGTGTATTCTTTAAAAAAAAATTATTAACTTAAATTTATTATATTTTTGCTAAAACTAAAATACTTACCTTTTGAATATTTTTTTTACTGTTTTTCTATTGTTTTTGTGTATTAATTAGTGATAATTAATTGATATTGATTGTGTTCTCTTTGTAAATTTAATCACTAAAAATGAACACCACTGATAACGAAAGTTATTGAAAACATGGCTCCAACCCAGGCTCCAGTCACATGTCCTCGTATAACCCATGTCATATTCGACGTCGATGGCCTCATAATAGGTAACTGATGTGAATTATTAATTGCTTGTTTTGACTCTTGTTCTTTGCTAGAACCGAGATACATTGGTGTCGCTATGGGCCTTACTGGTCCTTTACCCGCACGCCATATTCATACATGAGAGATCAGATCTAATAATAATAATAATGGATGGCATTTATATCAAGATCTAGATCTAGATTAAATCTATTCATGTAAAAGCATCTAGATTAGATTATTGTCCCTCCTAGATCTAGAATCTAGATCTACTCATGATCTGTTGGGGTAACCTATGAGCAGATAGTTCATCTGGGTCTACAAGACTATGTTAAAATTCCTGTTTCTTCGAATTTTTTTTTTTTTTTTTGCCCATAAGGAGCCTCCCCCTCCCCCCCCCCCCCCAACTTCTTCCTCTTTCCAGATATACAAAAGAAAAAGTGCAACAAATTGTAACAGAGCAAAGCATTGTCAACTGGTACGTTAATGGATTGGGAAAAAAAATCTACCCATTGAAGAATTAAAAGACTGTCAGCGTCTAGATCTAGGCCTAATGAAATGATTTCTCATTTTCCATTGATCCATTTCATTCAGAACTGTGTGGTTAAAAATGTTTCTGTAGTAATTTTTTCCCATCTAATTACTTTAAGTATAGTTATAGTTCATGAAATATCATAAAAACCACAGAAAAACTGTGGGGTCACAGCAGGGCTATTTAAGCAAAGTCAAAATTGGTCAAAAAGAAAAGGTTGTATGTTGCGAAACCCCGCGTGAGAAATAAAACCCAAACAATACAAAGCAAACTGCAACATACAACCTTTTCTTTTTGCCCAATTTTGACTTTGCATAGATTTAGTTATAGTGTATTCTAACACAATAATTTTCTTCTTCTGAAATTTCTTCTTTTTTTCTGACATGAAATAAATCAGATACAGAGAGGGTTTACACAGAGTCTTTGAATGAGATCTGTGCTGAATATGGCAAAGTATTCACGTGGGAAATCAAGGTCAAGCAGATGGGTAAAAAGGAATGCGAATCAGGACAGGTTCTGATAGGTGAGTCATGCTGCTGTTGCTCTTTCTTTTCTGTGGGTAAGGCACACCGAGAAAGGATGAGTGAACGCAATTTGATGTGATTGTTGTGATTATTTTGTGGCAAGATATTTTGGCTCATAGTAAAACTAGTAAAAGTGTAAATCATTTCAGATATATTCATGGGATACAAGTAATACTGCAAAGTCAATGGAGTTACTCCCAATATTGTAAATCAGCCGTTGTTGGCAATTTCCTTCCCTGTCTTGGTCTGGACACTTCACAAAGAAAATTCAGACCTGGCGAACATACTGTGAAGTAGTTTTTTGTTTATTAGTATTTTAAACTAGGTTCATTAGATAGAAAAAAAGAATCCTTATAAGAAACAGAGGATTGATTCTTTGAGTTTTCAACAGGCTATGTTTACCATCATCCATCCTGCAGTTTTATCAATTTGTGTACATCACCCAGGAAAATGTCCAACTTTGTTTTTCATTGATCAGATCAGTGTAAATATATTTATCAAAATTTATTTGTGGAAAGTTTCATTGATCTCTTTCACAGACAGTTTGAATTTGCCAATGACCATAGAAGAATATTCTACCAAACTACGTGCCAAGTTGGCAGAAAAGCTTCCTTCTGCCCAGTTAATGCCAGGTTTGTATAGAAAATTACTTTCCATAAACTGATAGTGAAGATGAACAAGCATGAAGAGAGAGAAAGGGGTGCTCTGTGCAAAGTCCTGGAAAGTTAGAACTTCACACTTCGAGGTCTAAAGGTTGCTTATTCTGAAAATTTTATCCCTCTTCTCAGTTCTAATCTTTTGATTCAGTGACAGTCATACACAAAAAAAAAATAAAAAGCTAAAATACTGAAGTGTGTTTTTAACTGGAGCCCGAGCCATTGCTGCTAAGATCCTCCTTGATTATCCCCACAGAATTTCCCATTATCACATACTTTAATCATGCATCTTGCTGATGATAACTGTTTTCTAAGCCATGATGTTGTGTGCCCTGTGATCCAAAACTAGGCTACTCACAAGTAACTGTCCCAGGCTTAATTATGGTGGATCAACTGTTGTTGTTACCAACAGAGATTCAGGTCAATGTGCAATATCTAAAACTGCCACAGACTCAGGGATGTGAATTTGCCAAACTTCATTGGTTTTTGGTTGTTGTTTTTTTTTGTTTTTAGTATTCCAAGTACATGCATCTTTGTCCCAGTACATGTTGATCTCTGATTCACTGCAGCCATGTTGCACAAAAATTATGCGTACATGTATTTTCTGTTCAGGATTTTCCTACTTTTTAGTCAAAAGCAACTTGTATCCCTGGATTCTAGGTTTTACACAGTTTGAATAAAGTTCTGCACGGTGCATTATTTATTGTATTGCAGGTGCTGAAAAACTCATCCGTCATCTTTACAATAAGAACATTCCAATAGCTGTTGCGTCAGGATCAGACAGTTGGGGCTATGCTCAGAAAGTAGCTGGGCACAAAGAAATCTTTGACTTGTTCAGTCATAGTGTTCTGAGCAGTGACGACCCAGAAGTGAAACATGGAAAACCTGCTCCTGACTGTTTTCTTGTGTGTGCTAAAAGATTTGGAGATAATCCCAAACCAGAAGAAGTGAGTTTAAGTAAATTATTATTCTTTTTTTGGTGTGTAATTTGTTTTTGTGCATTTGAAGCAAAATGCCCAACAGACTCGATCATTATCAGCTGATGGATATACACATCTTGTCAAATCACATTGCCTCTGAACTGAAAAGTTTTATATTCCTTGGGTGAAATCTGTTGGATGCGGAGGTCACATAGTAGACTACTCTACCAGTAGCAGTTTAATTTCTGTGGTTCTGTGAAGTCTGCTGCACATACAGGATCAGGCTTAGCTATCTTCCAGTCTTACATTATATTTTAAATTTTTTTATTGAAATTAACTGCATAGGCATTTATAATATATAATTATGTAATAATCAATTTTATCTCAATATTACTAATTGCAGCTGTTTCTCTATGCATTGCCATTTTAGGTTCTGGTGTTTGAAGATGCTTCCAATGGTGCCCAAGCCGCAGTTGCAGCAGGAATGAAGACTATCTGGGTACCGGACCCACGGGCTGATCGCACAGAGTTACAGATGCATGTAGATCAAATACTGGACTCGCTGGAGCAATTCAAGCCTGAGGACTTTGGTCTCCCGCCATATGAGTCTAGTTGATGTTTGTTATTGTAGCCTGTTCATCTTTTTGAATATGATTGGGACCTGACAGTTTTAGATTTTATTTTGTGTCCTAATTTTAATATTAGGGTTTTACATTGCTTCTGTATACTGTGATTGATGCATAATCTATTTAACCTGGGATGGTCTGAGCACCAAGACAGCCCCTATGGGGCCAGGTGGTCCTGATTATTCTTTGGAAGTGCTCTGGGTGGTTCCAGTCCCTTTCATTCAGACTTTGGAATAATTTTTAACTGCAGTTTGGATACTAGATTATATCTTCATATTTTTTTATGGAAAAATATAACAAAAGGAACTGCTCCAACTGGAGCACTTCCCTCAGAAAAACGCATGTCAGTCTTTGCAAAGTTAATGTGGAGCACCATGGAAGTATGTTGTGGCAGACTGTGCATATCGAGGGGTATTCGCCATATTGCTGTATGCTACATTTTGCTGGTTTTGAGGTTTTGTCATGAAAGTGGTTCTCTCACTCCTAATTTCATTACCTATATAAGTGTCATTCTATTTGGTTAAAAACTTATCGAGATGTTTGTTTGTAACGTAATATTTTGTGCGTTTTAGCCCTTTTGGACCAAACTTCAATTCTCATTTTCTCAAAAAGGCAAAAATACACATACAACAATATGGCAAATACCCAATTATATGTTTGACAAAGCTACACTTTGTACTGTGGCCAGCCCCACAATTTGCCACATCCGGTCAGAATTTCTTTTGCTTTTACCAATGTTTTGATTACTAATGGTCGTTATCAGACTAATTAAGTTATTACATTGCCTCTGTAGGAAGTAAAAATGGTGGTTTACGATTTTCTCGCTGTTAGTGTTACTGAGGTCTTATTGTTACCGGTGTTGTTGTATATGGTGATCCATTGTTGTCCATGTATCACATTCACAATAAACTCAATGAAAAAGATGAACATTATCAGTGGGTTTCTGATGTTTTTTGGGTGACTTGTAACGCTGCCTAAAAACAAGCTTCTAAGGAAAATTTAAATACCGTACATGTATTCTAAGTGACATACTTATGATTTCTGTTCTTAGCAAATTCAAGGCAACATGCCTTTGCTCCATAGAAAATCTCCTGTTTCTGGCAATTCTGCCTGAATGTTTTTGAAAGGCTGTGGATCGCCATGTTGTTTTTATGATTAATTTACGGTAGTTGCAAAGAGGTTATATATACCTAGAGGTCAGACTAGCGCTACGCAAGTCTCCGCATGGCGTCGTCGGTAGGTGAAGTAAAGATGGCGGCCAACTTACGGCAAGCCTGCCTCGACCTAGACAGTACAGCTAAAGTAAAGCCAAATTACGGCAAGCCTGCCTCGACCTAGACAGTACGGCTAAAGTAAACAAATCTAAGCCTAAAATAATACGATCTTTCAGATTGTTTGAACGGGGATTACAGTAGTAATGAGCAGACTTAATTTATGGATTGGGTGAACCACGAAAATGTAAAACATGCAATCCCACCAAAAGAAAAAAAACAAACATTATGAATTATGACAAAATACAAAATGTACGGATGAATTTGAACCTCCATCTCTAAAGAGGAATGAACAAGAATAAAATACTGAGGCCTTCCGACAAAAACTACTTTCGTTAGCACTGTCCTTGACACAGTATTTGCAATCGCTTGCCGTAAGAAACGTGACGTGACCGAGTTTTACCTATACTAGGTTTATAATAAACTCTTTGGGTAGTTGTCATATTCAGAGGATGTATCAATTACTGGCATGTTTTCAGTATTATGATTCTTAGTTAGATACGGTACATGTACTAAAATTATGTTTTTTGGTTTAGTTATAAACATGAGAGTTTCCTTTTTACTGTTCCTGATAACTATACATATCTGATTATTTTAGCAAGGTAGAGGAAGGCAATGAAAGAAATCAGAAAGGTACAGGAAGTGTGATTTCTTCAGGCCTGTCACGTACAACATAGGTCCTAAAGTTGATGGTGTTTGTGCACTGTGGACATATATATGCTGTGTGTCTTGAAATCACATAACAGTGGGGGAAAGTATGTAGCAATGGAGGGGTTAAATAACAAATGCATGTACATGTAGCCACTTTTGACTCCGTATTATGGTTTTCATTATTGTAAACTGTGACAGAAAAAGAAAGCTAGTTTTTATTCAGCATAGAATTCTTTTGTTTCCATTAACTTTTTAACATTTCCAAATACATCTACAAGGCAGTCCTTTGTTGCCCTTAATATTAGCATGTGCATTGGCAGCATATTGAAGAGGTACAGAATAATATACATGAGATCAAAATAACCACTATGATCAGTGGATCTAATTTCCATATTTAGTACATGTAATTCCATTTGATAAACCATCTCTCTAACAGTTCTGGAAATTTCATCGCCTGGCTTTTTTCTAGATCTTTACAAAATATAACATTCGGCAGTAATGATTATTTTGGTTTTCTTTAACAATTTTAGCAACCAGGAAACAAAAAAAAAGATTCCCGGATGGTTAGGAATGAAGGTGTTGATGCTACAAGTGTGTTGTTGAGAGATTTGTTGTACTGTTGAATTTGTCATTGTCATTAACAAATTACCTCGAGCATCTACATGGAGATAGACTGTGGGTAACGTATTTTTATTATTTTGTCTTTGGATAAACCAATAAACTAGATCTCATACAGCATTACTTCAAGCTTTTTTCCACTTCTCTGTTAATACATTGTAGTAATTATTTTCAGATCTTTAAAACCTCTCATTGATGGTCATTTTCAGCATTGCACTGCATAAATTTCATTGCAGATGTACGAAGCTAGTTTTAATTTTATTTCATCTTGAACCCACTGTTTATCAAAAATACAGCAGAAATAATTGTGTCAATTACTCTCAAAATGAATGTGGTCACTGAACGAAGGATCCAGTTTTGAAAGAAAAAATCACTTTATGACAAGAATCTTCTGACAGGAGGATAAGTTACATGTACATTCAGTTCAATTAAGTACTGGTGTATTGTTGACTTTGAGTTAATTGGGTTGTACATATTTTATCGTTTCCAAAGGTTTTAATCTGCTGGAATATGAAAATTATTTATTAAAGCAAGACTGTCATATTTAGTATGGCATATCGTCACTGTTCTATGCTATTGCCCTAAGTCATTTTTGGCACTTTTAAGATATTAAGAAAATGTTTCTTTTCCTGTCATTGGTGACTTATGCCATTATGATTCTATTGGATTGTTATATTTTTCTATTGGCGCATTTCTTTTGCTCTAATAGTACATGCATTAATTGATAGCCCCCATGCTCAGGAATGCAACGAACCATCAGTTGCCTTTTGGCATAAGTCTGACATATGCCATTATTGTAGAGCAGTGACAAATGTTCTACTCTTACTTTATAACATCGCCATAAAAGTGGAACATTAGTTATGTATAGATCTGCCCTCTTGCATGTACTTCACATCTATTCCCAGGAAGGAATAACAAAAATACTTACAAGATGTCAGAATTCCTTTGTTTATCCTCGCCAATAGACTAGAAGATACCATACTGGCATTTAAATGATGTATGAAGATAATTAGTACTGGCATTTAAATGATGTATGAAGATAATTAGTACATGTATTGGGTAGTTACAGCTGTACAAAATCATGTTTTCACAATCTGAAGCCGACTGACCTAGAATTGTCTTGCTAATTTATCTAGTGTGACCAGGATAATTATGTTTGGTAGTATTGTCCAATTCTCAGTAATCTCAGTGCTCACAAATAAAAGTACATTTGCACACAGCTATGTATTATAAATACGGTAACTCGGCCACATCACAACAGGATAGCTGCTGGTCAGCTGTGACATTGCATTAACACAGAATGAGAAACAGAGATAGGTATAGTACAACAGCACAATCACATTGAACAGATACAGTTAAATGAAAGCAATCAATAAAATGGTGATGCTCAGATTAAAATTGTTTGTATTGTAAAACATGTTTCACCTCTGCTATACAAAAAAATACATGTATGTTAACAACACAAACAATGATAATTATTGACAAGTACATCAATGCATGGGTGAGAACATATAATACCGTGGTTCATTCACATCAGTATGATATAAACAGCACATGCATCCTACATATGAATCTAAGAATGAAAAAAAAACTGAAAAAAAAAAGAGAACAAATCAAGAGACAATGACAGGAGCAAAATAATCCGCGGCAAAACAGGAGTAGGCTTCACTGCATCGTAGTTATACAGTAATTTAATGTGTAGCACAATCTTGATTGTCCCTACACTTACCATTACCATACATGTATTTCGTGTTACATCCCTGATAAGAAAATCTAATGACAGTTGTAAAACAATTGTTCTGTGACAGAGGAACCAAAAATCTCACATATTACTTAAATCCTGGTAACATGCATAGTTTGACCACCTTTCAACATTTCAAAATGACAAAGCACCATCTGCGTCAGTTTAAATAATCAGATCATTGTAACACTTTGTTAACATGAACTTTTATATTACATATGTAATATTCTGTGTAATAACTAAAAAATAAAAAAAAAATAAAAAAAGTTGTAATAGCAGAGTACTTGGATACCACTAAGAACCTCTCTCATACATCAAAAAATGAAAACATGGCAGTAGGTCTATGTAGAGCAAACGAAATTCATCACACACACATATTACACATGTAAATCAGATAGCGATATACATCTTGTATGTGTTTTCTTAATACATGTAGGCTTAAACAGTTTAATTGTGACGCAGTTTGGAGATCTCAAAACTAACCAGTTTGCTCATGCCTAACAAACGTGTAAGTTTATTACTGTGGAAGCACTGAGAAATACTTTGTTGTACAACATAGTATGTATTTTTTATTTTTTTGGTATTTGTATTACTTTAATCCCATTTGGGAAATTTGCCTTTGTGTCATTGCAGCCCAGTTACAACTGGAGCAGGCATGTCGTCGCCACAGTGCAGTGCTGGTTGGCGTTTTTTTTGTTTTTTTTTAGGGGGGTAGGGGAAATTTTTTATTTAATTTTGCCTGAGCAGTGGCTTGTTCGGCCTGCTCTTTTCCATTTCCAGCTGCCAAGGTATCTTTAACATGTGCAACGTGCACATGGGCCCTCTGGAGTTTTCGTCCTTATCCGAGAAGACTAGTTGGTCGGTCCTACCTCCCGTAGGATCAGGGACAGGCAAATATGAGAAAAATCCCAAAATTCCAACATGCCTGCACCAGCCGGGATTTGAACCTAGTACCTTCGGCATGAGAAGCGAGCACCTTGACTCTAGACCACAGTGTCCCTCATGGTTGAACTGAGGTTTTTGCTGATTTTATCTATCGAGTATGGCATATTGTGTGAATGCAGGTTTAGGTTTAACTGTATGTTGGCACAATAATGGGGCCACCTTATGCCTTCATTTTTTGGGGTTCTTTTCTGTAACTCAGTTCTCAGTCATGTTTATAGATCATCAAAAAAAAACAACAGGTATAAACATAAACTTCCCAGAGTTTGATCAATTAAAATTCCACATACAAAATTCTAACATGAAAACATTCGTATAAAATAATTTAATTTGTACAACTTTGAAAAAAGTTTTGTACAGATCTAGAATGAAGTCGGTAAATAAGTTAAACATTTTAAATTAACTTGTAGATTTCAGACTTCTTACGGAAGGACTAGGTGGTGCGCTGCTGTTGGACTAAGTGTGAATACGTTGCGACAGTCTATTGATTTAATGGGTTTTTACATCTGGTTTTCCAAAGCCTGAAGACAAGATGGTGAATGAGAAAAGATGATAAAGCATTTTCTCATGGATTTGGATATATAAGGCCTAAGGTCAAGCTGATTGCATGAATTTCAATGGTAAATACCTGTGCTTTGTTGAGACTGAGGCATTCCGTTTTGCAGTTTCTTTAGAAAATGAGGCGGCACCCGCTGACGTATGGTCTTTCCGCCCGGCTGTGTATAAGGGTTTGTGATCAGGTTACTTACTAACCACTTCTCTCAACATTTGTTCAGGGCATGATGTTGCCTTTTGGACATGCTGAGAGATCTAGGATAATTATAGGCAGACTGTCTGTCACGTTCTTTAAGTCAGCCACAGGCCTTATTTATCCTGAAAACTAATAAAACAATAACATTTTCGTCCACCTGGAAAAAGACAAAAGAATTTATTCACAAAAACAAGGTTGCTAACAAAATTTAACATACTCTTTAATCTCAAACAAACAATGACATTCATAACTCCTATAAATGTGGATTGTTTTTTTTATAAAACAAAATTCTACATTGTCATTCACTTCATTTCTCTTCCTTCTGTGTGGGACTTCATAAAAAAATACATGTACAGTAGACATTGCTTAGCATGATGTCCAGCGCCAGGGGACATGATCAACAACATCGCCCAATCCATCAAATCATGCCAAGAATAATTAAAGTGTAATTTTTTTTCAAGAGGGAGAGGGTATTTTTTGTGTGTAGCGCGAAATCATGCTAAGCATTTCTTTTTCCTCCATCGGTCTTCAAAATGAGATCGTACAAAGAGTAAAGAGGGATTCCAAGATGTCATGCTAAGCGTTTTTTCCCTGTGGAAATGAGGCATTGGGAAAGGGATGAAAGAAGATCATCAAGTAAAAATAAGATCACTTAAAGTGAGTCCATGGTATGTGGAAAGGGCTGTACATGTAATTTGGAATTTTATTTTGTAACACATTTATAAATTTAGAAAGAAGAGGATATCAAAAAGGCATTTGCACATTTAACAAAACTGATGAACTTTTCACTGCATCAAAATCTTGTGTTGATGACATTCAAAACTTGCAAAAATAACTCAACTTCATGATTAACTGGAAACACCCAGCCGAAATCTGCAACATCAATCAACCTGGCAAAACAATTGCTGGAACCAGGTCAATTCACATACTAAATGGACCACTTAATAAATTTATCCATTCTCAGTTCTATCCTAATTGGACAATCTCTTATTTCATACCTGCTAACTAAATGATCACTTCAAGAAAGGAGACCTCAAGAAACTTGTAAAACCATGCCATATAAAGGCAAACTGCCAGTATCATTACTGTCAGTTATGATTTCCATTGAAAGATGAAAACACTGTCACACTTCACAGAACACTTACTCTATGTTCATTAGGATTAATGTGCATGAGTATCCACTGCTTTGCACTTTGTTGCACTGGTCCTTATCCTCAAATCTGGCAGGAATTTTCAGCTTGTAAAAAAATTTCTTTCTCATATTCTTCCCAACAACCCCCTAAGACAAGAAAACCCTGCAAAAAAAGGGACACCTGGCAGGTCTGACATTTTGCCTGCTACCCAAAATAGACAATTTCTCATTCTTACATTTTTAACCAAACTGGAGAATATCTAAGTGATAGCCCCTTTGTACTTTGTGAATAGTGTTGTTTTCTTTGTTTGTTCTTTTTCACAGTAACATTTTACAACAGCTCTCTAATTTATCCGTTCATATGACCTCATGTTTATGAGATTGAATAATATGTACAGTCTTTTTTGCTCTCACAACAAATTAACACAAACCCATTAAGTAAAGAACATTGTGACAGACAATCGTACACTTTCACACTAAAAAAAAATGTACTATAAACATCATGAAATTCTCAATCCGTCAGTCACCAGCCAACCAGGTTTGTAAAGGACAATCCATCACTTGCCAGTTCGCTGGACCACCCACTCTTGTTGACACAATGGACACCGATTGTTCTGCTTGACCCACAGAGACATGCAGCAGTTGTGAAAAGAATGATTGCATTCACCCCAAACCACTGAAAGGGAAGAAAGGTTGAAGTCCAGATTAAATAACTGTGTCTTTATCATAAACAAGATCCACCATAAATGGAATATCTGCAAATCAGCATCTCTTTAAAAATCAACAACAAAACGACCGCAACAGTTTCACCTCTTAAATGGCTAACATTTAAAGTTGGATGACAATAACAAATACAGGCACGTTTTCTTATAATAAAGTCAACTGTTAAAGACACTGCTCAGTCCATAAAGCAGCTAGCAAGGCTAAAGCATTTCTTATTATTGAATAAAAACACACTTTCTTTTATGAATGAAAGCCAGACAAATTTGAAACAAGCCAGTTTTTGAATTTTTAAAACTGGATAAAAAATAAAGAAAATATGGTCTTTTAAAGGCACAAAATTCAGCAAATTCCTAATGAAAGTTTGATTAAAATGATTGCGCAATCATAATAGCTTATGTAGTAATTTATTTAAGTGGACAAGGAAAACATTTTTGTAGGATTTTGCTTTAAAAAATTAATGACACATTTATTTATGGGAATATGATTTTGAAACTTTGCACTCTAAAGGGAAATTTTATGGCAAATACCATGATGAAGTCAAAATCGCAATCAGATTGACAGATATTGTACAGAATGCCGATATTGTACAATAGCGCACAACAGTGGCTGCACAATGCGCAATTATGAAACTTTTAAAGAGTCATAACTTTTGCATTTATCATCTGATTTTAAAAATTCAAAACCCACTGTGATCAGCACAACCTGGACTATGTAAACAGCATAACACAAACAGCAGTAAAGAGGACTGACAATAATAATTATAATATTGGGGACTGTGTTTAGCAAAATCAGAATTAAAATATTTACACCATATGTAGGCGCTCTTAAAAATGCTTATAATGAAATGCTCATGACTTTTTTTATTTCCACCCTCTCCTAGAGGTGGTGAAAATTTCCACAATGGTAGCTTTAATGAATTTACCCTATTTATGGGATATTCTCCGTTTCCCAACTGGTCATCGAAATGCTTGACACGTTTTTTGCAATTATAAAGAGTGCATAATTTTAGAATGAAAAAAAAAAAAAACACCACACACACACACTTATAAATATTACACTTTTGATCGCAGTGACATGTGCCATGTCTCAAAGTGTTGTTTTACAACCGGTAAAAAAAGGGGAGAGGCCATGAGATGGAAGGGCTGAGGGAGAGAGAAAAAGAGAGAAAGGTTCAGTCGAATCAGTGCATTATTTTGAAGAATAGTACAAAAAAATAAGAATTATCTTGTACTTGGTGGCAAAGCCAAGCATATGGCAGAGTAGATCTCTAGATATAGACCTAGGCGTTACTAACGCCTAGATCTATATCTACGATTGCAAACAGCAATTATATAATAGCATTAGCAATGACAGTACCAGCTGGTGAATGAGCAGGGGAAATAAGGATTCCCCAGTGACTTAAAATAACAGAATAACCGAAGAACCAATGAAATGTCGCGTCGGCTGCACCGGAAAGTGCCTTTTCCAGCGTAAAATGACCTTCGAAATTCATTTAAAAATGGACAGTGCATATCCGTGCAACGCATACAATTCGATGACGTAGAACAAACACCAGAATACTATATTATGACCTTGTTAACTTGCATAGTTTTTAAAAATATAAATCGGCTTAGTAGCAAAACAATCCGACTTCTACTCGGAGATTGCATGATCTGCGCTAATAATATATTTCTATTTGAGTGTACGTCGATCACCAATGGCTACCCCAACCCCTTTTCGCCTGATTAGTCAATCTGACTACCGCCCATTGATACAAACTGACTAGACCCTCACATCCCCAGGCCCAGCTGACTATTCCATGTGTTGTCACTTTAAATTCGTGAACACAATACCGGTATCAAGTTTTGTTTCAGCAAACCTTCATCAGTCGCGCTTTTTGGTAAACCTGTTGTACGGATATGCACTGTCCATATCCATACAACATGTTGTACGGATATACACTTCCTTTAAAAACAGACATACACATAACACCTGCATAAGTTACATAAAAAAAAAAAAATATGAGAAGAAAGTGTATTATGTCTAGATCATTCCGCGCAGCTCAAAAAATGAAAAACACCTCTCAGGTTCCCGGAATTAATCTCTGACTTCCTCCCATTGTCGTTCGGCCCTGCCCCTGGTGTACGCCAATGAAAAGCTGCGCGGAGCAATGGGGAATCCTTTGTCTTTCCTGCTGTGTAACTTATTTTGTTATACTACGTCATTTAGAAGGTAAAATTAACACGAACATGGGTACCCCCCCCCCCTCCCCAAAAAAAACAACTATTATCATCAGCTCGACTTCGCGGGACAAATCGTACGGGAGATGAAAATCTCACTTCACTTGACAGGCATTCGGTCTGTGTTGCACATATTGCAACGAAACAAACATGTATGAAAGCAGTGTCCATTTCTGCTTATTTTGGCACCTATATTATTGCGACGGTGTATAAAGCAAGGAAGCTACATTCATTTGATGGAGAAGAGCTAGACCGAAGGTCGCTGAACGCCATTATGTCATGCCCGAAAGCGGCCTGATTAGCCTTGCCAAAGCAGCTGTTAGTGTCACTATCAAAATACATACATACACACACACACACACAAAAAATCAATCTGAATACTGATTTCAAAATGAGACAATAAATAATAAGATTTTGAAAACTAAATCAATTTCAATTTATTCCATTACAACATTAACAGGTTGTCCAAGAAGGTAACGTAGTGTATGCACATAAAATCAATTTAAAGACACGTCTATCCAAGATGGGGCAGTTCACACATCATATTACTAGAACTGGCTATGGCAATTAGCAAAAAAACTTAATATTAATCTATGCTTTACAGCTTTCGAGTAGGTCAACAAACATTGAAGTATACCTCCGGGCGGCAATGCTTTTGGCACTGCAAGAAGGAATTGAACATTTATTTATCTGTTGAAAGAGTTTTGAGGTTAGATGACAACAACAAACACAGGCACCAGTTTTCTTATAATAAAGTCAGTGTTCAAGGCATCGCTCAGTCCACAAAGCTGCTGTTAGTGTCACTAAAAACATGCACACAAAAAAAAAAAAATCAATTAGAATACTGATTTCAAAATGAGACGATAAATAATAAGATTTTGAAAAATAAATCAATTTAAATTTATTCCATTATAACACTAACAGGTTGTCCAACTAGGTAATGTGCTGTATCCACATAAAATCAATTCAAAGTCACTATCCAAGATGGGGTAGTTCACACATCATTTACAGTCAACTACACTTGAGTTGATGTCGTCCGGGGATAAAAAAAAAAAAGATCAACACATCCGTTGTTCAACTCATCCGTCGCTGACCTGATGTCAGGGGATATAACTATTATATTTACATTTAAGGGTGAGGGGGTTGGTGTCAGTGAAATGCATTCAAACTGACTGCAATGGTCGGTCAGTGCATGACAGTTTCTCATCTTGGCTTGTCACTCATAAAATCATAGATGACAGTGATGCGATACATGAATTTGAGAATCCTTTGATGTCTGTGCATAAAACCCCTAGCCTGCGCTACTGGTCAAGCCCACTGACTGGATCAGCGACCTTACTCACGGGAGAATCTTATCTGGGTCGCACTGACCCTTGCCGATTAACACACTACCGTTGTGCGCGTGGTTTTTATCTGATCAGTATAAAAACATTTGCTACAATGCCTTAGAATGCTTGATAATGAATTAATCAACGAAACCTTTGCCCCTAACCAATGATCTGACTTATACATGTAGAATACTGACTGCTGTAATTTTCTTGAGAACAAAGCATGATAACTAGCCACGCCCCCCAGGCATTAAATAATGGTTTCATCCAGATTAGCACACATTCATGAACTAATGTGGACATTTGGGGTGAAGGTCATTTCAGAGCTTGTTTCTGATTGGTTCTTAGACACAGACAACTCTAAATAATAATTAATAGACAGCTTAGGAGAAAATGAGATAATAGTAATACTGCAAATGTGTTGAGCAACAATTCGCATGCTGATGCTACACCTTTTGATAGCCTTTGAAAGCTTAGCCTTTGTGATTCCAACTTGTGGTTCACTGGCATGGGCTGCCAGTCAAAACGCCCACATGCCTCTGGTTTGACCACAGACCTGCTCTGGACTTAGGAACAAGCCCATCAGCGTTCCCTTGCGTTTGGGATTGGGTAGTGGTATTTTTGAATGCATGGGAGAAGGGCTGAGAGGGAAGGGCATTGTCCATGACACCGTATGTGTGTTGCCGTATGCACCCACCTGTAGTCACTACCTGCTTGACGGTGCATGAAAACATCGAGAGACCTTGGAGAGGGGGAACTCTATGGAGAGGACTAGACTAGCCTATCAGCATGCTGTAATGTATACATTTATTGCTTCACCAACAGGGGGAGTGTCTGTGTCCCATAGTTAGGTGCCGACTTAATTTCACTGGTCGGATAATCGAGATCAACTCATCCGTTTGGTGTTCAAGAATTGGAATAAGAGAGGGGACAGGAAATCACAGTCAACATAGGCGTTACGACACTTGAGTTGAAGTCAATACAACCGTTTTATTTTAATATAAAATATGATGTAGCAGTGGCGGTTCCATCAAAAAAGATCAACTCATGCGAGTTCAACTCAAGTGAGGTCCACTGTACTAGAACTAGCTATGGCATTTAACAAAAAAACTTAATAATAATAATCTATGCTTTGCAGCTTTTAAGTAGGTCAACAAACATTGAAATATACCTCTGGGCAGCAATGCTTTTTGCACTGCTATAGGAATTGAACGTTTACTTATTTGTTGAAAGAGTCTTTGGAAGAGTAACAGCGACACCAATTCAGAATTTGATTGTTTCAGACATATCATTCTAACACACATCTCAGCCTGACCAACACAGAAAAAGTGCAACAATAATTACTTACCCACACAATCATCTTGCTTATTTTCTGACTGACAACGTAGGCAAGCATCTAGTGGAAAATAAAAAATTCATATCATCAAAGAAATGGTTATTAATATAATAATAATCGTTCGTCCATCAGGTATGATGATGACCTTAACAACACCAGAGGAATAAAGAACAGAAATTGTTGAGAATTTCAACACATGGACAATAAAGAGAACTAAAGGACACAGAGGACAGAATGGAAAGACTGTTCTTTCATGACTTATGGCTTCTCATGTGACTGATAAGTCCTATTTTTGCCCTGCCGACCCTTCCGCATAAATGACAAGAGTGCTCTGTTGGTTCAGTACCACTGGGCCTTTTCTTGCGCCATTCTCTTTTTTTGATAGCCTGCTGGACTCTGTCAGCTTCCCATGCTTTGCTGGCTCTGGTAAGGGCCGCCCTCCATTCACATTATTAATATAAACATATTGATATTAGTTATAGATCATCAAAGAAATGATTATCATTACAAATGGTGGGCTCATTTATAGTTCCTTTAAATTTCTTGCTGCATGCATGTGTATCCAGATACATTAAATTTTTTAAAGAAATGCCTGAGTTACACTTTTGTTTCCAGAGTGCAGGTTTTGCCTCTGTGAATATTATTCACCTCGTGCCATTATAAATTGCTGTTTCACACTCTTTGCACCATCAAACTGCTGCTGCCCACACAAAATACGTGATACTGATACAGTGATAGCCTGTTAAATATTTACTGATCAAACCCATGATTTGATCAATCAGTCTGACTCTGAGAGACTTGAGCTGAATAATAACTTTTATTCTGCATGTGTTAGTCTGCAAACAGTTGATTTCATTTGATTTTAATTTATAAGATCTCACTTAATCTCAGGCATAAACAACTGTAAGAAAAAAAAAAGTCCACTTCAACTTTTAATATTGATTGGTTGTGTTAAGTAGAGAAGCAATTTACAGATGTGCAAGTATTGGGCATTGTACTGGTGTGCCATTTTGAGAACTTTACCATGCATTTATATGTGGTTGGCAATGATTCCTCTCATGGTGATTGCAATCAGCGGGTTGAGTGATTTGTTTGATTCGAGTCAGTCAGTGAACCACTGGCGGCCTGAATGAATCGCGATTTGAGTCAGTCAGTGAATCACCAATGGGCCCAAACAGGAATTTAAGCACTGATTTGGTTTCTTACTGCGGGGTGATGAGTCTGATCTGTGGAACATTACCTAATGTTTAATACCTAGCCTATCCCAGACAAAGCCTTCCTAACTTCTCCATGACACCTCCTCTGTCAAAGGCTGCTCAATCTGCTCGCATACAGTGTAAGAGTAAGAGCCTTGAGAGTGCCAGCAAGTGGTGAATCAAAATCTAGATCTAGATCTAGATTAGATCAATGTGTGAAAATTGTATCATTTTCCCATCAGACGACTTTATATAGATCTAGATCTATAGCGATTCAGAAGAGTAACAGGGTCTGGGTAAAAAAAAGAGACACGTAAGTCAACATCTAAAAACGTTGCCTTGTGTTGTCTGATGGTGACTCAGCTGTTACTCAGTTACTGTTCTAGATCTAGATCTAGATCTAGACCCTAGATCTCGCTAGGCTAGTCAGTGAAGCTATGGCGCTAGTAGGCCTACTAGATCTAGATCTAGATCTAGTCTAGTAGAGACAATTCATTCTTACCCATAACTTGTACCCTGCATATAGCACATGTGTCACATTCTACATCCCAGCTCCACATAGCCACAAGATTCCATTTCTTTAAAGTGAACATTTTGTCGGGTTTAGGTACATTGTCTTTCTCGTTCTGGTCTGTTTCCATTTTACATGACATCACAGGTTGACTCCGTTTCTTTTCAAGTGATAATTTTGAGTTGTTTTGACTGTTCATCTTTTCCGGTTCCTGGCGACGAAACAAAAACATTATCTTTCACCTTTCTGATGAGACAAAACCTAGACAAATTCAAAACTTCTAGACAAATTAAAAACTGTAGAGAAAATAAATTATATAGCAAATAACTTAGATAGGAGATTATTATTTATTTTAGACTGTATCAATTTACGTGCCTGCCGGAGCGATGGCGCAGACTTGAGATCAGACTTTTTTTTTTTTCACAGATTGTCACTTGAGCAATAAAATGCTGTGTAGGCCGATGTATTCTCTTTTCTCTTTTCAACAGCACCAATCACTAATACATTCATTATAATGTCTAAGCAAACTGGCGACTCAGCAAAGAAAACCCCCCCCCCCCAAAAAAGGCCAATGGTACCGGTAGGCCTATAGCAGCAACTGAAACGACTGTGTTTAGGTCTTTATCTTAGGAGAGGAGGTTCGCTGCCTTTGGCATAAATTAACACCTCGCTTTTCTTGTTTTTATTTTTTTTCATTCTTGTTTCTGTGGGTTTTTAGGGTAGGAAATAGCTTTTTAGAATTTTGCCCCTCCCCCCAGGATTATTCACACAAGAATGTTTTTTTATCATCTTATTTACACTGTACCTAGTAACTTTGGGTGAGGGGAGGATGCAGTATATTATTGTCTTGAATGATAATTTTCTTTCCTTTCCCTCGTGATTTTAGATGCATTTGTCTAACTTTGTGTCATGCGAGGTTAGATAGACGGTGGTTGTGTGTGTGTGTGTGTGTGTGTGTGTGTGTGTGCGTGTGTGTGTGTGTGTGTGTGTTTTTAAACACAAAGCCAAAACAAGAAATGGCATGAAAGAGACATGGCCTTGCAAATTAAAAAAGAAACTCGCGTCGCACAATCATCAAATCTCTTGCTGAGAAAAGCGTGACCGGCGTAAATTTCATGCACACTGCTTCAAGTAGGTTTGTGCAAAAAAAAAACAAATGGATGAAAAGAAAACACGTGGTCATCTCAAGGTTACACTAGCCTATTTAATCGCGATAGCCTTTTAAAATTGGCCACATGCAAGCCACGCTTCGCGCAGAGTTGGTCGTCTCGGACCCCCGATGAAACCAACTTTCAAAGTAACGCATACAACAAGCTAGCACTGAAGTTGATGAGTCTGAGTGACACAAATGGTTAGATGTTAGCTGAGGTCCCCACAAGAGGAATGCTGTTGCTAACTGGTGAGTGCAGTGCATTTTACAAAATGGTTTAATACATGAAGAATCCGCGGGAAAAACGGGCTAAGACGCAATGTAGAAATTATGGTCTTATTGGCCCTAAGCCCAAGATAGTATTCCATTGTACAACCTACTTCAGTATCTTATTCCTTGACAGAAATGGGCTCAGCCCGCTAAAATTGTCATCTAAAAAATTACAAAGTCTATGAAAGAAAGAGCGCAATGAAAGTTAAATACTCAGTTTTCTCTGTATATGAAATCTGTGACTGGGTCGGTTTCCCGTGGACTCTTCACATGTCTCCAGATACTCCCACGTTTGAGTTAATTTTATTGTCGCCAGTGTGATGGGCATTCCTCATAGGACTGTTGTCTGTAAACCTACACCCGAATCCTTAATCTTAAAACTGACCAACCTCAGAATAGTACATTTCAGAAGTCTTCCATTACTAAGGAATTCTGTTGTGAAGAGACATTTCCAAAGAACGCGATTTGTGGGAGGACCACCCAGTCAAGATAGTAATCGAGGGACTTTAATTAAATCTCTAATACTAATCCTAATCCTATCCGACACCCTAAACCTTTCCTAACCCAAACCTTTTCCTAACCCAAACCTTTTCCTAACCCAAACCTTTTCCTTAACCCAAACCTTTTTTGCGTAACCCAAAACCTATCCCTAAATCCACCCTTAAGTGGGGGGCGTTCCATACGAATTACATGATAGGGATACTACAAGGGTGCTCTTTAGGAGGGTGTTTGGGGGGGGGGGGGCGCAGGCTGGGTTGCAAGTTAGTGGGTTTAGGTCCTTATTTTAGGTTCGCTGCCTTTGGCATTTACACTTTTTTTTTTCTTGTGGTAGGGATTCGTTTTTTAGATTTTTTCCCCCTGGACAGCGGTCTGTTCGGCCTGCTCTTTTCGATTTCCAACTGCCAAAGTATCTTTAACGTGCTCAGCGTGCACACGGGCCATCCGAATTTTTCGTTCTTATCTGAGAAGACTAGGTGCTCGATCCTACCTACCATAGGATCAGGAATAGGAAAATGTGAGAACTTCCAAAATTCCAACATGCCTGGAGCGACCCGGATTTGAAACGGGTACCTTCGGCATGAGAGGGGAGCACCTTGCATCAAGGTCACCGTGCCTCCGGTTGCAAGTTAGTCCACTTGGTGGATGTTTTCATAGTAAATGCGGGGCTCGGCGATTAACACTCAAGGATATTATGTGCCAGACTGGTACTATTGTACTATAGGGGACCCAATGTTTATTGATGTGGGTCTTTGGAGGAGTGTGCAGGGAGGCCGGGCAGGGTTTTCTGGTTTTAATTCCAGATAAAACCGCGGACACGCTTTTGCCACTAGTACAAGACCATACTGCACCTGGATCAATCAACCATTCCGACGGTTTGCGGTCCTATAACGGCAGGGCCGTAACTAGGGCCCCGCAGCCCCCGCAATGCGGGGGGGCCCCCGAGGGTAGGGGGCCCCCGGACGGAAGAAAAAAGAGGGAGAAAAAAGGAAGAAGAAAAAAGAAAAAAAGAGGGAAAAAGAAGAAAAAGAAGAAAAAGAGAAGAGAGAGAGAGAGAGAGAGAGAGAGAGAGAGAGAGAGAGAGAGAGAGAGTCTGGAATTATCTGGGGGCCCCAGCAATTTCAGCAAAGCAGAAAAAGGCAATTTAGAGACAAGAGTGTTAATAACTGTCGGGGCCCCCTCAACAAAATCGTAGCTGTTGGGGGCCCCTCAACAAAATCGTAGTTGTCGGAGGCCCCTTACTTAACTGACTCATGGTTGCCGGGGGCCCCTTAACCTGGTTTTCCGATCAAATTATAATTATGGTTAAGGCACTCGTAATAAATGGCTCTCGGCCTTTGAGTGCAAAAAAACTTGCTTTTTTTTGTTTTGGTCAAGACGATCAAGATGAACCGACGTGAATATCCCTCGGGTGCTCAAAAGCGAAAAATTAGCGAAACAAAATGAAGAGGGAATGAAAAAAATTCCGAAAATAGGTGCCTTTTTTAAGCAACCCCCAAAAATGGATGAGCTTGGTAATGCCAGTGATTGTATCAACCCCAGGCCAGTGTCAGATCAAAGTCCAACTTTAGAACCTGGACCAAGCATGCAACAAGAGGAATCAAAATCCATTGGTAAGTAGCCAAGATCTCGATCTAGATCAAGATTAGATCTAGATTCTAGATATATCTAGACGTCTAGATCTAAATCTATACATGTATCTAGCTTTCTCTTGACTTAAATTCTAGTGCATGTAATTATTGAGTTGCCAGCAAAGAGACGGCAAAAATTTTGGTATAGATCTAGATCTATATTTAGAATTCTCTGAAAACACTGTGATCTTCCAGCCCAGCAAATTACGAGCACGAGATCTAGTAGTGCCGGTGTTGTTGCTATTGCTGCTGTTGTTGTTATTGTTGTTGTTTTGCTGTGTTTTCATTTTTTAAAGTTATTGTCTTTCCAATCGTAACGTAAATGTAACGTATATCACAACAAAGTATGAATTAGAAAACTAGATCTATCTATATCTATATCTAGTGATATAAGTCACTGTTTCTTTCTTTATCTCACCTTTTTTTCAGGTCACACGAAAGAAGGTAGTGTAGAACTACTTGTACCAGAAATAGATCTATTAACATTGGACTACCCAACTGACAAGGGTCATTTTGCCGATGATCTAACCGATGATATGAAACATTTCATCGTTCAACATGGACTTTGTCGCCCGAAAGGGCCATTTCCAAGGAATACACAAAATAGAAGCTTTTCTTCTTATTTCTATAGTGAAGATTCTACACAGTTCTCACATTCTTCTAATACATGGCTTTGCTATTCACAAATACAAGATGTAGCTTACTGCCATTTCTGTTGGCTTTTTTCCCCCGACCACCGAAAGTTCGACACTCGGGATTGGCAAGGTTTGTCTAAAAAGGTCAAAGAGCATGCACTATCAGGAGCCCACATTCAAGCCTGCATAGTTGGAAACCATTGGAAAGAACACAAGACAGTCGATCACAAGATCGATGCAAGTTTATCTGATGTGACTAGATTCTGGAGAGAGATTTTGAGAAGACTTGTTGAAATTATTTTGACAATAGCTAGAAATAACATCGCCCTGAGAGGAACGACTGATCAACTTGGTGCTATTTCAAATGGGAACTTTCTTTCACAGGTGGAACTGTTGGCCAAGTTTGATGTTTCTATGAATATCCTAGATGGCAAAAAGAAAGGGTCTACTAACTATTTAAGTCCACTTATTCAGAATGAACTTATTGGTATTTTAGCATCAAGAGTGAGATTAGACATTTTAAATGAATTGAAAAGTGCCAGATTTTATTCCATCATCATGGACACCACCCAGGACAGTTCGAAAAAAGACCAATTGAGCTTAATTTTTCGATATGTATTAGTGGAGGACAGTGTTTAAGTTCATGAAGCTTTTATCAATTTCTATCATATCCACGACCAGACATCGGACGGCCTACAAACAGCACTACTGTCGTTCCTAAAGGAGCATTCAATTAATTTAAAACACTGCAGAGGACAGGGCTATGACGGTGCTGCGAACATGTCCGGGTCATGCCAAGGTCTTCAAAAGAGGATTATTGACTCTCAAGCAAACGCATTTTACGTGCATTGTGCAGCGCATAACCTGAATTTAGTTGTCAACGACGCAGTGAAAGGAATTGTAGAAGTCAGGATTTTTTTCGATATCATTCAGCAGCTGTACGTATTCTTCGGCCACAGCATCAACAGGTGGGACATTCTCGCTGAAATCACTTCTGAGTCGGAAAGTACACTGAAAACGTTAAACCCTACACGCTGGTCTGGAAGAGTCACCTCTTTAACTGCTGTGAGACTAAGATTTCCAGATGTTTTAAAAGCTCTCAGCAAGATTGCTCTCCAGAATACAAACAAGGACACGATTGATGAAGCTATATCACTGAGGAACAAGATGGAAAATTTTGACTTCATTGTGATTCTCACAGTGCTCAGTGACGTTTTGTCCGACATCAATGTAGCATCAAAGCTGCTTCAAGCCAAAGATCTTGACTTATCAAAAGCTGTGTGTGAGCTGGATGCTGTGTTGTCCAAACTGAAGCAACATCGACAGGATTTGAGTCATTTCTGGCGAGGAGTGAAGACACTGCTCGACGATGGTCCATACCCACAACATTCAAACAGAAGAGAAAGGCAGCAGTAAAGTTTGATGATGATATCGACCCGGAGAGAATCTTCAAAGAAAAAGTGTTCTATGGCATTTTGGATACTATGATCCTGCAGTTGGAGTCTCGCTTCACAGGAACAAAGAAAATCACCTCGCTATTCAAAGTCGTGAACCCACCATCGCTTCTCACTTTACAAGAAGTTGATATCAATACTGAAGTTGACAGGCTTGTTGAAGCGTACCCTGAAGACCTGTCTAAGGCACTAGCTACAGAGCTGGTTATGATGAAGACCTCTATGGGTGATAAACTAACAGGATTGTCTTCTGTGCGACAGCTCGCAACCTGCCTGCTAGTAGATTATAAAGAGGTTGCTCCTAGCTTTCCCAACATCTGCGTTCTCCTGCGCATCTTCATGACAATCCCTGTGACTGTTGCATCCGCGGAGAGGTCATTCAGTAAGCTGAAGATTATAAAAAACTATATGAGAACATCCATGAGCCAGGAACGCTTGCAAGGTTTGGCACTGCTCAGCATTGAAGCAGAGAGAGTAAGAAAACTAGACTACGAGCAAGTAATCAACGATTTCGCGGCCATGAAAGCAAGGAAAGCACCGATGGTTTAAGGTAAGCATTATTTTATTTTTTATTTTGCTTCTGTTCATTTTACTGGTTTTTATTTTTAGTTTCAGTTGCTTGCATGGTTATTGATGCTTGGATTCTTTTGTTATGTAGTTGCAGTTGTGTTCATTTTAATTTACTTTTATTTTCTTGTTTTTTGTTTGAGGATAGTTGTTGTTGTTGTTGTTAGTGGCGGCGGTGGTGGTGGTGGTGGTAGTGGTAGTGGTGGTGGTGATGGTGTGGTGGTGGTAAATATTGTTTTATCCACTAGATTATTCCGAATAAAAAATCCACGTGACGCGCCCAACGTTCCCTGCGTACCATACGCCACTATATTTGGCTGTTTGGGCCACACGTCCTCAGCTCCGGTGCTACAGTATAAGCGAATACATGTACATGTGTTGGGTGGGTAGGCCTATGCTTAGTCTGCGGAAGGGGGGCCCCGATAAGAAAGTTTGCGGGGGGGCCCCCGCTTGGCTAGTTACGGCCCTGTATAACGGGATCACAAACTTACCGGTGAACCCACCATATCAGCATCTTGTGGTGAATCATAATCATTTGGTTGATCCACATAGGCCTACTGGGGCCTGAACTAACACCGTAGTGTTATTGGAAAAACTACAAAGAAAGTTTAAACGCATGCAATGAGTCCAAAATAGCCAACTGTCATCATACCTTGATGAGTTTATGTGGAGAGAAATACACGGTAAATCCCACCAAGAGGCACTACAGAACATCATCTTGCATATTTCCTAGTGGTATCCAGTATAATTTATAAATAGCGGTGGGTGTAACAATTTTTTAAAATTACTTCATTTCGATATTTTGGTCAAAACACCCTAAAATACCCGGGTCCCCTACAGTACAATAGTACCGCCAGACTAAAGTTACTCATGGTACTCCTCAGCAGCCTTATCCCTAAGGGGTAAGCCAGGCCAAGGCGTAGGCCACAGACTGGTGGCTCACCACCTAATTGTGCATCACACTGTAACACTACTAACTGCCCATACCGCCGCGGTGGTGAGCCACCAGTGTGGGGCCTACGCCAGCCTTGGCCTGACTTGTACCTAACCCTAGTTGTGTAGAGTTCAGTGATCGGGACATTCGGAACTCCTTCCTTTCGTACCGGTTCTACAAGAAATGTAGGCGAACACTAACTTCAGGTGCAATAATAAATAAAATAATTAAAAAAAAAATAGTCGCTTAGAACATCACTATTTTAAACTGCTGCCAACTGGCACCCCTTACAAGTAATTGACTTGACAAGCTGCCATTGAAAGAACGCTGATCTTCACGCTGTTCATTCTATGTAAGCAAAGGGAATCTATGTTGATCAAGACTGGCGAGGGGGAAAGGTTTTAGATTTACAATGTGATCGATTTTTATTGTAGACAAAAAGGTGAAAGTGTAGTTTTAGCCCCGCAAATTGTGTTGGACACATTTTCATTACCGTACTTAGTATTGATTACTTAAATGATGTAATTGTACATTGGTGTGGAAAATGAGGGGGGGGGGGGGGGGGGAGGGGCTCTGAATGTTTGTGTCGTTTTGGGAGTTGTAATATCGGTGACCAGCAGTTGCTTTTCTCAGCCATCTCAATGATTTCGGTATGAAGATTTTTTTTTTTTTGTCTTGGTTATCGTTTCGGCCAACTCCAATTAGAAGGAAGAATTCTCACCGTTTTACACAGCTTCTCTTCTGACCTTGTTTTATTTAGCGAACTGTTAAAAAAAAAATCTTTTTATTTAAATATTTTTCAACATTTAAAATGTCATCAGACTCGACTACAGTGAAAATTAATAAAATATGGGAAGGAGTTCTGCACTTTCCGATTAATTTGAAATCTTACAGTTTACATTTTTACGTGTGTGTGTTTCTTAGAGGGGGTGGGGGGGGGGCGGGGGTTGAAAGGGTAAAGTTTAGGATCAGTGATACTAGGTTTAGGGCTGGGAATAAGGAGAGATTAGGGATAGGTTTAGGGTTAGGGATACGGTGATCTTGACCGGGTGGTCGGAACATGCTGAACTCTTTCCGAAATACAATAGACGGAACACCATGTTTGTTGGACATCCTTTGTGTACACACTCTACAGCCCGGTGGAGGTCGAGCTGTGCGTTGTTACACCAATAGGGAAAGTGTTACACCAGATTAGTGTTCCGACAGCAGTTGTGTACACGCTACAGCCGGATGGAGATAAGCTGTGCGTTGTTACACCAATAGGGAAGGTGTTACACCAGATTAGTGTCCCGACAGCACTTTTGTACACGCGACAGCCGGATGGAGATCAAGCTGTGCGTTGTTACACCAATAGGGAAGGTGTTACACCAGATTAGTGACCCGACAGCAGTTGTGTACACGCTACAGCCGGCTGGAGATCAAGCTGTACGTTGTCATGCCAACAGGGGTGTTGCAACACGGATCATGGTGCACAACAGCGATTACTTACACTCTACAGCCCCGGATGGAGATCGGGTTTTGAGTTGTTACACCAATGCCTCGCCGTTGTGAAGAACCATTGTGCACTCGCTCTACAGCCGGATGGTGATCGGGTCGTGAAACGCTGTTTCGCCAGTGGGAAGCGTTTGTGTTCTACAATGTCCGAATGTCCGACAATCATATTGAACACTTCCATGGAGGTCAGGTTGTGTTATATCAGCAAGAAGCCTTTTCGACCATTAATGTAATTCACAACCTGACCTCCATGCAGTTGCTGAGCGTTTTGTTCCATCTATATTTAATTTTCACCGTTTCCAACTTTGATTTGAAATAGTGTGCAAAGACTAGAAATATTTCATGAAATGATTAAAACATGGACAGAAAGAAACTGCATGGACCGCTCAGAATTCTCCCTTCTGACTGGTGTCGGAAAAGAGTGCAGGAAGCAAAGTCATTACCAAAACTATGACGTCGTCTGAGAGCAACTACTATATTATATTATATAGTCATTGGCGGAGACGAAACTCAAGTTGACAGTCTGGGCAAGTAACAATAATACCGTGTAATAATAATAAAAAAAAAAAACGCGGTAATAATACGCTTTTATTTATACACTCTGCCATATTATGTGAAAAATATATGTTGAAACTTTGAAAAAAAAAGTGTTTAAAAAATACTTGAAACTCCATTCATTAATCTCACTGAATTATGTCTGGTATACCGGTATTAACAACGAGTTACTCTTAACTTATTGTAACACCGTAGCAAAATTAATAAATGTGAAATACAATTCCTTTTTAAATAAAACTACCATAATGGGGGGGGGGGGGGTGGGGGGGGGGGTTAAAGGGGTTAAGAAATGCAATGTCGGGTAAGTTGTTACTGAAATGTCACTGCAGATATTTCTAAAGGGTTGTGGTTTAATAGGATGCCATAGAGAAATAATAGGAAACTTGACATTCTAATGTTCTAATGCAGAAACACGAACCTTGCAATGAAAATTATGGAAAGGCTGAAATACATGTAGTATGACAAAGGGCATTCAGTATAATATTCAGTGGCTGAATTTAATACCAAGCCAGAATGTGTAGTATCTGTTTCTTGGGATACTATAAGGAATGAATACAAGGTGGAGAGCAACTGCATCAGACAATATCTACCATTGAACATCAGGCCAGAGGCATTATCCATACAAAAGACAAAAGTTTATCATGTCCAGGCACATGGCCCAAATCTTCCCCGACTTCTTTTCAAAAGATCAACCATCCAAACAATGAAGGAAAGATAGCTGAAATTATTGTACTTCCCTCTCAAACATGCCCTCGCAGCTGGTTGCTTTGCATGGCTCGCAAGAAGAAATTTTTACTCTAGTTCGTTATAATCCGATTTTTATGCTTTGCTTGATTGGATGGTAAAAATATCTTATTTAAACGACTGTGTAGGTAATGTAAATGGAGCATTTTCTTCAGAAATCCTTTGCTGTTTTGTAAAACGATGATTTCAGCATTCAGTACAGTGCAAAAGTGCATAGGATGTTTTGCAAGTTGCATGTAAGTGTTGCCTTGCTATTGCTGTATGGCTAGGGGGCTATCCTGCATTTTGTTTGATTCTTAGTCATTTGCAAGATGTGTGAATGGTGTGATTACATCTTGAAATGTGAAGTAGCTAATTGTGTCTCACCATTATGTCATGTGATTATGCTTTCATTATGTGTGGAGGAAAGAAAATGCATACTTTTTATAGTAGACTCAATCTGAAAGAATGTGCATAGCAAGAAAATGAAACTTGCTGCTTCAATGCTTCTTTCACCAAGCTGCACATATAGATTTCCCCTTCAATATAAACATAATTGTATTTATGGGAACGCTTGCAAAATTTTGGTGACCAATTTCTGCTGACCATAAAATTACATCTGATTAAAAACACAGGGTATTTTATTTACCAAATAAGAAGTCGAGTTCTTGAAGTTTCTTGGCATACTTTGGGTGTTGTGGAGTTGCATTTTTTGATGAGATATTGCCATTTGAACTCGGCGAAATAGGCGAAAAAAAAAAAAGCCAAAATGACGTGCTAAAAATCAGCTGAGGGTAGTCGAGCGCAACGAAAACCCATTAGAGTAGGCCTGGGGTGATGGTCGTAGCTTGATACGCCACTAACATGGGTGGGCCACCAAACTGAGTGATCAGAAAGATGCTGCTGTGTGATACATTTTCCTTGTGGTGAAAAGCACGTGAAACCCCACCAGGACATTTTTTAAGGGGCTTTGGGGCTTTTCTGCACGGAGAACACAGAATATTCTCTACAGGTCCTGGAATAGTGCAGTCGTTACGTAGGAATTGGCATTGGCTGTATTGACATTGTTCAAATTGTAGCAACATAAGCTGGTCCATACAGGGAAGTTTTAGTCCGAATAGAATGGTTTTGTCAGTGAAGCAAATCTAAGAAACAGTGTTGTCTTCACTGTTTGCGCACTTGTATTATACGGATATGGGAAAACAAAAGGGTTTGTGTTAAAAGCCGCGTGTGGAATTAAAGAATCCATAAGAAATAGAACTGGATAAACACAAGTTCAGGTTTCATCAGGATCAGATTCTTATATGAACCCATTTCATATTTGGAACGTCCTGTTGACGTAGAAAATCTCAGCAAACTGCCTACTTCTATAATTTTGTGGCATCATAGTTTGCTGTATCATTTGCAATAGAATAGGCCTGGTAATTTTTAAAACTGAGGGTTTTCCCCAAGGAAAAATTACAAAAAGAGCATGCTTTTATCAACACGTCGTTTAAAAAAAAAAAAGTCAGACATCTTGACACTGCTTTTTCAATCGCAGAGACGCCATATACAAGTATGGGAGTTCTGATTGATACAGTGATCACTTTACATTTTGGTGAAGATCAGGCTATGAGTTGCCTGAAAGATGTCAAACACCCATGGTGTACACTCCGAAGTTTGGCGGAGATCAAGCTTCGAGTGTTGCACCTGTAGGAAGTTGCTACTGAGGCAAAGACTTCAAAATTAGATTTTGTACACGCTCTACAATTTGGAGTACAGGCTGTCAGTTTTCACACTGGAATAAAAGTTAATGGCGCAGTGACATCAGACAGTTGTGTGCACTCTACAGTTTGATGGAGATCGGATTGTGAGTGGTTACACCGGGTAGAACAAGTTAGTGGCCCAGCATCAGATAAACTAGTGTGTACTCTACAATTTGATGGAGATCGGATTGTGAGTGGTTACACCAAGTAGAACAAGTTACTGGGGCAGTATCAGATAAAATAGTGTGTACTGTACAATTTGGTGGAGATCGGGCTGCGAGTTGTCACACAGAACCATACTGACGCAGTGACATCAGAAAATCATTGTATGCACTCTACGGTTTGGTGAAGATCAAGCCGTGAGTTGTTTCACCAGCAAGAAACTGTTATTTGAAGCAATGACACCGGACAGTCGTTGTATGCACTCTACAATCTGGTGAAGATCAGGCTGTGAGTTGTTACCGAGAAGACGTCCAACAGCCATTGCGTACACTCCACAGCATGTCCAGATCAGTCTTAAGTTGTCATAATGACGAAAAATTATGGACACAATGACCCTAGCCCATGATTGTCATACTTAAGCGATGATTTCAACCATTTGGTATACAGGCGAAACTCTCTACAGCATGGTAGAGGTCAGCCGTTACACCAGTTAAAAATTCCCTTGTGAGAGATTGGAAATCTGATTCATCCCAAGGATAGTTCATTTTGAATGGGATATTCTGTGTCGCAGAACTTTGAATATTGGTTCTTAGTGGAAAGGACGGTTAAGACTAGCAATCCCGTGGCCGTCTCAGTGAATCTGTTGAGCAAGCTTTGAAGTTCACCTAAATTGACGATATTCGAGTATTTTGCACCAGCTGTTTTTAAAATACGCGACAAGATATATATATATATTTTTTTTGCTGTATTCAAATATTGCCATAGATATTGAATCAGGGTCGCTGTCTGGCTTTTTCTTAAATACCGTTTACATTATTTTCGTTTCTCGCTATTCCCCATAATGTATTTCTGAAATTTTCGGTAGGTTTCTTTTACAAAAGGGTCGTTTTCAGCACAGTGGAATGCGGAACAACTTCGTGGTTTCAGGTTGTTTCCTTGACAAATTTTGAACAGCAAGGTTCACTTTGCCGTCCATTTTTTGAAGGTCATCTTTTTTTCTTACCAAGTTCATGGTGATACAGTCGTATAGATGAAAGAGGAGGGGGGGGGGGGAGGGGGGATAGAGAAGTTGTTGATATAGACTTGTATTTATTTGGCCAGACCCCTTGTCAAAGACAGTGAAGTTATTGCCTGGAATACAGTTTGAGTACACATTTTGAAAAGCACTTGTTCAAAAAAAAAAAAAAATTTAGTTCAGCTGGTATCTCCGTATACACAGATCTACTTACGGTCCCACCAGCGTCTTATGTGCAATGTATTGCCGGTTGTAAATGGATACATGAAACATTCTCAAGTTTTGAAAGACAGCAACTATTCATGTGCTTGGGGGTAGCCTCTTTTATATTCCACGTTTTCTTCCCAACCTTAATTGTCACTTTGCATCTTCAGGTGCATGTAAATTTATTTTGGCATGTCTTTTTGGAAACTACAGACAACTAAATACTCTTCTTTTTTTTTTGTGACATAGGGCTGCTTGTATTCGTGAGTGCTACAAAACACCAATTCACTGCACATTTACGAAATTCATGAAACAAAACTTACAATAGTACAAGTGATCTGTATTTCAAAATAGGTTTTTTAATAATAAAATTTGCAAAAGCAGATTAAAGAGTCTATACTTATAAACATTATTGGCTGTTCTGTCTTTTATACATGACAATATTATTCTCCTTTAAGCTAAGAACGAGAAGTTTATCCAAGGGGCATCACACTCCTTTCGCATTCCGTGCCGCCACGGCCGCTGCAAATTTGTCCATCTGTCTGTCTTGCATCCGCTGCATAGGAGAATCTGGGTTCTCTTCCATCTTCAAGGCCATTTTGTTAGACATTCTCATTGCCTTTTCCATCTGCTGATCAGCAATTTTGTCCTCTGGAAAAAAACAGGAAGATATACTCTGATAAATCAATTCCAAAATCTATATAATTTTTGAGAACTATGACACGATATGAAGGTTGGCTTTATTGGGAGCTTGTCTTTCAGTTCTGTGCAGCACAATGAGGCTATGCCAGGCTTGAGAAGAAAAAAAATACACAGCATTTCTATAGCGCTTCATCCTGTTAACAGTCAGGTTCTTAGCCCTTTACAACATTTATATCATATAATCACACACACAGTACACGTCATACACGGGAGAAAATAAAACATGGACATTCAGAGAGTAAAAAGATGGCCCTTCGGCTGGTTAAAAGTCATAAAATTTTCACTCTCTCAAAGACAGAGGCAGAGAATTCCAAATCTGAGGCCTTTGAAAAAAAAAAAAGGGATATCTTAGGAATTTTTAACTTTTTAGTTGCGGCAGATGATCTAAGATGCCGTGGTGGTACATAGGGAATCAAAAGATCAATTAAATAAGTTGGTGTGTTTTTGTACATTTGTGACACAAGGTAGCCAGCGTATACATTATTCGAGTTTCTACCGGTAGCACCCGCCGGGCAAGAGACGAATGTTGAAAAGACAATGCCAGAAAGTTCATCTCACATACTTGCGTTTCAAAGGTTCTTGTTTTACATACAGGAAATCTTTTCAAAGTTTTGGTCACTTTAGTAATTCTTGGATGTGGCAAAACGTTTGTACTTATAATTTCAAAACCACTAGAGATATGGATACGTCACTTTGTCACGTTTTTACATCTCATCACGAACAATAAGGTAAAAGTCAGAAAACCATGAAAATCCTTGATACGCCAGTATCTGAGATGGGAGACGACTTGAAATTAGCCAGGAGCGGAGGAATCGAACCGTATGTCCCAGTAAGTCGCATGTTTTTTTCGCAGCCTCTGGGCCAGTGCCTGGACGAATTGTACAATGGGTAAAAAAAAATTATACATCTTAATTTTTAGAAGAAAATAAAGCCGTTAACCCCCTGGTACATATGGTGCGCAGGCGAAAATTGTCAATCCCAAAACTTGTGAAAAAATATGCTGAACCGGTTATAAGTCAGATTATTGCAGAAAAATCGAAGAAAGATCATTAATTTATGTTCCAAGTGAACTATATCATAATGGTACACCGGGCGCTAGAGGATGAAAAGTAATCCATTGGTTTGGAATACACAGAACCTGTTCTGTCACTAAGGTAACAACACACAATCGACCCCCACCCCTCCCCTAATTGCACACCAGTACATACATCCACATTCGCACTGTGCGCATGCATACACGAAAACACGATAGCCTAACACGACTTTAAAACTCTAGCAAATGGGAATGCTCATAAAAAAAAAAAGAAAAACATGTATATATATATATATCGTTAAACCCCCTACCATCGCGTGAAATGGGGACACATTAATAGATTTGCGTGGCAAATTTCGTTGAAATAGAACAGAAAAATGCGCGACTCTGGGACTAAGTGGTTTTTACTGTTTATATTGATCTGAAAAGGGGCTGAAAAGGGGCCGACGCTAACAGTAACGGCAATAGAAACATCAAAGGTCATGGTTGTGAGACTATTAATGGTCGTTAATGATACCATCGTGTTTGTTATAAACCGGATCAGGTTGGTGAAGATGGACATCCAAATCTAGTGACGTTTTTGTACTTTATTTACGACAGTTTGGCCAGATTGTCACGATAATCTGGCAACACTATCGCGACCTTACTTCATGTTTGCTCCAACTCCACTTTTTGCACAACTGATAAATTCGTTACTTTTGCGGCTTTAGTATTATGATACAGAGTTGTAATAAATCTGAACAGTCAGTTTGATAAGTGCCTCAACGCATTTTAAACAAGTGTCAAAGTCTTCATTTGTGATACTTCTTCTGGTTTCTACATACTAGATCTCTGAAAACATTATCTTTATCACACAGTAAAATGCTTCAGTTTGCAACAGTGACGTTCTTATAACTGTAGGCCGTGACAGAAGACATGAGGACCGCCTATATGTTACATTTTGCTGCAAACATTGATTCGGCACAAACTGTACAAAACTACGGCAGTGCAATTACACTAATTACAGATACTTACGGAATTTACTCGGAGAACAGCCCATGTTGTTGTATTGACGTCTAAACGCTTGTGTTAAGGCTGCTGGTTACAGAGCTGTACCTCACTCTGGGGAAACTCTGGAGAAATAAAAATTAATAGTTTTATATACAACAGTAATCCTACCCACACTTTGAATGAATTAACTGCAAAATTCGATCGCGTTAGAACCAGGCATCTACATATCTGCAGCATGTGAAGACTACGTATTTAAATTAGGTCTTTGTTAGGAGGTTCCGCTGCTCTTGGCATTTACACCTCACTATTCTTGTTATGGTGTGTGTGTGTGTGTGTTTTTTTTTAAATCGGGATTTCCCCCCCCCCCCCCCCAGGCAGCGGCCTTTTTAGGCCTGCCCTTCTCGATTTCCAACTGCCAAGGTATCTTTAACGTCGGCAACGTACACACGGGCCCTCAAGAGTTTTTTTCGTCCTTCTCCAGAAGACTAGGTCCTCCATCCTAACTACCATAACTACCACCCCCCTCCCCCCCCCCCCCCAATTCCAACATGCCTGCACCGACAGGGAATCGAACCCGGTGTCTTCGGAATGAAAGGCGAGTATCTTGCCTGTAGATCAACCTGTCCCCTTGTAAAAAAGACTACGTGTTCAGTGTTTAGTTTACAAGATTATCTCCAGGGTGAGAGAGCTAAGGGTAGGCGCTACGGTTAATGTTAATCAGAGCTATCGGAGGTGGCATCAATATTTCCAGAGATGATCACAATTTTCTAAACAAAACAGCCGCCTTTGCAGCTCTTACTGGCTTAGCCCCTATAATTATATAGTAGCACCTACCTTAACGAGTTTTCGTCAGGAAAATGATAGTGCTGTAAGCAGTAGAAGTTCGGTATTCGAGACAGCCAGTCGTGTGTCGTGTGTTCGTTGATGCCACAAATGTCGGTGACCTATCCTTGATTAACTGTTTTATATAGAGCCATGCCTTTTCCCAGTTCAAGAGACAAACATTGAAAAAACGCATGGGAATTCAATGCCAGTTTCACAAAATTCGAAAGGGTTGTATTTCTAGGGGTTTTAGCGATAAAACAACAATGCAATTGCTAAATCTGTCCACGGCGTTTCTCTAATACACAATGTCTTGGTCTGTAGCGCACTGGTGTCAACTGTTTTGCGCCTTGTTTTCACTCCGTGCACGGGCAGGTATCCCTCTCCGCCAGCCGTCCGACACTTTTGACGGGCTTTAATTAGCGAGACAAGACTTGTCTAAAATACCGGATACTGAAGTATCGTGTAGGGTCGGTCTGCCACCTGGAGTACTACGTGACTTAGAACCAGGCATCTACATATCTGCAGCATGTGAAGACTACGTACTTAAATTAGGTCTTTGTTAGGAGGTTCCGCTGCTCTTGGCATTTACACCTCACTTTTGTTTTTATTTTTCCCGTTAATGAGAAACACACTTCGAGCTTCCATGCTTTTGGCGGACGGACGTGCCTTGGTGCTGCTAACGAAGCAAGAACTCGCAGCTAAGTAAACTGTTTCACTTCGTTCCTGTTGAAGTATTTTAGGCCTATTGTTCGTTTTTTTTTTTTTTCTTGAAAAAGGCGAAAGCCGAAAAATTTGTATTTTCTGTCTTCGCTTTAGTTTGCTTTGTATTGTTTGGGTTTTATTTCTCACGCGGGGTTTTGCAACATACGACCTTTTCTTTTTGCCCAATTTTGACTTTACGTGACTTAGAGGACAATCTCAAAGGATGGCGGTACCATACAGAAGGGTCGGATCTTCCTAGAGAGAAATGTGGTCTCCGATTGGCGCTGCTGTGATTTAGTAGCCCCTGCCCTATTCTTCAATCAGTTTCCCACAGGTCATTTCAACACGCTGCAAATAGCGGGCTTTACAAGTACTTCTTTCGTCTATCTGTAGCCCTTTTGTAATCACGCCCAATATTTATTTGCGGACAATTCGTAATTACAGCCATTTATTGCCGCTTAGTGAATAGACTTTGTCTATTAGTGATCGTAAATTGAGGTCAGATTGAGAAGGGGATCTAAGTGCTATCTTACTGACTGCTTTTCAGAAAAAAAAGTAAAAATCATTTCAGTACATTTAAAAGATCACATTTGAATCTAGACTCAAAACTGAATTGTTTAGGACTGTTTTCTTGGAAACTGAACAAAATTTAATTACGAAGACTTACCAGCGACGCACCAATTGTTTACAGTTAGGATCTGTGCGTGAAGATGAGCTCTCTGCACGTGGACCTCTTCAGAAATCACTGACTAGCACCAGATGTCATTGAATGCAACAGCTCGATGCAGCATTGGGTTCTACACTGTCGGTGATCAAAAACTTTCGCTGGCACCAGCAGTGTGTTGCCATGGTACCCCAGTCAACAACTCTGTACTAGAGCCCAATAAATATCTAAAGTAACCTATTCGTTATTGCACAATTGTTACTTTCCCCATTAAATACCGGGTATTGATAACGAAAGTGCACCATCCACACTGAATTTGTTAACGTTCCAAGTAACTTTAACAGCCAATAACCTTCTTAAATGCTATTACTGCATTGTCCAAACTTGCACGATAGTCTTGCAGATTGTCTCGTAATAACAAAGCAGGGTTAAAATGTTTGCGATATTATTTACCTTTATTAAAAAACACACAACTCTCAAGAAACCACGAATGGCACAAATAAATCATGCTATTGCTAAACTATCGCCCGATTTCGTTTTCCGTTCACTTTTATCTCAACCCCCAGGACTCAGTGTGTTCGTCGGAAAGGTAATCCTCACGCATGTGCAGAGGCAATCCGTTCGATAAATCACCTTGCAAAAAGGACGGCAATCTGTAAACCCCGCACCCTCTCCCGCTATCCAGTATTTTGTCATTGGTGCCAAGTTGGGACAAGTTCTGACATATCAAAGACGCACGAAATTGGCGACAGTCACCTATACTGCGGTGTTTGAAAAAATAGATCTGGTACTCTTATGAACTTATAGATAACGCACTGTATCTACCTTTTTATTTGCTTTGGAATGGCAGAATTAAAGGCAGAACTAACGGTTCACTCGAGAGTGGATATGGATCTGCTAATTTCACACGCTCATGCCTTAGAATGCCGTGTGATATTTGCATTGTGCCCAGTCAGAGCTTGTCTAATTTCTGTTCGCCCGCTTCTCTCGCAAATTCATGTTTTCTACTTAAAGATGCACCAGCTATGAATGCAACATTCCGCCGCTGTCGTTCGTGATTATGCGTGAGTTTCGTAAATGCACGGACCTGCAAGATGACAGATCTAATCTGAACGCACACTGTAAATAATAGTTCTGTCATACAGAACTACCACATCCGCATCTATCGTTCCTCTTATCTCTGCTGTTTTGCCCGACTGTCCATGTCGTGGGTACACAACCCCAACCCCGCTCGGGGACACTCCTGAATTTGCTAAAGCTCGTACGGAAAAAATCGCGCTCCCCGGCCGGCTCTTGTAGTGGTTTTTAAAAGCGAAATGAAATAAAAGAAAACTGCTAAATTCAAAGGCATATAGTGAGTGGATCTAACGAAATCGGGCTGAAGGTCAAACACCAAGATTCCAGAGAACTCCCCCACACCCCAAAGTAACGTTTGGTTTCTGTGGTATAACTCAGCTCAGCGATGTCCAAATTTATTTCAGTAAAAATGAAATTCTTTGTAAATGGTAGTTTTTAAGTCTTCATGTTCTTGACATAATGAGACTTGCTGCCACTTAAAAAATTCACAACTTCGCTTAGAATTTAGATATTAGAGCTCTAATAAGAACAGGAATGCTCCAGAAAATACTACTCTTTCCCAATGTACCAAAGAAAAAAAAAATTCACGTTTAGCTCGGTTTTGTCAGATCCACCCACATCTCTCTATACAAAAAAAGTTTGTTTTTTTTTAATGCAGGATAATTTAAAAATGCATGCCAAATCCTGAACATCTTCTTCGATTGCAGAAATTGTCGCAGGATTTCTGATTGTATTTCGTCCACTGGGCCCCAGATATTCATAGGGTAATCTTAGACAAACATATTTCATTTCTTGTGACATGACAATGGGGTTCAGACACTTGCGTGTCAAATAAAAAAATTACTTAGTGACTTGAGATAAGTATCTGGTCTACAGACTGGGATTAGCGGGCCATTAATGTTCCATCTGCTGATATATCGTTGGCAATGAGAGCAAAACATTATTTTTGCCTGGCTCATGGAAGTTTTTGTCCTTATTGGAAGGCCCCAGTTTCGAATCCTTCCTCCGGAAACATACATGTTAATTCCTTTTCGGTTCATTTAGTAGGACATTCACCGGTATGTGCGACCTTAGCCTCATCTCTAAGCATTATGCTGAAATGAGACTTAGAACCCTAAAAATTTAATATTTGGAAGAACCCTAAAAATCTAATATTTGGAAGCGCAACGAAACCAAATGCCAATCTTGAATATCCGTTCGAAAAAAACGACAACAAAACATTTAAATCAGTGTCTTAGGGTTCAGGTACCACTTTATTTTTATTTTCGTCCTCCATACCTTCTCTCTCTCTCGAATAATAGTCGGAAAAAGACAATTTATCATCGTGTGATGTTATAATATAATATATCGGTTTATTGCGAGATTTCATTCAGAATTCCGGCTGTCCTTATCAGTCCAACCAGAAATCAGCGTATCGTAATTACATTGTCTGCCCCCTATATGCATTGATCTGACATTGCAGAGTATCAATACTGATAAATTGTATTAGAGGCCATGGATTTTTAGGTCACATGAAACAATTGTTGATTGTCCTGAACCTAAAGAGCTGCCAGGTCACAAACCCCGTGCGTGATAAGGGACGCACCTCCTTGTATGGACTGAAATTGCTGTCGTCTAGTAAAAGTGGTACCGTACATTGCTGTACAGACCCTTGTCACGGGCACCACTTGGCGCTTATCTGAAGAATTCGTTGACCCCAGTGGATAATGCACCCGTTCTTGTAACATTAATGGTTTCAGGGTCAAATAAGTTGAACATTTTGTAAAATGAGTTCTTCTTCTTCTTCTTCAAGTGCCGGATCTGGAATAGATATCGACGATTATGGTTCGCCACTCTCTCAAAAAGCCCAGGTTGGCCTGGTTTTTTCCCCGTCGCCCATCTCTGCTTATTTTGCCCTCTATTTTTCCAGTTAGAGCAAGGTGTTCAAGATCTTTGTGTCGATTCAGGTGTCCCATGAACTGCAATTGTCTTCTCCTAATTGTTTTTATTAGTGATCGCTCCGTGTTGGCGTCTTTCATCACCATTTCCTTCGATTTCCTTTCCTTCCATGAAATATTTAGGAGTCTCCTTAAAAAACACATTTCCGTTGCATGAGTTCTAACGATTAAATTTTCAGGTGTTGTGAATTAAATTTGGGAATTTTAACTTTCAAATCTCAAATCTCTATTTTCGTTTCTTATGTCGCAATCATAGCCCTTATTTGTTCCAGGTTCACTTTTTTGCATAACTAGGAAATTCGACGTTAAACGCTTGCGGCTTTAGCATTGTGATAAGAAATTAGAATAAATCGGAATTGTGCAACAGCTTGACTTGTGCCAGAACGCATTTAGTGTCAGTCTGAATTTGTTGTACTTCTTTTTACATATCTTAAGATATCCAGTTTTTCAGAAAATGCAAATTTCTTGAACAGTTGTCCTTATGCGAGCAGCCAAGGCAGGCTATAAAGTATAATCCGAGACTCGGGATACCGAGACAACTCAATTCGCCAAATTTGGTCCGTCGATTTGAGCGCGTATCATCCATGTCAACCGTGCAACAGTTCACACCACACCTCTTCACAATTGAACGACAAAGACTGGTACCATAGATCTCTGTGAGTAGTGATCACCGAGTTTATACGCGCGCAAGTTGTGGACATGTAGTGAAAAAAAGGAATGGTCCGTCTCGGTATTCTGTATCTCGGGTATCATTGTGGAATTTCATTGAGATGTGGCAGTCAGTTGAAGAAATATTTGCTTAAAAGCAATGACCGTGATGCAAGAGTACGAGAGACATGCTTTGAAGCTGCAAGAATATGAAAATTTGATAAAATGTTCCAGAAATCAGATAAAATGTTCCACAAATCCGATAAAATGTTCCACAAATCCGATAAAATGTTCCACAAATCCGATAAAATGTTCCACAAATCCGATAAAATGTTCCACAAATCAGGTAAAATGTAGAAAAATCACTGGTGCTTTTGGATAAATGTTCAAATAAGGACATCTCTGTTGATGTAAAGACAAACACAGCCCCCCCCCCCCGCCACACACACACTCATTTTTCCACTTTAAGTTTTTGGCGAATCAGAAACGAGGAAAAATATTTTCTATAGATCGCCGATTTCACCTCCTGCACACCCCTATTTCTATTAGTGATTAATGACGGACCTCGTCCTAATTCAGAGCTTTTGCCAAGTAATTGGTTGACATAGCAATTGATTGACTTGGTCGCGTATTTACCTGTTAATTGGCACATCTCCCCTTTATGCACCCACCCACACAACCCCGTTGGAACACTATTTTTTTAAAATGCTTTTGATGGTGATTGTTTTGAACACATTCATTTCTTCCGCGTTTTTCGTTCATTCTTCTGAATTCAGCGCCGATTGAGGGGTTGGAGCAAGCAACGCACAGAATCATAATTTATCTCTTTTGCGTTGGTTCTGACTCAGACTTCGGACTTTCTGAAAAATCAACTAGCGAGACGAGACTTCAATAATCACTAGTGCGAGAGGTCATTGTGTAGCTCAACTTGAGACAAAATAGACTTGATTCAGTGCGCTTGTGTGTGTTTGTGTGTGTGTGGGGTGGGGGGGGGTGTTGGGGAGGGGGGAGGGGGGAGTGCAGAGCGGATAAATACAGGAAAGCGGTTTGGACACTTCCCTGATAGCAATTCAGGATCGTGGCTTATCAGCAGCTATCGGGGATTTGAACTAGGATTATTGATATTGATCACTGCTAAAATTGAACGAGCATTGTTGCGATGTTCTGCACCCGGCGGCGTGATTTGTTGCTAATGCTATGTTCTGCACCCGGCGGCGTGATTTTTTTTCTTTCGTACTCACTGTACCAAATTCAGGAGCGTGGCAGCAACTGCTCCAACATAATACAGGGAGTTTCGGTGACGTTCAGAGTCATTTTAGGGTTAGGGTTAGGGTGCACAGTCCAGAGATTGCAACACCCATGGCAGTGTTCGGCAGGACGAGAAATCCCTTAGCCAATGTCCTGTGTTTGGGGATGTGTTGCTGCTCCGCTCCTGAATTTGGTAAAGTGAGTACGAAAAAAATCACGCTCCGGCGTCCCCTTCCTTCCTTCCTTCCCCCAAGTTTTGGACCACATCAAAATTGTTTATCGACATTAAGGATGATGCTTAATAATAGCTTTGTAATTTCACTGATGTGTTAGGTTTTCCCGACTTACTGAGCTTTTTTTTTTTTTTTTTAAAGAAATGAAAGACATTCGCAGTTCGATGAAATTGAAAAACGTCACTGGTGCTACCAATATTAAAGTGCAAATAAACAATGCTTTTAAAATCATAAAAGCATTATGTTATTGAAGACTCCACATTAGTATAAGAATGAAAGGGGTTGATGGTGGTCTTGTAATGTGTCCCAAATGCTGAAAATTCAAAAGAAACATGGGTTTCCAAGAAATACTTCTTAAAAACAAATCGTTTCAGTTCACAAGCAAACGAAAGGGTCCACAACCTATCTCCTATGCACAATGTGGACAAAGAATGATATGTCTCAGTCATCGTAAGGCAAGTCTCCCATGGTCTGTTTTAAACCTAAATTTTTACATCATATTTTAAAACTGTTGTGGCACCAGTGTCTAAACTGTCATAATCACACACAAAAGAGGAGAAACACTTATTTCCCCCACAGCAAACAATCATGTTCATGTGAAACAAATGTGATTTCAATGCATTTTGAATTTTTTTAAATTTTAAATTGACACTTTTACAAGTTAAAAACTTCGTTTACGATATGCCCTCAACTAAATATAACGGTGCTGTAGCATCTGTAGGCTACCCCTTTGCCCTCCCCCGTTTTTCTTGTTATGCTGGAGATTGAGCGTGTGTTCACTTCTGTTTTCATTTTATTGTTGACAACCGCCAGAGTGTACTGTACTCCGTGACCTGACCTGCTTTTCCTAGTGAGTAGTTTTTTCCTCGCTCGCTTGTTGTCAGGTGTTTTGACTCGTTCAGTAAATATTAGTAGGTTCCCGAATATTCGATAACGTTATGGACACGAATGTTTACGCCAGATTTGGCCTTGAGTGATGTAACCTGATGACGTATTGATGCGTGATTGGTTAGTTTGTGCGAGGGCAAAGGCAACGTTTATTTCGGGAACTTTCTGTAGGAATGTTTATATATATAGACCTGTGTGAGTGGTTGGTCGGTGAGTAAGTGAGTTTCCTTTTGTGTGGCGTAGATATTTAGTTTCGCTGGTGTCTTCCTAGTAATTTATTGTTCACTATACAGTTATTAAACTTTAGTATTATTTAATCTATCGTCGGATCTCGTGTTTATTTATTTTTCGTTTTCTAAAGGGTTGTAGTTAGATCAACTAACTCCCCCCTACTATAACGTGCTAGAACAACCTCAGCTGTTACAGGTGCATTCAGTGACCAGAAGTAAACAGAGATTCATAAAAATTAGTTGAGCTAGCACGTAAACATTCCTCGTTCAAATAATGGTCTTTGCAAGGAACCCGTTACATTGCAATCCGTACACAAATCTCATCTGCCTGGGAGTCTGCACTGCACCATTAAAAGTGATAATTGCCGATTCCACACAGACAATCACCATCACTTCTTACAACACGAGGCACCCGGGAATGTCATCTGGAAGGAGCCCACGGAGTTGCGGTCGCGGTTGCAGGATCCGGTGTCGTCGGCAGCGCTCTAGGTGAATTTTTTTTTTCACACCGTGAAATTTCTGAAATATTTCACACGGAGATTTTACGCTTGCGAAAGTATTCGCTGGCGACGAAATGTTGGTCCAGAGTAAACATGTCAAGAAGAAATTCTTATTCTTTTTTTTTCCGGCACATGGGAATCACCAAATTGAGAGAGAGAGAGAGAGAGAAAGAACACGCATATGGAAAGAAGAATACAGTGATTGCAGGTGGAAATAAGAAGGAAGGAGTTTAGCAGTATGACGGTGTGGGAAAATGCCTACTTCTTTCATGATGATCCTTTTGTTAAGAAAATGACCTATACAAATTATATTCCAACATGAATATCCATCTTCCTTGTACAGCGTGTCCTTGACTTTGGTTGTTGACTAACTGAAGCAACTTCGATGTCCCCAGGACAGTATTTGTTTTTGAACCCTGTTTTGTACATTTTCGAGGTCAGCAGTCTGGTCAGTCACTCTAAATAGAACTGTCCAGTGTTTTTTGCTCAGCAACAAAGGGCCTGCATTATGAATATTAGAATCGAATTTTGACAGATTATCAGGGTTTCTTATCAAGGAACCCCTACTCGCATCTCGACCCCATAGAATGACATGGTTCTAACTCCCTTCCAGTTCCATCAACTTTTGAGAAATTGATGATTAAAGCTTCGTGCGCTCATAGCTTTTAGAGGTATAACATTTTTTCTTTGTGGTACTTACATATTACACACCGAACCCGCTTAATAGTATAATTTGACACACAATTATGGGCTGTAGAAATAGTGTGTGGTGTTGTAACAGCTGAGGTTGTTCTAGCACGTTATATAGTAGGGGGGAGTTAGTTGATCTAACTACAACCCTTTAGAAAACGAAACTATTACAGCTGTAAAATAAATAAACACGAGATCCGACGATAGATTAAATAATACTAAAGTTTAATAACTGTATAGTGAACAATAAATTACTAGGAAGACACCAGCGAAACTAAATATCTACGCCACACAAAAGGAAACTCACTTACTCACCCCCCAACCACTCACACAGGTCTATATATATAAACATTCCTACAGAAAGTTCCCGAAATAAACGTTACCTTTGCCCTCGCACAAACTAACCAATCACGCATCAATACGTCATCAGGTTACATCACTCAAGGCCAAATCTGGGGTAAACATCCGTCTCCACAATGTTATCGAATGTTCGGGAACATACTAATATTTACTGAACGAGTCAAAACACTGACAACAAGCGAGCGAGGAAAAAACTACTCACTAGAAAAGAAGGTCAGGTCACGGAGTACAGTACACTCTGGCGGTTTGTCCACAATAAAATGAAAGAAGAAATGAACACTTGCTCACCAGTGTAACAAGAAAACGGGGGAGGGCAAGGGATAGCTTGCAGATGCTACACAACTCCCCAATTTAAGTTGAATATTTTTCAACTCCAAAACATTATTCAGCGTCTGCAATATCTTGAAATAATCTTATAGCACTCCCAATCTCACAAAGGTAGTTGCTAATTCTATTACAATTAATAACAATTTCAGTGTCTTCCCGAATGTCATCACAAATACAATACAATGCAGTGTACTTTGTATCACTAATACCATAACTAATACAATACCGTCATTGCTTCCCAATAGTAAACAGTAGGCCTACTGGTCAAAATAACACAACGCCACCACTGTGGTGAAACAATGGTCAATGATATTATTACAAATCATATAAGGTGAAACGACGGCCCATCGTTTACACAATGCTTCGTGCACGAATCATAGCATATAACTTGTTGTACATAACATGGTTATCTCCAAAATGTATAACTCATACGTACAATGGCAAAAATACCAATACATACCGACCACTGATTAGAGTCTTTCTTCATCATATTAGGTCAAAACAAGTTACAACATTGCAATATAACACAAACACTGCTTGCTCGCAGTCCCTATTTGGGTTACATTTTCCAAAAATTACACCAAGTTCCACCGGTAACTAATATGACATAGCATAAAATCAAAATGTGACTAACACATCATGACTCTCTATCAGCCATCAATTCAATATTCTGTCACAGATGAACTATGTCCCCAATTACAGTACAATACTGCCGTCCTAGAAATTCATCTAGAAGGCAAAAGTATGGGTTACAATGCATTTCACTGATAGTGTACTACTTTAAAACCCTGCTCAGGAAATCGGCACAGACATTTTCTCTGCCTTTTACGTAGTGAATCCTGAATCGATAAGACTGTAAAAATAAACTCCATCGTAATAACTTTGGACTGTCAAACTTGGCAGAGTTCAAAAACTCTAATGACCGATGGTCAGTTTGGAGCACAAACTCCTTTCCATACAAATACAAAGTAAACTTTTTTACAGCCCAAACAATAGCTAAACATTCGCGCTCTGAGACCGAATATTTTGTCTCACGAGGCAATAGCTTACGACTAGCATATGCCACAGGGTACAACTTTCCCTCGTGTTCCTGCATAAGACTAGCGCCTAATCCGCGATCTGATGCATCAGACAAACTCTTTGGAAAAATCTGGCAAACATAACACGGGTTTGGAGATAATGACATTCTTCAAAGAGGTGTACGCTTTCTCCTGCGTTTCATCCCACTGAACTATATTGGGCTGACCCTTTCTAAGTAAATCAGACAATGGTGATGCAATCGCTGAAAAGTTAGGAATAAATTCATGGTAATATCACACTAATCCTAAGAATGCTTTCACTTCCTTCTTAGTGGTGGGTCTGGGTGCGTCTCGTACCTTACATACATTCTCTTCTAACAGGCCAATCATACCTTCTCCCACTAAGTGTCCAACAAAGTCTACTTCAGACGTTCCAATCAGACACTTCGATGGTCTTGCAGTTAATCCAGCTTGGTCCACCCTCTGCAGTAAGTCCTTGAGAGTCTTCACATGCTCGTCGAATGTCTCTGTATGAATCAGCAGGTCGTCCACATATGCTGTCACATTGTTCATTCCACGGATCAATGGCTTTACGATCCTGTTCAGTGTGGCTCCTGAGTTCATCATCCCAAAAGGCATCCGAATGAATTCATAGTGTTCGCCCATGGTGACGAACGCCGTCTTGGGAATGTCTTGCTCTCGAACTTTCACTTGCCAGTATCCCTTGCTCAGGTCAATCCGAGAGAATAATTTTCCTCTCGAGAGACTCTGAAACACTTCTAATGGCGCTGCTGTCGGATGAGGGTCGAATACTGTGATCTTGTTTAACCTCCTGTAGTCGATGCAGACTCGGTTGGATCCGTCCTTCTTCTTGACGACAACAATAGGTGAAGCATAAGCTGATGAGCTCCTTCGAATGATGCCCAGCCGTTCCATGGTGCTAAGCTCCTCCTTCAATGAGTCGCGCATAGCGTAGGGCACCGGGTATGGTCGTTGACGAACTGGTACTTCTGTTGTCAGGTCGATGCGATGTTCACCCAACTGGCAGCATCCAGGGAGATTGGTGAAGACGTGCTGGTAATTCTTCACCACATCGCAGAGTTCTTGACGTTGTTCCGATGTCAGTTGCGTTCCATACTGGACATCTCTGTAGCTTTCCTTCTGGTCCCAGCTTCCTAGGTCGGCAAGGTCCTCTGTCGTTCCACCGTTGTCGCCTTCCAGGTCGCAGTCCTCGATGACTGTCATGCTAGCTGACTCCACGGGTTGACTTTTGTCTATCAGGTCGTCCTCTGGCAGTACAGTCTCAGCACTATCACCGCCGCCGTCCTTTATGGCGTTGACATGTTCAGGCGTGGTATCTCTCCTACTGTTGTCCATCCCACACATCTCTGTCACAACAGGTCTCGGTTCTATTGCCACTGCTGCTGCTTTTGACGTCCTTGGAATGTATCTCTTGAGGAGGTTGGCGTGCAAGGTCTTTTCTTTTGCACCCATCTTGACTCTATAGTCGTTAACACCGACAACTGAGACTACCTTATATGGTCCCTTCCATTGGACTAGGAGCTTGTTAGTGTTCGTCGGCAGTAGCACCAACACTTCATCTCCGGGGCGGAACTTCCTCTCTCGCGCCTTCCGGTCGTAGTAGGTCTTCTGTCTACCTTGAGCCTTGGAGAGTTCTTCCGTCGCTAACTTCCATGTGTCCTCCAGCCTCTCACGTAGTTCCATGACGTACTGGTAACTGGTCTTCGTTTCCGGCTCCTCTACGTCCTTGGTCCATAGTTGTCGTAAGATGTGCATGGGTCCTCTCACAGTTCTCCCATACAGCAACTCGAATGGGGCAAACTTGGTCGATTCTTGGGGAACTTCACGATACGCGAAGAGCAGCGGGTTGATGTATCTGTGCCACTGCCTGGGTTGCTCCGCGCACAGTCGTCTCAATGTTTTCTTCAGTGTGCTGTTGAATCGCTCCACCAACCCGTTGCACATAGGGTGGTAGACTGTAGTGGTCGACTGTTGAATTCCCAGTAGTCTATTCGTTTCCTTCATGACATCTGACATAAACTGGGTCCCTTGGTCGGACAAGATCTCTTCGGGCACACCCAAACGGCTGTAGATGTTCACTAAGGCTTCTGCTACCGTTTCTGCGTCGATCTTCTTCAGGGGTGTGGCTTCGGGGTAACGAGTAGCGTAGTCTATGTACACCAGGATATACCGATGTCCACCTTCACTTGGGGGGTCGATAGGTCCTACTAAGTCCACGGCCACTCGCCTAAATGGTACGTCCACTACTGGCATACTCTGCAGGTGCACCTTTGGTGTCGCTCCTTTGTTCACTGTCCTCTGGCATATGTCGCATGAGCGGCAGTATCTCGCGACGTCACCTTCAATTCCAGGCCAATAAAAATTGCTCATAACTCTGTCTTTGGTTTTCTTCACGCCGAGGTGTCCTCCGACGATCGAGTCGTGGGCTACACTCAATACATACTCTCTCAGTTTCTCGGGTAGTACCACTTGCCTTATAACCGTCGCCTGTCCCAGGTCCTTGTAGATCCGGTACAGTACTCCTCCATGTTTCTCAAAATGAACAGATTTATTGCCTCTATTAGTTGGGATCTTCTTCTGCTCTAACTTCCTAATGACTTCGTCTTCTTCTTGGAGTCGGATAAGTTCCTCTCTATCCACTCCCGCGTGCCGTTCTGCCCTCGGCACCTTCAGCGACGTAGACCGGTCCTTCCTCTTCTCCTGGGCCCTCGTGGTCACCGCTCCTACCATCACCTCTGTATCAGGGTCGTACGGATCCTTCGCTCCGTCCACGTTCCCGACTACTAGGTCGCAGATGGTCTCCGGGAGACACAGCGCCGCCACTTTGCCCGTCAGGTAAGGCGTCTTCACGTCGATAACGGCTTCCTCCGCCGCTAGCAAGGAGTTATCGATCCTCGCGATAAGTTTCTTCCCACCGGTGAGCTGTCCGTCGTCCACCAGTGCTCGCCGCACCACTACACCTTCACAGCCGGTATCTCTTAGGACATCTACCGCTCGATTTCCAATCAAGCCCTTCATCACTGGTAACTTCAGCTTCTCCACGGTCCTTCCGTCACTGCATCCTCCGCACGTAACAGGCACCGCTAACTGTAGCTTCCCGTCCTTCATTACCGCTTGAACGTTGATGCTGGTGTCAGCCGTCGTCACATCTTGTCTTGACGACTCGTCCGCCGCTATAACTACGGCCGCCGCCGCCTTGTTCGGCTTGCCTCGTCCCATGTCCTTCTGGGCTGGACACATCCTCCGAACGTGGCCTGGCTTTCCACAAAGGTAACATTTCAACTCACCTTTGTCGTTTAACTTTGCACGACACTCCGTCGCCTTGTGTCCCGGCCTCTGGCACCTATGGCAGACCTGTGGGCTTCTGTCTCCGTTGGGCCTCCATCGCACTGGCCGGCTCTGCAGTCTGGCGCTCCCGCTGAGCGTCCGGTTCCTCGCTACCAGGTACGCCTCCGCTGAATCTGCGATGTCCTGTAGCGTCTTTGGTTTCCTCTCCCTCACATGGGTTGCAAGGTCTGGTGGGCAGGCATCCATGAATTGCTCTCTGACGAACAGATCTCTCACTCCTTCGTAGGTCTCCTCCGTCTTCGACAGCTTTATCCACCTCTCTAGATAGGTCTTGATCCTGGTCAAGAACATTCCAACATCTTCTCCATCTTCAGGCTTACCTTGTTTGAACATGAGTCTGTATCCGTCCTCTGACAGGTTGTACCTCTTCTGCAACGCTTCCTTGACCTTGTCGTAGTCCTTGGCTTCGTCGATCGGTAGTCTGCAGAAGCACTCCAAAGCTCTCCCGGTCAGCAGGGCAGACAGTGATGTCGTCCAGGTGGGTCTGGGCCATTCAGCTGTCTCAGCAAACCTCTCAAACCGCAGCAACCAGCTATCCAGATCGTCCTTCTTGTCCTGAAATGCAGGTAGCTTGGGTCTCTTAGAACTGGCGTGGTCGCTGGTCCCCTGCGTCGACTCGCCTCCACCCTGATGGCGGATCCTCTCCATCTCCAGCTTATGGTTCATCTCCTTCTCCCGAGCCTCTATCTTCAGTTGCTCCATGCGCTCTTGCCTCTCTCTTTCCTCCCTTAGGCCTTCACGGATGTAGTTCTGTCTCTCCTTCCCAGTGAGCTCCAAGGCGTCTGCTTCCTGGCTAAGCCTTCCAATAGCCTCTGACATGTTGTAGATAGCTTGTCGATGATATTCCTACAATAAACTATGTAAATAAATCTAGTAATTTTGATCTGGTCCGCTCGAATATGGTCGGATCCCGGACGAGCCCCCAATATGTAACAGCTGAGGTTGTTCTAGCACGTTATAGTAGGGGGGAGTTAGTTGATCTAACTACAACCCTTTAGAAAACGAAACTATTACAGCTGTAAAATAAATAAACACGAGATCCGACGATAGATTAAATAATACTAAAGTTTAATAACTGTATAGTGAACAATAAATTACTAGGAAGACACCAGCGAAACTAAATATCTACGCCACACAAAAGGAAACTCACTTACTCACCCCCCAACCACTCACACAGGTCTATATATATAAACATTCCTACAGAAAGTTCCCGAAATAAACGTTACCTTTGCCCTCGCACAAACTAACCAATCACGCATCAATACGTCATCAGGTTACATCACTCAAGGCCAAATCTGGCGTAAACACCCTTCTTCACAGTGTTATCGAATGTTCGGGAACATACTAATATTTACTGAACGAGTCAAAACACTGACAACAAGCGAGCGAGGAAAAAACTACTCACTAGAAAAGAAGGTCAGGTCACGGAGTACAGTACACTCTGGCGGTTTGTCCACAATAAAATGAAAGAAGAAATGAACACATGCTCACCAGTGTAACAAGAAAACGGGGGAGGGCAAGGGATAGCTTGCAGATGCTACAGGTGTGCAACTCGTTTCAGCCAAAAAGTGGAGATAGAACATTGTCATTCTAAGGGGACGATCCGGTATTCCTTCGCCATGACCTTGATTCATGGAATTTCCATTGGAGTATGGACAGATTTTTTGTCTGTTCTTGGTCGAAGTCCTGTCATTGAAGAAATGGATCATAGTAAGTGATGGAATGTTTTTTTTAAAATCTTTTGCAGGCGCTTGGTCTTAAATGTGCCCCACATTGCATATGGTTCGTGCTGCGAACTGTCACTTTCTGTGCAAAAATATCTACCACTAATCATTTTGCCTGTCATGTCAAATCCATTATGTAAAGAGTTATCTGTGTCTGTGATACTCCGAAAGGCTTTGATTGTGTTTCACGGTTTGATTTTTGTCACAAATTTTAATTTGGGAAATATCAGTGGGCACAAACATTCATCTTTCTGAAGTGAATCAATTATATTACTTTAATGAGTGAGTTGCTGTGGTTAGAATGTGCCTGCTGTAAATTTCAGGAACAGTTCAATGAACGCGTTTGAAGCTGGCTTAAGCGCCCTGTGAATGATTCACGAAATATCATAAAAACCACAGAAAAACTCACGCAGGGTTTCGCACATACAACCTTTTCCTTTTGCCCAATTTTGACTTCCCTATGAATGATTGTCCACTTAAAATTTGATTCACCATCTATGTATAATATAAAAAGCATTGTCTTCTTTTTCCTGTACCCACTGGAACCGTATTGCTTGCTGGTCGTGTTTTACTCAGTCGTTATGTAACATTTCAACATTGACCACTCATGCATGATTTTGAGGTTGGTGGACAAAAGTTGAATTGATGTTATATGTGACATAGGGCGTTTTCAAACAGCAGTTTTGCGTCTTCGCGCAAGCAGGACTTTCTTTCTGATTCTCATATAAATGTGCAAAGAAATGGACAGATTATAGATCTTTATTTAGGGAGGATCGCTGCCCTTGGCATTTACACCTCGAAAAAAAAAATGGACGAAGTCTCACAAAACTTTAGCTGATGCCGTGGTCCTCTGCTAGGTATTTTTGCATGTAGATTTTGCAAGGAATCTACCAGTATTCTCCTTTGCTTTTTAATTTTTCCTTTTGTTATTGTGCTTTTCACAGCCGTTGTTAGTCATGAAACATTGTCGCGAACGAAAATATCTTATACAATTTTTTAAAATGTCCTTGACACTGAGGACCCAGTTTTCTTTCTTTGCATATTTTATACTTCTGTAGAATCTCGCCCCATAGGATATCTTTGGTAGAAACAGCAGGACATGTTTTTAATTTGGGTCAAAAGGACTTTATTAAAAAATTAAGACAATTTCCGAAGGGTTTTCTTTAAGAAGCTCCTTGGCCATTCTATATATATCGGGTGAACAAAAAAAAAAAATGCCCCAACATTGACACTAAATATCTCGCAATCCTTTTGCTGAATCCGTGAGAAATTCTGGTAGAGTTGTGTCCAATATATGTGCTATGTTAAAATTTCATCAAGATTTAATCATTACTTTTAAAGATAGTTTAGATCAAGTGAATGTCTGTCAAAAATAAATTAATAAAACAAGTCAGCTGATCAAGAATTTTTGACCTACCTTAACGCTTTACTTCATAACTTTTTTTCAATGAAGCTATTTCCTTCAATTTTCGTATGCATGCACATTATGTATTTATCCATACACATGTGAAATATCATTGCGATCAAATAAGCGGTTCATGAATTGTAAAGCCTCAAATAATTTGAGGCAGTTTTTTTTTTAATCATCCGATCCAGGATTTCCTTCTTGTGACAGAATAAGTTCCCCGACCTGGTAAATATTATCATCTGTTCTCACAGATCTAAGTCTACCGCTGCCTTCTTTTCTGTCTGAAGTTTCTGTTGCAATGATTTTGCTAATCAATAAATGGACACTTCTTTCAGACCAGTTCTTATTGGAAAATTCTTTCAAAATTCTAGCACCCCTCCATCCATTTTTCCATTTAGAGAGTCTCAATAACAATTCGATCCGAGGGGCTAAATATGACGTTAGGCCTAGCGAAAATGATCAGATCAAAAACTAGATCTAGATTTAGATCTTAATCCAAGAATGTCACCAAATGATGATTATGACATCAAAGGAAAGACAAAACAATCTTTTAAAGTTGGAATGCCACTGGATTTCACATTAATTGGAATACTCGACTTGGGGGTAAATCAATGTATCACTATAGGAAGCAAAAGGCTTGGTTGAATGTCATCTGCTAAACTTAGATCTACAAAATAAGGTTGGATTGGAAAAGTGGACTGGATTTGATTTTAAAAAATGGAGAAAAAATACAACTGTGGTGCGCTGGAATGCTGAATTTGCGTTAAATTCTTCGTTCTTGATCAGCTGGCTTGTTTTATTAAGTTTTGACGGACACTCACTTATATCTTAATGAAATTTTAACATAGCATCACACATGTAATGGACAGACATGTCTACCAACATTTCTCACTGATTCATTGAAAGGATTGCGAGATATTTGGTGTCAATGTTGGAGCAGTTTTTTTTTTTTTTTATCACTCGATATAATCTAAACGGTTGTGTCGCGTGTTTACCTTTTTCTGGCACTGAATTTTTTTCTCCTGTGGCCGTATGCATAATCAATGCGTAAACTAAAGTAAATACGTTGACTGGTGTTAACGCAAGAAATGAATACAATTTCTCGTGTTAACACCAGTCAACGTATTTACTGCAGTTTACGCATTGATTATGCATACGGCCACTGGACTCCTAAACAGCAGGGGAACTCTCATTGCCATTTTTGCAAGTCTGCCTTTAAGTGACGAAGTTTTCACAAATTTCTTATTCTGAACTTTTTGGCATGATTGACGAGAATAATTTATGTTGGAGGATTTTACTCCCCAGACAGTGCACACTGCAGTTACGGTCCTTCTTCTTGCTATACTCTTTGGAGTCCTTCATTTCAACGTCTTTTGCAAAGTCTGCACTTCCGAGGAGTCATTATCATTCTCTAACTTCTATTTTGCCCTTTTTCAAATCTTCCTCGTATTTTTGACGTTGTTTTTCTTTTTGGGTGTGTGTGGGGGGGGGGGGGAGGGAGAGAGAAGGGGAGGTGCAGATAGAGCACTCCTCTGTGGATCAGCATTACGATACTTTCGTGATTTCTCGGCGGCATACAATGCCATTTCTTGACTTCAGACGCTGGAGTTCGGCATTTTTTTTCCTTTACAACCCCTCCCCACGTACGTTTTTCATATGCCTCCTACATGTCCGAGAGTACGTCCATTAGAATGAGAACTGGCCCTGACCAAGCCTAGATGTTTTGAATCTTTGAAGTGACATTTTGGACGGACTAAGGCCAACTTGACTACCCTCACGAGATAAAAAATTTTTTAATAGCCCACGAATACACTTGGATTTTATAATTATAATCCTATACCACTTTTACTGAAAATATGAACAAAAAACATCAGTGATTGAAAAGCAACTATGTACGTTCGTCCTGTCCCCCACCTCTCGCCCCGTACAATTCACATGTTGGGGGTCATCCCCCCCCCCTCCGGCCCCGAGAGTGCGCGCTTTATGGATGGCCCCTGATAGTATTAAACTTTAAGGACACGTCTTGTCAGTAACCGTGCAGGACTCGTACAGCCGTCAATTTAAAAACGCGTTGCGTCTTTTCTAGAATAAGCGGGATCAACATTATTTTATTTTCCCGAAAATTCTCTTTTGGATTTATTCGAAGTTTCGTATGGCCTCATCAAATAATTATTATCAGACTAAACCTTATGGAACTGATTCTTTATTTGTTGGAGAGTAGCTTGAGTCTGAGTTTGCTTCTCTGCCTTGTGGAACAAATCATAAATAAACGTAGTTATTAAAACCCCATATCTGCAGTACTAACTGTGCGAAAGACTAAAAAATTAATGGAGTGTATACATACGTTTCCCCATACAAGGTGAACACACATTCTAAAAACATAAAAATAAAAAACCCACTGAAATAGAAATGTTCACCGCCCTAAGTAGAAAAAGGAATGGGTAATGCTGTATTTCAATATCAGAACAATACAACACTGTTCTGAGCCAGCATAGAACGCAGAATATCCAGACTGCATAACATTTTTATATTACAATTTTGTATATGGGATATTTTTACTACCTCACTAATACAATAGACAAAACGACTATACCCATCATAAAAGTACAGCGTTAAGACTCATTCATCGACTGCCTGGAAAGGCTATATAGCTTCATCTTTTCTAAATCGTCACTGGTGTACTCTGTCATAAGTCATGTTTGACACTTTTGAGATACTGAGAAAAAAACTGTTTTTCTGTCATTTAACTTATGCCAGTGTGATTCTGTTGGGATTTTATTACATTTTCCTATTGGTGCATTTCTTTTTCTGTAATATAGTTTGATAGCCCTCATGCTCAGAGTGCAATGCGTGAACCGTTAGTTGCCTTTTGGCATACATCTGACATACGCCATTATCATAGAGCAGTGACGAAATCCTGATCGTACTGAAAAAGGCCGTAACCCCTCCCCCCCCCCCCCCCAAAAAAAAAACCGACTACATGTACGACATCATGGCAATACGACAACGAACGATAAGATTATAATAATATGCACTCTAAGGCCAACAGGGTACTGGGAAAAGTCTGTTCAGTCTCGGTTTTAGCGTTTGGTCTATGGAGTGCACCAGTGAGATCGAGACAAGCATGTATCATCGCTGGTTTGATTCAAAGGAAATCCGAACTCGTGCACTAGTGAGAGACCAAGACAAGCATGTATCGCTGGTTTGATTCAAAGGAAACTCGAAGCAAAACACACTATCTCAGTGCGCCACTAGATGGATGCACTGCAAGAGATAGATGGAATTCAATTATTACAGACATACTTTACAATGCGGGCCTTTTCCCGTTAGATTTTTAGTTTCACTGTTATTAAATTTTTGATCTTATTTATAAGAATCTGAAAACTGAAAACTAACCCAAAACGAAAAAAATAAATGAAAGGTGCAAAGTGGCCTTTATTGTGCCGACACATCGTTAACCCAAACTCAAACTCACACGCAGGGAATACACGAGGAAAAACATATTTTGGAGAGAACAACTTTGAGAATGAAAAAAAAAAATCAAATAAAAAAAACACACAACTGGTTTATTATCTTCCATTATGTTCATTCATAATGATTTTATTGTTTTGCTTTTTACAAAACCAGATCAGATTGTGTAGTGTAACAGAATAAAGTATATAATAAATTATTAGTCCTTTACATGATGTGTGTGACAGTATTCATGAGTAACTTTCAGATTACTCTGAATTGGGCCAAGTACGATAATTCTGTATCAGGGGAGGCCATCGCTATTATGAAGCGTCCAGTTTTTTGTTGACCTTGTCAGCTGCTTTGTCGACGGCACTGTCTGCCACCTGGTTGACCTTGGCGTCCAGTTTGGCCTCCACTTTGTCTGCAAATCTGTTGCCGGCTCTGTCAGCCTGTTCTTCCAGACGGCTCTCCAGTTTGTCACCTGTGGATTGACAACATTACAAGGTTAGAGATGTTTGCCATGCCATTAGATAAAAAAGTGCAGGCCGTGACATAATTGGGGGTGGATCTGGCGAAATCGGACTTAAACCACGAGAAACCAAATTCCTGAGAAAACCTCAGTCTAGAGGCAAGGAGCTCGCCTCCTATCCAAGGTACCGGGTTCGATCCCCGGTCGATGCAAGCATGTTGGAATTTTTTAGCGGGGAAAAATTTCTGTCCATAATGCTATAGTATGTAGGACAGAGCGCCTAGTCTTCTCGGATAAGAACCAAAAACTGGTAGGGCGTTAAAGATAGGCCTTACTTTGACGGTTGGAAATCGAGAAGAGCAGGCCGAACAAGACCGCTGCCCGGGCCAAATTCTAAAAAAAGAAAACTAATCCCTACCACGACCAAAAAAAACTACAACAAACAAACAAACAAGAAAAGTGAGGAGTAAATGCCAATGGCAGGAACATCCTAACATAAAGACCTAAATACATTCTATGGGAATTGAGCGTTGCTTATAATGTGAAAGATCAGCTATTTTTTCTGCATTCCGTTAAAATAGTTATTTTTGCTTGAAATCGTCTAGAAACATTTTATTTTGATTTTAAGGAGGTACAAAAATTTCATATGAGGTCCGATTTCACCTGATCCACTCACAAATATTCTGGCGTGAGCAACAAGAGGCTGTAGTATAATATACCGGTAGTTTTATCGCGTTAGCACAGTTTTGTCCTGTGGCTTACTTAAGATGACGGACTGCGCATGCGTGGCACCTTTTTGTTTCTGCTACAGCGCCAAGCACGCGCCACCGAAAGCTCTGAAATTGTTTGTTTTTGGCACCATTCTATTGCTTATTTTAACACTTAGATCCATTTGTTTATCCAAGGAAGTATAATATGTGTTGTTCACTTGTATCTTTAATGCTCGCTATGGCATGTGGTTCGATTTGAATTCTAATGCAGAGAAGAGCCATATTTGAGATTTTCGATACAGTTCAATACGCAAGGACGTTGAACATACCAGAAGTATTTTTGCTGGTTTAGAGCCTTACTGTGTGTGGTATGCAATTGCCAGCTATCAATAAATCATATTTTAACTTCATGTGTAGATGTTATGCATAATAGAAGAAAGCACTATGCCTGCGGATCCATGAACAATATATATCCCCTTCTTGTACAGACCTTGGAGCAATGGGCACGCCTATGTCTTTGGCGTCCGAGGTGGCAGAGCCGCTAACAGAAATTTATGTTTTCAGTTCCATTGTGTTCCTGTATGGATTGATATGTCTTTCCTTCTGTGGTTAGGGGACAGAAGTATTTTTACATTAAGCTACAGCTGAAAAGTGAAGGAAACTCATTATTTTCTCTACTTGGCCTTCTTATTACAATACGGCCCCCTATTAAAAGGCTTCCCCCTGCGAACTTTAGACCACATTATACGTTGGCGACAAAACAAGAAAGAAAACCGGCAAGTTTACTTGCATCTTAACTTCATGTCGACGACATGGTTTGTTAAAAGTACAGGATCTTCATATTTGAGAGACCATTAACCCTCTTGCTGGCACATGGCCGATACATCGGCCCACCAAATGTTGCAGAAGTCTGCCACACGGCCAGTATATCGTCCCCACCGTTCTGCGTTAAAATTGCTGTGAGGCCGATATATGGACCGAGACTGGTCTGGCATGGTTTGCACCTATAATTTTACCACTACCTGCCGTCTTTCTACCCAATAATCCATTATTCTGGTAGTCTAAAGGAAATAAAGGCGCTTGAGCTTGGCAAAAGTGTTAGTAATATATATCCATTGGTCGTGCAGTGTGATGCTAAACGTATGGCGGCCGTGACGCTGATAGAAGTGGTTCTTGATGAGAAAGTTCTGCTTGCCTACTTAAAGATGGAAAAGATGGAAGCTGTGGCGATGAGAAACTCCTCGGGTGGAGCGAGACAGATGACCATCTTCAGAGAAAGAGCGGATTCTTTCATTAGATGTTTCGGCCATTAACTTCCGGACATCTTCTAGAACCCCGGCCACACTGAGTTCATGACTCTCGGTGTTCGTGGATGACTTTTTTATTTTTTGTCGCCAGGCTCATCTTTGGGTTTGTACCGGTGGCACTGGTTTCTGTTTTGTCAGTACTAAATACTAAAATGCTAACCATTGTAGGAATTAAACACTCTGAAATGCAAATACACTCGCTCCACAAACGAATAATAGAATCTGAAAATGAAAGAGCGAGAAAAGTATCATAATTATACTCTTCTTGTTTAATAAGATGTGTTCGCTAGCTACAAAGGTCGACCGTGAAGTCAGGTGAATTGTGTGCTAATGTAGACGAGCTGAACGACCAAAATTTCTTACCCGTATGATAATAACAGTGATGGTACTCAAGATAACATAATTATGCTGATGGTGTCATGACGGCAGTTGAGATAATGATGGCGGTGGTGGCGTTAGCAAAGATGGTGGAGGGGTGAATGAAAGTTAGGCTAGTACAGTAGAGCACTGAGTCAAGTCCTTTTGGCGTCGGTTTTGACTCAGACTTGAACTTTTTTTGAATTAGAGACATGCTTGAGTCTCTCAGCGTGCGAGGTCCCGTTTATCTCCAGAGTCCACAGAACCGAGGCAAAACTGTCTTTGTCTAAGTGCGCCTTAGATATTGAAAAACTATATGAAAACTCACCCAGATCACTCGGAGAACAACCCATGTTGATTGAATATCAGAGTGTGTGTTACTAGGAAGCAAAGGGCAGTTTTCTTTTCTTCAGTCTGAGGAAACAGAAAAGACAAAATTCAACACCGAAACAAGGATAACGTTTGCAAACGAACATAGGAAATCTAAAATACTGATTGGAAAATACATTGGGCCATTTAAGTAAAGCTTTGTTAAGCACAACAGGCTGATTACACTGGTCGAACAACAATATATAGGCTAATTTAATAATTATGTTGTAGGGTTAGCGGCCTTTTTGCTTAGCAACGCATTTTGTATTGTTTATTATCTTTCTTTCCCGCTAAGTTCACGTATTTCAAGACTTTTGTGATTTTAGAGCAGAAGAGCTCCTCCCGAAATGGTCCTTGAAAATATCCTTAATTAATATGATTGTGATTAATTAGCCTTAATTGATTATGATTATGATTTTCTTTTTTCCCCCCTATTATTTGGTTGAAAGGATAGGGGGCAGAGTTAGGGATTCGATAAGATTCAGGGGTTGAGGATAAGGACGGGGTTAGGGTATATACATATTTGTACGTGCCCATAGCGCAAAACGTTTGGGGACCGTAGGTACTTATGACAACAGCCATGTTGTGAAAACTGCAGCAAGGCTTGGCGCAAAGTCAAAATGTGGCATAAAGAAAAACTTGTATGTAGCAAATATAATACAATAAATACTATAAAACGCTAAGGAAAAGGGCGGACAAATCAAAAGTTTTCGGTTTGTCTTTCCTGTTCCATCTTTTTCATCCCGTGATACAAGCTCTATATTTAAAGGCTCCACAATTATTCCACCACTCATATTCAGTTCACCAATACAAAAACATACTAAAACCATTGATAATAGTCTGAAACAGCTGCGGTTGCATTCCATCAATTGAAAACGTATGTTTTAAGATCTTTTCATGAACACTTCAGCTTTTTGCACATCTTTTAAGTTTTGAGGCATCAAATTTCAGGTCTTCATTTTCAAAATACTATTTGAAATGTGTTTTTCGGATTGACCGCTCAGAACAGCTTATAATAGTAAATTAAATGTGATTATTCTTACAGGAAAAAAGAATACAACACACATTCTGAAAGCTGTATTTACCTGCAATTTGCCCCGGGAAGACAGCGATATCTTATTCTTTACTGTGTTTCCAATACACACATACTTGTTAAACTGGGGAAGTTACTGGATACAGTGCAACAGCAACAAGAGGAAGCCAATCAAAATCAAGAATAGAGTGCCAAAACCCTTGGGGGTCTTCCATAAAGTACCCTCGCTCAGGGAGAGAGGGGAATTGCTCCCAGCGTATATGAAAAGCGTTCATAGGATGGAGGGGGGGGGTCTGAGAGCATATGAATATGCTCGCCTCGGTATGTACGCTTTTCATTTATTGTAATATAATTTTTTCCCAAGAAAACGATTATTAAGAATACCGGTACACGAAAATGAATAGTAGTACGATTGTGTATCTTATGGAACAGTCAAATAATCCATGCGAAATGACACTTAAAATTTTGGAAAAACGAAAGCCTATCATCAAAACTTCATCATTCCAATAGCCGTGCGCTAGGAAGCAGGGGGTTTGCAGCTGTCTGAAAAACGTACATGGAGGAAGCAGGGAAGGTTGAGGGGTGTGGAGGTGGTAAAAATGGCCAAACACAGACTTAGGTACTTTTTTGATTGCCCCTTAAGTGTGCGGTCTACGAGAAACAAAAGATCTTTGGCTTGTCTCTAGGGGAGTTTATTGGCAGATTTAACAACATTCTCACACTGAAACCAATCCAGTGTGGTGCGACGGCCGGGTGGTTCTGATATCAAGGGCTCACCGTATGCACAGTGGGACCAACGACAATTACGCACGCTTGTTACAAACAATACTTGTTAAACGAAATGGTCAACAGTGCGTCCTTTTCTGGAATGACCGGGGTGAACATCGGTTTTCTCGAAGACGGTCTGTTGCATTTTTCTGAAATTTTGCATGGACGCATAATTATTTCACACTAAAACCTCAGGGAACTGGTTTTTAATTTTTTTAATTTTTAAGACTTCTACCTGAAGTTTGACATGGGCATATATTTTTTACTCTGAGCCCTAAGGAATTTATGAGTGTTCAATTTTAGTCAAATTAGTGTGTGGAGCATTGTTTATCCACTGTGGTTGTGTAAATGAATAAACTTAGAGCTATGTTATGCCTGTCCAAAGCAAATTGTATGGCTGAAAATTTTATAGGACAAGGAAATAGCTTCAAAATATCAGGCCCACAATCAACAAAGCATAGAAAGTAGGCAGCAAACGACTAAGGAATGAAATATATAACGGATTTAGATCAAGGATGATACACGTGTAATTATTTACATAGAACCTTTTAAGGCACACCCCCCCCCCACCCACCCACCCTTCCCTACTTCTGTTTTCCCCCTACTGCAGGAGAAAAATAGACAGCGCCACGACATAGGGGAGATAACAAAGAAAATACAAAAGAGACCGCCAGAATGAACAGTTTACTGCTCCATGTGAGTGCACAGCGACAGTGGAAAGAAACTTGGTGCCAACACAGAAAGTACGTCGTGGATGAATGGCGTATGGCATACACTAGTAATAGTAGGGTAAACAGTATATATATACTCTGATACTCTAATTGTAGGTTTAACACTATACCCTGATACCCTAATAGTAGGTTAGCAGGCAACCCTACTACCGGTACTCTAATAGCAGGGTCAGCAGCCAACCCTGATACTCTGATAGTAGAGTTGGCAGCCTATTAGTCTTAGCCACACTTTCTGTATATGGCCTAATATTATTATTCAGATCATTGTCATGTTACAGACGGGCGACGCAAATGCCTGCCAAGCCAATCACTTGTAGAATTACATATTAAAAAGAAAAGTTCAGTTTGAATTCTAAGACAGTCGTTGCTGTTTCTCGCTAGCTGTTAGTGTTAGTTTGTCCTCATTCAAAATGCTTCATAACGTGTACACATTCACGACATCAGATGAAGAATACAAGATTGGCGCAGTCCTTTCACTACACCAGTTATTATTATTGATTTTATTAACGTTCCACAAAAGATAAAATAAATAAATCCCATATTCACATACTTGTTTCACTTATTTCAAAATGTTCATTTGCAAGCTATAGTATTGTGCAAAACTAGTTTTGTTCAGTTTTTCATCTCAGTTTGAATGACTCAGTATGCGCAAGAGACAAACATCGGTCACAAGAGAATAATACTGTGTATGGCACGATCTTGTTCAACTCTGTACCGTACATTAAAGCATTCGTGCAATAAGGAACAGAGTAAATTCGTCCGAAGATTTCTCATATTATTAGACCTAGTGCAGACTCGGGGAATACACAGATATGATTTTTAAAGTTGAGTTTCGATCACCAATGTGTAAATTGATCAGCAGAACGAAATTTCCGGTCATACTTTTTAATTCTACTGACAAAAAATATGCACATTTTTTTCCGGCTCAAAATGTCGGAACGCTTTCTTCTGTTCAAGTTAGCTGTGGTTCAAAATCAACGAAAGTATTAAAAATACGGCGAACTTCAAGATTTTTTAAAATATGCCCACGTACACTGTTACGTCGGTCTATGAGTAATGTGATATTTTGTAGAAGGTTAGACAGCCATTCATGATTATATTGGAGGCCTCACTTCCTGTATAATATGAATTATCATTATCTTATTGTTATTATCAACTATGTGCCCGCTCCAGTTGTAACTGGGTGCAGTGACACAAAGGCAAATTTCCCAAATGGGATTAAAATAGTGTTAATACAAAATACAAACAACAAATTATCATTAAATTATTAAAAGTAAATCAGAATGAACCAAATATCTGACTCACATATTACAGTTGGCTGTTCTTTCAGGTAACATTAAGGGAAAATACAATAAAGTATAAGAATATTTTGTTGAGAATAGCGAGGTGAGTACCTGTCAGAGAACTGTTGACAACAGGCAGAATCTTCCGCTGTCCTTGTATCGGCTCACCAGGCACTGTGCAAGATTTGTCTTCCTCGTGTGTTACACAGGTGGTTTGACGAGTACAGTGCAGTGCAGCATGAAATTGCACCACTCGGGTGACCAAAGTTTTATAAGCCCCATGTTTTCACGTTGCCCCGTCCGTTGCCCCGGCAGCCCAGTAAACAAACTCGAGACAATGTGCTCGTGCTGTATATAAAGGCAACCGGGGATCTAATTTTCTTTTTTACCTTATTTTGATAAAGTGATAACGAAATCGTACTATCATAATGACTATCTCTTTTACAAATTATGTTCAAATCTTCAAATTTTCACTTCCCCCAGCCTGTAGATCAGATGTAGACTGCTTTTCTTCTGCTAAGGCGTTTTATGCCACTGTTTCTAATATCTTTTCTTTCAACACTGTCTTGCCAGCGATAAGTTAAAATCTATTATTTGAATGCAAGTTCTGTTATTTTGTGATAAAATGCTTTCGTTCTATGTTTGACCCCCATCGCCACCTAAATCCAGGCTTAGTAATGTGTCCACCGGGCATGCTCAAGATATGTCGCTGTTCAACCAATCAAAACTCGGGAGACTTCCGGCGCAACAGGTTGAAACTTGCAGAAAACCGTTAGTTGAGGCCAACAGTACATTGTATTGCGAAGTCACTGTTTACACGTTTATCAGCTGGAATTTCCCTAGATTAAAAAAAAATAAAAAATGACAGTCCATCAAAACCCGGCCCTGAACTTCTAATCTTTCACTATGCACCCCCAACCCCCCCCCCCCCTCCACCCGCCGCTCCCCCCAAACGGCCCTTCATCATTGTTATCTTCTTTGCCGGCAGAGTGACAAAAGATTTCGGTCGAGCTCTTGAAACCGTGCCCCACCATAAGAACAATGATATTTGTTTAAATGGCAGTCGAAATAGCGTTAGTTTTGTGACATATTTTATTTTGTCAAGAGAGAAGAACAAACCAGGTGATTGGGTATCTCTAAGAACCGCCAAAATGGGTTTGGCCTTCTAGGGCAAAAATGCAACAAAGAACGTCTTGAGGAGGACGAAGACGCTGGCTGTTCTTGCAATATACACTATAGATGACGTATGTCTTTTTCGTCAGTGTTTGCTTTTTTCGCCAGTCTGACTAGTCTGTTTCTGTCAGCTTGTCTGTCTACTGCCTTGTGTCTAGTCTTTTGGTTCATAGAGCAGTCATTATAGGCAAATGTCTTGCTGTCGGTTAGCCCCGTAGACAATCAAACAGCTGATGCATGGAGGCTAAAACTTAGTCCATCGGGAGTAATTTGACGCAGACTTTTTTTCCCCACATAACGATTCCTGTCTTACCGTGGGCTATGCGTATCGTCTTCCAGTTTTTAAGTGGGATATTCCTTGATTGCCATTTTCGTGTTTTCGGGTGCCAAAGACACTAAATTAGCTGTGCACGTACTGAAAAGGTTTTGGTGTTGCATTTTGTTTTTGAGTCTTAAAAGAACATTTAAATGAAGTATAAAACTTCGGCTTCTTTTCCTTCGTTCGTCACTCGGACATCGTTCAGGCACGCTTCGTCCACCCCGTGTCCTCCCAAAATACCTGGCATATAAAGACAGGCTGTAAAACATGTTGATGGGAATGCGTAATGATTATTAAAAGGGTGTTCAAGATCTACAACAAAAGAGCGTTAGAGTAGCTTCTGATTGGGCGGAAATTCAGAAAACATCATTTTTCAATGAAAACTTGGTCACCTCATTTTCTGCTGCAGCACGAGAATGGTCCGTAATATTACAAAATCGAAGAGTCAGGCCCCAGGCCTAGTGGTTGGAATAAACTTTAATGACTGGGTTTTCTTGCAGTTTAGAAGGAAATCGAATATCCTTACCAGGCACCCAGAGAAATATGGAAATTTGGGAAGATCTCAGATAAATAGACAGAAGAATAACGATAGTCACAGAAGTAGACAAAAGTTGGACCTGGCATTTACAGGTTTCGAGAGACTACAGTGACATAATCATCTATTCTAATTAGAATTTCAGTATCTGCAGATATCTGGTTCGTGCCATAAACTAAACTGTAAAAGGACCAAACTTCACGATTTCTACGCAGTCTACGACTGATACCCGGATCAAGGTACAACATTACCGGATCTAAAACACCATTTTCTCATGCCCTGATTTTCTTTCAATAATTTCCCCTATGCTTTGCCGACATTTGAATTTTATGCGAGGTATCCGCTATTGGCCCTATCTCGTTTTCAGTGTCAGGAGTATTGTGTACACCTTTCTGTATAACATTAAACTTCTGCATTATATACATGAGTTTTTGTTTACGACAACAGAAAAAAAATACATCCTTTTCCCCACATATATGTGAATGCGAAGTGCATTAACAAAATGCATGAAATTTGCACCAAGACAGCATGTGAATAACTTTTGACTTTGCAGCATTTGGAGCGCAGTTGCCTTGAAAATAGGTCCAGTGGATGGGTCGGGGTTATCAAAATATTTTCAGGTTAAACATTGAATCAGTTTAAATCTACCTAATTTTATGATTGACATCTGTGAAAGCCAACAAGAGCCCCCTGAATTTGTTTTCGAGATGGAAGTATTTCAGAAAATAATAAAATGTCTCACAAAGCTTAGCTTGCTACCTTATCGAATGTATACATCTATCTTAAAGCTCAAAACTCATTGAAGTCATCACGATGTCACTTAAGGGTTAGTAGATCGTGGACTGATCCGTGGCCAATTGCGTTTTATGCGAAAAATTAAGTTGTTGGGTAACCTTGACTAGGGATCAGTTGTCCAATTAGTCATCATCGAGTGACAGTACGGGTTTTTGCAATAAGTTTTATACCTTATTCTGTAGGGCTACTGTTGGATTGTCCTGGAGGTCAATATTTGACATGAGTTAGATCTGGCTCAGTGCCCGATTTTGGGTGACTGTTTTGTCGAAAATCCGTAATAGTGGTCTGCATTATGTCAAATGGTCGTATTATAACGCATGTGTTAAATAAACCTGTTGTTTCGAATGGTGGTAAAAGATTTCTCAGGTGGAGAAAGACAGACGACAATCTTCAGAGGAAGAGTGGATTCTTTCATTAGATGTTTCGGCCTTTCTTCCTGACATCTTCTAGAACACCAGCCACACAGCTTTACCGTGTCACCCAAGAAAATGGAATTTTTGGCAGCCGAGCAGTTACAACATCTTATTCTTCCTGTATCCCGGCTGTCTGTTTAGGGCACCACTGATGGCCTGGGAACTATTCTCTTTACCTGTCTCTATTCTCATTCTCAGACGTTCGCAGACCACCGCTGGGCTTCACGTCCGATCTCTCTTTGATGTTGTCTTCCCGTCTCTCTCTCTCTCTCTCTCTCTCTCGCTCTGCCACCACCTCTTTCTCCCTTCTTGTTTAGTGCCCTTCGGGGTTGTTTTTGGAGTCCCATTTATCTTAGGAAATGAACAGACAATTTCAGTGTTTATCTCTTTAGTATGGTAGAAACAAATTTCATGGGTTCCAATAATATCATGTTAATTATACCATAATTAAAAACTACATGTATGTGGTTAAATTTTGTTTTTTTCGATTTCATTTCATTGTTTTTCCGAAATATATAGGGTTCAAATTTCTAAACGTTATTAATACTATTTATCCGTCATTTATTATGGACATTACACCAGCGTGGAAGTTGTTGTCTTGTTGATGTGCATAATAATACTCTTGGTGTAATAACTGGCCCACTGATGATCTGGTTGATAAAAATGGCTCACATTCATTCCTGTGTTTTAAAAGGGATTTGTTGCCTCCCGACCAGCACCATTTTTTTTTTTTTTGGTCATTAAATCCTTACTGACGCGTACAGATCTGTTATCTTGTAGCCTGGTGCGTGTGATTTGAGACCGTTGTCCGCGATGAACATTCTCGTATGCACACCCCAAATCTGATAGTTACAGTTACCATAGATGTTTAATTGTGAGGGGCAACCGGTGGCAATTTACGTAATAATTATGGACATTGTGAAGGTTTGAATTTTACAGTCGTTTTTTCAGGCAAATTTAAGTCTTGGATGGTTTTACAAAATGACCTGAGTTATGAAAATTACTTGTAGCATAAACTGAATATTGGCAGGTCTGTGAGACATAATATAAATCATAAATTGAATCTTACCATTTACGTAGTCACAGTATTGAGTAGAAGGAGTTACGTTTTACCGATGTTGGACAGATAAGAAAACAAATTAAACCTTTGAGTGACACACGAGGTACTTGAGCGGCAAAATTCCAAAATCAAGTCAGAATTAAGAGGAGATAAAAACACGCAAGTTCTCTGCTTGACAAACGCGTCAGTCGACACTCGAGTGACTCCTAAGGTGCCCCGATAACAAGGGGATTATACAGTTGAACAAAAAGAGAGAAAGAAAGAAAGAAAAACAAATGATGTAAACAGAAAGGCGGAAGAAATAAAAGGATCCAGACATGTCGAATAGTCTTTAATAGGAAGAGGAAACATTTGCGAAGATTATAAATCAACAACCTGCAGGGATAAGCGATATCAAGTAGTGGTGGGGCGAGATAAAATTTTGGCAAAATGAAAGACACAGATGAATTAGAACAAAAAAAAAGATGAAAAACAAGACATATGGAAAAAAAGGCAAGATGAAAGTCTACACAGAGTTTACAAGTTTCTCTATTGTTGATTCAAATAATTTCAGAGGTGGTACTTAATATCACCATAACCATGACGTATTACGATTTATCAAGGCAAAAGGAACAACACCTATGACAGTAGCTGCCACGGTAGCATATCGGTATTAGTGGTCGCATTTTGCTGTTGGGTTTAGTTCCCGTGGCACGGTAGTGGCAGTGGCAGATAAGAAGCTAAAGAATAAGGAAAGGCTCCGAAAAAGAAGGGGCCAAAAAGCGTTTCCCAACCTAGTAAGCTGCTAATCCTGGCATTAGAGTAGCACGTTTAGCAACTTATTGATCTTGACAACGCCTTTTGTATATATGGCCCAAAGGCCCCTAGGGTCGCAAGAAATCTGGTTGCGAAATACAGTTCAAATGTTGCCAAAAAAAAAAAAAAAATGCCCCAACAAAAATGTAAAAAGCCCTACATATTGCATGTCACTGAAGTTTTTCAAAGATTTTCTTTTTTTTTAAATGTCTGTAGAATGTTTTCAGTTAAAGAAAACCGCCTTCTTGGTTTCTTTTGAAAGTTATTTGTATACATGTATTTTCTTATTTCTATTAACCTAAAGCTTTCCAAGGAAAACTTTTTAGCCGCAACGACACAATGAAGATGAAGCGACTGAGTTACAGCGCAGAACGAAAAATGGGGAAGACAGAAGACACCCAAGTAACTAGTCTAATGATGTCTTGATGGTGATGGTGGTGGTAAGAACTACGATGATGATCTTGTCTGAATGTCTAGAGGCATGGGTTTGAGTTTGAGTTTGGAGAAACCACGTCGACACGATGACGGTCACGTTGGGGATGGATGAAGCAAAACGACAGACAGAATAGAACAGAATGACAGACTAGAGAATATGGAGACCGGAGCAGAGGTGCCCATCAACCATCCGCTTGGAGCCAAGGCGAGCTGTCTTCGTTATTAATGAATTGATGATGATAACAAATCCATGACCATGATGGTGATCATATTGATATAGATATCCACGAAAGACGGATGATTAACGAAAAACTGAAGTGAAAAAGTGTACTATTTTCAAAGATGTCAAATTATTTTACATTTCCACCCGTCTGCAGCTCTTTTCACATATATCCACTCATAGCTTTACATTTTTTTATATTTTTTTAAGAAGTTCGTTTGTAACTTGATTTCCTTTTTTCTTCTTCTTAATTTTCAATGACAGACAGACAGGCAGGCAGGCAGGCAGGCAGTTGTCAAGAGTCGGCAGCCCAATTACAAAGTTCAATATAGAAATTACTAAGTTGTGTTCACGGCTCAGCTATAGCTTACATTGTTACAATGTCAAATACCACCGTCCCATAACAACAGCCAACAAAAACACACAAACAAACAACAGACATCTCAAACGTACAAACATGTACGAACATGTACACTACACTATTTCTTAGGCAAAAGTACCGGCGGACCGGGAAAAATCACCACCTCAGAGTTAATACAAATTCAAAAAACAAAATCAAAACACCTGTAATAATACAATGTATATAACGATTATGCTATGTCGCAATGTCATGGAAATTCCAGCATGGCTGGACGCAAAGAGATTAAAAAAAAAAATCTCTGGCACTGACTGGTTGACTGTATGTGTATGTGTTTGTGTAGCTTTTTAAGAAAATTCTTTTGCACGACCTGGAGAATGATTCTGAGACTGGAATACCTAAAAGAATGGCGAAGCAGTAAGGACCCACCCCCACCCCCCCCCCAAAAGCGGGAGGGAAAGGGAGAAGGGAAGTGGGGGGAGGGGGGGTGTGTCACCGTAGGAACGGGACATTGTGTCAATCTGTTGACTTTAGACCAACTCGAGACATACCCTCCCTCTTCCCCACCCAGTCCACCTTCCCCCATACTTTTACGTTTGTTTACTTGGAAAAAAAACAATGTATCCCCCTTTTAAATTTATGGCGTTGATTGAATAAAACTGATAATTGTAATAATGTAATTCATGGGGATATCATGGCTCTGAACTCTAAACTGATACATGTAGGCGTAAGGGGCACATTGTACCGTTGTTTTCCATAAAGTTAAATTTTGGTCAGGGCTGAGTTAGACGTAATGGGACTGTCATCATAAAACAATATAAAGCCCTCAGAATGATTGTGCAGTAACGAAAAACAAGACCACTGGGATGTATTAGTACATGTAGTTGAAGTACAACAGACTGATGCCAATGGTTCAGCTTCGTTCAGATGATTTCTCCACTTTGAGAGACGCTCTGCAGGTTTTTAGGAGTTCTTGTAAGTTCCGTTACCGCGGCACAAACATCAGTGTTTACTGTTATAAAACTTAAGTAATCGTCATGAACTGTTGAGTCTAGCAGGTAAGTCTGAATTAAAGCAACAACAAAAATATCCCGTTAGAATTTTAACCTTCATTTTATTTGATCTTATTTACAAGAATCTGAGGGTTGAAAGCTAGCCTAAAAAACGGAAACAAAACAAAAAAAACACAAACTAAACAACAACAACAACAACAACAAAAAGCCGTGAAAGGCGCAAAGTGGCCGCTATCATGCCGTCGCAGCGTTAAACTTAAACCCAAACTCAAACTCAAACGACAGCATCATCATCAAGAACAACACAACAAAACGACGGAGGCAAGTGACAGGAGCATCATCTCGGAACTTGGCCACTTGATTGTTCACGTAATGTTATATGGATTAAGAATTCTGGTGAATTTTCTTCATTTCTCAAATATATCTATGCTCTACATCATTGCCAACGGAGGCCAATCCAAACATTTTCAACACAATTCGGCACAATGGGTCAGTTTGATTTTTATCAAAGCGGTTTATAACGTAAACGGCATCAATCTAGAGAAATTTAAGATAAAAACATTTATGAAAATTGAATCCCCCCCCCCCCCCCCCCGAAAAAAAAGGCATACTGATTATTTAGAATTAGAAACAAACTCAGATTGCAGACGTTGAGAATTATGCAACGACACAAATGGAAATTATCTGGCCATATCGGAAGGAGGAAAGATAACAGACGGACAACAATGCATTGGACTGATTGGAGGTCTAGAAAAGGAAAAAGAACAAGAGGACGCCCCCCGAGAGACGACGGAGAGACCATTTTGTGCAGACAAGTGGACAGGCATGGACAAGGCGGGCGGGATACAAAGAAGAATGAAGATCACTGACGGAGGGCTACATCCTGCAGTGGACGCCCGAGGCTTAACATGAGCAAGAACCGGAAAAATCACCCACAATTTTTGAAAGGCAAGGATTGAATTTTGAAAGAAAAGCGAAAGTCAAAGTGTAAGTGCAACGGAGTTCTGGGTGGTTTCACAATCTAGTTACCATTTGAATGCAGTATCGTCTATACAATATCAGTGTTCTTCAAGGTGAGGTGTGGCAATATTTTGGTGGGGGCCTGGGACGTCAGAATAGGGAGAAGGGATTTGTCATGAGGATCGTAAAATTCATAGTTTATTTAACGTAACTCTTTAGATGAACTAACTTATGTTTGGATGCCGTGTTGTTGGTCTCCTTGTTTAGCTTGCATTAAAACATCGAACTTGTCAGATGCAGATAAAGTTTTAATTAAGTTAAAACTTCTTTTGAGTGTATACGTACTGACTTACCTATATAACTTATGCTAACTTTGTCCGATCATGGTGTGTCTTTAGGTCTTTCATTTAAGAAGTTCGCTGCCCTTGGCATTTTATTACATGTCACTTTTCTTGTTTCATTTTTATTATGGTAGGGATGAATTTTTTTTACAATTTTGTCAGGGCAGCGGCCTTGTGAGGCTTGCTCTTCACGATTTCCAGCTGCCAATGTATCTTTAGCGTGCGAAACGTGCACACGGGCCCTCCGAAGTTTTCATCCTTATCTGAGAAGACTAGATGCTCGATCCTACCTACCTTAGGATCAGGGACATGAAAATATGAGAAGATCATGGTGTGGCACTCGTTTGTTGTTTTTTTTTTTTTTATGATACTGAGGTGGGGGCGCGGGCCAAAAAGGGTTGAGAAACACTCTGACCTATACAGAGCAGACATTCGCAAGTCAGTAGCCTATAACTATTGCCAAGCATTCTTGGTCTGCCATAACTAAAGAATTGTTTTATCAGTGCTATTTCTTTTATCACTTTAATGCGTTTCATGAAGAAAGGCTCTTAATACGCAATCCTGCAATAACCCTTCCCTTTCTGCTCTGCTAACTTGAGATAAGAGCGTTTCTTTCTGTAGGATTTAAATGCGGTTTGCTCGATTGCAGAAAATGAAAAGGAGCGTGGAAATAGACCAGTGAGGGGAAGTATTACAGTACAGTAATCCGGCACTTGAAGTTTCCGTGAAACAAATTTAATTTTGTAATTTGTACGTCTGGGACATTGCAAAATTATTTGTTAATTATGTGTTAAAGAGCTCAAATTTGAAGAGATTGATTTAAGTGATTTTGTACAGAATAATCATTGTGTTGGTATTTTTTGTATAAATTAAAATTAATCAGTGAATGATAAACACTTTTTCTACGGTTATTCTCAGACATCTGGAACATTGAATAATATTTACTGCAAGCTTAAAAGACACATTGAACCCCCAAACCACTGCCACGCCCGTCACTTTCTGCCCTCTCTACATCTAACTCAGCAAACCGAAATAATGTCCAAAGCAAGCAGCAGAGTATTCCTGTGTTCTAATTTTAGCCGCGAGTAGCCAGCAACACAAACTCAAAAACTAAGCAAAACAACAAAACGAAATCAATTTTTTTTAAAATCCAACCTTCGATTCACAGTCCACGGTATTTGAAACTTACATTCAAAATTTGGTTACTGTAGATGGCCTAATAAATTTTAAAAAACCCACTTTTTGTTTTCGTTCAAGAGCGGAGAATTTGTGAATCGTTAATAATTATTATAGATTTAGCCTATCTTTTAATTAGTAAAGGCTTTTGTTTTCCCTTTGAGCTCCATTGCGGTGGGAGTTAAAAGTGTTTCATAAACATGGTAGCTAATAAAAGCCTATAAGTATGACCATAACAATCTCACACCTATCCCCGGGGGACAAGGTGGTCTAGAGGCAAGGGGCTCGCCTCTCATGCCAAGGGTCCCGGGTTCTAAACCCGGGCAGTGCAGGCATGTTGGAAAGTGGATTTTTCTCATATTTTCAGGTCCCTGGTCCTATTGGGGGGTAGGATCGAGTAGTTCTTGGAAATTGGATTTTTCTCATATTTTCAAGTCCCTGGTCCTATTGGGGGGTAGGATCGAGTACCTAGTCTTCTCGGATAAGGACGAAAAAATTCGGAGGGCCCGTGTGCATGTCGCGCACGTTAAAGATACCTTGGCAGTTGGAAATCGTAAAGAGCAGGCCGAAAGGCCGCTGCCCGGGCAAAATTGAAATTAATAGATTAAAATTTATCCATATCATCTCCCCCCCCCCCCCCCCCCCGCCAGAACAAGAAATAATAAAACAAGTAAAGTGAGGTGTAAATGCCAAGGGCAGCGAACCTCCTAAAATAAAGACCTCAAACCATCACACCTATCCCCATGCTGTAGACAAATGAAGGCTTTAAAAACAACGGTGAATTATGAGATAGGCCCCACCCTGAATGGGATTTTAAACCAAGACCCCCCCCCCCCCCCCTCTAGCCCGAGATGGGAACTCTGAACACCGGGGCCTAGGCCGGTCACGTGTAAGTTAACCAAGTAACCAAGAAAAAAACAAAACAGACCAAGGAGAGCGTATTTGCAAAAGAATTTATCGATACAGAACTTTGGCCCATAACCTTGGACGGAAGTGCCGATATCAACAGCAGAGAAAATCCAGTTATATCTGCAGAATTGAAAAGCGTCTTTACAAAACTGGGTAAGCCAAATTTTGCATGACTTGTGGCCCCCTTCAGTTATAGATAGTCATTCAAAATTAGTGTAAAGCGCGTGTGTAACTTCAATTAAACTGGCCATGTCCCGTCTCGACCCAAACACTTACTTTAACTTACTTACACATTAACTGAACACTTACACTGCATTTTACACAAAATGTAATTTTGAATGAATAGCTGATAGGGGCCATAACTGATTCAAAATTTATTTGACTTACTCAGTTTTGGAAAAACGCTCCTGAATTTACAGGGTCATGGTGACTTACACTTTTCGTAATTACTGTTACATGAATGTGCTCTCTGGCTCTCGGCTCTCGAATGAGATTGACTTGCTCAAAGTTTTAATACAACTCTTTTTTCTTTCAAAAACAACAACAAATTGTTGCGGAATTATGTGAGAATCGTTATAAGGATTGAAGCTGATCAAGGCTGGTGTAGGCGCCAGACTGGCGGCTGGCCACCCATAAATTTTGTTTCACACTAACACAGTAGGCATTGCCTACACAACCTCGGTCTGTTTCAGCCCTTAGTTATTTAATATTTTGATTACGGAATGTTTACTGATAAGTAAAGTAATAACCGACGCCTTTCCACTCGCCAGTATATGACACTTGATCGTTTCATGAAAAGATCAATTTCTATTTCATTCAAATTAATTAAATACTTTTCGTTGCCTTTTTATTTTATAACTTGTCTGCATGATAAGGCCAATCTTACAGTTACACCCAGGCAAAGGTCTGCGACTTCAGTGGGGTACAATAATGGTTATAATATTTGGTATGTTGGGTTGGGGTCAGGGTTTGGGTTGATAGGGTTGGTAGTTAGCCAGAAAGGCCGTTTTCAAGATTTGACTTTTAAATACCGTGCCTTTGTACAGGTAGTTAAGTTACACTAACACTAGGTTGGCTCAGATACAAAGGTTAGATCTGAACTTCTGGCAAATGCATGGGAGGGCGCCGGAAAGCATAGGTGATCATCATTATTATCATCATCATCAAGATCGTCATCCTAAAACACGAACCAGAATAACAACATCTACATCATCATCATCATCATCATCAACAGCAGCAGCAGCAACAACAAGAGCACCTCACCGTCATATTCTAATGGCATGTCTTTTTGTGACGCTTTTACTACGAAAAAAAAGTATATCTTTTATTGTCATTTGGTGACTTATGCCAATATAATTCTATTAGATTATTACATTTTCCTATTGACGACTTTCTTTTTCTATAATCTTATCTGATTGATAGCCCTCATGCTCAGGAATGCAATGAACGGTCAGTTGTCTTTTGGCATAAGTCTGATATGCCATTATCGTAGAGCAGTGACGAGCGGCTATTTCTGTGTACTGGTTAATACTTTTGTGATAAAGCTGTTCGCGAATTATCTAATTTGGAGATTTTTAAACGTAAACTAAAACATTATCTATTCTCACAGTGTTTCCAATAGGTGGTAGAAAAAGAGAGAATTCGTCATGAATGACAGAGTCGGGGAGAGAGTGAGAGAGAGAGAGAGAGAGAGAGAGAGAGAGAGAGAGAGAGAGAGAGAGAGAGAAAGGGGGAGAGGGGAAGAGAGAGTCATGTAAGGCGCATTGCTGAGCATTGTTAATGGAAATGCACCATACAAAATTTAATGTAATGTATTATTATTATTATTATAAAAAATAACTATGTTGGTTTTGTAAGGATACCTCATTAAAAGATAGAAAGAACTCCTCTTAATACTTGGTAGCGAGAGAGAGAGAGAGAGAGAGAGAGAGAGAGAGAGAGAGAGAGAGAGAGAGAGAGAGAGAGAGAGAGAGATCAACAAAGTCATGCTGACATCAAGGGCAGGGAAATATACAATCAATCGTCTCTATGGCTTATCGTTCATACGTCTGAGATAACCGCAATTTCACCCTAGTCACACATTTTGACCCTCGGTTTATATCTTTGCAAATTTAGCACTGCAGATTTCAGATTCCTTAGCATTTCACAACAGCGTGTGGTATTCCAAAAGGAATGTTTGTTCTCTAGAGTGAATACTTCATCATACCTGTCGGTGCTCACCTTGAATCCCATATTAAGGCCGGCGGCACATGGACTCAAGTCTGCTTTGTCTCAGTTTGAGTATGAGATATGGAGTATAGCGGTTAAAAGTGTCCTCCCGCATTGTCGGGACTGAAGGGACATTCCACGTAGTATGTTACCTGAGAGCAATTTTTCAAACCAATCCTGGGAAAAAAATTAGTGGTTTTGTTGTAAATGGTAGTAATTAAGTTAACATGTTTGGTTACCATTATCTTCCTTCTGTGATCACGTGACCCAGCGACCATCTTGGAAAAGAGCATGTTTTCAACCTCCCATCAGTTACCCTATCAGTTACTCAAACTAATTGCCTCATTGTGCTTTCAAGTAAAACTTGATTATTTGTGCTTTTTCTGCATGCTCAAATGCATTTTTTGAATGTAGAAAAACCATTGTTCGCTAATCTTGCTGGGTTGGTTTCACAAATTTTGCAGTTTCCTCTTGCTATGTAAGAAACATGTTTTTGTTTTTTGTGTCCCATCAGTTACCAACTAAAGTGAAGGCAATTGAATGGACTCATCTTAATTGGTATTATTTAAAATGCATTTTTATCATTTCTGCACCATTTTTCTGGAGGATTGATCATTTTGAAATAAATGGTTGGTTATTTATTTAGTGGTCTTTTCTTTCTCAAAACAATTATTGTCTGAATGTCCCGTCAGTTACCGTGGAATGTCCCTGAAGCAAGTCTGTCTTATTAATTCTGGTGCGTCGGAACTCTCTTGAGACAGCTGGCCAAAAGAAGGACCTCGCACACTGAGACAAAATAGTCGCAAAAACAGACTTGACTCAGTGTGTCACCAGGCTTAAATCGTCGATTTCTCCGTATTTGCCCAGTCTCCTTAATTGTTATTAGGTTAGCATGGTTTATTTGGGGTAGGGCCATGTGGCCAAAGTCCTTACACAAAACGTTTTGTCACCAATTATGGCCAATTTCTGGAGACGTTATTGTAGTTCTGTCGTAAATACGAAAGGGCTGTTGTGGCCAGGTAGGCAAACTTAATACTGGTCCTAACCCTAACTTTAAAATTTTCAAAAACAAAAACGAGGTGCAAACAAAAGCCAATTTTTTGGCTACATGTATGGTGCAAATAGTCACTGTGTGTCTTTTTTCCTTATTGTTGTATTTTCTTTCTTGGCCGTTTGCTTCTCTCTCTCTCTCTCCCCCCCCCCTCCTCTCTCTTTCCCTCCCTCTCTCTCTCCCCTCTCTTTTGCTCTCTCCCTCCCTCTCTCACTTCTGTTGTTAAACGTTTGTTTCAGTAATACTAATAGAAGTTGAAGGGAAGAGAACGAAAGAATTTAGCAATGTTAAGTTCTAATGTGGGAAAAGGTGTTTTTTGAGAAAATCACGGTAACAGTAACAAGGGTAATAGTAATAGTTGGAAATATGGTACTTAAATAGTAATAAAGTAGTAATGACATAGGAAGTAGGCATAGCGGTAAGATAATACAAGATATAATACTTTTCACAGGAGCAATAACAATACCTGCTGTAGAAATAGCAATAGACTTAGTAAGTGTAGAAGCAAAATCATGAAGTGGAGAACGCAGTAGCAGAAGTACAAAAAATACTGCTTTTATTGGCAGTTTACTTGTAATAATTCCTTTTCTCTAGAACATCAAAATCATTTTTTCAAGAGCTTTAATTAAAACAGAAAAAGCGAGCCAGGTCAATTATTAATCTTTAAAACAAACCTTTATTGTAGGAACAATAGAAAAATAATTTAATGTAATGAATTTTATTTTAATTCAGTGAAGACTGTCTCCAGGGAGTATGACAATGTATTTATAGAGAGATCTCACTTCCGCCAAATCGCGAACAGGGTCGTTGCGGTAAACAAGAATTGAAAGAGACCGCCTTCACCGAAGATAGTGTGCATATCTGTTCATGTTTTTGGGCTGGTTGAAACTATTTAGAGCCGTTTGTAAAGTCTTACGCCCCGTGGAAATGCACAAACGTGTATAATACTATTATTTACCGCAGCGACCTGCTTTCCTTTCCGTGCTAACAATGGTGTCGCGGCGCCTCTCGTGCCTCGCAGTGCAAATCGACCTCCCAATACATACATACTCTCTGATGTGAATAAGAAATTTAAAGGGGATAGATTAACATTACTGATCAAGAAATCTTCAGATCTAGGGTTGGAAAAACACGCCAAATGAAAGTAGGCATAGCGAGGGAGATGCCCCTCCCCCCCCCCTTTTTTTTTTTTTACGGTTTTATTTTATGTCTTTCAGGTTTTGTTCAGATCGTGTCGCTTCATCGTTTGCATTTACCATCGATTACAAATGCTGGCCTTCCTAAACAAGAAATCTGTCCAGAGAGACATCCGCTTGCCATACAGTTGATGACGTACTTCGGGCGTCAAGGATATGGCCATGAAATATTCGTTTTGTAAATCAAGACGAGGCCAAACTCGTGGTTCTCCGGTCAAGCGTGCTGGATTTCCCGTTTTCGCAAACTGGGTCAGAACTCCCCGTCAGAAGGCGTGAGTGGGATGGCGTAGAATTTGTTCCTCTGGATTAGCTCCTCAGAACGGTCAAATTCATAATTCACCTCAAAAGCGTGCGTTGTTCCTTCTAGCGGGCTGTTTGGATTCGTTTTCTGAAAGACAAGACCAATAAATAAAGCGTTTTCATGTGATATCAAATACCCATGGGCCATGGCCCCAAAGCCTTACCAAATTTAATAGGTTGCTAACCCCAGTATGTAAATAATGAAGGCCGAATTTACAGAGGTGCAAAGGGGCAACTGCCGCGGGCCCGTTGCCTATATAAGAATATAATACTTGTTAATGTTATCCATGGAAACTGAAGAGTACATTGTCACAGAAATCCAGCCATGTTCTTTGTAATGTCCTGTGGTTTCATGCACTATCTGGCTGTTTAAAGCTGTGTTTTCTTGTGCACGGAAAAGGAAACGCCAACAGAAACGTGAAAAATTCAAACATTCATCAAGAAGTAAAAAGAGAGAGTGTTTCCATAACTTGTAAGGAAACGGCGTTTCCGTACACATGCACAAATTCTTTCTATTTCAGTTTGAAGGGTTTTTGACGAGTCTGTTTCCTTACACATGTCATGTGTTTAGGTCTTTAGTTTAGGAGGTTCCCTGCCCTTGGCATTTACATCTCTTTTTTTTTCATGTTTATATTTTTCTTGTTGTGGTAGGGATTCGTTTCTTCTAGAATTTTGCCCGGGCAGCGGCCTTGTACGGCCTGCTCTTCACGATTTCCAACTGCCAAGGTATCTTTAACGTGCGCAACGTGCACACGGGTCCTCCGAATTTTTTGTCCAGTTCTGAGAAGACTAGGTGCCCGATCCTACCTCCCATAGAATCAGGGACAGGAAAATATGAGCTCCATACACATGAAAACACAGCTTCAGGTTAGGAGCACACATGCCAATCTGTGGCGTTCCAGTCGCATCGCAGTCGCGTTGCATTTTTTATATATCAAAGTGAACGATTGGAGATGCCCACAGGCACCAAGCAGGAGCATATTTCTGAATTAACTGGAACATGGAACTGAGACACGAGTGCACCACAACAGCAAGTCGCCTGTGTCCGCCTGTCCTTACAGGAAAAAAAAACGGGTTCTTAATTTGACTTGTCTGACCGTTCTGGGAGAGTCTAAGATCCACAACTTGATTTAATAACTTTTATACTCGTATAAAAAACTTTTTCCAGATCTATACAAAATAGCTTTTTTTTTTTGTTTTAGAATTTTACCAATGTGTAGAAATTATATGAATGTATTTAATTCTATGTTAAATTGACAGCTCTGAATATGAAATATAAAATATAAAGAACGTGCACCCAAAATAGACCGTGATGGGCGCAAAGTAGCCGCTATCGTGCCGACGCGCCGTAAAACCCTTGCTCAAACTGTAAATCCATGCATGGGACCCGCATTAAAAAAAAATAAATTTTGGTGAAATAAAGTGGATTTAAAATACCGTGGAATTGATCATAATTATCTTAAAGAAGAAAAAAAATTAGCTTCACCGAGCAATGTTATCTTGACACCTTTAAGATGGGATTCTCCTTCTACTGCTACTTCTTCTTCTTCTTTTTTGTGTGCATGGACATGCCAATGAAATAAGTACATAATGAAGGTAGATATCAGCTGTAGACTTCGAGAAATAAATCAGATAAAGCTGTTGTTTATCAGGTTGTTACTTCCCCATGAATCAAAATGGGGTGCTCGGTATTAGCGAGCCATCTACGCCCTACTTTCTTACCGAAGAAGGAGCAGTCTTGAAGACCAGGCAAACAAAGGAGTACCGGATCAGGTTATTGCAAAATCGTTCCCGAGCCAATTTATCGTGTTTTTTTCTTTTTAATCCAGGCTCGCTAGGGTTAGCTAGATCCACATTATTACATGTAGTATCACAGGAATTGCGAAATGGAAAATCCCCGATCGACAGGGAGTGGAAAGGAAAAAAAACCCACACACAGTAGTTTTGTAATCATGGGATTTAACGCATGAACAGCTCCGGTACCGGTGCAAAGTTCACTTTGAACTTTTTTTATATCGACTTATTTTCTGCCGAATTCGTAGTTTGAAACATACAATTGAAATTTAAAAAAAAATATATCAACGCGTTTGAATAAAGACAACAACAACAACAACAACAAAAACAACAACAACGACGACGACGACGACAACGACAATAATAACAACAATAACAATTATTTACAACATAGAAAACATGGCGTAAGACTCGTCAGTTTCATTTTAGAGACTACGTGTGCAGCCTATAAAATACACTAGCACATGTACATACACTACATAGAGATGGACTTAAAACACAAGAAGTTGGATGAGTTAGGACCGTTTAACATGACATGTGAACAGAATTACCAATTTAAAAAAAAGAAAAAAGAAAGAATTTACAGATCAGGTTTAAATGACGTGCCAGAAATGAAAGAAAAAGGGTTTGGAGGAGGGAGGGGGTGGGGGTGGGTGGGCGTGATAAATTGTTCAGTATTCTGAAATCTGAGATTCAGTGTGCTTTGTGAGCGACTTCAACAAACAAACAGTTAGCTACCTCTCACTGGAGAAATAATTCAATGCAACAATACAATCTTAATGATAAGAAAACAGTTATCGGGGTGGTAGTGGAGACGAGGGAGGGGGAGGGGAGGGGGGGGGGGAGAGAAGGGGGTGATTCATGAAGGCGACACGCTATTGTAAACAGCGGTATGATAGCAACGATAATAAACTAGAGAGAGACAAAGGAGCGAGTCAGGAATGCTGGTCAAAGCTGGTACACTTCTTGAAGGCCGGCCCCAGAAATTATTAATGATTCACTGGTACATTAGTTTTGCTGGAGGTTAGGGAGGGGGGGGGGGGCGCGGCGGGAGGGGGAATGACGGGGATGGTGGGAGGGCATGTGTAGAAATTAGAAATTGAAGAGATTTTTAACTCATTGGCTACTGAGCTCTGTTTCGGCCCAACAACCGCTCAGTACTGGCGTTTTTGGGCATAATTAAAAAAAAAAAAATCCCACTGCATTAACTAATCAATGGATCTCAATGAAATTTTCACACATATTAGTATAACATGAACTTAACAAGATGCAACAATACGAACTTAATCTTGACAGATAATTATTTTATGTTCCTGCATTGCAGTATTTAGACATTTTACAGTAACGAGTAAGTCAGTTCTGAACGGTTCTCCATTTTTTGTCTGTGGGCACCTATGTTTGGGAACCAGAGCGGTAGAGGGGACAAAAAAATTGCATGTATTTGTACTGGTTAATGACCTCTTTATCTCTTTACTGTTTCATTTCTTCTAAATTTCATCATTTAGCCACTGAAGAGACAAATGTGCGGTAAAAAGAAATCTTTCGCTCCCCTCTTTTGTTTTCAGTCTCTCATCATCCCTCTGTTATGTTCTAAATGATGTTGAGAAACATTCAATACTGGCATGCTATTGTGCACACAGGTGAACAGGCATGGATAAGAGTAAGACCGACTGGAAACAGAGAAGAATAGAGGTCATTGGCGGAGGGCTACATCCTGCAGTGGACGGTCAAGGCCTAACAAGAACAAGAATGATTATTGTTACACGACTTGATTTGGGATGTTTAATCCTTGGATCATCCACTGCAGTTTCAATGGAAGGATGATGATAACAATCTTTCATCAATAGAACTGTTAAATGTTTATTAGTAAATTACTTAATTATTGTTGTCCGAGCATTTTAAATCAATTTCAGTTTATCTGTTTTACCCTAAAAGTGTCGGTAATGAATTTGATACATTTGATTAATCTCACTATTACATCAAAACTTGACTAACATTATTCTCATTGATTTTGAGAATTTTTGTTATGATGCCCTTACTCGATTGTGTAATATATATAAAATTATTATGCTTTTGGATCTCGGCACCTGATCTACATAGTTTTTGTGACGCACGAAACCGTCAAGCAAAGGGAGGTCATTAAAGAACGTTTTTCCCAAAACTGGGAAGTAACACTTTTCTAGAGCTATGGCCCCTTTCAGATAGTCATTCAAATTTAGTACAAGACGCAGTGTAAGTGTTCAGTTAAAAGTTGCCATGTCCCATCATTTCCGTCGGGAGATGTAAGAAGTTCCAACTGAACACCATAACTGTTGCAAAAATGTGACATACCCAGTTTTGACAAAAAGCTCCCCAATTATTCCGTAAAGATGTGATAGGCGTTCTTTCATCTGCACTCCCGAATGGCAGCTTACCTGAGGGAAGTGGTCAAACAGATACAGGTAGACATTGGTCCTGGCTGAGGCTTTGGTCAGTGCACGTGCAAACTGGACTGTAGGTAACACAAACTGGGCATCTGACGCCACATCCAACAGGCCCTGGTGACATATTTGAGATGGAATGGGGGACAATGTTGTCTTTTTAAAATGTATTTCTATATGCAAAATGTCAGTATGAAGTGCATCAGTTTTAAATGTCTTTTTGTATGTTTGTTTATTCCTTCTGTGTTGACGGCGCACATGTGATTACGAGTGTATTTAGATTACTTTGTATAAAGCGCATAATGTGTTTAATTTAAAAAAAAAAAATTCTCTGCATACTTCTGTATGTTTTTGTTTTTTTTGTATACTCCTTTAATCCCATTTGGGGAAATTTGCCTTTGTGTCATTGCAGCTCAGTTACAACTGGAGCAGACATGTGGTCGCCACAGTGCATCGCCAGTCGGCGGATTTCCTTTTTCTGTTTGGGGGTTAAGGGGGGGGGGGGAGTAGGGATAGGTTTAATTTTATTTTAGTTTAACGGCCTGTTCGGTCTGCTCATCTCGATTTCCAGCTGCCAAGATATCGTTAACGTGTGCGACGTGTGCACGGGCCCTCCTAGTTTTTCGCCCTTATCCGAGAAGACATAATCATGTTTGTGTCAAGTGCATATAGCCTATGCTAGATACATGTAGTCTATGTCTTTTTTGTACTTGTCATTTGGTGCAGAGTATTAAGTCTTTGCATCTGATTTCACAGAAATACACATACTTGTAATATTACGTGATAAATATAATGTGTTCATTGTAAGGAAGTAAAGCCTCCAGTGTAACCATGAAAGGCTTTTTAACCGCTGAGCCTTAATTTCTACAAAATATCGTAATACGGATGGAAAGGCGTAACGGTGTACACTGGCATATTTTAAAAGGTCTTGGAGTTGGCTATATTCTTAATACTTTCGTTGATTTTGAGCCACAGCTGAGTTGGACAGAAGAAAATGTTCCGACATTTTGAACTGGAAAAAAGACCCATTTCCTTCGAGTACAATTAAAAAGTGTGACGGGAAATTTCGTTCTGTGCCTCAATTTACACATTGTGGGACCTTAGTTCTTGTATCTTCAATGTTGATATCATCAGTACATTTAAGAATGCGTCAGCTGGCATAAGTGAATTCGTACAGAGAAATAAATTAGATAAAGATTGCGTGTTTCCCTTTGGTGTTTACTGTATAATAGTTTTCTTTGTTGATTGCTACTAAAGTAGGTTTTTGCCAAGGTAACTTTATTTCTTGTTTGGCTATATTGCAACACACACCACAACCAATAACTACTGTTTCTATGGTACTGTAAACATTGTGGTGATCACCTCTACATACTACAACTGCATTTACCACAATGTGTTCGGAGTTTCTTCCTCTTTTTTTTTTTTTAGTGCTCGTCGTCACAAATGCCAACCCCAGAAATTCAGATTTACCTGCCCATGACATGCATCAGTCCCCACCGTACGCCACTTTACCAACCTGTACAGGCGCGTGGTTATCACTGTCTCTCGGGTAACTGTATTGGTAGTTCAACATGTCCAGTACGTCGTCGTTGAGATTCAGAGGCGAAGGGAACATGGGGGCCGCTGTATCCCTGATGTAGGTTAAGGCTGATTCGGGCCGGGTGAAAGACTCCAAAGAGCCTGTAATAACATCAAAATCCGCAAAAGTATCTATGTCCGAGACTTGAAAACCTAAGTGATGGTACAAAAACCTAGAAATATTCAAGAATCGTCTGAAAACACAACTTTATAAATGATGGAATGCAACCACAGATGTTTTGACCGTTGCCCCGGTTAGAATGTTCTTTAAATTGGTTAATAATTATTATGTAGGCGTCCGAAGAGCTCCTCTTCGCAGATGATGCTGCAATCGTGGCCCACGATGAAACCACGCTCCAGGCTCTCATCAATAGCCTTGCCAAAGCCTGTGACAAATTCATGCTAAAGATCAGTGTCTCAAAAACTGTAGTTTTGACACAAGGCTTGAGAAACTCCAACCCAATCATGCTGAATGGCTCTCCTCTGGAGCAAGTGGGAAAATTCTGCTACCTAGGCTCAACCATCAGTGGTAGCACAGACATAACAACTGAAATAAATGCCAGAATAGGAAAATCGGCCACAGCTTTTGGCAAACTCTCAAAAAGGGTGTGGAACAATAGCAAGCTGACCATCAAAACAAAGGTACTCGTGTACCAAACTTGCGTCCTAAGCACCCTGCTGTATGGCTCAGAGACATGGACCACCTACTCCAAACATGAAAGATCCCTCAACTCCTTCCACCTGCGCTGCCTACGCAAAATTCTCAAGATCAAGTGGCAAGACAGGATCTCAAATATCGAAGTTCTGAGCCGAGCCAACATTCCATCAACTCAGGCTCTCCTAGGCAAAAAAAGACTGCGGTGGCTTGGACATCTCCACCGTATGGAAAATGATCGCATCCCCAGACAAATTCTCTACGGGGAACTTGCTACTGGCAACCGACCCAGAGGTAGGCCACATCTGCGATTCAAAGACACTTGCAAGGTCACGATGAAAGCATTCAACATCGACCCCAATGAATGGGAGAACCTTGCAAGTGATCGAAGCAGATGGAGACAAAAATTGCGCAGTGGCACGCTCGCAATAGACTTCAAGGCAAAAGAAACATACCTGACAAAACGACAGAGGCGGAATGAAAACACTCGCCAAAGTGAACCCAAAAGACTGACCTGCAATCACTGCCATCGCACTCTCGGGTCAAACATTGGTAGAATAAGCCACGAGAGAAGCTGTCAGTCAAAGTGAAAGTGAATATTCTAGCTGCTAAGACCGTCTGTAAAGACGCTAAAGGCCATATAGGCGTCCGAAAAAATGAGGCACTTTGTGCATTCTGGTGGCATGGAGAAATTATTCAAATTTCTTTCATTTGGTACAAAAAATATTGCTGTAAGATACGGCCCATCAAAGTCAGGAAATGGCAGAAACACAGTTTGGAGAAAAACGCTTTTAAAGTTTCAGCTTTTCATCAAAATGGTTGATGGTGACTCATTTCAAAGTCAATTTTGAGGCATTTACCCTCCTCAAACAGGACTATCATTTGGGAAAGAAGTAGTACATAGGCTAAACTTTTCAAAAATACTCAAAACGCAAAATCGATAAAACTGACCCTATGATGCCTTTTAACAATTCCCTCAAATCGGGTGGTGCGGAAATGTGACTACCTACGTTGGACGAAAGACAATCTTAGCAGACCCTCATTGTTATTGACGCCCATAATGTAATCTCTGTCCAGGGCGCCAACCCTCTGAAGATACGCCTTGTCTGCCATCAGAGATCTTGGGTCCTAGGGATACGACATAGCAACCAATATCAACCATCAACAAAAGGTCTCACCATCAGTATCATCCTCGAAGGGCGATAAACAGGTGAAAAGTCACCGACATAAGGTTGATCACAGTAGACAGATTGACAGGCAGACAGACTGACTGACAGAAAGTAAAACAGACAGGCAGGCAGACAGGTAGATTGCTGAATGGATGATGGATGGATGGATGGATGGATGGGTGTGTCACGAGTGGAGTGAGTGCAATTAAGGGGATTGCTACAGAGCGGGTGTAGAGTAAGAAGGGCTCACGGCAGACAGGTAGGGAAAGACGTGAAAGGAGGAGAGTAAAATTAACGCACGTAGACAAGTAAGAAAAGCGTGCATGTTATGAGTGGTGGGGGTCTGAATGAGGCGAAAGCGCTGTATTACTATCACTGCAAGTTAGAAGGTCCTACGGAACGGACGCTAGTAAGAGCCCATCGGGCGGACATAAGGGGAGCAGTCGAGAGACCAGTGAGAGAGTTTTTCCAGTGATGACTGGTAGGTAGAACGTTGATTGATAATTATGATTGATGTATTATATTATATTCGTCTATTACCATGATTGAAATAAGTAGATGTGAGGAATGTGGAAGTCCTTGATATTGGATATAGCAATGTGCGCCATGAGCGATAGATGAAAGTGAGTTCATGGATTTGTAGCGCGAGTGAGTAGTGTGTACTCCGATGGAAGTGTGTTACCGTAAGATGTGTGGTGAGTGAAAGGTGAACTAGTGTGTGTACGCTTCATGGGTTGTAAGGAGAGGTGGAGTGAATAGAAATGGTAGGGTATTATACCAATGTAATGTTATTCTTGTAGGTGCCGAGGTCGGGCCAAAGAGCGCCGCCTACGGTGATAGGCCAGCATAGGGCCGGAGGCCACACATAGGCCAGAAGTGAGGCTGTCAGTGCAGGACAGTAGAGGCACATAAAGTCGTGGCAGTCAGGCCACGGACAGGGACGTAGACATGAGCGTGAATGTGATAATGTACTATTGCCATGTTGATGGGCTAGGAACTAATAATGTACTATTGCCATGTTGAGGGGCTATTGAATGTGATAATGTGTTATTGCCCTGCTGAGGTGCTAGGGGAGTGCTAAGGTGTATGACAATAGGAAGGTGATATTGAGAGACTGCGGTGCCAGTGAATTATTAATGTGCTATTAAGACCCTGAGGGGAGAGGCTGAGGCCGAAGTGCCTTTAGGAGTAACTACCGGGTTGTGGATCCGAGGGAGAGTGTGTGAGAATAAGGCCGTTGTACGGCAGTTAATCCCAATAATATAATGTATGTAATTGCGCTATTATCTGTATAATTATGTTTAATAAATGTGTGAGTCTGATGGATTGTTCTGTTAAGTGTTAAACTTGTTTGTTCGTGATTGTTGTCCTGTCATAAACTATTACATCTCCCAGTCTGGGATTTGTGACAGGGTGGGTGGATGCTCGGATAGATAGATAGATAGATAGATAGACAGATAAAAAGATAGATAGATAGATAGATAGATAGATAGATAGATAGATAGATAGATAGATAGATAGATAGATAGATAGATAGATAGATAGATAAATAGATATATTGTGGATAGAAGACTGTTAGATAGATAGATAGATAGATAGATAGATAGATAGATAGATAGATAGATAGATAGATAGATAGATAGATAGATAGATAGATAGATAGATAGATAGATAGATAGATAGATAGATAGATAGATAATGGATGAATGGATGGATGGATGGATGAATAAATGGATAAATAGATAGATAGTTAGATAGATAAATAGAGATAGATAGAAAGATATATAGATAGACAGATAGATAGATAGATAGATGGATAGATAGAAAGCCGGATAGATAGATAGATACATAGATAGAGATAGATAAATAGATAGATAGATAGATAGATAGAAAGATAGATAGATAGATAGATAGATAGATAGATAGATAGATAGATAGATAGATAGATAGATAGATAGATAGATAGATAGATAGATAGATAGATAGATAGATAGGTAGGTAGATGATAAGCAATGACCCAAGCTTTCAATCACCGCGCTCCTTCTCTGGCCAATGCATAATACTTATGGAGAAAAGAACCCCAAAAAGGCACACATGTAAGGATGTACAAGCAGAGAAATGGATGAATGAATGAACGGATGAGTGAATAAGTTCACTGACAGACAGTGTCTAAATCTCTAATCCAAGTGAGATGCCACTGAATGAATGGGCAATAGCAGTAATATTTAGCAATTAGCCAAGGCGCACACGGGACAGGTTTGATCCCCCGACTAATTGAATGGTGACATCACGACAGTTAGTTTCTATGAGACCTGACGCATCAGCCAGCTAGTTGGACGTCGTTACGTCACAGTACAACCAGTCGGCCGATCAGACTCATCGACAAGTGCGTGCCTAGGTTTATTTTCAATCTCAGTAGGGAGAATGTCAACGTCATTACATGTCAGTTATCGACAACCACAATGGTTGCGGGGGATGGTGGGGGGGGGGGGGAGGGGGCGGGGGATGTCAGAAAATGCTAAAAATCGAACATACGCACTCAATTGATGGCCCCTGACAACATCGACAGTACAAGGTCCTACCCAAGTCCTACCCGAGGAATAACATCTCCATCAACGAAGGGAGCGTACTCAGCCGTGCCACTGTACAGAAAGTTGCTGCCCAGAAACACACCAGCCAGCAAACTCACAAGCTCATTTCCTGATTTGCCTCTCAGACAGTCAATCATGTTGTCAAGGTATCTGTCCCTGACGGCAAGTTGGATTTTTATTAAGGTGCCATTAAAAAATCTGCCCTTATCAGTAATCTATCTATCTATCTATCTATCTATCTATCTATCTATCTATCTATCTATCTATCTATCTATCTATCTATCTATTTATCTGTCTGTCTGTCTGTCTATCTGTCTGTCTGTCTGTCTGTCTGTCTGTCTGTCTGTCTGTCTGTCTGTCTGTCTGTAAAAATAGTTAAAAAGTTCATAAAAAATTAAATGCAGAATCAATCCGGTGAAAGTGGAAATTACAAGAGATGGAGTGACTAAAATGTTATGTTTGATGAAAATGCTCATGACCAGCAAGATCTGACGTCGATTTACGCTGCAAACAACACAGTAAAATTTGTACACATTTCTGTCACAACAATAAAGTTTATAATACAACCCAATATCTCCAGAAATCAACAGACATGGCTATCATACAAATATAATTGTTCTATTTAGCGGCAGTTTCGGAGATGATCATTCTAGGTGTGTTAGTATTCTCAACAGTTAGATTTATCATCGAAAAGAGTCCAGTGTATTAGGAAAGCAGTATAAGCATCAGTGCCATTAAAAAGATCGTTTGTAGAGTTTGCAGTGTAAAAAACATATTTTGCACTTTTTTTGACATCGTGTCACTGATTACTACAACTGTTATCCATTGCAGTTACCGGTGATAAGCTCAATCCATTTGGCGTACGGATGAGCGTCAGGGGTCCCCTCTGTCGGTGGGAGCGGCTTTTCAGCTGCATTGATCAACTACCGCCCGCCGTAACCTGGGCAGCCCCCAGGCAGTTGGGTGTTGTTCCGCCACGTCAGCCTGCTTCATAAGGTGGTTGGAGCTAGACCAAAAGTCGAAAAGCTGACGTAAAGTGTGCACCTGGCAAAAACAGAAAAATACTAAAACTTGGTACCTGGAACGTCAGAACAATGCGCCCAGGCTTGCAACAGCAAGATCTCACTGATATTGACTCCATCAGGAAATCCCAAATTATTGATCGAGAACTTCAGCTACTAAACATCGACATCGCTGCCCTTCAAGAAACTCGACTTCCCGACTCCGGGTCAGTCAAAGAAGAAAACTACACCTTCTTCTGGCAGGGCCTTAGCAGCGAACAGCCGAGAATCCACGGCGTGGGCTTCGCCGTAAAAAACTCCCTTATCAATTCGATCGCAACTCCAATTGGAGTGTCAGAACGCATCATGACACTCAGACTGAACACCCGGTCTGGTTTTACCAACATTATCTGTGTCTATGCCCCAACACTTACCTCCTCTGACGAAACCAAAGACATTTTCTACGAGGCATTGCAGAGGACTCTCCACAACATCCCTCTCACCGAAGGCCTGCTAATTCTGGGTGACTTTAACGCTCGAGTGGGAGCAGATCACTCCGCATGGCCAAAGTGCATTGGGCACTTCGGCATTGGCAACATCAACGAAAACGGGCAGCGCCTTCTGGAGCTATGCTCCGTAAACTCATTATGTGTTACAAACACGTACTTTGACCTTAAGAGATGCCAAAGAACATCATGGCGCCATCCCAGGTCTGGCCATTGGCATCAATTAGATCTTATTCTCTCAAGGAGGAAGAGTTTGGGCTGTATAAAAATAACTCGTTCCCTCCACAGTGCTGACTGTGACACCGACCATGCACTGGTAGTCAGCAAAATCAAAATTTCGGCCAAGAAAATATACAGATCAAAAGCCCCTTCAATCCCTAAGATCAATGTAACAGCAATCAGAGATGAATCAAATAGAAAGTCATTTGAAAAGTTATTTGTTGAAAGCATGGATAATGTCACCCAATGTGACTCGGTAGATGAAACATGGAACACTCTCAGTTCAAAAATTCATGACTGTGCCATCAAGTCTTTTGGACAGCATAAAGTTTCAAACAACGACTGGGTAGCCCAGAACAGCGAAATTCTCCTACCTCTCATTGAGCAAAAGAAATCTGCTTTCAAGGAGTATAACAAAAATTGCAATCAGAGTACAAAAACTTGTTTGAAAAATGCAAAAGCTAAACTTCAGCTGGAGGTAAGACGTTGCGCCAACAAATACTGGACAGACTTGTGTAACAGCATACAAGAGGCAAATGAAAAAGGAGATATGAAAACCGCCTTTAGTCAGATGAAAGTAGCTCTTGGGCCAATCATCACCAAAAGCGCCCCACTTAAGTCTGTAAATGGTGAACCCATCACAGATAAAAATGAACAACTGAATAGGTGGGTAGAGCATTACTCTCTGTTGTATTCAACTGAGAAAAATATTCCACCAGATTTTGAGGAACACCTCCAAAAACTGCCAATAATGGCCGAACTTGACGCTGAACCTTCCTTAGTCGAGCTTTCCAATGCAATCGACCACCTGTCTGCTGGAAAAGCCACAGGAAGTGACAACATTCCTGCAGAGGTATTAAAAGACCTAAAAGGCCCACTATTACCACACCTGTATAACCTGTTACTGCAGTGTTGGAAAGAAGGCGTGATACCACATGATATGAGAGACGCCAAAATTGTCACACTTTACAAGAACAAAGGAGACAAAGGCGACTGCAACAACTATCGAGGCATATCCCTCCTCAGCATTACTGGAAAGGCTTTTGCTCGCGTCATCCTCTGCCGCCTTCAACAACTGGCGGAAAAAGTCTTACCAGAAACACAATGTGGCTTTCGAAGCAAACGATCAACTATTGACATGATATTTGCACTTCGGCAAATCCAAGAAAAATGTAAAGAACAAAACAGGCCGCTTATAACATGCTTTGTGGACCTAACAAAGGCTTTCGACACCGTAAGCCGATCTGGCCTGTATGCAGTCCTTAAATCCATAGGCTGTCCACCAACATTGCTAAAACTTATTGCATCCTTCCACACTGACATGAGGGCATGTGTCAACTTTGAGGGCTGCACATCCAATTCATTTGCTGTAAACAGCGGTGTGAAGCAGGGATGTGTTCTTGCTCCTACCTTATTTGGTATATATTTTGCAGCCCTACTCAAGAATGCCTTTGGTCAATGTTCAGGTGGAGTACTTATTAACACCAGAGTGGACGGCTCCATTTTTAATGTTGCCAGACTAAAAGCAAAATCTCGTACAGAGCATATTATGTTACTAGACTTCAAGGCAAAAGAAACATACCTGACAAAACGACAGAGGCGGAATGAAAACACTCGCCAAAGTGAACCCAAAAGACTGACCTGCAATCACTGCCATCGCACTCTCGGGTCAAACATTGGTAGAATAAGCCACGAGAGAAGCTGTCAGTCAAAGTGAAAGTGAATATTCTAGCTGCTAAGACCGTCTGTAAAGACGCTAAAGGCCATATCATATCCATTGCAGTTATTTCCATCCTGGTATTTTTTTTTTTTGCCATGTTATGCCAATGCCAGTTTTTTTTTTTCCTTTTTTTTTATTGGAATGTGTATTCTCCAGTCCACTGGTACATAGAGTTTCAGAGGGTAAAAAATGGTTTGGACACCTTTTGCAATTGGCGATCTCCCGGTCGGCACATAGTGTACAATTATAACTTGCGATTCTGTGGATACAAGGCCAGAGGCAGATTAAGGAAAAGTTGGGCAAATGGCGTCAGAGAAGTTGTGACGACCCGCGGTATTACGCCCTGAAGGCTTCTCAGCTGGCTGCAGACCGAAAACTCTTTCTTCTCGGGACGCCTTCGAGGGTAAGAAAAGCAACAACATAGCCCACATTATACTTTCTATCTGTGTGTTATAATGGAAACCTTAAAGGGGTATATGGCTTACTTGACCCAGGCCAGGTACCACCAAGAACCACCACAGCCCAGTCTGTCAGCAGCCTGGTACAGTAATTCCTCTGGTCTTGAGTTGGTGGCCGAGGTACTTATTGCTGTCCCACTCTGCATGATCGCCTGACAGATAGATGTATGTATATGTATATTTATGGTCACTGGTGTGTCCTGTAGCTAAAAATTATCTATCTATCTGTCTGTCTGTCTGTCTGTCCGGCAGTCAGCCAGCCAGCCAGCCGGACAGACAGACAGACAGACAGACAGACAGAGACAGACAGACAGACAGATAGATAGATAGATAGATAGATAGATAGATAGATAGATAGATAGATAGATAGATAGATAGATAGGTAAAGAGACAAACAGACAGACAAATAGATAGATAGATAGATAGATAGATAGATAGATAGATAGATAGATAGATAGATAGATAGATAGATAATAAACATGTAGCCGAATGGATGGACTGTTGGGTAAATGGATGGATGGATGGACAAATAGACGGATGGATAGATGGATGGAAGGATGGGTGATTTTACTTCATCAGTAATTCTGCCAGGTCTATTGAAAAGCAAGCAGTTCATGTCGACCGTATGAAACTGTGACAGTGGCGTAATCAGTATCATATCCCAACAACGCTCCAGTATTTCTTTATCCGAACGTTGAAGGATAAGCCTGAGGAACTACTCGTCCTAATCATGGCGGAATATCAAACTTGTATATTAAATTCTCTAAAGAATGGATCCGTATTATGCTAACGTGATTATGTTCCATAGAAGTTATGCAAGTGAGGCCAAATGAACAACTTATCAAGAAGCTGATTAGATAATTGGCTCACCTTGCTGAAAAGTCCCTTCGTTAAAGGACTGATGCTGAGTAGAGATACGCTGAGGGATCCTGCTGATCCTCCAAATATGGTAATGTCATTGGGATCACCGCCAAATTGAGCTATGTTGTCCTTGACCCACTTCAGAGCTAGAATCTGATCACGCAGACCATTGTTGCCTTCGGAGGAAGAAACTTGGGAAAGTTCATATCCAGGGTTAAATATCCTATAACAGTGGCATGCATTTCAGATGAATTAGATGTTGTTTGTAGGTAAAGGCTTTTGTGGTGCTGGCGTGTATTTCAAATATTATAAAAACCACAGAAAAACTGTGGGGTCGCAGTAGGGCTATTAGCAGTGTCAAAATTGAGCAAAAAGAAAAGGTTGTATGTAGCGAAGCCCCGCGTATGAAATAATACCCAAACGATACAAAGCAAACTAAAGAGAAGACAGAAGATGTTCAAATTTTCGGCTATTGCTTTTGTCAAGAAAAAAAAAATATGGAACAGAGAAAACAATCGAACCAAGCAAGAACTCGCAGTTAAGTACACATATCCTGTTTCGATTCTATTCTATACAATGCTAATGTGACGTACTGTCTTTTTTGCGTGACGACAAATAGGCAAAGGGTCCCAGGCGATATTGCGTTGTGACTACAATGACATCAATGTCTGTGACCAGCTGTGACGGCACATACAATGACGCGTCACCTGCGACGAAGCGACCACCGTGTATCCAGAACATAACCTGAACGTAAGATATTTGATATGTGAGACTTGAAACATTCCAATTTATTATAAGAATATTATATTAGGGAGGTATAGTGCTACGCCCAATCAGACAATCAAATGCTGCCAGCAAAATATACACCAAAAAATAACTGGCACAAGCTGACTGTCTCTGACTGTGCTTAGTATATATAGGGTTTCCCGGATTTACTAGGAAAATATATGGAATTATGGTGAGCACTTCTTGTCTGCCCGCAGCTGACTGTGTCTGACTGGGCTCAGTGTGACTGGGTCTTTCTGGATTTACTAAAAAAAATGTAGGAAATTATTGGGTGCGCTTCTTGTTTGCTCGCAGCTGACTGTGCCGTTCCGGGCTTAGTATGATAAGATTGACTAAGAAAATATGGTGAATTATGCTGAGCACGTCTTGTCTGCCAGTAGCTGACTGTGACTGAGCGTTCTTAGTGTGATACCTCCCTCAGCGTGCACATTGATATGTAGGCCTTTGGATAATTACGGTCAGATCATCAGCTCACAAAGTCAACTTGGTGAATAGAAAAAAAAATCCCACCAGCTCTATATTAGAAGTCTAGAAAATTACCACAATGTCAGTGGTGAATTGCCTGCTTTGAGCAGTAGGTTCACGAACTGTACATCACTGTACGAAGCTAGGGGTCCTAAGGAACCCATGCTTATCAGTGAGACTGTACATCGGGTTAAGAGGAAATAAATGATAAAGCCAATTTTTTTTCCATCAAAAGTATGTGCATGTCGCCGAGTATGATTATGTGTATGATATAAAGCTTGTGTAAAGCTTAGATTTGTAGGTATTTGTACCTGGGCATTGAATGGCTATGTATTGGTGCCTGTTATTTCTATGTATGTGTGGTGTGCGTATGTCACTGATATGCGTATAATAATTTATTTGCTTTTGCGCATTGCATATGGACTGCGGAACGCCACAGTTAGCTGCCGGCGGACAAGAAATGCACACCACGATTTCCTATTATTTTCTTAGTTAATCCGGGAATACCCTATCATTCTAATCCCTGTCAGACCACAGACTAATAAAATACCCAGACTGGATGAGCCCATTGTGTGACGTCACAAAACAGCGAAAGGATCGCCATTTTAGGTTTACGGTTGCGACCGACGCATCAGCAAAGCTACAATGCAGCGGTTGCTAAAAGTCCATACGGTGATTACTTATAACAATAAAAAAAAAAAGGCAGATGTAGACAATAAAATGAAAGGATAGGCAAGTTAATGCATTATTGATACATGTACAACCAATCTTGACAAATAAAAAGAAATTTCTACTTCGGATAGAACTAGAATCGGAATTTTCCGAGCGGCGGCCATGTTGGTTATACGGTCGCCGCTCGGGAAATTCCGTAAAAAACGACACAGCCCGACGCTGGTGTTTCCAGTCTGGTTAATTTATTAGCCTGTGTGTCAGACACAGTCAGCCAATGCCACCATTTCTTGGGTGTCTATTTTGCCGGCAGCCACTGGCTGTAAAATTCGGGCATACGTATGATACCTCCCTCTAAACGAGACGAAGAGAAAGGCGAAGAACAGTAAAATGGAGAAAAGAAGCTAAGGCTTGTGGCAGACTGAGCCAGTCCGTTTTGAGTACATTTTGTCTTCAGCACCATGGTATCAACGCCATTATGATCACATCGATTACCCTCCTTCACTTAGGCTGGTGGCCCACTGGGTCATTGTCTGTTTCGCCTCGGTTTTAGTGTGAGATGTGAACCAGTGAGTTAAAACGGGACTTCGCTCACTGGCAATACTGGAATAAGTCTGTCTAGCTGGTTCGGGCGCGACAAAATTGTCTCAAGTGAGCCAGCTGAAAGAGAGACTGAGTCAACACAGACGCAAAACGGACTGGCTGATACACACTGAGAGGTACAAAAAAAATAAAAAAATATGCATCATTGCCAACTACTCCGTATTGGTTAATTTTCCCCAAGACCCACCTTTTTAGTGTTGGACACATCACTAGGGGTGAACCCGTTGAGATAGAGACAGTCTTCACTATTGGGGGCGGGGTTTTGGAAACCACGCTGCTGCTCGCAACCAGCCCGAAATCTGAAATGGTAAAGTCAATGGTATGTGTGTGCAACTGTCATTACCAGATGTACCCCAACAGATGTGGTTTCGAATAGGACGAGCAGCTGGACGAGGGATTCTATCCATCCATCCACCCATCCATCTATCCATTCATTCCTCCATCCATCCATCCATCCATCCATCCATCCTTCTATCTACCTATCCCCACCCAACTACTGTCCCATGTGATAAGACTTACCCGTTTGAAGAAATGACGACATTAGGACCGGCACCAACAAATGGCCGCGGTGCCCGGAACCTGAGCCCTCCCACGGGTGGTTGAGCGAAAGGTATGCCGTAGAAGGTAGAGTACGGCTTCCCTGTGTCCTCGGCTAGCTTGTCCTGGCCTAGCAAGGTGGGGGAGATAAACAATACTAAGTGTCACTAACTCTTGAGGCGTAAGTAAAAGAAAGTCCCAGATATTGATTATCAACACTGCTCGTGGGTTCAAAAGGAATGTGAACTTTCGGCTGGTGTCATATTGAATAATAGCAAGATGATATTTAGATAGTTATTTTCAGATGCTGGAGATCTGTGGACAGGAACCAAGGCTATAAAAGCCAGGCATACATAATTAATGTCTGGCGAAAACAATAACAGGGGCGGTATGATATTTTGGAATACCCCCCCCCCCTTGTATGTTACCCACGCTCCCCGCAGGATTTTCAAAGATAATGACCCCCCTCTATCATAAAGCACCTTGCACTACTGTGTGTCGCTATGTGTAGGTCGCACGCCTAAAGTGCGTGTCTTTGTACATTTTTCTTGTTGTTATTGTTGTTGTTGTTGTTGGGGAGGTGGGCTGGGGGGCGGGAAGATAATGTCACTCTGTTGTAAGTTGTAAGTATCCTCTTAGCTCAATTTAATTTCAATTTAAATTCCTTTTCTCAGGCACTATAATGTATATATATCGCTATCTTTAGCTCGCACTATTTCTTGGAGGGAAGGAACGATCATATCACATTTAGTTACTTTCACCTTCTGAAGTTCTAACCCATTTCAGGAACAACAGCTGTAGTTCGAAAAGCTTTCTACCGATACGGGAAAGGTTATATGGTGTTTAACATTTCCAATGATTATCTTACCGCCCTCGCCCCTCAAATGGTCTTTTAAGTAGAATGCACATATTCGCCATCTTTAGTGTCCGGACCCACGCATCACCATGACGATTGTGGAACTGATTTTGATTAGTTGGCTAGTTTGCATTGCGAGCCACGATCCAACCTGCCACGAGCTAAAAGTAGGTCGCTACAGTAAATAATTGCACGTGTGTAGATGTTCAATGGAAGACGTTCGGTGAATCCTTTCACTTCCTTTCCCTTGTTTACACGTATGTTATGGAATCTGACCAGATTGGATCCATCCTTTCCATCCCTGTCATAACAATGAACTACAATGCAACTAGCAGGCAATTTAACCACTTAGACATAGCCTATCTCGAAGTTACACTAATCAGCAGATCCACCGGCCATCTTTAGTGGCGGGAGAACAAAACAAAAACACTCTGTGACGTCATGTGCATTCTACCTATAAGGATTTTCCCTGTTTTCTCCATAATTATCTGATTTCGGTATACGGAGTTACGCTCTTGGAAGTCTGGCCAAATGATGCAACTGATCGTTGCCATTTGTTGAAAAACACAGGCAAAAAGCCAGCCTATAATTTATTCACCGAGAATCCTAGATTGACGTACTAGGCCAGTCTGACCGTCCCTGAGGGAAGACTGACAAAATACAATACATAAATAATGGGGAAAACAGTTCGTTGTAGCATGGAATAAATAAATTAAAAAAAAAAAACACGCTTTATTGACCGTTGGCAATTGCATGCCACACATTCGGAAGGATAAAGCACTGTATCTACGGATCCACGAAAAAGTTGTTTTCTGTTGTCGCCGTCGACCTCGAGCGCGTAGTGAGAAAGGCTAAGATCTACACTTGGATTTAAAAACGTTTATACTCATTTACAAAACTATTTTCAAATCCATACAAAACAACTTTTTCAGAATTTTACCAATGTGTTAAAATTATACGAACTATTTAATTCTATTGTAAAATTTAGAAGCTCTGAATACGGAACATTAATAAAGGACGCACACCCAAATAGACAGTGATAGGCACTGAAAATTAATGGCCGTTCTCGTGCCAACGCGCAGTAGAACCCAAACTTAAACTCAAACGCATATATTAAAGTAACATGAATCCAGTACTGTTTAACGCCTATTACATTTGCTGATCGTGTCCCGCTGCACTGAAAGAAGTGCCTCGGAAAAAGAGCCGGGGGGGGGGGGGTGACTGGGAGAGGGAGGTCGCACGAGAATTTTACACTATGGTTAAATAATTCTAGATGTATTTTATATACTTCTTTCATACCATTTGGGAAATTTCCGTATGTGTCATTGATATAACACTGTAATAATTTACTTGCTTTTGCGTATTGCATGTGGGCTGAGGGCATTAGTGGGGTGTCATACTAAGTTGTGCTTGTGGCGAGCTGGGTCATTGTCTGTTTCGTCTCGGTTTAACTGTGAGAAGATGTGAACCATGGAGTTAAAACGGAACTTTGCTCACTGACTATAGGCCCATTGCGGATATCGGCCATTTTAGCTGTCAGGACCGACGCATAACCATGGCGATGGTAGCATTGATTTTGATTCATTAGCTGATTTGCATTGCGAGCACTTCAGGCGTCGCGAACCAATCGGAGGCGAGCTAAGAATAAATTCATTACAGTAAACAATGACACGTGTGTTCACGCACATGGGAGACGTTCGGTCAATTCTTTCACTTCCTTTCCCTTGTTTACACGGATGGTAGGGAATCTGACCAGCTGGGATCCATTCTTTCCACCCCTGTCATAACCGTCAACTGCAATGCAACCAGCAGGCATTTTAATCCCTTAGCCATATCTCGAAGTTACACTTGTCAGCGTATCCACCGGCCATTTTAGGTGTCGGAAGTACAAAACAAAAACACTCTGTGACGTCACCCGGAACCTGAGCTCAAGCAAGCAAAAAACTATGTCCCGTGCGCTGAGAGAACGACAGAGGTTTTAGTAATATATGGGGGGGGGGGGGGGTGAAAATCTTGTGGACAAAAAATATCTCAGCCCTCACATTTTGCAGCTGTAAATGCACAGTTAGCAAGTACTGGTACATTATCATGTATTTATTAATTTTCAATATAAGAAATACAAGAAAATCCTTCGTCAAAAATCGTCTACAAAACTACTGTACGGAACGTATCTTTCTGAAGTTTGGCATGATGAAATGAAATACGGTTGGCGGGTGTTCGCGGCTATGTATGAGTGCGCGACCGGGAGGAATATCCGTACAATGCAAAGATAATTAAATCGTTAACTGGCAAGAAGTGAATGCACAAAGGTATCACTTGCATTCGGCTCGCCATATATTCTGGTACCTGCGCTTCTGTAGTGGCACCAACATTTTTAATCTATGTACAAGCACAAAACCAGAACTCACCTTGCACTCGACCGAAACTAAACTGCAGCTCGGGTGCACTCAAACTGAGTGCAGGGAACACTGCCAAGACAAAAAGGCAACGCTTCCATCTTCTTAACCCGCCCATCGCGGAGTGGAGCTTCGTTTGAAATGGTTACAGATTTCACCCACCTTGGTCGAACCTTTGTATAAACGTTAATCTATTACTATTGTCGAAGTCCCATGACTGCAAGGGGGGGGGGAGGGGTTGATTATCCTGTGGAAGAGCCAGTGGCGGATTTACCATGAAACCAGTGAAGCCTAAGCTTCAGGGCTCCGGATCCCGGAGGGGCCCTGAAGAAACTTTTTGTAATGAATGAATGGTGGATATTGCCCTATTGTTGCTGGCTGTAAAGAGGTCACTTAATAAGTTCTAGCTTCGGGGGTCCCCAAAAAATGTAGGTACGCCACTGGGAAGAGCTGGTCAGAGGAAGGGTGGACGAGGACAGGTAAACCTTTTCATTGCTCCGAACTAACTGTGCCGTGATCAAACACTGAAACCGGTTCATCAAGTTACTGGAGGTCTACGAGTTTCCACCTTGCACTTGACCAGATCAACAGCGGATCATAATGGCGAGTACCCCTGCCCTGTTGTGACCTTTCTTGTTCTGTACCCTTCAGGATTCAAGCCCCCTCCTCCCCCTACCCCCACCTTCCTTGCCCAGTTTTATAAATTGCCTTAATATGTTGGAAATGGGCTTTAGCCTCTTAACGTGTTCTATTTAAATGAAAGAAATGGAATTGTTACCGTAAATTAATGTTTCCTCCCTTATTCTTTTCTGTCACATAAGTAGAAAAATAAGCTGACCATTCTATCTATCTATCTATCTATCTATCTATCTATCTATCTATCTATCTATCTATCTATCTATCTATCTATCTATCTATCTATCTATCTATCTATCTATCTATCTATCTATCTATCTATCTATCTATCTATCTATCTATCTATCTATCTATCTATCTATCTATCTATCTATCTATCTATCTATCTATCTATCCACCTGCATCTCCATCCACCTATCCGTCAGTCGGTCAGTCTGTCCGTCAGTTTGTCTGGCTGGCTGTCACTGTCCATTTACTTCCTGATCTTATGTGTCTTCTGTCCACTGCCCTTCGAGTACAATTCCATAATCCATCATCTATGTTACTATTCACAGAATAACCTGCTCCCTTATACAGTCATTTGACTAGATAGTGTTCACGCCTCCTCGTCATCCTATCATTTGACTAGATAATGTCAATATTTCCAGCTAACAATATAATTTGACTTGACAGCGCCCATGCATCCAGTCTAACCATTGACAAAATTGGGTTAGTTCAAAAGACAAAAGTCGAGGACTAAAACCGGAACCTGTCGAGGACGTGCCCGGAAGTTGAGGATGCCACATCTACTTGGGAGTGGAGACACTCGTACCACTTAATAGCAAAACTGGTAATACTGGATTATCGCTTTATGCCTTGTAATGTATTACTTGATGAAGGAAGTAAATAAATGAAAAACAAGTGAAATAAGTCGTACCGGAATTTCATTTTTCTTCTTCTAAATCCCTCCAAATCGTCACTGCTCCAGGCTAATGGTATCATTCAATTTTGACACTTTTGAGATATTAAGAAACAACTTTCTTTTCCTGACATTTGGTGATTTATGCCATTGCGATTCTATCGGATTATTACATTTTAGTATTGGCGCATTTCTTTTCTATATTATCTGGCAGCCCTTATGCTCAGGGATGCAACGAACCGTCAGTTATCTTTTTGGCATAAGACTGACATGTGCCATTATCGTGGAGCAGTGACGAAAATAATCTTTTAGTAGTATTTTGATTGTCTCAGTCATAATATTATTATGTTCATCTTCTAATCCCTACTACCCCTCTTTTTTTTCTTCCTTTCCCCACGGTCCAGCTATTCATCCATCCCCATCGTACTTTCTTTTGTCGTTCCTTCCTTCCGTCCATCCTCTCTGAGGTCAATTTCAGTTATCAACCTGTCTATCCATGGATACGAACCTTCCTCATTTCAGCTTTTTCTTTTCTTTCTAGTGTGTTAATAATTATAACAACAATGCAGAACATTTACCTAGAACCTCCTTCCCGTAATGCAAGCACTATGAGCTTTGCAGTCATTCTACCACTGATATTCAGTTCATCAACACAAAGAACATTCCGGTACTAAAACATATGAAAAAGGTTAGAAACAAATGTAGTTGCATTCCATCACTTGAAAAAAGCGTGCTTTGATAGTCCTAATACTATTGTCTTGAACATTTCAGCGTTTTTTTTTTCACCTTTTAACACTCACCCGTAGGCAGGTTTGTGAAGATTTTAAGCTATTCTTGGGGGGGGGGGGGCACTTTCCAAACTGACCAAGACATCAATGTAGACTTTTGAAATAGGGCTTATTATATATGACTGGAAAGGGAGTTGGATTTCAAATTTTTTCCGATTTCTCAATAGGCGGACGATTGAAAGTTAATTTGGAGACAGCAAATTCCAGGTCTGTGGGGCATAAAAAGAAATTAATAGTTCACTGAGTGATCTGAGAAATATATTCAGAACTTTTCATTTTTATATATCGGCTGACGATCATAGTATTGTTGCATGATGGAACATTTTACATTCAGTAATTTGATAACGTGGGATGTGTCGTGGATATAAAATACACATTTGTGTATATAAGGTAAGATTCCTTCTGTCTATAAGGTCAAAATATGGCAAAAAAGGAAAAGAAAAACGTAGTACGGTATGTGGCGAATCTTCGCCTGAAGCTAGGTTCTCATGTGTACGGAACGAAAACAGCAAAAAAATCCACCATATAGTAAAATGAAAGAGTGTTTCTAGGTGTACGGAAACGGCGTGCGGAAACATTCTCTCTATTTCCCTACTTGAAGGGTTTTTGACGTTTCGATTGCCGTTTCCTTTCCGTATGCATAAGAACCCAGCTTTAGAAATAGTGTAGAAATGATGCAATAAAAAGTAGAGAAAAAAGTACAAATACATTAATATTTCATCAACTTCTGCCTGTTAACATTTTTTTCCCCCAAATTATCTAAGAAATGTCCGCGTCATGATCATTTCCTCAGAATCCTTTCATATCTGTTACAGGATGTAATAAATATTGCAGTTTGTCACGTCCCGATAAAGCACTTTACCCGTATGGGACAAAAGTGCATGTCCTGTGTTTTGCAATAGAGATAATAATAAACAGACAACAGGCCCACGACCACAATTAGTTTGCGTTGGAGAGTGTCTATACTTGAGTGTTGACGCGCACAGAAGGTGAGCTTGATATTGTAACTTTCTCCTGTTTCTATGGTTTCATTTCTTTCTGCCTTGAAGTTCCTTGTCTGTCTTCACAAATCGCGATCTCAATTCTTGTTTGTTCTATCTCCATTTTTTTTAACACCTGGAGATCTTTTAGTATGTGGAAGAGGTATAACGAATGCACAATCTGACACTTGTTTAAAATGCTTTGTGGCACTTATCAAGCTGTTTCACAATAGTGTAACTCCTTATCATAAAACAAAAGCCGCAAACGTTTAACATGGAAATTTCTCAGTTGTGCAAGAAGTGGAGTTTGAACAAATAAGAACTAAGGTCATGAAATGTCTCTTGATCTCGTCGTTATTAGTATTTATCTCTTTGTCTTTTTCTTTTCTCCTACTTTCGTACTTTCTCTCACATGAACTTTCAGGATATCTTGTGTTCTGTTTTGTACAACAGTTAAGATCTGTTCTCTCGCATGGCTTCAGTTGAGGAGTTAATCACATGCAGTATGCTTGGTTGTGTGATAAACAGTTTGTGATTAATATAATTATGGCATCAATTTTGTACATTAGCTCTTCTCTCCAGTGTTTTCTCTCTCTCTCTCTCTCTCTGTCTCTCTCTTTCTCTCTCTCTCTGTCTCTCTCCCCCTTTTCTCCGTCTTCCCTCCCCCTCGCTCTCTTTGTCTCCCGCTCTCTCTCTCCCCTTCTCTATCTCAATCAGTCTCTCTACTTCCCCTGGCCTTCTCTCTCCCTCTCTTCCTCCTCCTCCTCTCTCTCTGTCACACACACTCTCTCTCTCTCTCTCTCTCTCACGGTCTCTGTCCCTCTCTCTCTATAGGTGTCCCATTCTCTCTCTCTCCCTCTCTCTTTTTCTCTCTCTCTCAGTCTGTCTTTCTCTCTCTCTCTCTGTGTATGTGTGTATGCGTGTGCATGTGCATGTCTCTTAATCTATGTGTACATTTTCATCAAAAGTTTGCCAAGCACCTAATGTTCTTGATCTATAATACAAAAACTTGGCATGTCTCAGTGTTTCAATTACGTTCCGGCAGTTTCTTTATCTGCATATGATTATATACCGTTAGAGAATTAAACCTAGGCCTGATTATCACTATTCAGAGTTTGAAAAACATGTTTAAAGAGCAGTGAAAAAGCTACTATACGAGGTCACAGCAGGTACAGAGTGATAACATGGCCCAAGGATAACTGCCCCAACAATTTTCTTATTTGTTTATCTAATTATTTCATAACTTATTTCTTTATTTTTTTTATAGCGATAATTTTTTTTTTTTTAAAGAATTTATTGCAGTTTTCTTGCTATTTGTTTCTAACACAGGGCACTGTGAAATGCAACTTTTTGAACTGTTTTAATTTTGTAAAACCTTGAGTTTGAGAGTTGAACTCTGAGTTTGATAAATTGACAGGGGAAAGCGAAACGTTTGCAACAACAAAGATACTGTGCAACATTGTTCTGCACTTTTCTCTCTGTACAGTACCGTAACTAAAATACCTACCGCTTCAGACCTTCTGTGATGGTTGAGATCAACCATCAATTCTGTCTACAACCTATCACACTCACAGGCAAGACAATGACAATACTTGGAAACTTGTCTTGTATTCTCAGAAAAAGCAAAGGCTTAGAGCCTCTCATAAAATAGTCTTCACCTGATCCAATCTTTGTGCATTTTCGGCTTGGTGTATTTAAACCTGTTTTTTGTCTTGAATTACAACGATAATTCTAATACTCATTTACTGAGGTTCCATGCCATGTTACTTCAGGTAATATGCCTATTATTGAATTATATTACAATGATGGCATATAACTGATGGCAGTCTATTCAACCTCAGGAGACTTCAGGCAAAAACCAAAACCAAAAGTACTCAAGTCTGTGACCTACTATTTGCTGATGATTGTGCACTTCTGGCACACGATGAGGATAGCATGCAAAACTGTGTTGATAAGTTCTCTAGTGCCTGTGACAACTTTGGCCTCACAATAAGCACAAAGAAGACGGAAGTGCTCCATCAGGCTACTCCAGACGACAAGTATCCTGTGACCCCAAATATCAAAGTCCATGACAGTCTTCTGAAGGTGTCGGAGAACTTCACCTATCTTGGCAGTACACTGTCTTCCGCGGCTCGTGTTGATACTGAAATTCTCTCAAGAATCAGCAAAGCCAGCTCTGCATTTGGCAGGCTTCGAAAGAGAGTGTGGGATGTTGCCGGCATTCGCACAGACACTAAGCTGAAAGTGTACAATGCTGTGGTCCTTCCCACCCTACTCTATGGGGCTGAAACCTGGACAGTGTACCAATCGCATGCCAGAAAGCTAAATCACTTTCATCTGGCCTGCCTTAGAAAGATCCTAAGGATCAAATGGCAGGATAAAATTCCAGACACCGAGGTCCTCAATCGTGCCAAGGAATTGAGCATCTTCTGCCACCTGAAAAAAATTCAGCTACGTTGGGCAGAACATGTTGTCAGAATGCCCGACTCCAGACTCCCTAAGCAAATCTTCTTCTCTGAGCTCTCCAATGGAACGAGGAATGTTGGGGCCCCAAAGAGACGTTACAAAGACACTCTCAAGCAATCACTGAAGGCCTTTGCCATTGATGTGAGTGAGTGGGAAAAGCTCTCGCTTGATCGTGCAAATTGGAGGGCGGCCCTTACCAGAGGCAATAAAGCATGGGAAGCTGACAGAGTCCAGCAGGCTATCAAAAAAAGAGAACGGCGCAAGAAAAGGCCCAGTGGTACTGAACCAACGGAGCACTCTTGTCATTTATGCGGAAGGGTCTGCAGGGCAAAAATAGGACTTATCAGTCACATGAGAAGCCACAAGTCATGAAAGAACAGTCTTTCCATTCTGTCCTCTGTGTCCTTTTGTTCTCTTTATTGTCCATGTGTTGAAATTCTCAACAATTTCTGTTCTTTATTCCTCTGGTGTTGTTAAGGTCATCATCATACCTGATGGACGAACTATTATTACAATGATGTGTAAGGTATGCCTAGTATGTGCTCGTATGTACACTCTGTTTAGCTGCACCATCTGTAGAAGAGATTGAGGCTCCCGGATAGACTTAGGGCTGAAGACCGCCCCCCCCCCCACCCCCTCCCGAATGTGGGGCATGCAATTGCTAACTATCAATAAAATATATTTTAACTAAATGTGTAGTCTTCACGAGTATCCAGAGAAGACACTATGCCTGCGGATCCATGAAAGAATTATTTTTTGACGTGGACCCACGACGCATCCTGTCCTTTCTGAGAGAAGCTAAGATCTACAACTTGATTTGATAACTTTTATACTCGTTTACAAAAATCTTTCCAGATTTATACAAAACAACTTTCTAGAATTTTACCAATGTGTTAAAATTATATGAATGTATTTAATTCTATGTTAAACTTAACAGCTCTGAATACGAAACATAAATAAAGAAAATGTACCTAAAAATAGACCGTTAAGGGCGCAAAGTGGCCGTTATCGTGCCGACGCACCGTAAAACCCAAACTCGACTCAAGTCCCCCTCCTCTCTCCCCCCCCCCCCCCACACACACCCAACTACGACACACAGCTTTTTCTTTTTGCAATATATTTCGATCCGGTTCCTGGTGACGTCCAGCGATGCAGAGAATGCATTGAAAGTGGCAGGAAACAATCTTAACGATAAACAGGACCAAAGAATATCCTGTACATGCATTTCCTGTCAATATAATGTTGCACGTTGCTCACTATCCGGAAAGTAGGTCACCTATCGCGACAGGACATGACAGGCTGTTGTGTGTTTCAAGAGCTTTGCTTTCCACCACGGACTTTGACTAGATCTAGATCTAGTACAATCCAGGCAAAGATAGCACAAATAACTGACAGAGATATTGTGTGAGCAATGTACGGTTTGGGTTAAAGACCTGTAGGTCTTAGATATTGTATTTACCGTTGTACCACTACTGGTCCTGTGACAACAAATTTCCTGGAAACAGGATAATAAAGTTATATCCTTATTTTATATTGCTGTTACTGTTCATAATATGTGTAGCCACTCGACAAAATAAGGCACATTTCGGCATTGCCCGGTTTGAGAAAATCGTTAATAGGCATCATACGGTCAATTTTATCGATTTTGAGTTTTCAGTATTTTTGAAAAGTTTAACCTCTTTACTGTCCCTTTCCCATATGATAGTCCTGTTTGAGAAAGCTAAATGCCTCGAAATTGACTTTGAAATAAGTCACCATCAATAATTTTGATGATATGAAAAGCTGAAACTTTAAACGCGTTTTTCTCAAAACAGTGTACAGGATCGAGTACCTAGTCTTCTCGGATAAGGACGAAAAAATTCGGAGGGCCCGTGTGCACGTTGCGCACGTTAAAAATACCTTGGCAGTTGGAAATCGTAAAGAGCAGGCCGAACAGGCCGCTGCCCGGGCAAAATTGAAAAATTGAAATTAATAGATTAAAATTTATCCATATCATTCCCCCCCCCCCCCCCACCAGCAACAACAAAATTTATTATTCATTATTAAATATATATTGTTATTAATAAATATTCAAATATTATTTGAGTTGTGTGTGTGTGAACTGCTGTGAGTTGTGAAATGCTGTGAGTTGTGAACTGCTGTGAGTTGTGAACTGCGCCTAACAGGCTGCGTTACAATTTGCTCTGAGATAGAGAGAGAGAGTGAGCGAGACAGGGAGAGAGAAAGAAGCAGTGCAGTGTGTTGAGCGCTTCGCAGGCAGCTCCATTCTGCTCTGTGGTTGACATGTTGTTTCTGTAAAGCGCATCGAGCATTTTAAATGGATATGCGCTATATAAATGCTATACATTATTATTATTATTATTATTAATGCACGAAGCGCCTCATTTTGTCGGGCGCTTACAAATTATATTATCATCGTTCCCTAAGACTGTAGCAATTGGTTTTGACTTCTTATCAGGAGCAGCAAACACCTATTTCTTTTTTTAACAATTGGTCTAGTGAGAATGACTTTTTGAAAGCTTGCTGTTATATTATTTTTGGGCTTAGGAGTCTAGAACAAAAACCTTTCCACGCGGCTTTCAGTGTAGTTGAGCATAATGATAATGTAAACATCGACGTTTTGAATTTTTTAGTTACTACAGCATTAGGGAACACTGATGATGTTATGATGTCGTATGTTTCCTCTAAACATCGCCTTATTTCCACGTCAACTATTTTCACTAAAACACACACCAATTACGTACACAGAGACACTAGAAATAGGAAAATACCCCCCCCCCCCCACCCACCTTGTAACCGCCTCGGCCGATCTTACCATCTGAATGAAATCTGTTGATGTAGTTTTTCCTCATGTAGTTTTTCCTCCCAACATAACCCCATTCACTTTCTCGAAACAGTTCGTTTTCGTGGGAATAAAATATATCGAAGGCACTTGATTGACAGTCCAGAATTTCTTGGGGAAAGAAAAATATGATTAGTTTTAGTCACGTTTCCAACAATCTTCCACCTCAGTAAAAGTTGTTCTCAACCTTTTTCAGGTGCCCCCCCCCCTCCCTTTCCCCTTAGGCCTTAAATATTCTTTCCCAATCACAACCTCCTCCACCCCCTCTCACACTCCAATCCTTACTCCACCCCTACATACAATCACAAGTAGGCCTACTCATCCCACACATAAACTACAATGTTAAGTTTTTCAAAGTTATGGGCACGTTTCTCTGTTTGTAGTCTCGACGCGACCCTGCACTTTAGTCTTTTTGTCCACAAGAAAACAAGAATGGAAAGCCACTAGATTGAGTTTCATCTCGTTTACGGGGGGAAAACAGGATGTCCTCATGGTTTATCCAGAAAACTTTGAAGAACTTCTTTGAAAACGTCCCGGTCTCAGCGCAATGATAGAGATCGGGCAATCTTCTCTTCTTACAAGTGCTCGAGGGCAGTAGACTCATCGTAATTCTAAGGGTTTACAGAACACTCAGGGACTCATAATAATTATATCTCGCATAAATCTTTGGAGCTATTGTCAACTCAAATTTCATGAATGTGTTTGAACATTATATCGACATTCCTTTTCCTCGGACATACCTCAAAATGACTTGTGAGAAAGAGCGACAATATGAAGGGTTAACGCATGCAGGACATGACATAATTATGTCAGGAATAAAGACAGGAGCAGTAACGTTCCATCAATTGCCATTTCCAAGACCTCCAATGGTTACACGATGGCTTATAAGCGTGCCAGCCTTTAGTTTCGAAATATCACAACTCACTTGTTTTTTGGTTGTTTTTTTAAAAAAATTTGTCCATGCTTAGACTAGTGTCATCTTCAGCAAAGTTCTGTTGGTGGGTTAATTTGTTTTGTATTTTTGCAGCAATTTCTTTCTGGTTTTTTTTTCACCTTTTCCCCCTTTTCTTTTAATATTTTTTGAATTGTAATTAAGCGGTTGAACAATTTTCTTCTTGTCATGTTCTGTCACCTGTTTAATGAAGGGTTGGGCTATAAAGTCTTTTGCTCTCGTACGTGTTCGTTCGTTTGCTTATTTCTATTTTCTCTTTTTTGTTCCCCCCTAAGATATGTAGATAACAGCTCTGGTAATCACACTGGAAAAATAAACAAAGAAATAAAATAAATAAACAAACAAAAAAATGACTTGTTGAAAGAAAAGATCCACAGCGTTACCCATAATCGTTCTATGTCTGAAAAGCCGAGATCCTTAGACGTTTCACAACTGAGAATTATTCAAAATGGTTATTTAAGTGAAAGAGCTAAACTGAAAAAAGGAAGGAAAAAAAATAAAAGAAAAAGAAAATTTTGGAAAAATTCAGGACATTTGGAATCATTCAGGAATGATGCAGTTAGCAGTTACAATTGATAGCTTGAATGGTGTGATTGAACAAGCTGACGAAATCCTTGGTTAGATTCAAAAGCTTTATTTCATAAAAAACATAAAATGTAAAAAGATTTTTTTTTTTAAATGTGTAGTTTTGCTTTGTAAATGCGGGTAGCTTTTAAAATGCTGCTTTTAAATCAATAGTAAGATTATTTGTTGTGATAATTTCACTAAATGTCCAAGTCCTGGGAAATAAAAAACACTAATTCCTGAAACTTCTGGTGGAAGGCATCATCCTTAGTCATCTATAATTTAGGGCCTAGGAAGTAAAGTTTTTTATTCTCTCTGTGTGTTAAACTGAACATAACGCTGTTAAACATGGCATTCCAGACATAACATTCCAGGCTTGGCTTGTCTTTGTTATGCAGGCGATTGACTTCTAGTCAGGCTTGCACGGCCACACATTGGCCGTTGGCCTAGCTTTTAACAGGGAGAGATTGCAGACCAAAGACCTGCATTATGAACGAGCGGTCAGCCAGCGGCCTGTCTAGTAATGTAAGTGAGGGGGGGGGGGGATTTACCTTTTAAAAATTAATCATGAGATTTTCCTTCCCTGAAATAATTAACTTCCTGTGATGTGAAGCGGTTCTTTCAAAGATACCTCAGATCGCACATATAAAGAAAAAGGAAGGTGAACAGATAAGGAATGTGAACACTTTGAGTAATGCATTTCCCTGTCAGGCCAGGGGCGGATTATTTTTTGAGAGTGGTCATTTTATTAGATCAGTAATATAGATAAATGTTGATTTTTTTAAAGTGTGTGTGTGGGGCGGGGGTGGGGGGGGGGGGGAGGAGATGAGCACTTTGATTTTTTTTTTAGTGTGTGGGGGGTGAGTTCCGCCCAGCGTAAGTTTCACATATTACTCTTGTTAGAACCTTTGGTCTTTGTGTTGTGTTGTCTATTTGCGTCCGTCTAATGTTACCTAAATACAATTACCTACAACCTATCTACCGACCTTCCTGCCAACCCTCCTACCTGCTAACCTAACCATCGTTCGCCCCCCCTCCTCCTCCCAGCCCTCCTGCCTGTCTGCCTACTACTTATCTACCCACCCACTTCCCTGTTTATTAACTCTAACAGTAAACACGAGTGCAACTTACAGACTTGTTATACTATAATCTGAATCTCCGACGTACAGGCCATTGGCAAAATATATACATCAGCAATGCAACAGCAATGGCATTACGGCATGGGTCAATGGGCAGCATTTGTACTGATACAGGCTGCCAAGCTGCCAATGTGTCCATAAAGAAAGCCTTTCTCTTTCATTTTACAAACCTTTTATACAGCTTATTCTCAAATATAATGAAGAAAACGTGGCCTTATGACAAATCTAAGTCATCGAGAACACTAACAAATCTAGAATGATGAGACCGGTTATTTCCTTACAGTAAATGAATTCAAAGATACAAAGCTATACAAAGATGCATAGCGTCTCTATTCCTCGCTAACGGCAAACGCCATTTTGACACTTTTGAGATAATAATTAAGAAAAAACTATTTTTTCCCTATTATTTGGTGACCCATGCCATTATATTTCTATTGGATTATTACATTCCTATTGGCGCTTCTCCTTTTCTATGATATTATCTGATAGCCCCCATGCTCAGGACTGCAATGTATCATCAGTCGCCTTTTGATACAAGTCTGACATGACGTGCTAATTTCGTCCAGCAGTTATGATACGCCACTTCAAAGTGACCCACTTTTACGCTATGGCCCTCTACAGAGGATACCACAAGTGGAAGGAAAATCCACCGATGGAGAGCCATACATTATTTCATAAATTTTGTCAGGGGCAAAACACCACAAATATTTTCTTTTGTTAATGAGTGCTGGTATAGTCATGCCCACATATATAATGCATTTTACACTAATAAAGAATGTCGATGAACGCAGATATTATTGTGTTCTGCTATTTTGAGACACTTCCGGACCTTCAGGCTTAGTTTTTCCACCTCCACTTTTTGCACAACTGAGCAATTGGACGTTAAACATTTACGGCTTCAGTGTTATGGTACAAGGAGTTAGAATAAATCGGAACTGTGAAACAGCGTGATAAGTGCCACAACGCGTTTTAAACAAGTGCCAAAGTGTGCATTTGTTATACCTCTCCTACATACTTAAAAAGATCTCTAGTTGTTTATTGTTTTTTTCCTAGAAAATGGAGATACAACAAATAAGAACTAGGGTCGCAACTGTTCGTTTATGAAGCTGCAAGTCAAATCAGTGTCAATACCATTGTATGGCGAGTACCACGTAGACAACTGAAAATAATAACATATTTCAATTCTTTCGTTTTTCAACAGTTTACGCATTAACCTGACCGACATAATCATCTGAGCCCTACATTTGTGTGGAACTTTCAAGAACTTTGGACGTTTTTGGAAAAGTTGTTATTTCACCCATTGTGACAGACACTTTTAGACAGAAACAATGGTTGAATATCATTGTCCCGAGTCAAGCCAATTTCCTACGGCCAATCTAACCTCCAAAGAGCTAATGGAAATACTGATGGCGGAAGAAGATGCGGAGGTCATCTACAAGATGCCAACATTCATTCTCCTGGCACTGTTAATGATCGTTGGCTTGCCTGGCAATCTACTTGTCTTGCTCGTCTACGGCTTCCGGTTCCCGGCATCCACCACCAAGACCTTCATCATGGCCATGGCTGCGTTTGACCTTCTGAACTGTGTGATGGGAATGCCATTTGAGATGGTTGACCTGGGAGATGACGTCAAGCTGGACATTCCAGTAGTTTGTAAGGTCAGAAATATGTTAATTATAATATGTATGAAATATCTTCTTGTGGGATTGAGATAAATACATAGAGATCCGGACGACAATGGCAGATAGACAGACAGACAGAAAGACAGACCGAGAGGCAGACAGGCAGACAGACAGACAGGCAGACAAACAGATAGACTGTCGCAGACAAAGAGACAAGGAGGCTGGCTGATATACAGACAGACTCAAATGGCGGTGTTAGATAAATAATTCGATAGACAGAGGGACATATTAAAAGACAGATAGATAGATAGATAGATAGATAGATAGATAGATAGATAGATAGATAGATAGATAGATAGATAGATAGATAGATAGATAGATGGACAGATGGATGGATGGCTGGATGGACGCACGGACAGACAGACAAACGGATAGACATACATACAGACAGACAGATAGATAGGAGACAAACTTCCAGACTATCCTAACTTGCTTTTGTATGCATTCCTGCTGTCTCCGGCTCCCAAATGTAAACAACCATTATAATGTCCACATTACGTACCCGAATACGCTCAAAGTCTAATAATTTTGCTCAGATCAGAGCTGTCTTGACGCATGGACACACTGGGCAGTCGCCCGGGAGCCCCAAGGATTTAGGTGGCCACATGCATGCAAATTTACATTAAGAACACGCTGGTCTAGAGGCAAGGTGCTCGTCTCTCATGCCGAAGGTACCGAGTTCGAATCCCAGTCGGCACAGGCAGGTTGGAATTTTGGGGATTTTTCTCATATTCTCCTGTCCCTGATCCTATGGTAGGTAGGATCGAGCACCTAGTCTTCTCGGATAAGGACAAAAACCTCAGAGGGCCCGTGGGCACGTTGCACACGTTAAATATACCTTGGCAGTTGGAAGTGGAGAAGAGCAGGCCGAACAGGCCGCTGCCAGGCCCAAATTGTAAAAAAAGATATCCCTACCACAGAAACCAGAACAAGAAAAATAAAAACAAGATAACTGAGGCGTGAATGCTAAGAGCAGCGAATCTCTTAAAATAATGAACTAGAACACAAATTCACACTGGTTTATGAACTAGAACACAAATTCTCACTGGTTTATGAACTAGAACACAAATTCACACTGGTTTATGAACTAGAACACAAATTCACACTGGTTTATGAACTAGAACACAAATTCACACTGGTTTATGAACTAGAACACAAATTCACACTGGTTTATGAACGAGAACACAAATTCACACTGGTTTATGAACTAGAACACAAATTCACACTGGTTTATGAACTAGAACACAAATTCACACTGGTTTATGAACTAGAACACAAATTCACACTGGTTTATGAACTAGAACACAAATTCACACTGGTTTATGAACTAGAACACAAATTCACACTGGTTTATGAACTAGAACACAAATTCACACTGGTTTATGAACTAGAACACAAATTCACACTGGTTTATGAACGAGAACACAAATTCACACTGGTTTATGAACTAGAACACAAATTCACACTGGTTTATGAACTAGAACACAAATTCACACTGGTTTATGAACTAGAACACAAATTCACACTGGTTTATGAACTAGAACACAAATTCACACTGGTTTATGAACTAGAACACAAATTCACACTGGTTTATGAACTAGAACACAAATTCACACTGGTTTATGAACTAGAACACAAATTCACACTGGTTTATGAACTAGAACACAAATTCACACTGGTTTATGAACTAGAACACAAATTCACACTGGTTTATGAACTAGAACACAAATTCACACTGGTTTATGAACTAGAACACAAATTCACACTGGTTTATGAACTAGAACACAAATTCACACTGGTTTATGAACTAGAACACAAATTCACACTGGTTTATGAACGAGAACACAAATTCTCACTGGTTTATGAACTAGAACACAAATTCACACTGGTTTATGAACTAGAACACAAATTCACACTGGTTTATGAACTAGAACACAAATTCACACTGGTTTATGAACTAGAACACAAATTCACACTGGTTTATGAACTAGAACACAAATTCACACTGGTTTATGAACTAGAACACAAATTCACACTGGTTTATGAACTAGAACACAAATTCACACTGGTTTATGAACTAGAACACAAATTCACACTGGTTTATGAACTAGAACACAAATTCACACTGATTTATGAACTAGAACACAAATTCACACTGGTTTATGAACTAGAACACAAATTCACACTGGTTTATGAACTAGAACACAAATTCACACTGGTTTATGAACTAGAACACAAATTCACACTGGTTTATGAACTAGAACACAAATTCACACTGGTTTATGAACTAGAACACAAATTCACACTGGTTTATGAACTAGAACACAAATTCACACTGGTTTATGAACTAGAACACAAATTCACACTGGTTTATGAACTAGAACACAAATTCACACTGGTTTATGAACTAGAACACAAATTCACACTGGTTTATGAACTAGAACACAAATTCACACTGGTTTATGAACTAGAACACAAATTCACACTGGTTTATGAACGAGAACACAAATTCTCACTGGTTTATGAACTAGAACACAAATTCACACTGGTTTATGAACTAGAACACAAATTCACACTGGTTTATGAACTAGAACACAAATTCACACTGGTTTATGAACTAGAACACAAATTCACACTGGTTTATGAACTAGAACACAAATTCACACTGGTTTATGAACTAGAACACAAATTCACACTGGTTTATGAACTAGAACACAAATTCACACTGGTTTATGAACTAGAACACAAATTCACACTGGTTTATGAAATGGGGAAAAAAATCCAGGGCATTATAAAAGATCTACTCAAGTGCCCATAAACATGCCAAGACAGCCCTGGCTCAGATTCCAAAAAATTCCTCTTTCCCTCCGACAGATAATGCGGTTCCTGGTCACCCTAAACGCCTGTGGCTCCGTCACTGTATTGGTGGTGGTCTCTGTCGACCGGTTCCGACGAATCTGCCGACCGTTCCAGAAACAAATGAGTGTGTCCCTGAGTCGTGGAGTTGTCGGTGCCATGCTGATTGTGTCACTGGTGTTTGCTTTCCCAGCCTTAGCTTTGTATGGACGACAAACAAGTCAAAGGTCAGCCAGTTTTTAGAGAGAGAGAGAGAGAGAGAGTGAGAGAGAGAGAGAGAGAGAGAGAGAGAGAGAGAGAGAGAGAGAGAGAGAGAGAGAGAGAGAGAGAGAGAGAGAGAGAGAGAGAGAGAGAGAGAGACATTGAAGATGGTCATTTTATCAATAGAATTTTCAACTTTTAGGCATAATATCTGCAACAGGGGTAGAGGAAAGGGCGATCGCCCTCCTTTGGCCCCCTTTCTGCATTGGACAGTAGGCCTACGTAGGACCTACCAGAGTATATTGAAAGCAAGTTTTCCGGGAATTGCTTTCCTATTACTTCTGAACATTTTGGGAGAGTATTCATGCACAGAAAACACGAATGCTGCATTGCAATTATTTATCGCTGACCTTGAGTAATTAAAAAAAAAACCAGGCTTTCTTCACTAAAGTGGAATGAAACTTGATTTAAGGGACAGACAGAAAAAAAAAAAGGTCAAAATGTTTCAGTCGTGTCTGCGTCCTGAACGTCACAACGAGCGTCTGTGTTCTCGCGAAAAGCTCTGGGAATTACGGAGGTGTTTCCTGTCTTATCTTAATGACACTGTTGGCACGAAAGTGGTTGGGTCTACTGAAGTGGTTTTGTGGGAAAGGGATTATTACGTATTATCACGAGCGTGGAGCGCCATTAACAATTACTGTGACATCCTTCAAAAATCTCCTGCCTGATTAGTCATCGGTTTGATAAGTGCTTCTCAGCGTGGACGATATCGTCCCCCGGGGCCGATTTTGAATTTCCAGAGGGGCCAAATTAAAGAGGACGCTGACAGGGGGCAAATGCGATGAAAAGGAAGATAAGGGGCGTAAACATGAATGGTGGACAATTTTGGGGGGCAAATTCAGGACAGCCAGTGACTTGTTCAACAACACGTGTAGATGGGTTTTATGTGAACATAAAAAGCTTGTTTATTTTTTTTTTTTACACTGCATTTGATGAAGAAAGCTTTCTGTTTCATAAGGAATAACCAACAGGCCTGTTGTCATAAGCAAAGCTTTGAAAAACTTGACATCATGATGTTTGTGTTTGTCCCTCTTCTTGTGAAATGTACCCATTGGGGTTTCAGTAGGGATTTGGGAGGGGAGTTGTATACGGGGGTGAGGGGGGGGGGCGATGAAAGAAAATATGGAGCCAAAGGGGACAAGTGCCTGATAAAGGTTGAGAACCATTGGTCAGCATATTCATGTGTGTGTGGGCAGGGCGGGGGGGGGGGCTTGGAGGCCCGATGAAGAAAAATTTGGAAACTGAGGGGGCGATTGGCTGAGTGAGGTTGAGAACCACTGGGTTAGATAAGTTGAGACAGATGGCACGTCGATCTCTATCTGAAGTAGATTTGAGTGCAGGCTGTGAAGAGGAGTGAATATGTCTATAATCGTGCACCAAAAAGGCAAAGATGGAGAGAAAGTGAAAAATAAATTATGGGAAAGTGAAAGAAAGTGGCTCTCAAGAAGAGCTTTGAGATAAAGTTGATATTGTTTACTTGTTAAATGTTCATCTGTTGTCTAACTTTGTGTGTTTCCTATCTATCTATCTATCTATCTATCTATCTATCTATCTATCTATCTATCTATCTATCTATCTATCTATCTATCTATCTATCTATCTATCTATCTATCTATCTATCTATCTATCTGTCTGTCTATCTATCTATCTATCTGTTTGTCTGTCTGTCTGTTTATCTATCTATCTATCTATCTATCTATCTATCTATCTATCTATCTATCTATCTATCTATCTATCTATCTATCTATCTATCTATCTATTTATCTATCTATCTATCTATCTATATCTGTTTGTCTGTCTGTCTGTTTATCTATCTATCTATCTATCTATCTATCTATCTATCTATCTATCTATCTATCTATCTATCTATCTATCTATCTATCTATCTATCTATCTATCTATCTATCTATCTAGCTATCTATCTATCTATCTATCTGTTTGTCTGTCTGTCTGTTTATCTATCTATCTATCTATCTATCTATCTATCTATCTATCTATCTATCTATCTATCTATCTATCTATCTATCTATCTATCTATCTATCTGTCTGTCTGTCTGTCTGTCCGTCTGTCTGTCTGTCTCTCTATCTATCTATCTATCTATCTATCTATCTATCTATCTATCTATCTATCTATCTATCTATCTATCTATCTATCCCCACAGATACGGAGTGAAGATGTATGAATGTACCATAGATGATAAATACAAAAACAGCAGTGTCGCTGCCGGCTATCAGTTTGTACTGGTGGGTATGTGGGTCATTTGCATCGGCATTCTTATCGTGATGTACGGCTTCATCATCTACAAAATACAGAAGTAAGTGGTTTTTCTTTACCTTATGACTACAGTGTTTATGTGATATCATGTAATTTGTATTTAGAAAAGGGCTGTTGTACAACTGTTGCGCGGCGCCAGTTCCTGTTTGTTCCAACTCCACTTTTTTTGCACAACTGAGAAATCCGATATTAAACGTGTGCGGCTTTAATATATTATCATACGGAGTTTGAATAAACCGGAACTGTGGAACAGCTTGATAGGTGCCACAACGTTTTTCTTTTTTTAAACAAGTGTGTGCATTTGTCAAGCCTCTTTTCCATACAAAAAGATCTCCAGTTATTCAGAAATTGGTGATAGAAAAAATAAGAACTAAGGTCGCCAGTTGCGCTTGATGAATGATTGGATTGATGTGTGTGTGTGTGTGTATGTGTGTGTGTGTGTGTGTGTATGTGTGTGTGTGTGTGTGTGTATATGTGTGTGTGTGTGTGTGTGTATGTGGGGGGGGCATGCAGGAGTTGGGGTTGGAAATGGTTGGCCGTTCTAGAATTCTCTTCGTTTGATAAATAAATGGTGGCATACTGCTCCGTTATGGCATAAAAACGCCACTGAAAAGTTATCACCAGTCTGACTTTCGGTATGCGGACTGAAACATGGTAGTTATGTGACAATTTGCAACCGCATTACGGTCCGAGGCCATGAAAGCTACACCAGATCACAAAAATGTCTGTTATCTACTGCGTGTTTCTTGTATGCAAATGTCTCTATTAAGACACTGATACCAGATGAATTACCATGCAAAAGCTCTTAAAAATACAATATTTAAGCTGTGTTGTCATGTGTACGGAAACGGAAACGACATGAAAACAATCTTTGTTTTTACTACTTAACGGAATTTTGACGTTTCTATTAACGTTTCCGTTTCCGTGCACATGGATACACGGCTTTACAGTGCGGCACTGAATTTCATATACAAATTTTTCTTCCTTCACACAGGCAGAAAAAACGGCGGGAGAAACTGTCAAGTCAAGGTGGGAGCGCAGTGTTAACCAGGCTCCAACCCCCGGTTATTGAGATCAACTTAGACCAGGGAAGAAAAGCACAGCAATCAAACGCTCTGACGTCCAGCGACACAATTATTGGAGATGGTGATACTACCAACAATGGCGGCTGTTCACAGGCAGGTGACCGACCGTCCAAATTCAACAAAATGAATGGCGATAATTCCACAAAACAGCCGAGTGTCCGTTCAGTTCGGAGACTTTTCTCCCGTGACGTCAATCCAATCTTTGAGGAAAGTGAACACAACGACGAGATTGATGACGTCAACTTCAGTGAAGATGACATCATTTCCTTGTCGGAACGGTTCAAGAAATCCAAGTCAGCGGACATGACAAAATCCAGTCTCAACAATTACTTGGCAGCTTCGCAAGACACAGAGCTGGCTCGTAGATCGGTGAGTATGGGCCGCACATCCTTCAGCGAACCCCCAAAGCCAGAACTCTCTTCCAGCGTCACACCAACGAGGTCCAGGAAACTTGGACTTTCCATGGGCAGGTACCGCCCCTGGGAGTCTGAGGAAATCATGCGCACCCTGAGCGTGGTGAGTTCAGCGGCGGATCGGGAATGGGTGTCTCATAGCTGCGCTGCGCTAGATTCGAATGTCACAACCGTGCAGATGGCGACATTCAGCATGAGGCGGGCCTCGTCCTTGCCCTGTCTACAACCTTCCGGAAATGTCCGCATTGCAAAGACACTCAAAAGTGGCAAGTATGTTGTAAATGAGAATCAGAGTAATGGTGGGATCACCGATTCTGGGGACGAAAGCAGGGCATCCATGGAAAGCTTTGGTGAAGGAGACAATGTGAAAGACGAGAAGTCTTTTACTTCACAGTCAGATAATTTGTCGTTCTGCCTCCGGTTGCAAAGTGGAAAGTCTTCTGTTCAGGCTAATAACGTAACATGGGATTCCCTAGAAGTGTGTCACAGCCCCAGGCCTTCCTCTGATAACAGCCATTCAGGTCTTTCACAAGGAGGCAAATCCAGGTCAGCCAGTGTGGCCACGACCTTGACACAGAATTACAAAAGAAAAGCGTCTGTGAGGGAGATCAAAACGTCCAAGGTCAGCTTCATGATGCTCCTGGTCACATTGGGGTTTGTCCTGAGTTACCTTCCGCATTTGGGAATTCAGTTATTTAAAGCCGTCTCTCCTATGTACATGGCCCATCTTCTGTGCACTAGCCACTCGTACTTCGTCATCCATCATCTATGTATGAGATCATTCTTCTTCAACAACGCCATCAATCCAATCATTTACAGTTTCTACAACAAAACATTCAGACAGCGATGCATTCGTCTTCTCAAGGCTCCACGGTACCTTTTCGTCAGTTCGGAGCAGCAACCCCTCTCCGTCTCACAAGATAACGATACTGCCTAGACATTCATTATTCTTGCCAGGCGCTTGAGACATCTTATCATTACTATTGCCTTCAGTCAGTGTAATCAGCGCTGTGCAGTGCAGCTAGAGCTGGTGGCATCGGCTTACTAGAGACGCATGTTATGCTGGGGTTTTCAGCTTATTACAAGCTCCAAATGCCACATGAGATTACTACTTGCAGTTAAAAGACAAAAACAAACAAAAACAACCAAAAATTACCGGGAACAGTTATCTGAAGTTCACCAGTTATCAGAGTACTAAGCTCGAAGATCTTACTGGCTCATGCATATTAACCGTTTTGATCAACTCGTAGAACAGGCACATGATTCAAGTGGCGCATGAAATTTAGACTGAGAAATGCCAGTCGTATAAATTTTAATGTCTTTTAATCTGGATGTTTTGTTATTTTTTTATTTGGTACCTCATGCTTTCTCATAGCACTGACGTCAGGAGCGGACAGTAAGAGAGCAGTGGTTCTCTTAAGAAAATTGAATGGGTGTAGAGCAGTTGATGTGTATAATCCAACATTTTAACTTCAAAGAATCCGAAAAAAAAAAACTTAAATCTCAACAGTATCTCCGCTTATCTCATATTTTCGAGTTTTCAACTGCTCTGAAAGATTTTGATATTTAGAAGATGTAGTATAGCAAAGATTTGAGGACCCTCATATGTTCGGCTAATGTACGTATATTGGGGAAACTCTTTGGCCTCTGTAGACCAACGTGACGCTGTAATTTAAAAAAAAGAAGAAAAGTTGGGGTTTGTGTCAAGAAGATATGGTTAAGGTTTAGATGTCGTTAATTTGATCAACACCATTCGGGTTTTTGAAGTTATTTCCAGCTTTTCCACTCATCATTTATTATTATTTTATTGCTCTCACTACCCAACATTCTCGCATATGGTATTAATGCGAGCTAATTTCTGATAATGATGCTATTGTAGTTGCTATCTATTGATTGGTGGACAATGCAAAGTTTCATAGTGTTTCTCAAACAATTTATTGTTGGAAGAGATTCCCTATTACCAAAGATACTAAATACAGTAAGATGAGACAGCTAACCTGTTTAGCATGCACAGATTTTGCACCGCCACCTAGCGGCGAATGCGCGAAAGTCATCAACAATGCCGTATTTTACAAAGGCAGTATAGGGAAAATACTGACTTTTGTTTACTATAAAACTATCGCTGTAGACCTTGATTGAATTAACTTTATTTTGTAACTGTAACTTCATTCGCTGTAAGAAAACTCTGGCTATATTTTTGCTTAGTCGCAGTAGCACTGTAACAAATAGGCATCATTAATTTATCATTATATTAAACATTCACTTTCATACATTGCACAATGGGCCTCGTTCCCGAACAGCGCTGAGGCTGCGCACCGTGTTTTCAGGGGTGCCAAGATCGGAGTGGCTCGTCCTACTGTATATAGTATCTTTGGTTGTACTAGCGAACTATTGATTGCTGGACGATGAGAAGTTTTTTAGTGTTTCTCAAACTTTTTACTGTTGCAGAAATTCACTATTGCCCACACCTGTCATGAAACCGCACACGTGCGAAAGACCAAATTTTACAGAAGTGGAAATAAACTGTGTTTTACCCGCTATGTCTTCCTTAGATCAAGTATACGTGTATGTTGAGGTTTTTGTTTCCATGGATCTCTGCCCTAGACATTTCGCACCTTTTCTTTTTCTATTGGATTTTTCTCGTTCTCATTTCGTTGTTGTTGTTGTTTTTAAATGTCCTCTTGGCTTTCTTAGCCATAAACAAAAAGCCTTCCTGGTAGGTTTGTCTTGTTCTTGTCACCGCCTTGGCCTTCTTTTCCTTCCTTCTGACATAGCCCTCAAAAAGGCTCCCTAGCTGGCGGTTTTTTCTTTTCCTTCACCTTTTTTTGGGGGGGTTTATCCTTAGGCTGGGACCAAAACAAGGTTTAAACAGAGGTAGACTTTCCTGCCTGGAGGGGGGGGGGGGTGGCGCTTTGCATTTTCTTTGATTTCCTATTGTCGCCACCAGAGAAAGGGGCGGTAAGAAGATTTTTTCTGTGTTTTATTGCTTATCTCCCTTTGCCATTAACTACATTAATTAACCCTCTAAGGCCCAGAGTACCATAATTATTTGAAACAGGCCATCTACAGCCAAAATGCTCTATCTTTGACACACTTACTCATCCTATTTTTATAAACAAATATTTTTCCAATAAATATTTATAAAATTGCAATAATCTGACTATTTAAAATCAACACAGCATAATTATTTATTTCAGAATTTTTGGAATTGGCAAGTTTTGTCTGGGGACTGGAGAGTTAATTTTATATTCTCCCTTAGTCAACAGAAAAGAAGAAATTATAATTAACTCTAGAAGCTCATAGAATACTAGGCTGAAAACTAGTTGTCATTTGAAGTTGTGAGAATTCACATCTGCCAGTGAATACTGACGTGAACTGGCGTTGTGCAGACAAGACAAGCCGGCAAGACACAGGGCCCTAGCTTATGTTGTACATGAAAGTTTGATCGGATGTCCTGAAAACATAGTTTGTTCTTTGTGTTTGTTGTTATCCACGATCATCATATTCACTCCCCACTGTTCTGTCCTCATTCACAGTCATCAATTAGGAAATAATATGAGTCATAACACTTGTATCTGCATCGATGTCCACATAGATACTTGTCTATCCTTCTACCCATGCATCTATCTATCTATCTATCTATCTATCTATCTATCTATCTATCTATCTATCTATCTATCTATCTATCTATCTATCTATCTATCTATCTATCTATCTATCTATCTATCTATCTATCTATCTATCTATCTATCTATCTATCTATCTATCTATCTATCTATCTATCTATCTATCTATTTGTCAGTCTGTCTATCTTTCTGTCTATCTATCTATCTATCTATCTATCTATCTATCTATCTATCTATCTATCTATCTATCTATCTATCTATCTATCTATCTATCTATCTATCTATCTATCTATCTATCTATCTATCTATCTATCTATCTATCTATCTAACACACTGCACATGAACCCACACACTAACGTACACTGTCTGTCTTTCTATGATGAGCCAATACAGTTAGTTGCAGGCAAGGACAGTCAAGGGACAACTCGGCGCGTGTGCCATCAAGTGACAGTACTCTCCTGAACGCCCATTACCGGAACACCCTAACCTGAACAATGAACAATCCATCAGGCAGGGCCAAGAATACGCACGTTACTAGCATTCGAAAACACCAAAAAGGGGCCCAGCCAGAATTCCATACAGCAATCCCACGCATCGGATTGGCGTCAAGTTTGTATGATTTATGGGAATGGCATCGTTCCCATATAGATGTGCTGGTTACGACATTGCGCCGACGTCGGTTTAATGTACGCAACACGCTCCGAAAGTAGTCCTACATAAAATCTACGTCTGTTTGATGTAATGGTGCTGACTGGGGTCACACCAGGCTAACGCCACAAATGGTAACTTTTTCTCCACTTTAATACCACGGTCTCTGGAGCCAATACTTCTCTGGGTGACCTTCTTTAAAGTACTTACACTCAGTCTAGGCCATTTTTATCCTCCTCTCCACCGCCCCCCCCCCCCAACCCCCTTCGAAAAAAAAAAAATGCCCTTTTCGTATGTTTTTGTCTCAACTAACGTTCCCTCTAATTTCTTCAAACTACCACGGGGAACATTTGATACTTTCAGCAAAATAATTTAAATTCAAAGCTTGTATCTCACATTCACACGTTTTTTGCAACATTTTGATGTGCGCCGCACCAAAACAGGGACAGCACAGCCGCGCGCAGCTTAGCCTACGTATCCTTATGCGCGACGCGACGTTGAGTCGCTCGCGATTGTTGTCGCTCCAAAATCAATCGAGTAAGATTTGTGAGAAGTCATCTCCTTATACGCGACGCGACGTTCAGTCTCGAGCGACCATCGCGTGAGATCAAGTCATGTCGCGATCGGCTAGGTGGTCGCGTCAGACTGTCTGGAGGTGTGTCTGATTTAAAGCATAGCCATTGGTCGACATATCTTGCGTGTGCTGATTCATTGTGCGCACCATGTGTAGTACTTTTTCCTTGCACTACATACATCTTGAACGTCTATCCCAAGACCCACTACGCCACGGTACAATAGATAATCTATTCAAATAATTGATTTAATGATTAAAGCAAATAAATGAGTATAAACTGCAAACTTTGAATGAAGTTCTTACATACACAAGACCATAGGGGAACTGTACATCTTCTAATCTTATGAATTTGTGTAGGGTTAACCAAGGTAGCCGAACAAGAGTAATGAAGTAGGAAAAGAGACCAGATGTGCGATTATTTCAATGACTAAAACAAATAAATGGGTATAAAATGCAAACTTCGAATGAAGTTCTCACATACATCAGACCAGAAATTTACGTCTTATAATTTTACGGAAAAATGTAGAGATAACCAGGGTAGCAGAAAAAGGGTAATGAGGTAGGAAAAGTGACCAGATAGGCGATTAAAAAAACAACAAGAACTCACCAAATTCCATCCGTAATATTCTGATCATAATGAAATTTGAAAATGTTGCCGCCCTTCAAGCTGGCAAGCTTAACGACATGAAGAAATGTTTTACGCACCTTGGAAATCGAAACAGGATAGTCATACAGTGGATACCATCACATTGTGTACCATCACATTGTAGAGTGCCAGGCATTGAGAAAGCAGACCAACTGACCAAGAAGGGTTCTGGCTTGGAGCAGCCACAGTGCCTCTTAAACTAATATAACAAGAAAAACCTCATCAAAAACAACAGACGGCAGCAAAATAAACCAACAGGATAAATGTCATCTCCTGAACAGAGAGGATCAAGTGATATTGTTCAGACTAAGAACTGGCCACAATAGGCTCCACCACTATGTCCACAAAGTTTGAAATAGGAACATCTGCCATAAAAATGTGAGTGCAGCCAGCCTCCTCAAAACACAGAGCATTATATTGCAGAACTGCATACTCCTCTTAGCACTACGGGAAACATATTGGCCCAAACCCACCGACCTGAATGTCAAACTCTATGGTGCTCTGTCACAACTGCAGAAAGCCATAGATTTTCTTAAAAGAACAAATCTGCAGATTTAGATTTGGTGAACGAAAGAAGAAGAAGAAAGTGTTACTTATGTTGCAGTTTCTTCAGTTTTCCAAGTTTCTATCCTGAAATTTTCTGTTTTGATGTACTATTTCCTAGGCTGACCCGGTGATGCAGTCGAATTGTCAGGAACAAATTAACAACATCATCCGGTGTGCAACAGTTGTATTTGGAATACTTGTGCTTGAGTGTGCGAGGTAGATGTTTTAACTTGCTTTGAAAGTGGTGGCGTATGTTGTCTTGACTTTAGCATTTTGCAATGTCTGTTTGGAAAAACAGCTTCAGAAAAAATATAGTCTCTATCAAGGTTGCGCTAGGTATTGCCAGCCTTCACTTGTGCTACCACCATATTCATTTACAGCCACTAGTGTCAAATGTCTTGATTGATAATTGTCTATATATCAGCAGTAATTAAAAATAAGGTGCAGGATTTTCTCCAAGATCAACACGAACGACAAATCGCATGTAATGACAGCATGCCTGTGTTTATGATTGTGCGCGCCGAACTATTTTTAGAAACTCCTGATTCGGCGGACGGAAGTGCTCAATTGCTCCGTCCTGACGTAGTGGGTCTTGGGTCTATCCTCGCAAAGAAAAAAGTCAAACATGGCGACTTGACACGCGACGAGACGTCGCTCGCGCATAAGGAGACACTTTTGACTCGAGCGATCGAGCAACATCGCTTGACCCCGGATTTTCGCTAGCGAATCTTAGCGCATAAGGATACACTTCGCGCGACTGGTCTCGAGCGACGATCGCAAGCGACTGAATGTCGCGTCGCGCATAAGGATATGTAGGCTTAGTGGGAAAATTGCTGTCAACACACGCCCTATACCAGCGAAGGGACACTAGAATGGTCAATATCTACGAAGCTTTGATGTTTGTTTAAGTGGAATGTTTGCATTTTGAACCGTAGGTTATAACGGTGTCATTACAAACATGTTTTTTTTTTTTTACATAATTTGCAGACAAATAAAAAAAATATTAATTAATTATTAAGGCCATGTTTTCGAATTTATCATTATAATTGAATAGCTTATACGCTCCCCCAACATCCCCACCCCTCCCCAGCCTCTCTCCCATATACGGCCTTCATACACGGGGGGGCAACCTCCCTCATCAAAAGTCCCTCAATTCCCCCCCCCCCCCCCATCTCAAACCTACATACTTTATGGATGACCCTGCTGAGAGGACAAAGCGGTGTTACCCGAATGCACTAATCTCAGGACTAATGCCTGAAGGTAGTGATGATTGACGTAGAACGCATTTAGTGACGGGGTCATCATTAAGATTCCTTTATGCAGCAGCCTGAACCTAAACACGTTGACGTGTGCAGCAGGGGGCGAAGCTGTTCAAAGCTGAATGGATGGTCTGGTCTGTGTCACCGATATTGTCATACTAGCACTCACCTGGCCCAGAAAACAGACAGACAAAATAACATGACATCTAGATTCACATACTCGAGGCCAGGTTAGGTGTTGGAAACTTGGAGCATCCACACTTTGACAGGTAGGTAATTCTCTTAAATTGTCAGTTTTGTCAGGGAATTTGCAATTGTGTTAACACTACTGCAACGTTCAGAGGGCAGAAAGGCACCATACCTTTAAAGAGGGTTTCCAAATAAAAGTTTTCAGGAGTATTATAAAAACCACAGAAAAACTGTGGGATCACACAAGGATTGAAGAAAAGGTCAATGGCGTAAGAAATTATATCAAAACGATACCATAAACGGCCAAGTTTCTGAACGAAAGCTCGATTTGTCTTCTTATTTTCTTTGCGGTTTATTGTATTGTTTCGGTATTATTTCTGACTCGAGGCTTTGCTACAACTCAAATTGTTCTTTTAGCCATGTTTTGAGTTTTTTTTATCAGTCACGACGTACACGACGAATAGTTTTTAGCGACGTACGGCGAACTTAATAAATTTAAATGGATCTGGCGAAATCGGGCTCAAGGTGAAAGACCAAATTCCTGAGATAACTCCTCAAAAGGGGAAAAAATTCTACGGAGATTCGGATTTGCTTAGTAAATGAAAGATCGGCCATTTTTGTACATTCAGTTATACTATTTTGCTTGAAATCATGCTGGAAATATTCTATCTTGATTTTCTTAAAGAGGTATAAAAATTTTATCTTAAGTTCGAATTCGCTAGATCCACTCACATATTATTATTCTTGATGAATTTTGAGGCTTTGATTTGAACTCTTAGACGTTGGTCAGGCCACAATGCAAATGAATGTAGGCTTCAGCCATTTTTTTAAAACCTGTTTCAGCAGTTGGGTGTGGTTGTTTTTTTTTGTTTTTTTTTTATTTAAGAAAAATAACACTGGCAAACAAAGGACTACAGTTTGTAACATCTGAAACGAAGGAAAAAGGAAGGAGACTATACATTGTTAAGTTGTGTATTCATGTGTTCGGATCGGAAACTGCAGCGGAAACGTCAAAAATTTGTCAAGTAGTAAAAAGAAAGAATGTTTCCACGTATTTCAGTACAAAAAAAATTCTTTCTATTTCACTACTTGAAGGCTAAATGTGTAGCCGCCTGACAAAATGAGTCACATTTCGGCACTACCCGTTTCGAGAAAATCGTTAAAAGGCATCATAGGGTCAATTTTATCCATTTTGCGTTTTCAGTATTTTTTAAAAAGTTTAACCTCTTTACTATTCCTTTTCCGAATAATAATCCAGTATGAGAAGGGTAAATGCCTCAAAACTGACTTTGAATCGATTCATCATCAATGATTTTGACTAAAAGCTGAAACTTTAAAAGCGCTTTTCTCAAAACTGGTTGTGTCACTTCCTGTCTTTGAGAGGCCATATCTTCTCTGCTAATCAAATTACAGCAACATTTTTTTTTTAACAAATGAAAGGACTTTGAATGACCTTTTTGGTGATACCAATACCTCCATACTACCAAAATGCACGAAGTGCCTCGTTCTGTCTGGCGGCTACATGGCTTTTCCGTTACTGTTTCTGTTCCTGCACGGTACTTGTTGAAAAGCGGCTTTATCCCTCAATATTTTAACTCAACGTAAGGGAAAAAAAAAAGCTCAAGATTATTTCTAGAATATGTGGCACACAAATAGGACCTTTCCTATGAAAAGGTGAATTCTCCGGACACATAATGCAGTCCAAATTAATGTGCTAGTAAAGATTCATAAGCATTAAACTTAAATGGAAAACAGAGTTCACGAAAGAAAAAACACAAAACATTCCTGCCTTATTAGTATAAAAAAAAACACCGTATCTAGAGCATATTCACTTGTTTGGTATCATTTTACAGAATGAGATGTGCCCTATCCTTTTTAAATGGGGCGTAATTTTGTACGGCGAATACTTTTTTGTGATCATCACAAAATAGAAAGTGAACAAAGAATAAAGCCAGGCGCAAGGCGAAATGCGTTTTCGCGTCTTCTGTCGTGTAGAATTCTGTTTTTGGTGTATGCCCATCAAGCCTCACTAGGGAAATCCGAAAACTAGAACTGAAGTCAAGTTCGCACTTAGGAATGACATTGCTCCTATGTAGATCAGTCGGTTGAGACAAAGCACCGGCGTCAATTTGATGTAGGGAATCCGCCCCTAAGGTAATCCGACCAACCCTACAGAAATCCTACACAAACATACGTCGGACTGGCGTAGGAATGCTGGTTGGGTACGCCCTTTTTCTATGATATAGCACACATTCATTATTTGTCGTGTGGCCAGCCATCTCGTTTTGGTAATATATTTAATTCTAGTATCACCTATGTCCTACGTCTGCCATCAGGGGCTAATCGTGTGCGCTCTCTAACTCTCTCTCTCCCCCCACCCTCCTCCTCCCCCCCCCTTCAAAACCAACCAATTCAACCATCGTTGCCTCTGCATCACATCTTAAAACAGTTAGGCCGGTGTTTCTGAACATTTTTTTTATTCCACGCCCCACTACAATTTTCCCAAACACAATGTATATACACCCGCCATGATCAGACGAAATGAGTATACAGAATAATAAAATGATTAAAAAAATATTTCCTCGTGCCGTCCTGAAGTCCAACGCCCCACTAAAATATTGCCCCACCTTGAGAAACGCTGGTTTATAATCCTGTACTGTATTTTTAAATCATTCGGCGCAGTTCAGTGCTTTTCAGTGCCTGCCACTTCACCTTGTGTGAAACTTCAGAATCTCTTAAACCGGTTGTTCAGGCTGTAGCTGTCGTCTAAGTAAGCGAACGTCTGTTTGTTAATAAAGACTTGGCCAAATGAGAAACACAACATGAATTTACGGTCGTTAAGCAGTTGTGTGAAAAACAAATGAAAGTGCCAGGGGCCATAGGTTTTAGCACAACACACCAAAATGTGTTGTTGGTTTTTCGTACATCTGAATTTGGCATAGTAGATCACTGTCCTCCTCAAGCACTGAGATCAAATTATTCAGTTGGTCCAAAGGGGACTGATTGAGTGATCTACATTTTTAAACAGTTAATATTGTCACAATTCTAGCTGTCCTGCTGTGGTGTTACTATCTGATGTTAGTGTAAAATATATGAGGGACAAGGTGGTCTAGAGGCAAGGTGCTCGCCTCTCATGCCAAGGGTCCCGGGTTCTAAACCCGGCCGGTGCAGGCATGTTGGAAGTTTGGGATTTTTCTCATATTTTCATGTCCCTGATCCTATTGAGGGGTAGGATCGAGTACCTAGTCTTCTCGGATAAGGACGAAAAAATTCGGAGGGCCCGTGTGCACGTTGCGCACGTTAAAGATACCTTGGCAGTTGGAAATCGTAAAGAGCAGGCCGAACAGGCCGCTGCCCGGGCAAAATTAAAATAAAAATTCATCCCTACCACCCACTCCCCCTCATCCCCCCACCACCAAAAAAAAAAAAAAAACGCCGACCGGCGCTGCACTGTGGCGACGACGTGCCTGCTCCAGTTGTAACTGGGGTGCAATGGCACAAAGGCAAAATTTCCCAAATGGGATTAAAGAGTTATACAAATACAAAATACAAATATGTCCAGCATTGGGCCCAGGGTTAGGGGTTAATGAAGTATGATACTGAATGACGATGTGTATGATGAACAGTTTTTACATTCTGTGGTATTATGTTATTTTATATTCAATTGCTTTAAATGGCTATAGATAGCAAGGACCGGAGACAGCCTATGAACAAGTGTGTGTGTGTGTGTGTTTCTTTTTCTTTTTGATCAAAAGTATAATTATTATGCATCTATTTTGTGTTTAGTATTAACACATAAACTGGCCATTAAAGAGGCTACAATAAATTTGAACTTCAATTTATGTTGGTATCTAAATGATAAGACATGTCAAATCTCAGACATGTAAGCGTGCAAGCTGTCCTAATGTCTGTCAGCAAAACACGAGGTAACATAAAGCTGTTTGAGTTTGTGTGAGAATTTCGAGGGGTACCTGCGCAAACACCGTAACTCTGAAATTATCGATTTTTTTTTTTTTTCATTCTGTTTCGCCAGTATTTTGACATGATGCGAAAATCATTGTCGAATAAATTGACCTAATTATTAGTGGGGATTTAAAGGTCGTAACAGACATTTGATACTTCATGTCAAACTTTCAAATCGCTGTCCTGTAAAATTTAGAAAACTGGCGATTCGGTCTTTGCGCCCTCGATCTATTCTCTGAAACGGTTCTCTGGCTTCTCGTGGCCCTCAGCCTGACGCTCTTGGGCCCCTATGCTTGAGTTTTCTTTTCTTGTTGTCTTTGTCTCGTCTTCTATATTTTCTTCTGTGGTGGTAGACCACGCAAGAGGTGCAGATGGAAGAAAGGGTGACAGGTGGCACCAAGTATAAACATGTTTCTCTCCCATCTCTATCTCTCTAATCTCAGAAACATTCTAAACTTAGCTCTTAAATATTAAAAAGAATGCCGGTTCCTGATAGGAAAGCTCTCTGTCTGTCCTAAAAGTAGGGTTCGTCTTACTGAGGAATTCAGATTCACATAATAGTTAATAAAATGATTCATTTTATCATAGGCGTTGTCTCATGATTTATAAAATGGTTGAGGACATGATGCGTATTTTTTATAGCCCCGTGTTCTCAACAGGATCAGGACAGTTCATTTAATCACACCAGTCTTTATTTAATGAAAAGTCTACATAATACGAGATATTCAACCAACAAAGTGTTAAAATCCGGTTTATACCTAGGGGAAAGCCATGAGTTAGACAAGGTTAATTGGAAACAAATTTTTGATGTGACTTTCTGCCCGGGTTTACCTAAGTTTATTATTTGTTGTTTGGAGTCGCCTTATAAATCTTAAATAAATCAAGTAAAGCTATGAAGTTTTATGATAGTTGGTTGATGCTTGTAGAACAAGACTCTTGTTGTAGATTTGCCAGTGGTTGGGCATAGATATGACGAGGCGGAAGGCGAGTGTTTGTGAAGAAGGGTAAGTTTTGAGGGTTGATAAGGAATTACACACTAGAATTTGCATTATTTACTTACCACTAATCTGTTACTTTCCGTAGCATTTTCACCAGTTTCTGATTTCCACCATGTTTAGATAGAGAAAGAGAAAGCATCGACCTAAGTTAATTGCGACTAATATCTCAAAAGAATTCAGATTCCACGAAACGCAGACATGTCTCGACCTTAGTTCATGTCCATTCTATCCACATTTTCTGAAAAACTGGAGGAGTGTACAAGAGGTATAACAACTGCACACACTGAAACTTGTTTACATTGCACTGTGTCTCTGTCACTAATCCCAGACTGGGAGATGCGATGGTTATAACAGGACAACAATCACGAACGAACAAGTATAACACTTAACAGAACAACCCATCAGACTCACACATTTATTAACATAAATATAAAGATAAGGATAACAGTGCAATTACATACATACATTATATTCTTCAAGTTAACTGCCGTCCACGGCCTTCTTCCGTAAACACACTTCCTCGGGTCCACAACCCGGTAATTACTTCTAAAGACACCTCGGCCTCAGCCTCTCTACTCGGGGTCTTAATGACACACTAGTATTCTTTCACACCACAGTCTCTCAATAGCGCCTCCCTATGGCAATACACCTTAGCCTCCTATACACTTCACGTGGCCATAGCACGTTAATACTTCAATTCACATGAATATCTCATTCGCACAGTAATACATCCATGTCACAGTAGTACATCTTAATAGCACATTCACGATCATATATACATCCCTGTCTGTGGCCAGACTGCCACGACTCATGTGCCTCTACTGTCCTGCACCGACAGCTTCACTCCTGGCCTATGTGTGGCCTTCGGCCCTATGCTGGCCTATCCCCTGTGCTCACCGTAGGCGGCTCTTCGGCCCGACCCCGGCACCTACAAAAATAACATTACATTGGTATAATACCATACCATTTCTAATCACTTCACCCCTCATTACAACTCATGAAGCGTACACACAATAGTTCACATTTCACTCACCAAACATCTTACGGTAACACCTCCACCGTATTACACCCTACTCACTCTCGCTACAAATCCATGAAGCTAACTTCCATCTATCGCTCATGGCGCACATTGCTATATACAATATCAAGGACTTCCACATTCCTCACATATACTTATTTACATCATGGTCGTAGACGAATATAGTACATCAATCATAATTATCAATCATCGTTCCACCTACCAGTCATCACTGGAAACACTGTCACAATCTCCCGACTGTTCTCACTCACGTCCGTCCCCTGGGACCTTCTAACTTGCAGTGATAGTAGTACAGCGCTCTCGCCTCATGCAGACCCCCCCACTCACAACATGCACGCTTTTCATTACCCGTGGGCCGTGGGTTAACTTTACTCTATCCCCTTCCCCCGTAACTACTGATCCCAGCTCACCTACTCGTGATGAAGGAGGGAGGGGGAGGGATGAATTTTATTTAATTTTGCCCGGGCAGCGGCCTGTTCGGCCTGCTCTTTACGATTTCCAACTGCCAAGGTATCTTTAACGTGCGAAATGTGCACCCAGCCCATCCGAATTTTTTCGTCCTTATCCGAGAAGACTAGTTACTCGATCCTACCCCCCAATAGGATCAGGAACACGAAAATATGAGAAAAACCCCAAACTTCCAACATGACTGCATCGGCCGGGTTTTGAACCCGGGACCCTTGGCATGAGAGGCGAGCAACTTGCCTCTAGACCACCTTGTTCCCATTATCGTAGAGCAATGACGATGTTATACCATACATCTGACACAAAAATATCCTGACAAGTGTTTTAATAAGGTTAAATGTCTGTTTGGAAGGAGGAAAAAAACTTAAGATGACAGTATTTGGAGACTCCTACTGTCATTACAACCTACAGTAATTATTTCTATTTACTCCGCTACCTACCTGTAATTTTGGCCTTATTGAAAGCTTATTAAAACACATTCCCCCACTTAGGGGTTGCTGGACAGTAAAAAGGAGCCGGCGATAACAAAACGAAAGAATCCAAAGATAGTGCTTCCCAACCTTTTCAGGCTCCAAATTTTCTTTATTAGCCCCCCCCCCCCACACACACACAAACACACATACACAAATACCTCTGAAACTAAACAGAAACATTTCACTGCACAACGCAAAAAGATAGACTGCATGCAAATTATGGTATTAAGTTTATCAAAGCCTTATTCATGACAATAGCGTGTTTTGATTATCCATTACAAAACAGAAAGCATTCTTTATCAAGTGTACTTTAAGAAGTAGGCCTTTAGTGCTCATTAAACCCATCTAAACATGCCATTGGCTGTCTTGTCCCAAAAATCATCTTCCATACATCGTTCTTCATCCCCTTGACACCCTTTCCTTCATTCCCCAACTCCCTCATCTCCCCCTCTCTCCTCCCGAAATCAAAATCGGCCAGAGGGGTGTGGGAGTGTGTGATATCACACCGAGGTTAAGAAGCGCTGATCCAACACGACCTTCCTGTACTTTTCACCAGAGGGATCTCCAGTGAGCTACAGAACACACCAATCAATTTCCCCTTCAAAGAATCCTCTGTGACATTACATTGTATTAGGCAACCGTGTCTTAGTGCGATTTTTGACAAAACACTGTATCAGATAGATAGATAGATAGATAGATAGATAGATAGATAGATAGATAGATAGATAGATAGATAGATAGATAGATAGATAGATAGATAGATAGATAGATAGACGGATAGATGGATGGATAGATAGATAGATAGATAGATAGATAGATAGATAGATAGATAGATAGATAGATAGATAGATAGATAGATAGATAGATAGATAGATAGATAGATAGATCTCCCATCTTGCCCAACCGCACCCTACTTGAATAAACTAATTAATGGCGCCCATGCATTTGAAATGCCCATGCCCTTCTAATGTTTCGCCTTTGACATCCTATTTTTCCGCCAAGCTATAAATAACAAGAGCATCTCCGTCACAGCCGTGACCATGCCAAGCATATCTAATGTTTTAGATTTTTACCTGCATCAGATGACTGACATAATCCTAGGGCTGACCTGCTCTGTTTAGTTAAGCATGAAATTATGGTAATTTTGCCCATCTGTGCGCCTCTTTATCACATCTTTATCTTACACTATCTGTCTATCCTTTACCTCCCCGACCCGCTGTCTCTCCCGGATTCCATCTTCCTCATCTTTCTCCTAATTTCTCTCTCATTCTCTCTATCTCTTTCTTTCTCTCTCTCTTTCTCTCATTCCCCCTCTCTCTCACACACACACATTGTCTCTTGTCCTTTTTATCTGTGCTTGCCTGTCTGTCTTTCTGTCATTCTGTATGCCTGTCTGTCTCTTTGTCTGTGTTTCTGTCTGTCTATCTCTCGCTCCCCTCCCTCTGCCCTCTTCTGCCTTTGTCTCTCTCCTCTCCCTCTCTCCCTCTCGATCTCTCTCTCCATCCCCCCCTATCTCTTCTTCTCTCTCTTGTCTCTCTCTCTCTCCGTTCGTCCCTGACACTACTTGCTAGGTTGTGGTTCAGTGAACACGTACGTACATAGGGACAATAATAACTCGAGTAGGCCTATAAGAAAATGCTATAGAGCGAGGGACCGTCATGCACGTTTGAAAACTGCAGGCACCTTCAGCACACTTAATGATCATGAACATTAAATGTAAATGTGACCTCGTAAAGCGCAGACCTGGCCATCCTAACGGTAAATACTATGTATTATTTTTGACTTTCCCCCTAAGAGCCACCCATCAGGTACATACACTCGAAGAGAGGGATAGTCCCCACAGTGTGAAAAACGTACACCCGAGGACAGAGGTTCTGGAGAATGTACGTGCCCTTTTCAGTTATGATACTGAAGAAAAAAACATTTGGTTTTCACTGCTTTTTCTAAAAACATTAAATTTTTGGAATAGAAAAAAAACAACAAAAAACAACGACATAATTAATGTTTCTAATGAAACAATCAAAATTGTCCATAGGAAATGCGGCATAGAGTTTCAGAGGATCAGGGCCTTTGGGTAGCCACACACAGGCCACCGAATTCGGTCACCGAGTCACTAGGCGCTTTAGGTGAGAAAAATTGCACTACATAAACGGATCGAATCTAGGTGGGCTTTGTGTGCAGTTGTTGAAATTATATAGTGCAATTCTTCTCACCTAAAGCGCCTAGTGGCTCGGTGACCGAATTCGGTGGCCTTTGTGTGGCTACCCTTTGCCATGTTATCATGCACATTCACCATTCTAAAGGGGTTATCATACCAAGCCTGGAACGTCACAGCCAGTTGCTGCCCAAGAAATAATGGCAGAAGCGGACCGTTCATGACGGGGCTCAGTTTGATACCTGTTGTCTTCCACGGATTTACCAAGAAAACAATTACAGGAAATTGTGGTGTGCACTTCTTGTCTGCCAGCAGATGGCTGTGCCGATCCTGGCTAAGTATGATATCCCCCTAAAGACACTACGCTTAAACAAGGGAGACTGAGTAGATGAAGTATATGAAAGTGAGTCCGTGGGGAGATGGGAGGGGAATTGTTATCATTATTATGTTACCATAGTTTATCAAAGTCCCATGATAAGTTACTTCACACAATATGTCAGTCATTGACCTTTGATAATTTCATGTTATAATACATAAGTGTTTTGAAATGCTCGTTGAAAATGGACTTCGCTCAGGGATAATAAAGTGATTCTTATTTTATAGTATCTAAAAAGTCGTCAAAATTGAGCGTACGTATTTTATAGGTGGCCCTTTTCTGAGGCGAAACATTCATTAACTACTCTATGTTATTATATCAGAACTGACGACCCATCTAAATCTATTCTTTTCTTTCCAGATTACATCTGACCAAGTTTGATTACCAAGCCAACAGAATGGACTACTTCTGATCAACTTTTCACGTTGTGTTGTGACAGTATGTGATGTCTTGTTTGAAAGATTATGATGATGTTCTACAGAGGTTTCAGTGAAACAAGACTGCATGATTGACACGAAATAAATATGGAAAGGACGAAGGTTACAGTGTCTTTAGGTCATCCTGATTAGTATTGGAGGCTCCGGAAAGCAAATGATTAATTTGCGTGATTCGTTGTGCCAGAAAATAGCTCTACATTTGGCAACAAAATAGAAATGATATGTTGATCTGGAGGAAGTACACTAAAATTCTGGGCTTAGCAAACAATAGCAACCACAAAAGGAACAAAAGAAACTGGAACAACAACAACAACAACAACAATTTCTGATGCCGGCCATGTCTTGGAACACCCATAATGGAAACAACAATCCACATAATGATACGGGTTCCGGCTGGCGGACAGTAACAGGAAATGGATTTGACAGATCAAGGTCCAGATCTTTACCTTTCTTTACAAACAACCCTGGAGTTGGTCGGGATTACTGGGATGCTTCCAAAAAATTGTCTTCCGTGAGTATAGCAATGGGTGTGTCTGTAGGTAATAATGTTCTGGAGGCGACTAAATGCAATTACTAGTTCATTACTAGAAACTATGGCACTAAGTCATGGTTGCGATTCTGATTTTGAACGAAGAATTTTCTATACTAACTTGTGAATGGACACAGAAAACCAACTGTTCAAAGTATGTTAAGAAATTATGATAAGATGATAAATCGGTGATAGTATCTTGGGAAAAGTTGAATTTTGAATCATACCCTTTCAGTGCAGAGAATGGCATACGGGACATTATCACTGGCCTTTCGTCACAGTCTCATATACCAGTTTGATTTAATAATTTCAGACCAATCAGGATTCTCATGTTGTATATATCAAATTGGTCTTGTCACTATGTGACAGCGCGCTGATATTTAAATCACAGGTAGGCTACCATTTACAGACAACAGGATGTGGGGCTAGACATGGTGGGAGCTGTTTCTAGGTACCGTGTTGGTCTGTGCTGTAAAGACTCCCTGCAATCCGAAAAGAATCATTTAGACTCTTAGGAGAATGAAAAATGTTCGGGTCTTGGAACTTCCGGCGAAAGACGAAATAAAATTCAAAATTTCGTGGCATCGCAAGTTCTGTGATCTCAAGTGGCACAGATCAGTACCCGCCTATTCTCCCGTTTCATAAAAAAACAACAACCAACAACACCGTAAATGCCAAAACAAACTTTTACAGGTGGAGCAAAAAACCTTTCGCTTTCATCTTTGTTCAATTTCCACTTTGTGATATTCAAAAGAAGCTGTTGGTCGTACAAAACTATAACCCATGCAGAAAGATATGAATATTTTATTCTATAAAATGATGTCAGAAAGTGAATGTGGCCTAATTTGACACATCAGATCTTTTATCGTAACACCGCAATTATAAATTAGTGCAATACTCCTCTACATTGTAAAACCTACGTTCTGATCTGGCTGTTGTTATAAAGTACGTACGCACCTCAAGCCTTTTGCCCTTGGGACACTTACGTATAGTTACTATCCCAACTCCTAACTCAACCCTAAATCTTATCGAATCTGTAACCCTGCCCCCCCTACACTTTCAATTAAAAAAAAACACGAGGAAAACAAAAAGGAAATATGAAAGAATAAATGATCAAAATTGATTAAGGCTGTTGTTCGGGAGGACCTCTCTAGCAATGGAGTCTCAAAAGGCTTTAAAATACATACCCCTAGGGCAAAAAACTTGGGGGACGTACGTACTTGTAACAACATCCTTCTGATCTAAAGTGTACAGTGCAAGACACCATCTTGAAATAATTGAATCTTTCTGCAAACTACGAGCAATAGAGTAATTATACACAGCAAGTCTAGGGAAAGTTTTTTTTGATTGGCGTAACTTTATTTATGCCGTGTCCAAGTTCCCCAAACCGGATCTGATCCCTCCCTTGTTATAAAACTATTTTCGGCAAAACGGCATTTTTAGGGGCGATTTATGGCTCGTTTTAAATGTCTGATGGCGTATAATAGTTTATTAGATTAGTCGCTGATTCAGTCTATTGTTCAGTGCAATCACTGTGTAACCCGTGCACTGGTCTTTCTGACTTTCATTGATTTTAGTGGATGTTTTAAGTTTTAAAACCGATGTTGAAACAAAGCTTGTAAATTTGTTCTCTGGGTCAGCAAGTTCCCAGTTACACTGTGAATCTCCAGCTAAAATTTCGCTCTCAGTTGAAAGACATTTCTTGGAATGACTTTGTGTCATTCAAGTCTTTCTTTGCTCGTGTTTATTTATCTTATTTTGTTTCATCTTATCTAAATTCTATCTTATTTTATTTCATCAGTTAGATAAAAAAATTTCATTGTTTCATTATTTATTATTTGAATTTAATTTAATTCAATTTAATCCTATATTATTTTCCTATTATAGTGTTTGAATAAACCGACTGTTTAGAATTTGTAAGCAGAAGGAAATAACTCAGTTTAAAGATTTCTTGATGGCAGATTATGACACAAAGTAGGATTAGTTTTTAGATTCACCCCTGAAAATGATTTAGTTTTAAGTGTAAATTGTAACAAGGAGACATTTGCATATATATTCCTGATTTCCGGTTGTCATAAATTACTGTAAAAGAACATCTTTTATGTGAAATATGTCTCACTTTATCATTTATTATCTTTTAAAATAAATTACATGTGAAAGAAAACCTGATACAGCTGCTATGTAGGTGTGAACTACAAAGAAACTGACACGTTTTGATAAACAGCTACTGCACTAAGCAAACGTTAGAGGTGAATTTGTGCAAGGTTATGGAATGTAAACTTATTTGGTTGCAGAAAGTGGTTACGAAAACAAAGTTTTTCACAGATTACAAAAGGGTATTCCCAGAGAAGCATTTTTATGATGTTTATGTGTCTGTAATGCCCTTAGCCCTTTCAATGCCATCTCAGTCTAAATGAGAGTGCTATCATGTCCAGATGACAGTAAGCAGCTTTTTCCTGCGGATTAATTTACATTACATACTAAGTATTATTAATTCAGTGAAAAATTTCTACACATAACAGTGGCAGTTATGAGATCTACAAGGTGTCCAAATCTATACAAAATGACAATTTTAGTGTCCGGGAATGAACGGGTTAAAAAAAAAAAAATAATAATCGTGTTGAGCGTTGTCTAGTCTTCCGTGTTTTTATTTCGTGATAATTATTGCACCGAAGATGTAGTACCATGGCGGCTGTATTTACAGCTCATTTTACAGCAAGAAGAGGATTGAAACAAAGGCAGTGAATATCGCCCACGAGTGATCTTAATACACTTTAAAAGAAAAAGCTAGTTGAATTTCCAGTTTCCTTATTTTTGAATTTTACATGTTGAAACTGCAGGTTATGGTTGCAGAAAACGCTAGATTTTCTTAAAAGAACAAATCGGCAGATTTAGATTTGGTGAACGAAAGAAGAAGAAGAAGACATGATTACGAAGGATTATAATAAGTGAGAATTTTTTATTTTGTTTTCAGTTTCAAGTATCCACATAAAATGGTATTTAGCACTGCTGACAATTATAATCAGATTCGAGTAAATAGAACAAACAGAAGAATTATACTTGCAATTATCTGATACGTAAAATAATGCCCAGCGGTATGGAATCCTAGAGAAACACAACTAGACTTCTCAAAACTAAAACCATATGAAATGTTAATACAGAATAACACTGTGGCAAATTGGGGATTTATTAATTAAAAGATAATGCTTGAACCCTACAAATATCTCAGAGACACTGATTGAATTCAAAATAACGTGCCGATGAATACATAATGGAATTTTTGATAATTTTTTTATAAATACATAATGGAAAATTTGATGAATACATAATGGAATTTTTGATAAATACATAAAGGAATTTTTGATGAATACATAATGGAATTTTTGATGAATACATAATGGAATTTTTGATAAATACATAATGGAACTTTTGATGAATACATAATGGAATTTTTGATAAATACATAATGGAATTTTTGATGAATACATAATGGAATTTTTGATGAATACATAATGGAATTTTTGATAAATACATAATGGAATTTTTGATAAATACATAATGGAATTTTTGATGAATACATAATGGAATTTTTGATGAATACATAATGGAATTTTTTAGAAATACATAATGGAATTTTTGGCTGTAGATGTTTTTGGTTATGAAGAATGTGTGAGATAATATTAATTGTGCAGTGGGAAGTTCTACCATTCAGTGAAGATGTTAAATACACCTTTTCCTTCAAAGGTAATGGTTTTCTTCATTCATACTGTCTTTTCTGTCATTCTCACTCTTCTTCTTTGTAGTTATTATTTCCGTTTTCTACTTTTAGCCATTCGTTCCCTTTCTCACATTCTCTGAACAACAACAACAGCAACAACAACAACAACAGCAAGTCACCTCTCCTCTTGTCATGATGGACATACTTGACCTCTCGTCACCAGCCTCATCTTCAACATCATCATCATCGTCGTCAATGTATTTTGAAGATCAATATCATCAGCAAGTGAGAAAAAAAGAAGAAAGATTTAGCAGAAAGAAAAATTTATTTTTGATCATTTAATGAGTTGACAAATTTTGATTTCGCAAACAATAAAACAAATCTTGCAGGATAAATTGATATCGTCTATCGTCTTCATCATCTTTTTCATGGACATGTAACTTTATTTAGTTAATTTATCAGTGTGTGTTGATATATGTGTGTGTGCGCGCTATGTATCATACTTTCTGCTTCTGTAACTGTATTGTTATGTATTCAATGATCAAAACAAATTTCCTTGTACAAGGACGAATAAAATTTATCTTATCTTATCTTATCTTATCTTATCACCCGACCAGATCCTTAACTCTAGTCAGAATGAAATACAAGTCATGGAGTTCTGTGCATACTATCTTGTTTACTGTTGTTACTTCGCGAACTGCTGCAGAGAACCATCAAAATGAACCTACTAGTACTGCCTAGGGGAAGCAACTGATGCAATATTGACTCCGTCTCTTGTGCCAACTAGGTTTTTGTTCTTGAAACTGTCTAGTTCGCACCAGAATGCGGTGTGTTGTCATTAGTGATGACGCCATAAAGCTGATTTTCTTTTCCAATTTCCTGTAGATAGACAGATAGATAGATAGATAGATAGATAGATAGATAGATAGATAGATAGATAGATAGATAGATAGATAGATAGATAGATAGATAGATAGATAGATAGATAGATAGATAGATAGATAGATTGATAGATAGATAGATAGATAGATAGATAGATTTATTTATCCGTTCATATGTCCGTCTGTCTATCTAACTATCAGTCTGTCTGTCTGTCTGTCTGTCTGTCTGTCTGTCTGTCTGTCTATCTATCTAGCTAGTATATCTAATTATATATTACGCACTTTCTCCACCTTTGAACGCAAAAGGCTTTTTTATTAGGCCATCTACAGTAACCAAATTTTACATGTTCATTTCAAATACTGCGGAGGCTGCACGGGAGTTTTCATTATTTTGCATAGTTTGGTTCTTGAATTTATAGAAAATGCATTGTTTCATCGTGCTGTCAATAGCTCTAATTTTCATCCTCCATCTTGGCTCCATTCTATTATAGTACCAGAGAGTACCGTACATGTCATAAAAAGTAACCATAATTATCAAGCGTTCAGTTTGGTGCGTAGTGCCCTGGCGCGCATGAGTTCTGAAGCAAAACTGCAGCAGATTACTACTTTTATTACAAGAGAGAGAGAGAGAGAGAAGAGAGAGAGAGAGAGAGAGAGAGAGAGAGAGAGAGAGAGAGAGAGAGAGAGAGAGAGAGAGAGAGAGAGACAGACAGAGAGAGAGAGAGACAGAGAGAGAGACAGAGAGAGAGAGAGAGAGAGAGAGAGAGAGAGCACATGATTGTTTATTCCGGGCAGTGCCCGGTACGTCATCTCGTTAATCAGTAAAACAGACAGGGCGCAAACTGTGAGTCACTGGCCCTCACAGCGAATTGTTTCTATGTTCGTGTCCAGGTTTTCGTTTTAATTTTTTACTCCACCTGGAAAATTGTTAAAACGGATATGTAATTAATTTTAGTTAAATTTGGAACGCATGAGTCTAAACATAATTATAAACCCATGTATAATAATATTCTCCTGTTTTCGACCAATGTTCTTGTTGCTGTATCATGGTTGCTGCCATGTCGTACCCAAATAGCTCTTGACAGTTATATGTTTTACAAGGCGAGAAAAGTGTGTTTGTCACAAGACTGTGATTCTCCTTGTCTTCCTCGTCGATTCATCTGTAATAGTTTCAATCTTCTTACTTTCCATTGTGATTATTATCAGTTTTGTCATTATTTTTATCATTAGTAGTATAGTGTCCTGTCTTCTTAAGCTTTGTCCGTCCACAGCAGGATGAAACCCCCAGACAGAGCTTGCCCTTCTTCTGTGTTTTTCGTCAGTCTTTTCCATGCCCGTCTGCACAGTATCATCTCTCCATCATCTCCCCAAGCGTCCTCTTGTTCTCTTTCCTTTACCAAGCCTCCATTCAGTGCAACGCTTTGTCCATCTGCTATCTTTCATTCTTCAGACATGGTCAACTGTTATTGGCACCATTATCATCACCATCCTTATCATTATCATGATCCTTATTATCATTCTATTGTAATGCACATCATATTATTATTATTCTGATATTTCAGCCTTTAAGATGGCACCCGAACTACAGCCTTACCGACGCCCGGGTACATCCCTCATTCTCACACCAGAGCTCCAGAAATCTGGAGACTATCGTAGAGGACCTTCCCACCCCTCCCTACCTACAGGCCACCCATGCCCAGAGAGAAGCCAGTCCGGCCTCTGTGCGCTCCGAAGGACGCAGACGTCATACCCACTCTAGCCTAAACCTCAGTAACCCCAGTAATGACAACCACTTTGTGTATAGTCCAGAGAGAAGACATTCAGACGGCGATCTCTTAGAATCCGCCAATGAATCACGATACAGTACAAGAACTCAGAGTCCAAACCAAAACAGTAGCCGATCTTCAGGAAAACAGGACTCCAGTGATGCCAAAGGCAGAGATTCTGGGGGTCAGAGCAGGAGAAGGAACTCTAGAGGCGTCGACTCTATACAAAGTGGAGAATTCTCAAGGGAGACAAATGATAGAATGTCTGGGAGAAGCAGATTCAGTGCCTTTACCGAAGACTCTTTGTCTAGTGCTTCAAAATTGGCAGCCAGACATCGCAGTCCAGGAGACGGCCATTCTACAAGGAAAACTTCCTCTAGCTCGTCTCTGGTCAAGAATCAACTGGATAGAAAATATACATCAAAATCAGGCAGTGAAGTAACTAGCGAGAGACGATCGGATCCCACAAAGAGCCCGAGATCCGTCAAGTCTGCCAGTGATTCCCGGTTATCCAGTCTCAGTATCGAAGCCGGTGACATCACAACTTTAGCCACGCTGGAAATCCCCTTAGAAATGCTGGAAACGATATCCTCACGTTTGCGGAAGTTCTTTGGTCCGGTCATCATGTTTATACTAGTGGTCACTTTGATGACTTGTCTAGGCGTGGCCGTTTACTTTGCAGTCGTTCTGAAAGGTGAGGCAATCGCAGGATGTTTTCTTTTCTAATTCTTAGGTACGTTTCTGTATGGCTTCTGAAGTTGTTTTTTTTTAACATACTACAACCTGCTCTCTGTCTGTCTGTGTCCTTTCTTTCTCTCTCTCTCTTTTTCTGTGTCCTTTCTTTCTCTCTCTCTCTTTTTCTGTCTGTCTGTCTCTGTCTCCCTTTCGCTTTCTTTCATTCTGTTTCTCTCTCCGCACTTTCTCTATCCCCCTCCCTCTCTCTCTCTCTCTCTCTCTCTCTCTCTCTCTCTCTCTCTCTCTCTCTTTGTGTCTCTCTCTCCCTGGCTCTCTTGCTCTCTTTCACTGCCTGTCTGTCTGTCCCTCTCCTTCCCTCGCCTCCTTCATGATCTTCCTCTTTTTCTTTCTCTCTCTCTCTCTTTCACACACGCTCACACATACACACACTTTCTCTCTCTGTGTCTATGTCCCCGTCTCCCTCTCTGGCAAGCAAGCTCTCTCCAGCCCCCTCTGTATCTTTCTCTCTCTCTTAGTCTCTGTCTTTCTCTCTCGCTGTCTCTCTTTTTCTTGCTATCTCTGCCATGTTTTAACTTTTTTTCCAAGCCCTGCTAGGCATGCTGGGACCTCATAAATTTTCTGTTGTTTTTTTTTTCTATGAAATATGTCTCGTCTTGTCTTCCTGCTTTCTGATGCATTGAAATTTGCCCCACCCTACAGTTTCAACTGGTTTCGTTAAGAAAAGACTCAAAAAGAAAAGAAAAACATTGGTAATTGTGGAAATTTACCGGTCATTTTGGCTCCCATGACTTTCATGTATAATTGGAAACGAGACTGGCACTCTTTTTTCATTGGCAGGTTTGTGTATTGTTTGAGAGTACAATGACATGGTCGGAAGGCTCTTGGACAATACAACGAACTTTCCAGACAAAATTCCAATAAAAAAAAATACAGGAACTAAATAACATTGCCCAGATCTTTTATACAGGAACACGCAAATCCTGATTTTGCACGGCCAGTGCTTCAACTGTCTCCCGTGCATAATTATTTGGTCGGTTTAAAGACAAATGGGCTATCCCAAACAGAATGCAGTTCTGAGAAAATTCAGGTTAAAGACTTTTGGCCCTTTGCAAATGTGTAGATCTCATTTATTTTCTGATGGATCTGCCCATTTTCTTTGCTATTGATTGGAAACCAAACTACTCACGAAGGTAAGACAAGGTATGGGCTGAAAGCCGAGATTTCGAAAATTGCGGGATAGTCCACTTGTCTTTAAACCCGCCCGGCCATTTGATCACGCCACTTTTAAAATCTCAATAATATTTTTCTTCTGTGATTTGATTTATATGAAGCGATTTGTTGACCACAGTGATTCAGATTTCAAAAGAGAAAAACAAAGTCATGAAACTGTATACTCACCAGGTTTAAGCATGGCATTGACCTCTGATTTAGAAACATCGACCTATATGAACTGATTTGCCCCAATACTCAGCAATGCCCATTTTGTTTTATTAAGTCATTTTTCTGATAGGATTAACTAACGAGCATTAGGCTGAGACAATAATTAGACAGTACAACTATGAATACAAATCCTTTGATCCCCAAGTAACCCCCCTCACATTGCTGCTAATAGCTAAAGTGCAAGGGGTCCAACATTACGTGTTACCCATCACTGGAGATGGCTCAGATAATTTTTGCGATTTGGCGTCAGCTATCAAGTTTATTACGTACTTGAGTGCTAAATCTGGCTGCATCAGAAAAATCAAATTCCAGTAATAGCTACCGTCAAACATCAGTTTTGATCATGTTTAATCTCAGGGGTGATTATGCAGCTACTTTATGTTCATCTTGGGTGGGGAGGTGAGAGATCACAGCTTCACTTGAAATAAATGTTACACTACAACTGGAAATAGCTTTGGGCCTAGCACACAAGTACTCAAGTCAAAAAGATAGTTCGGCTGCAATTTTTTATTTTTTTTTGAGAGAGAGTGGCTGGATGGTTAAACCAATTGGTTCTCGTCTTCGTGGCAAGGCGGGTTGGTGCGGTAGCAAATGTTATCGGTTTTAGCCCCGCCCGAGTCAAATTCTTTTCTTCTTTCGTTCACTCTCGCTTTTTTTGCCCCAACTAGGTTTCCACTTGTTATATGTAATATGTATGCAGGTAATAAAAACAATGCCTTTCTCAGATAGCAATAAAGTGCCAATGGCAGCCTATTTCTACCAGACAAAACAATAAAATATTCTTCGCCAACTATCTAAATTGCCTTTACATCATTATTGCCGGCAAACGTCACGGGGAACTTACTTTCAAAAGTGTCAAAGGCGGATGATAATGACAAATATAGATATTTCTGTGAGGAAAATACCAGATAGGCTCTCAGCATCAATGTCTTCACTCAAGTTTTTTTTTTCTTTTTTTTTTTTACCTAAAGATGCAAAGATGCTCACCTATTATAACCTGTGAAAGTCTGCGGTATTAAAATGTTTTGGATGTTTGCGTGTGTAAATTTACCAGAGGAAGGAAATTAATGCCATAGAAGAAAAAAAAAAAAGGCTATGGCCCTTGGTCTGTTTTCGTATAGACTTTTACTGATTTGCTCAGATCAGAGTCGGACTCATACACCCAGACAATTTACACGATATTCAATGTGATGAAATGTGGACTGAGTTAGGTAACACTGCACAACCAGCCACACGTAATCACATGTCACTAGACTGATAATACTCTGGTTGTCAAGGGAAGAAATAATCTCTAACTGGCTTTTTTTTTTTAAATCTCGTCCCCCAGACACTTAAGCACAGCAGATTCGTGAGTACACCCAGCCTGTTTGTTGGTGTGTTTCTGATCAGTTCAGTTCCTGGTTACTGTGTCAGATTCGACATACACACACTCAGGCATTCACACATACACACAAACACTCACCCCACTCTCACTTACACAGAAATAAACATGCATGCACTTACATACACATAATAACTACATTGTTGTGCACAATTATTGGAAAGGGTCCAAAACAATAAATATCTGCAAGTGTACTATTCTCCGTGCAAATCATATTAGCCCAGTACTGTTATCAACAGAGTGGGGCATCTTGACATAGCTGGAGTTTTCACTCGAAGTACGCAGGAAACACTATTTTGCTCATATCTCAGCTTTAGCTTTTTGTCACTGGAGCACAAATAAAGAACTGAACACCTTCTTCTTCTTCTTTCGTTCACCAATCTAAATCTGCAGATTTGTTCTTTTAATAAAATCTACGGTTTTCTACAGTTCTGGCAGAGCACCATAGAGTTTGATATTCAGGTCGGTGGGTTGGGGCCAATATGTTTCTCGCAGTGCTGAGAGGAGTGTGCAGTTCTGCAATATATGCTCCGTGTTTTGAGGAGACTGGCTGCACTCGCATATGGCAGATGTTCCTATTTTGAACTTGGTGAACATGTGGTGGTGGAGCCTATTGTGACCAGTTCTTAGTCTGAACAATAGTACTTGATCCTCTCTGTTCAGGAGATGATATTTATCCTGTTGGTTTATTTGCTGCCGTCTGTTGTTTTTGATGAGGTCCACTTCAATATTTGCAGGTGGTCTCATGTATACCAGTGGCTCAAACACTATCCTGAAATTTCGTATTAATCTCGCTGCTGTTTCCCGAATTACGCAAAACTGCCACTGTCACAAATCCCAGACTGGGAGATGTAATAGTTTATGACAGGACGACAATCACGAACAAACAAGTTTAACACTTAACAAAACAACCCATCTGACTCACACATTTATTAAACATAATTATACAGATAATAGCGCAATTACATACATTATATTACTGAAATTAACTGCCGTACAACGGCCTTATTCTCACACCCACTCTTCCTCGGGTCCACAACCCGGTAGTTACTCCTAAAGGCACTTCGGCCTCAGCCTCTCCCCTCAGGGTCTTAATAGCACATTAATAATTCACTGGCACCGCAGTCTCTCAATATCACCTTCCTATTGTCATACACCTTAGCACTCCCCTAGCACCTCAGCAGGGCAATAACACATTATCATTTCAATAGACATTATCATTTCAATAGTACATTATTAGTTCACTAGCCCCTCAACATGGCGATAGTACACTATCACATTCATGCTCATATCTACGTCCCTGTGCGTGGCCTGACTGCCACGACTTTCTGTGCCTCTACTGTCCTGCACTGACAGCCTCACTTCTGGCCTATGTGTGGCCTCCGGCCCTATGTTGGCCTAGCCCCTGTGCTCATCGAGGTGGCTCTGCGGCCCGCCCTCGACACCAGTCATTACTGGAAAGACTCTCTCACTAGTCTTCTCGACTGCTCCCCTTATGTCCGCCCGATGGGCTCTTATTCACAGGTCCGTTCTGTAGGACCTTCTAACTTGCAGTGATAGTAATACAGCGCTTTCGCCTCATTCAGACCCCCCCACTACTCACAACAGCACGCTTAACTTACTTGTCTACCGTGAGCCCTTCTTACTCTACACCCGCTCTGTAGCAATCCCCTTAATTGCACTCACTCCACTCGTGACATCATCCCCCACCCCAAAAAAATTAATGCAATTAATTTCAAATCGCATCAAGATGACTGTCAACGAGTGAGCGTGAGCAATACCTACACTAAAAAAAATGACCTAGCAGTTCCCCTAGTATATAAAATACCGAAATCAGGGGAAAATATGGGGATCAATATGGCCTGCAATATGCATATATGTGTCACATCATGAATAGCTAACTAAACACAATATCTAATACAGAATCAAAAGCCAATCAACCTATCAACCATTCTTCATATCATATTTATAATGTCAATATTTTAAAGTCGACTCATTCACACAGATCCTGTCAATGTTCCTGTCCTCCGCTGTATAAGCTCCTGAACTCGTCCCCTGGGCTCGACTAAGGTAGTCGGCGATATGATTGCTGGTTCCTGGAATTGGTTGAATAACGAAGATATACGGCTGCAAAGCCAATGCCCATCTAGACAAGCGTGGGCTGGACGAACGATTCTTCGACAAAAATGTCAGTGGCTTGTGGTCTGTCTGGATACAAAATTCTCGTCCCATGAGATAACGTCCTAATTTCTGGACGGACCACACAATGGCAAGACACTCACGCTCTATCACAGAATACTTTCTTTCTCTCTGCAATAACTTCCTACTGACATAACATACAGGATGGAGACATTCGTTCTTCTCCTGTAGAAGACAAGCGCCGACACCAGAGTCCGACGCATCCGTTCTGAGGATAAAATTAGATCGAAAATCGGGTAATATCAGAATGGGTGACGATGATAATGCTGTCACCAAATTATCAAATGCTGTCTGACATTCAGACGTCCACTGGACCTTATCGGGTTGTCCCTTCTTAGTAAGGTCAGTAAGAGAAGATGACAAGGAGGAAAAATTTGGAATGAACTTTCTGTAATAATTTAAAATTCCCACTAAGCTTCTGACTTGTTTCTTTGTTTTAGGGATTTGCAACCCTACTAACTTGTCAATTTTTGTTACTTCAGGTCTCTGAACACCTCTACCCACAATATGTCCTAAGAATATTATCTCTGGACATGCCAAATCCATCTTTGCGGGTTTAGCAGTTAACCCAAAATGACGTAATCGTTGAAAAATTACTGTTAGTGTCTGAATATGATCAGACCATGTCGACGTATGACATGCTATATCGTCAAAGAATGACACGACATTAGGTATGTCCTTTAATACCAGTATGAGAATACAGATACTCTGGTCTCTCATGAAACCTCTGCAGCATATCAACGTGGAAAATCTTAACTGATCCATCAATGTGGATAGCGTAATCTACCTTCGAAACAATTCGCTCAATAACATAAGGACCTTTCCATGTCATCAATAACTTATTATGGTCCGTAGGTAACAACAATAGGACCTTGTCTCCTGGCTTAAAAATTCTCAATTTGGAACCTCTATCTTTATAGTCTTTTGCTCTTTTCGAAGCGATACCAGAAGCTTCTTCTGCTATAGTGCGCGCTGAAGATAATCTTTCTCTTAAATCAACAAGGTCTATCGAAACCTTTTTAAACGGTTCCGAAACCGTGGGGATCTTTTAACGAGGAGCCTGGGGTGTACGACCCTTATGCGTCGTCTTTTGGCACGCACTGCACGTCTTACAATACAGCCGTACATCTCTATGTATCGATGGCCAATAAAAATCTTTCAGAACTCTCTCCTTGGTTGTAGTACTTCCCATATGACCCGCTAATGGAACATCATGGGCCAGACGCAATACTGTAGCAATTAACGACCGTGGCACGACGACCTGCTTTTGAACGGAAGCCACTGTGACGTACATACGGAACAGAATGCCCCCCTGGACAAAAAAAGAAGATGACCCGTTTTTATATTTCCTCGTTTTCTCCGTTCGCGCCTCCTCAAAACATGGGTTTAATGATGGGTCCTCCCTTTGTAACCTCGCCAAGCGCTCTGGCGTGATATCTAGGTTGACCGCTGGCGTCGCCAAAGGTCTAATCTTATCTTTATCAGCTACCCGTCGACGTGTTTCGACCGCGGCGCAAAAGTCAATACCTTTTGATTGCGACCATGCTTGCACGTTCTCATCGGAAGGGGAAACTACCCGTGATACATTCCCAATGATGAGCTGGGCGCCTGGAAAACAACCAACGACTGCTTCGACTTCCCCGCTAAGGAAAGGTGTATCTATCACTATTCTTGCCATGGGTAATTTCTCAATGGCCCCCCAAAATTGGATGCACGGGACAGTCTCACCTGTAAGCTGTGAATCCCGAATGCAGTCCCTATGCACTCCCACAACGGTAGATCCTGTATCTCGTAAAACCGAGACCGGTTCGTCCCCAACAAACCCCGGATAAACCCTAAGACCACCTCCTGTATGACATGAATTTATAACGGGGATCTTTCTCCCACAAGGTAAAACACCGGAAGATAATAACTTCTCACAACTGGGACACTTAGAATACTGTCCGCCTCCGTTGTCCGATGTAACACACGCAGCCGCATGATGAAATTTATTAGGGGAACATGGACTGGAGCTACTGTCCACGTTCGCCGCTATCCTACCTGCAGGGCAGTTCACGCTGATGTGATCTGCTCTACCGCAGTTCCAACACTTCGCGGCCCTACACTCGCGTGAAAAGTGACCCACGCGTCCGCAAGTCCAACACTCCGCTCCCTGTGCTGCACTAGGCCTGGGTCCCCGTGACCCATCGCGACCGGAACTAGAGTCCCTATGCCGTCGGTCATCGGCAAAGGTCACAAATCGCCTCCGGCCATTACCGCGACCTAGCCCTCCTGCTCGGTCAAACTTACCGGATCCATATGCCGGTGATTGGTGATAGCCCCTACGCTGCCCCTGGGCTTGCCCGCTATAGGCACCACGCTGACGCGACCTGTCCCTAAGTCCTGCCGGCGACCCTTCGACAACGGCGACGTACCCAGCATCTTGGACGTACGCCCTGGCGACTGGTTTGGACGGATGTGCCGTACGGTATGCTTCCGCCAACTTAGACGCCTACTGCACCGTCGCGGGTTCGTTCTCTTTCAGGAAAGCCACCAGATCTTTGTGGCACGACGCGTACAGCTGGTCACGGATCATTAAGTCTTTCAGTTTAGCAAAATCCGCGCCCACATGCGCCAAGTCTACCCAGTTCGCGAAATACTCCGTTAGTCTCGCGACGAAGGCAGCAAAGTCCTCCCTGGTATCTGCACGTGCCCGCCTAAACTGCTCCCGGAAATATTCCTCGGTACGCGCAAATCGGCGAAGCAGCAGAGCCTTCAGCTTATCGTAATCTTGCACGTCTTCGCGCTGTAGCTCTTTAAAGTAGGTTAACGCTCGCCCCTGCAATAGCGACGCCAGGTACGTGGCCCATAATTCCTTATTTTCCCCCCATTGCAATTGTGCGTTCAGTTCGAACCTGTAAAGGAAGGCGTCTATGTCGTCCTTCCGGTCGTCGAACGTAGGGAGCTTAATCCTAACGCCACCCTTATTGTGTACCTGCCGCTCAACTGTTTCCGTTGGCGTATTCTTTTTGCTTTCTAATTCTGCAATTCTTACTCGCGCGTCTGCCTCCCGCTCTTGAGCTTCTATCTCCTTTAACTTCAACTCCCTCTCCTGAGCCTCTTTTTCCTTCTCTCTATCCTTAGCACGCTCGTCGCGCAATTCCGCCTGCTGTTCTTTAATCCAGCCGCGTAGCTCCTCTCCCTCCAGGCCAAGTTCCTTACCCAACTTCATTAGTTGCTGGAGTTCCGCCATTTCACAGATTTATGGTTACGGTATATACTACGAAAAAGGCTAACCTGTCGGTATGATCACTAACGACACGACCAGAGACCTGAAGTTATGTCACTATAATAACAACCGCTATTTTCAAATGCAATTCAGAAAATTACCTACAGAACATTTTATAGCATACTCTCTCTAACTAATTCTATGTTCATACAATGTATAGCACTATTAATAATAAAAAAGAGTAGAAAAGAAAAGAATAAGGAAATTTAGTAGAAGGACCTCACGTACGTCAAGGACAACGAACCCGACTAGGACAAAGCTTCTACAAAAAAAAACTATAATGGAAAAAAAATGCAACCTACTACGCCGATTACACAACACGGTACGAACAAAAACAGAGTCTGAAAAAAAAGAACGTATCTACAGAAAGGTAAGAAAGAGGGACAAGAGAATACGTCTTCCTGCAGAACAGAGAAGATATCGACGCTACAACTAAACAAAAATACAGGTCCCTACAGAACTGTTCACTGTGATGAACGCGGTTCCTAGATTAGCCCACCTCCCGAAGAGGACAAACCAAGTTCACCACAGCAAACCCGCGCCACCGCCCGTATAATCTATAACGACAACAAAAACAGCAAAAACAGGGAAAAAGACAGATTAAAGGAACAGCCCACAATCCAGGGCACAAAAATTTTGACTTTTACTTAACTTTCAATGAGCGTTTTATTTAACTTGATGTATGCCGGAGCTCTGGCTGCTTGTCTTCTCTACAGGCTGGCACACACACTCTGCAGAAATTTAAGTACACATTAATACATATTCATCAAAATACATGCATCAATACATATTATTATTCATAAACATACATAAATCATATCATCATGAAATTTCCATTCATCCCACGAACAAGGACAACAGCACGAATTCCTAGCACAACAGAAAAATAACTAAATATAACGAATACACAATGTCAAAATGGCCACAGGTAAACAGGACGAGCCCCCAGTGTCACAAATCCCAGACTGGGAGATGTAATAGTTTATGACAGGACGACAATCACGAACAAACAAGTTTAACACTTAACAAAACAACCCATCAGACTCACACATTTATTAAACATAATTATACAGATAATAGCGCAATTACATACATTATATTACTGAAATTAACTGCCGTACAACGGCCTTATTCTCACACCCACTCTTCCTCGGGTCCACAACCCGGTAGTTACTCCTAAAGGCATTTCGGCCTCAGCCTCTCCCCTCAGGGTCTTAATAGCACATTAATAATTCACTGGCACCGCAGTCTCTCAATATCACCTTCCTATTGTCATACACCTTAGCATTCCCCTAGCACCTCAGCAGGGCAATAACACATTATCATTTCAATAGACATTATCATTTCAATAGTACATTATTAGTTCACTAGCCCCTCAACATGGCGATAGTACACTATCACATTCATGCTCATATCTACGTCCCTGTGCGTGGCCTGACTGCCACGACTTTCTGTGCCTCTACTGTCCTGCACTGACAGCCTCACTTCTGGCCTATGTGTGGCCTCCGGCCCTATGTTGGCCTAGCCCCTGTGCTCATCGAGGTGGCTCTGCGGCCCGCCCTCGACACCAGTCATTACTGGAAAGACTCTCTCACTAGTCTTCTCGACTGCTCCCCTTATGTCCGCCCGATGGGCTCTTATTCACAGGTCCGTTCTGTAGGACCTTCTAACTTGCAGTGATAGTAATACAGCGCTTTCGCCTCATTCAGACCCCCCCACTACTCACAACAGCACGCTTAACTTACTTGTCTACCGTGAGCCCTTCTTACTCTACACCCGCTCTGTAGCAATCCCCTTAATTGCACTCACTCCACTCGTGACAGCCACAATACTTTTGGGTCCGTCAAGATACATATTTTATTGTTTTTATTTCGTACAGATTTCTGAAAATGATATGAATATAACCATAGCAGTGATTTGATCGTATTCAGGGCTATCATTTTGTTTAAAGCTTGTATTAAGCGGCATGTGTGTACCAATATTTTTCACCCCAGAATTCCTTCAAGCAACACTCAGATTTTCATTGGCTAAAGAGTCCCAGTCACGTGATTTTAGTCAACTGACGTCAGCGGAGAAGGAAGAACTCAAACAATCCTATTGCAAACAGGTGGGTAACTACTCTACAGTGTAATGATTCTTTCTTATTCTCGTCCTACTGCTGAGGTGCAAGCTGGAAAGAATTTGCTTTGTGGTACTATGGGCATTGACATTCATTAAAATATGAACAAATTCTCACTAAATTGATATTTTGGCAGAAAATTTCAAATATTTCCAGGAAAGAAAGAAAGAAAAAGATTGCAACGGGAATACGAACCCGGTGTCTTCATAACGTGCAGGGAATCCAGGCTGCCAAAAATCATTGCTCAGAACTTTCGCAAGCATTATTATGTGTGTTCCGAAATGCCTCCTTGAATGTTGGCGAGTCTTGCCAAGCCCTGTAGACTTGCTCAGATACTGTTTAAAATGTTCTGATTCACAGGTGGATGAGCTGTACAAAACCAGCCAATTAAACACACAGTACCGGGGTTGTGAGCTGGACTTACTGACGTAAGTTATCGTTCTGTCGTTGCTACTCTGGTTTGTTTCACCTGACGTCACAGAACACTTGTGTTGGTCTCGCCAGTGCACGTCCCGTTTTACTCGATAGTTCACATCTCCCATTACAACCATGCCAGAAATAGACTTGACTCAGTGTACCACCGGCCATACTTAAAGAATCTGAGGGCTGGATATCAGTAGTAAATGAAATGGACGTCTTTCGGCCATCTTTAAAATATATAAAATTTCACCCTTTATTAGCATATATACATATGAAAAAGTAAGCTTATTCAAAAAAATAAAACATAAACTCCCCTAAAACTCTCTCACCTGCAAATTCCTGCAAAAAGCTGAACGCGCTGACAGGCTGGAAACCCGGTTGTTGCAATTATTGATCTTTGTTTGCAGCACTGCGACATTAAGCCAACCAATCAAAGCGTTTGTTGAGTAGTCACACCTTATTTCCCCAGCGAGCTCAGAATCAATTTCCCCGGGCAACTCATTTGCTTCATGTACTTCGTGGAGAAAAGGTGTGTTTCAGTTTTAGTGTGGTGTGTATCGTCATTTCTCTGGATTGCTTAGATCAAAGTGGTTCTTTTCATCATGGATGATCAAAATGATACACTGTCTTTATCCCAAGAGAGCAACATGGATTGTGGTTCACAAACTTTGGATTGGGATTATTCTGACTTATTTTTGTGGACAGAGGAACAAAAATTTATTCTCGATGAACATATTCAGTTTCATAAAAGGACAGCTGCTGTCTTAAGCGAACTGAGAAAAAGTGGACCCAGTGATCAATCTAAACTACCAAAACTTCCAACTCAACCAAAAAGGAAATTGAATTCTTTGTATCACACTGGAGTAAAGAAAAAGAAATCAAGATCTCCACAAGAAGTACACGATTACCTGTGTTCTAAAGAAATTAATCCAAAACTCAAATTCGAAAAAGAAATCTTTTTCTTCAAACTGGAGAGTATAGAGACAATTGAAAATGCTATACAAAAGCTTCATGATTGTTATAAACATATTAAACTCCAAGATGCCACATCTATGTTTATAAATTTGCGATATGGAGAACTTTTGGAACTTACATTTTCACTTTATAAAACGGAAAAGATGGCTGGAAAAAGGACTGGAAAATGGGAAACATGGTTAACCAAGAACATTGGAATATGCAGTAGATATGCACGCAGACTGAGAGAGATTTATCAACTCTTTGGAACTCGTTCTAGATTTTATGCTCTTGGTATTTCTTTTCATGAATTCTACCAAATGAAAACTGCTATTAAGGACATGTTGAAAAGTAATGAAACGTTCAAAAAGTATTGGGAAACATCGGTAGACATTTATGGATCTGATATACAGCAAAGCTCTCAAGAAGTAGTAGAAAACAGCAAAGCTCTCAAGAAGTAGTAGAAAACTTGATAGTCATAACACGTCAACTCGAATTAGGTCGCGGACCTGCCAGTTCCGCCAGAGATGAATCATAACAAGTCAACTTGAATTAGGTCGCGGACCTGCCAGTTCCGCCAGAGATAAGTCTATCAGAGCGATTGATTAACACAGAGTTCACAGTTCAAGCGTGGGACAGCGATTCTTCATATAAACATCTACGTTAGCAGCCTTAGCAATGGCAATCCACCTGGAACACCCTAACCACTTCTCTTCAAAATCTCCTCTGCTCGGTCAAACCCGCCATCACTCATTAGAGTGCTTAGGGTTATGACCCCCATTTAGACTTTGTTGGCATTCTGTTAATAGAAACGAATGCCACTTAGTGTTTTTGAGGGTCCCGAGCATATCAACAAATGAATGGTTCCCACTCCCTTACACACACACACAACACACACACACACACACACACACACACACACACACACACACACTCACAACCACACACTCCCTTACACACACACACACTCCCTTACACACACACACTCCCCCTATACACACACACACACTCCCTTACACACACACACTCCCCCTATACACACACACACACACACACACACACACACTCCCCTTACACACACACCACACACTCCCCCCTTACACACACACACTTCCCTCACACACATACGCATCTGTATTGTTGTGTCACAGGCTAAAACCCGGGAGAACCAATGCAGGGGACATAACCAAGAAAATACAACACTATTCTAAGACGACAACAGTTATTTCCTATAGTTATTGTTGGGAATCAAACTATTAATAATTTCTTGAAAACGTTTTCCTTCTGATAATTCTTTTAAAACATACAAACACAAATGCCCACAAATTACTGTGTTTGGATCTTGTACTTGATTAGTAGAATATTGAATATCTCCTTTTTTCTCTCTAAGATATTTGATTATTTCTAAAGGAGGTTGAATTCCATAACTATCAAAATAAATTTTATTTACTTTATCACAATATCAAGCGACCCAATGAGTTCCTCCTTCCGTTCCATCACCTAAATTCAGTATTCCACATTCTTTTCTTCTCGGTTTTTCAGGTAATTCAGTCCTTAAAAACACACCTCTAAAATTAGGAATTCTTAATTCCTTAACAGCTTTTAAAATATCAAAATTGGATAGTGCCATTTTTAGTTTTTAAATTTCTTTAAAAAATACTTTTAAATTTCTCTAATATGAAATCTTATGACAACAGTTTCTCCTCTTAAATTTAAAGGTTTGTCATTTTGATCTGTAATTTTAACCTCTAAGTTATTTATTGTTTTCATAGCTACCGGCAGAAAAACAAGATTTTTAGGTTTTTCAACTATTTTATATCCCGGAGATATATTTGGGAAAAAAGAATAAATAACCGGAACGGGGGAACCATTAACTATACTTCCGTTTATGATATTCAAATGAACTAGAATACTATTAACACTAAGAATGTTTACAATGTTTTCAGATTCATGAGTTCCCGAGTCATAAATTTCATGATGAAATCCTAATAAATCAGCTAAGGTATTGTTTTCTTTAAAATTTACTTTGTATCCTTTCTTAACAGCCATAACAGATTTTAAAGTTTAATTATTTGGTTCGATTTTTATAGCATCACCAATCAGGCTTTGAATTGCAGTGTTTAAAGCTTTAATTTCATAAGCACCAACAGGTATTTCCACTTTATGCCACATGATACTATCATAATAGTTAAATACATTGTTGTTCTCGTCAATGTTGGGGAAAGAATAGTAAGTTTCTAAATTAACTAAGGCGATTTCATAATGTTTATCCCTGTCTAATTCTAAAGCTGGGTTAAATATGGTCCTGAATGTGGTTTTATTATTCATAACGATAATTTGCTCTGAAAATTTTGATCTTGTGTTTTGAGCGATTTCTCTTAATATGTTTAAAGTAAAAATATGTTTGTTTTTATCCATTTTAATAGAATAAAAATACCTAATTTTTAGGCATGTAAAATGTATCAAATTTATATCTATATTTCCCATTGAATTTATTACTAGAATTGTCAATTACAAGAAATCCATATGGTTCTTCCCAACATTTTTTACAGAGCTTTTTAAAATCTTCTAGTGTCATATCAATGCTTACATGATCGTCATAAATGTGAGTTATAGTTTTATTATCTTGTTCAAACAAACAAAGAAAGTTTGAATTCTGTCTTATCGTTTGTCTCGGTAATTTAAAATAATTTTTGGGCTAGATAGAAACAGTCAACATTGTTATGTCTTCCTTTACAATAATAATTTTCACATTTGTTTTGTTTCTCCAGTAAAATATCATCAAATATCATTAAATTTTTATCTTCTGAGTTTAATTCGCTTGGATCTGGAACATCATCGGCATCTTCATAAAACTGGCACTTGGCTATGTCATGGTCTTTGACCTTGGTTACATCAGCATGTTTTCCAGCTTCTTCTAATAATTGACAAGGAGAAATATTCATTTTCATCAAATAGTCTTTTTGGCTAAACAGTTTACATATAATATCTTTAGATAGATTCTGTTCAAAACCCGTTTTTACAATTTTATATTCGGGCTGAAATAAAGTCTTTCCAAAAACAAATAACTGGTTGTAATCAAGCCATCCGTCTTTTAAAAGTAGATTTAATAACAGGTTAGTTTTGCCACATTCACTTTTTCCTACTATAATTCCTCTTATGCTTTTAGGTCACATAGGACTGTTTTTTCTATTTGTTAAATTATCATCCCAAGCAAGATTCGTGACGTCCATTTTAAAAGGAAAGAAAATGAAAAACTAGTTTGTATTAAGGAATTCCTTCTAAATTTTTTTCTTGAAAAATGGTGGATAAGTTTGGCCTTATGCCCAGCGGAGACATTTCATCAACAACTATTATTCCATTTCATAGGTATGCAACCAATCTAGATGATTTAGAAAATGTAGAAGGTTTTAATGAAAATGGAAAGAAAGATGCTATATATTGTTTCAAATTAAATGAAGAAGGTATGTATGTTAGAAATGAAATTGTAGATTCCCCACCTCCTAAATTTATAAGTGAAGTAAAAGATAAACCTGTGAATCTTATAAATGTTGATGGAAAACTTAAAGTTATACCAGCCAAACACGAATGGGATTTTGATATTCAATTAAGAAGTGATAAAGTATCAACTAAAGGAAATAACAAAATGTTACTAAAAGTTTACAACTCAGGTCGCATTATAGGAAGTTTGGTTCCACTTCTTAGATATAGAGAGACAACAGTTTTAAAACGCCATGATGAGGAGTATTTTCTTGCAAACGTTAAGGATGAGCTACGCACCATTCTAACTTTTAATTGTGAATTTGAGAATGAAAAAAAGATTCTTGAAGATTTTCCGATAGGTTCAACTATAATTATTGAAGGTAAAGTTTTAGAATCTTTTAATAACAAAGAAATTATGGATGGATTACAAATGAGTTTTTCGGGAGATGATTCAAAAGATTTTCGAATAATTGTAAAAAAACAAAAAGAGGATTACAAAATCCGAAATATGCCTAATGAATTGAAAGCTGAAAAAACAGATGGTGATATTAGTTTTAAAAATATTCTCATTTACAAAGAGTTTATAATTCATAGAATAAGATTTACACAGTTACCTGTAACTTTAGATGAGATAAATTATTTGTAAAAAAATGGATTACAAGAAAATTACTCCGCTTAATAACCATGCAATTAACTTAGAAAATTTAGAAAATGTTGATGGTTTTTTATTCAGAGGAGAACTAAATAATTTATATTGTTTTCAATTAAAGAGAAATGGAATATATAAAAGAGCTGAATTTCCTAAAAAACCTGAATGGGATATCGATATTAAACCAGTTAAGGGTGAAAAAGAGACAATAATAAAAAATGATGGTTTGATAAATATGTCCAGTTCATCTAGTAGAGATATAAATGTTAAAAGAATCAACGGTAAAAACTACTTTGTTATTGAAAAGAATAAGGGTATTGGCGAATTTCATTTAGAATCAGATACAGAAAGCGAACTTTTATTAAATCCACCCGAAGGATCCACTTTTATTATTGATGGTATAACAATTGAAAAAACTAATAATATTTTCACTGTTATATCTGATCACAAATTAAAGATTGAAAAAGAAAATAAGGAATTTAGAATAATCTTACAATTTGAAAAAAATCATTCGAGAATTACCATTGAACCTGAAAATGTTATATCTCATGAAAATATTTATGCTAGAAATTATGATAGTGGTTATAGTAGAGGTCCTAGTCCTAGTGATTATGCTGCTTTATATGGTAACTCTCTTGATAAAAACATTAAGTCTTTGTTTATTCATAAAGAGTATCACATTGCGATGTATCATTGCACCCGTTACATCTTCTCAAATTAGATATTATTAAAATGGAAGACATTTTGGAAATTACAAAAAAATTTAAGGTAGATGAAAGTATTGAAAAATATGAATACCATGAATACAATCCAATTACCGGTACAAATTTAAACAGTGGAGGAGAAATTCGAATAACTATTGAATTGCAAGATATTTTTACTCATCCAAGTGAGAGCTATATAATAGTTGAAGGTAGACTTACAAAAACAGATGGAACATTATATACTGCTGATGATCAGATAACTTTGTGTAATAATGGCGTAATGTATTTGTTTAATTTTATAAAATATCAGTTATCAGGACAAGAAATTGAAAATTTAAATCATCCAGGACGAGGAACAACAATGTTAGGATTACTCTCAAAATCACAAAGACTTAATTTATTGTGGATAAAAGATACTAACAGAAAAATTGAGAATAATGAAGGTTTTGAAACAAGACAAGAGATACTGCCAAAATATCCTGATCCTAAAGGAACATTTTCTTTTCTAATTCCTTTGAAACATATTTTCGGTTTCGCAGAGGATTATGATAAGATTCTTTATGGTTTTACTCAACAACTTACTCTGTACAAAAGACCAGATTCAAATATTGCAATTTATAAAGATGATAAAGCTGCCGAAGGAAAAGTTACTCTTGATAAAATTTCATGGTATGTTCCACATGTTTTACCAGCGGATCAACAAAAGTTTGAATTATATAAAATTATTTTATCAAAAGCAAAATTAAATGTTGGCTATAGAAGTAGACAATGTGATTCAATAACAGTTCCTATAGCAACTCAATTTTCATGGAGATTATCTGTAAAAGCTTCTCCCGAAAAACCTAGATGGATTATAATAGCTTTTCAAACAAAAGATAGATCTGATCAAAAAGAAAATGCAGCAATATTCAATAATCTTGATGTGAGAAATATTAATGTTCAGTTAAATTCTAGGCGTTATCCAGAATCTGATTATCAACTATCATTCCCTAAGTTTCAATTCTCTAGAGTATATAATGATGCTATATCATTTAAATCAAAATTTTATTATATAGGTGAATTAATTAGCAATCCAACTATTACCACTATTGATTATAAAACGCTTTATCCGTTATTTGTTTTCGATGTTTCAAAACAAAGTGAAAGGTTAAAAAATAGCATAACCGATATAATGGTTAAGGCTACATTTAATAAAAATGTTCCTGCAGATACCACAGCTTATGCTTTAGTTATTTCTGATAAGATAATTTCATTTCAATCTGATGGAAGGAATATGGCAGTTATTCAAAGTTAATCGACGGAGTCGAAGCTAACATTCTCTACCATTTCATATATAATATTTGTAAATTGATCAGAATATGGAAGAGTTTTAATACCATCATCAAGTATATATCGTTTATCATCATAAGGACTTAGAGCTTTCTTATTTATTTCTTTTATGTACATTTCATGTTTATCAGAATTTAGCACATTCATCTTTTTATAATTAATTTCATTATTAAGTAAACAATTTTTATAATCTTCAAATGTAACATCTTTATTAATTGTCGTTTTTGAAATACCTTTTAATTTTTTACATGCCTTTTCCTCGATAACACAGCCAGGGCTAGAAGCAACTTTATATGTATATACTTTACTTCTAAGAAAAACTATTTCACTCATAACTTTACCATTTAGTTCATCTTTGAATTTATTAATAACTTTTTTATTTTTTGTCGAATGAAGAAAATGATCTTTTGGAGAATCACTAGTGTCTAAATCATCGTCCTTTATTTTTTTCATATCTTCATAAACATCTTCAGTTCTAATATTAAGAAAGTATGAATCGGTATCAAATCCAACAACTTCATTAGATTTCCATAGTTCATTAACAACATTGTAATAAAACTGATACATAACCAACTTAGAGTAATCAAGAATACACATTCCTAAATACATCGGTTTATTAAACTTTATTGATGTTACATTATTAGGAATACCAATTAGATTTTCATTAAAAATAATTGATTCCTTAAAATTAGGTTTACTTATTAATTTTGTTACTTGTTCTTTATCTGATAATAGTTTTAACTCAATTCGATCTCTTATGTTTTCAAGAGTTTTTCCATAGAAGGAATTATTCATTAATTTCCAAAGATTCTTTTCAAAGTCAGATTTTGATTTTGTTCTTTGATTGGTATTAAAATCGATGTATTTTTTTAACCAAGGTCTTCCTTTAAAAGAAATTATTCCATGAAGTTTAGAAATTTCTAATCCAAGGGATTTAAAACATTCTAATAATTTATAATGTATAATATACTTCTTTTTATTTTTTAAATTTAGTATTAGTTTTTCTACAGTTCCTACTTTTTTGTTTTCTAATTGTAAATAGTATTTTTGCAAATCGCTTAAACCATCTTCATTCACTTTTAGTTTCTCTGGAGCTAAAGGAAATCTACTGGTGTTTACTTTTGCTTTAACTGTGTAATCAAGATCACATTCGATAATATATCCTCTTCCTTCAGCTGAGGATGTTCTAGCACGTTATAGTAGGGGGGAGTTAGTTGATCTAACTACAACCCTTTAGAAAACGAAACTATTACAGCTGTAAAATAAATAAACACGAGATCCGACGATAGATTAAATAATACTAAAGTTTAATAACTGTATAGTGAACAATAAATTACTAGGAAGACACCAGCGAAACTAAATATCTACGCCACAGAAAAGGAAACTCACTTACTCACCCCCCAACCACTCACACAGGTCTATATATATAAACATTCCTACAGAAAGTTCCCGAAATAAACGTTACCTTTGCCCTCGCACAAACTAACCAATCACGCATCAATACGTCATCAGGTTACATCACTCAAGGCCAAATCTGGCGTAAACATTCGTTTCCACAACGTTATTGAATATTCGGGAACATACTAATATTTACTGAACGAGTCAAAACACCTGACAACAAGCGAGCGAGGAAAAAACTACTCACTAGAAAAGAAGGTCAGGTCACGGAGTACAGTACACTCTGGCGGTTATCAACAATAAGATGGAAAAAGTAGTGGACACATGCTCAGCCACCAGCACAACAACAAAACCGGGGGAGGGCAAGGGGTAGCCCGCAGATGCTACAAACCTCATTTAGGAATGTTTCATCCTCCCATTTAAAATCTCCAACCGGTAAAGATTCTGACATTCCTCCTTCATATAAATTATTTGCATCGAGATATAATAAATAATTTGATCTCTTTTTAGGGTTATAATCTGGTAAATATTTATTGTTGGCTTTTACATATCGAGGTCCCAAAACTCCTGAATAACCACCTCTTATTCCCTTCTCAAACATTAGTAGCATATCTAAATCTGTTAATAATTCTAGTTTAATTCCCGTATATTTTAATCCACATTGCCAAGTTAATCCAGGAGCTGAGAAACAATAACACGGATCAATTTCATGATTGCTTAAAAAGAATTCTCTAAACTTTTCAAATACATCTGCTAAAAGTAATACATCTGTTTTCAAATAAAGATCATGATAATCTTGTAAAGTTTTACATTTAAAAGTATTCCAAACATTTAGAGCATGATTGTATTCGTCTTCTGTAATTCCTTCTTTCTTCAAACTTGAAAACCAAGGATAAATCCTTGCGCCATCAGCTAAGAAATTTTCTATTGGTGGTAATTGTTCTTCACTTAATCTCTCGATTGAATCAACATATTCATAAGGGTAAACACCTTTCCTTTTTAGCAAAGTGTAATTATCCGGGAAATGTTCTTTCAAGATCGGAAAATCATCCATTGATTTAACAACACCTTCTAAAGAGTTTGATAAAAATCTGTAACTATCTAGGAATCTTAATTTTCTGTAATAATTTTCATATTCAAATGAAATATATTCTTCAGATGTTTTAGCAAGCAATGAAAGTTTATTATATTGATTTTCATATTTAATTATTTCATCTATTATGAAATGAAAGTCATAACCACTACCATTGTGAAAAAATACTGGAATTACTTTAGATTGTTTTCCTTCTTTAGTATTACAAGACTGACAAGCAGCGCCTCGATACTTAGCATTGTAATGATTGTGTTCTCTTACTTTTTCTTCTGAAAATTCAATATTACAAATATAACAATTTGTTGCTTTATTAGATTCTTTTTCTTGGGCATAAGTTAATTTAGCTTTAGCTTTTTTATAGTAATTTAACTTTTACAGATTTCGTTATAATACATCATAATCATTTCGACAAATTTTTCTTTTGCATCTTCTCCGGTATAAGTATGATAAACGGAAGGACATAAATTTATCATAATCGGATTTTATATACATTCCAAAACTAATAGCTTCTTGTTTAAAAATTTTATTTTGATAAGGTTCATTTGGATTTGGTTGTGTTGTAGATATTCTTTTATTACATGATTCAAAATCGCAGTAGAAAACTATCGGTAATCTAGATTTGAAATGATGATTTGTAAATTGTAAAATACTATCACCTTCTTTTGGAAGCATTGTCTTACACATTTTGTGATTTAAGCATTTCTCTTTATGGTTATTTAATGTCTCTTCCCTTTTAAATATATTCATACAATTCCTGCAGATAAAAGCTTTGTTACAAGATTTATCTGTTAATAAACTTTCTAAATTTTTTATAAGACAGTAATGAGTATTTCCATCATCTTCTAAATATAGTAAATCAATGAAGTTGGAACTATGCTGGTAATTGCAACTAGTATAAATTGGATATATAGAATATTTATCTTCTGGTTTTTCTAAAGCAAAAACATTTATAGAAATATTATTTTGGTTTTCAAATTTAGGAATATCTTTTCGTTTAACTGGATATTTAATTCCATTCATATTTAAAGTATTTTCATAAGACGAATAATGTGAGAGTCTGTGAACATGATCATCAGCAGGATACAATTTAGCTAATATGGACCAAAGAAAACATTTATTATCTTTTTTATTTTGAACGTTGATAATATTTTTACTTTTAAACGAAGTAGGAATATAAGAAGAAGCTCTTAAAGTTTTAGTTTTATAAAGTTTTACATTTGTTTTAATAATTTGATTAAATATATGTCCAGATCCTTTAGCCTGAAATCTATCAACCCATGCGTTAAAATTTTCATCAATGGAATTATAAAAGGTATTGAAATCATTAATGGAATTTATAATACCAAAACTTTATTGATAATGTGCTTCAATAATATCAAAAGATAAAGGAGTATTAAATTCAGAGGTTATTATTAACTTAACTTTTACTGTTTTATTACCTTTAAAATCTTCAACAAGTTTTCTCACTCTTTCCTTAATTAATTTGAAATATCTAGAAGTATTATTTTCTTTCACATCATCGATAATGGTTTCTTTGATAATATCTTTGAACGTTTTTTCGACCATTTTTTAAGAATTATTTTTAATAGACTTTTGATAATTGGGATTTCTTTTCATAAATTCTCGATATGCTTGTTTATATTTTTCCTTATTTCTTACATAATGCAAATGTTTTTGAAGTTTCATACATTCTTTACATTTTGCTTTATGACTATCTGAACTTTTTCTTTCCTTGTAAAATAAATCAAGAGGTTTTCGAATAAAACAAGTATTGCAAATTTTTTCCATTTTTTAATTTTATTTATTAAAAATGGTTGAAAGTAGAACTCTGATGTATTGTGTAAAATGTAAACAACAAACCGATACTATAAATATTGAACAAATTAAAACAAAGAATAATAGAAATATGTTAAAAGGTAAATGTGTCATTTGTGGAAGTACTAAAACTAAATTTATACCCTCACGGTCTCTGACCTTGGTTACACCACCAATTGAAGGCCAAGGCGTAGCCAAAAAAATCATCAATAAATTTCCTTTTGAAATGCATTTGCCAGGTCATAATTTTACAGGACCGGGAACCAATTTGAAAAAACATTTGAATTCCGATCTCACACCAAAATTTTGGAGTAAACCTATTAATAGAGTTGATGAAGCCGCAATGCATCACGATATTTGTTATTTACAAAATCAAGATACTAAAACTAGAAATGAAGTTTGTGATAATAAGATGATACAGTCTTTAGATTCTATTTTAAAACCAACATTAAGAGAAAGAATGGATAGAAATATTGTTGAACCTATTATTAAAATGAAAAAAACTTTTCGGATATGCGAAAAAAAAAAAGCCTTACGAGTGATTTAGCAGAAGAACTTCATAAACCAGTAATTAAAAAATTTAAGAAAACAAGAGTGATAGTTAATGGAATTGATAAAATATGGGCTGCTGATTTAGTTGACATGTCTGCTTATTCTAAGCAAAACAAAGTGTCACAAATCCCAGACTGGGAGATGTAATAATTATAACAGGACAACAATCACGAACGAACACGTATAACACTTAACAGAACAACCCATCAGACTCACACATTTATTAAACATAAGATAAAGATAGAAATGCAATGACATACATTATATTACTTAATTAAACTGCCGTCCACGGCCTTCTTCCCGTAAGCATACTTCCTCGGGTCCACAACCCGGTAATTACTTCTAAAGACACTTCGGCCTCAGCCTCTCCACTCAGGGTCTTAATGACACACTAGTATTCTTTCGCACCACAGTCTCTCAATAGCGCCTCCCTATGGCCATAACACCTTAGCCTCCTATAGTACTTCACGTGAATAATTCAATTCACATGAGTATCTCACTCGCACAGTAATACATCCATGTCACAGTAGTACATCTTAATAGCACATTACAATCATATATACATCCCTGTCTGTGGCCAGACTGCCACGACTCATGTGCTGCGACTGTCCTACACGACAGCGTCCCTCCTGGCCTACGTGTAGCATTCGGCCCTATGCTGGCCTCTCCCCTGTGCTCACCGTAGGCGGCGCTTCGGCCCGACCCCGGCACCTACAAGAATAACATTACATTGGTATAATACCATACCATTTCTATTCACTTCACCCCTCATTACAACTCATGAAGCGTACACACAATAGTCCACCTTCCACTCGCCACACATCCTACGGTAACACACCTCCACCGTAGTACACAATACTCACTCTCGCTACAAATCCATGAACTTAACTTACATCATGGTCATAGACGAATATAATACATCAATCATAATAATTATCAATCATCGTTCCACCTACCAGTCATCACTGGAAAACACATCCCAACATATCACTCTCAGTCACGTCTGTCCCCTGGGACCTTCTAACTTGCAGTGATAGTAGTACAGCGCTCTCGCCTCATGCAGACCCCCCCCCCCCCCACTCACAACATGCACGCTTTTCATTACCCGTGGGCCGTGGGTTAACTTTACTCTCCCCCCTTCCCCCATAACTATTGATCCCCGCTCACTCGCTCGTGACACAAAGGATTTAAATATATTCTTGCTGTTATTGATGTTTTCTCAAAATATGGTTGGATGATTCCTTTAAAAAATAAAAGTGGACAAACAGTTGCTGAAGGATTTAAAGAGATATTAAGCAGACATCCAGAAAAATTATGGGTTGATAAAGGAAGTGAATTCTATAATAAACATGTTAAGAGTCTTTTCAAAGAAATCTATTCCACAGAGAATGAAGAGAAAAGTTCTGTAGTAGAAAGACGGAATCGAACAATGAAAGAAAAAATGTTGAAATATTTTACAGCGAATGGTGTTACGAAATATATAGATGTTTTAGATGATTTAGTAAATGATTATAACAACACCTATCATTCATCAATAAAAATGACTCCTATTGAAGGAAGTAAAAAAGAAAATGAATTAACCGTATATAGAAATTTATATACAAAGGAATCGCGTAGCCAAAAGCCTAAATTTAAATTAGGTGATAGAGTTAGAATTACAAAGAAGAAAAAGTTTTTTGAAAAAGGTTACACACCAAAATGGACAAAAGAAATATTTACAATAGATGAAATTTTATATACATATCCAATTACTTACAAAATTAAAGATTTAGATGATGAAGAAATTATTGGTTCTTTTTATGAAAAGGAATTACAACGAACTAAGTTTTAACATAACGTAAAATTGAACGTATTAAAAACAGTTGATTTTTATTCTCTTAAAAATGACATATGAAAATGTTCAATTAAATATTTCTGATAATCAGAAAGAAAAAATACAGAGAGCTATGAAAAATGATACTCCTGTTACTATTAGAATTACAGAATCTGGAAATGATGTTTTAGCTTTAACAAAAACACAAATAAATAAACTGCGAAAAGCATTCAATCAAAATAAAGGAGCTGATATTACTCTAAGTAGAAATCAAATAAAATATAACATGAAAATTGAAGGAGGGTTTCTGGCTGCTCTTGCTCGAATGGCACTCCCATTGTTATCTAAAGTTGTTCCATCAGTAGCAAAAGCTATAGGAATAGGCGGGCTTACGGGTTTAGCAAGTAGTGGCGTTCAAAAATTATTGGGAGACGGTTATCAACCTACAAACTCCTCTAGAGTTGGTGACGGTTTATATTTAAAAAAAGGTGGATGTCTCTGTCAAATTGAAACTGATGGAAAAGGTTTATATTTAGGAACTGTAAAAGGAAGCGGTAATGAGTTTCAAGGAGATGGACTGTATTTAAAACGAGAAGGACAAGTTTATAATGGTGAAGGTTTTTTAAGCGATTTGGTTAAAAGTATTCCGTTTATAAATATGTTGGTATAAACAAAGGTCGAGACCGTGTTAGTGTAACCAAAGATCAAAACCTTTATTCTAAAATGGAAGCTTCGAATTATAGAATGAAAAAAATTCTTGACATTCAAAATTCTTTTGAAAGAACTAAAGAAAACAAAAGAATAACAGTTAAGAAATATTCAAAAGCTTTAAATATAATTTACGGGGGCCTGATATAACTTTAAAAACTGTAGCCATTGGAATGGGAACAACAGGAGTAATACTTTTATCTACAGTGGTTAACATTCCTGCAGCCATTATCATAGAAGGTATTTCAATAGGTACAGGTTTATTAAGTATATTTTTAAGATATTTAAATAAAAAATTACAACATAAAGCTGATAAACATCAGAAAATTTTATTTTTATTGGAATCAAAAATTAATACTATTCAAACTTATATTTCTGATGCTCTTGAAGATGGAAAAATTTCAGATGAAGAATTTAAACTTATTTTAGATGAAGAAAAAAAATTTAGAGAATTAAAAAATATAATAAAAAAGAAAAAAGTCAGCGATCCTGAATTAAATATAGATGATCCATTGAAAAAAAATAAAAAATCTTATAGTATAAAATTGGTTTGATTGTTTTCTTTAAAAAATATTTTGATTTTTATTACATTAAAAATGTCTTTTTTTAAAATTGAAGATCCTTCAAAACGTGAAGCTCTTTTTAATGAATTTTTAAAAACCAAAAGAAATATTCAATTAAGTAACTTAAGCGAAAGAGTAGGAGATATTGAAATGAAAAGAGAACTTTCCAAAGTATTTGCTCCTATTACAGAAAGTACACAAAAAGCAACAGAAGAAACTAAGAAAGCGATTCAGAAAATGCCACTTGCTATAGAACAAAGTCAACCCTTGAGAGCGATTGAACCTGCATTACAAGCAGAGCTGCGACCTATTCAATTAGAAGAATCTCCACAAGCAATTGCTGCTTCTCCAATTGACCTTGGTCCGATAGCAACCGAATATTTAACAAAATATTTAGGTAAAGATAGGGGGGATAACTACTTTTGGAATTTATACAAAAGCTGATCAAAAACTTTATATTGGTAGTGAAGAAATACAAATTGATAACGATGATATTATTATTGGAGAAAAGAAATATACAGGAACACCGGGTCTATGGGAATTAATAACCAGCAAAGAACCTAAAAATTATCAACCCGAAGACATGAATAAATATGAATATATTTTATTTGATACTAATGCTATGCATCAAAATAACGATGCTAATAACCCAAGACCTAAATCTAGTAAAGGAAAAAAATATACTGAAATAATAAAACCAATTTGGGACGATGTAGAAAGTCATAATCAAAAAGTCTTAGAAGCGCGAGGTCCTACTGCAACTTATGAAGGAACAGGATTTCTTCCATCGGATCCAAATGCTTTAATACGGAGATTATCATTATTAATAGCTAGTAAAGAAGCAGGAAATACAGGTGTTGTAAATGAAATGGCAAGTATTGTAGATGAATTATATAGACAGAAAATTATTAACACTAATGAATGTAAAAAATCACAGTTAAAAATTGCTATATAAAATAGACAAGTCTAAGTTTCACGATGTTGATTTTCAATAGAGGATACAAAAGAAAATATGTTTATGGAGGATCAGGTCTTTTTGATTCTTTAATTTCAGCTGTTACTAGCAAAGTTATGCAAGATACTGCAAAAGAAGTTGTATCAAATGTTGCAAAGAAAACAGCAACTGACTTAGGACAAAAAGCTATTAATAAATTTATAGTTGATAATGTTTTTAAACCAAAAAAATTAAACGGTTCAAATATATCTCCAGAATCAAAACAATTATTAAATAATTTTTTAGGAAGGGGAATTAAACGTATTTAAAACTTTTCATGTGTGAATCAATCAACAGAATTTTCTGCATCTGAGATTCTCAAACTCTCTAAAACTCGGGGTGAGAGAGTTTTAGTGGAGTTTATGTTTTATATTTTTTGATAAAGCTTACTTTTTCATATGTATATATGCTAATAAAGGGTGAAATTTTATATATTTTAAAGACGGCCGAAAGACGTCCATTTCATTTACACTGATATCTGCCGTCGGTCATTCACTACGTTTGACATAATTTTTTTTACAATTTTATTTAATGATCATAGTTTCGATCTCTTCCACTATTTCAAATAACAATAGGACAACCGCCGACCGGCTCTGCACTGTGGCGACGACGTGCCTGCTCCAGTTGTAACTGGGCAAGCAATGGAACAATGGCAAATTTCCCAAGTGGGATTAAAGAAGTATACAAATACAAATACAAATACAAATAACCAGAGAGTATGTATTTATACAGAGATCTCACTTCCGCCAAATCGTGAAACTATGTCGCTGCGATAAACAAGAATTGAAAGAGACCGTCTTCACAAATGCATATCTGTTTACTGTGGTTTGTTCATACTTTTGGGCTGATTGAAACTATTTAGAACCGTTTGTAAGTTCTTACGCCCCATGGAAATGCACAAACGGATATTGTTTTACCGCGGCGACCTACTTTCCGCTCCATGCTAAAAGTGATTTCGCGGCGCCTCATGTGTCTCGCAGTGCAAATCGACCAATAGTGAAATCTCTCTACACATAGTGACATACTCTCTGGTATAACCTCCGTGAATGCTTAGTGTATAGCTTCTTGAATGAATAATTCCAGATATTTCCTTGCTGTTTTCCAGGAATGAGAGAATCGAATTCAAGTTGTATTTCCTGGACAGCTTTGTTACCTCTGAACAAGAAGGTGTTATACTGAACGTTCTGGCGTCACGTGCGCCCGCTGTAGGTCGGGAGGGGAGTGAACTGAGGAGAATTAATGACGTCACTCTAGCTATCAGGTTTGCGCGGTTGTCCACTGGCGACCTTAGTTCCTTTTTCGTTCCAGCTGCATTTTTTGCACAACTGAAAAATTCGATGTTAAATTTAATGCTCGCCACTTTAGTATTATGGTAAGGAGTCTGAATCAATCGGAACTGTGAAACAGCTTCATATGAGCAACAATTCATCTTAAACAAGTGTGCATTTGTTGTATCTCTTCAACATACCAAAAGATCTCTTTTTTTTTTCCAGAAAATGGGGATTCAAACAAGAGAACTAAGATCAGGCACTGTCTAGTTTTGTGCAAATCTCCACTCCATAATGCTCAGTTATGCTAATGTTATTGTTAAAACGAAGGTATTTCTTTTACCTGTTGCTGTTCACAGTTGCAAGCACAACAGATATAGTTACAACCTACCGCCGTGCTCCGTGTTCAGACGCCTGACGTTCTGAGGCAAAATAAGTTAAATACAGTAATTGTCAAATTTACAAATTTGCTATGATAACATCTCACACTGACATTCCATTCTTCCCTGATCACGGCAGTGACCAGTCCCGCAGCGTGGACATTGTCGCCACCACCAAGCCTGAAGATTTCTACGGTGCCAACAGCCAGGGGAGTAAGGCGGCTGACACACCTGATACCTCACGGACTATGGATGATCAAGCTGGTAAAGAGCACATTTTCTACCACCGTCCATCATAAATGGCCGTACAAAGTACGTGCTCTCGATTTTGGCAATTTTGCTTCCCCCCCCCCTTCCTTGTTTCTCCTATGTACGCTTTTCAAACGCTTGGCACCCCCCCCCCCCCAACGAGAAGACAGAAAATTTTCAATATTTCGGCTGTCGCCATCTCTTTTAGTTTGCATTGGATCGTTTGGGTATTATTTCTTACGCGGGGCTTTGCTACATACAACTTTTTCTTTTTGCCCAATTTTGACATTGTTTTCATCCGGTATGGGCACAAACGTGAAAAAAATCATGGCACCCAAAGAGTTGGTATATTCACCTACATGAGTATGATCGCCCTTTTGTTCTATGTCAATTTTTGTATGAACTTATGTATTCTGTCTTCGTAACAACAGATCAAGCAGCTCCAACGACAACGTCCGCTGTGAAAGCATCATCTGCAGCTAACACCACAGCCGCAACAAGGATTGACAATACAGGTGAGGGTAATATTCTGCCGTGCAAAAGCATGGCGACGTATGTGATCTCTTTATACTTTATCAGTTATGTCCTCCTGCCTTTTTTGTTCAGTAGAGGAGGAATGAGGCGTGGAGTGGGAGAAAGAATGGCTAAGAGAGTGGAGAATGTGCCAGTTTATGACACATATCCTACAGTTGGTATTGTAAAGGTTCATATAATAATAATTTATATCCATTGTTTATGAAATCCAATATAATTGTCCGTCAGGGCACACTACGCAGATTTTAGTTATCACAAGATGCAGGTAACAAATGGTTACAATATAATGCTTTTATTCCTTTTGCAACAATTTGGGGGGGGGGGGGGGCGTTTAGGATTATGAAGGACCTAAGTGCCATTTGACTGCTTTTCAGAAAAGAGAAAAAAACATCATTTCAGTACAAACCAGTCCAATTTAATAAACGTTTGCAATATTAACATCAACTCTCGAGTTAAGGGATATGTATGACAAGTAAATACATAAATAAAGAGGGAGGATAAAGAGGTGATAGTGATAGGTTTCAAGTGACAAACTAAGTAGAAAAAGATGATATAACAGTAAGTCAGAGGTTTTCGGAACAGTAATGAGCCGTGATGACGGCTTCTGTTTATTTTACACACAAAACAACTGCATAATTCATTTCAGATTTTAATTCATATACAACAATGATAGACCCTCAAAATTTTGCACAGACCCAGTTTTGACCTTATAGAGTGAAATTATGAAGGATTTAGCCTTTTAAAGTCAATAATATTTATCTTACAACATGATATGAGTGAGCATTTACCGACATCGATTCGGAACCTCACACAGTGAGTGAATAAACTTCCTGAAAGACTCATTATAATAAAATCTTGAAATATCTCTTCATACTTTCATTTATACACATCTAGACAACATCCATGCCAAATCTCAACAAGATACTCTCATAAATAAGCTCAGAATGTCCGAAAAACCAAATCAAATTGCGTCAAAATCAACATTTTGAGAAAATCAAGATTTAAAGTTCAAAACCCTTAAAAACATCACCCCACTCTCCCATTTTCAAAGTCATCTTTTTACAATAAAAGAGTCTTTTTTTTCGGCTGAAAATTATATTGATTCGGGTGTTAGGATGGCTAATGTTCAAAAACACAAAAAATCTCAAAATTGGACCCTCATAACATGTCATACACATCCCTTAAACCATTAAAGTATTAAATCCGATTGGTTTATACTGAAATGGCGTTTTTCGTTTTTTTCTCAGCAGCATGAAGTTGCAATTAGTTTGCTCTCCCAACTATTGTTATTTCTGTTTTACGGACTTTACTGACGATACTATGGCATGGTTATTGACAGTAGTATTTGCTTAATGTAATGTCATATCTCATATTCATTGTGATTTATCTTTGATATTGCAGTATTGAATAAGGACATTTGCATCAGTATCCACCCGGCTACCATTGTCTCCCATCCGACCGACTGCACCCATTACATCCAATGCGAGTTTATGAAACCAATCGTTCGGCCATGTTCGGGTGGTCTCGTTTTCAACCCAAGCAACGGCGCATGCGTGGTGCCCTCGGAGAATCTTTCCTGTAACGTAGTGGAGCCTTGCGATAACATCAATGGGGGTCATTTTGCTCACCCCACTAATTGCAAACTGTTTATTATTTGTCACCAAGGCAAAACGGCCATTCAGACCTGTAAAACGAATCTGGTTTGGGATAATGCTAGCAAAAATTGCGTGCCTAGAAAAAGAGGCACTGAATGTACGCCTGTTCAACCATAATCAACACTAAGTCTTATCCTCACACTTATCCTAGCCCTAATTAGTTATACTAGTTGGCCCGATGACTCGGGGAATACACAGATGTGGTTTTTAAAGTTGAGTCTCGATCACCAACGTGTAAATTGAGGCACAGAACGAACTTTCCTGTCATACTTTTTAATTCTACTCGAAGAAAATGCGTCTTTTTTTTTTTCGGCTCAAAAGGTCGGAACACTTTCTTTTGCTTAACTCAGTTGTGGCTCAAAATCAATGAAGGTATTGAAAATATAGTGAAATTCAAGACCTTTTAGAAAATGCCCTTATTTACCTTTACCTCTTTCGTTGGTTAATATGATATTTTGTAGAATTTAAGGCCCATCGGTTAAAAATCCTTTCATGATTACACTGCAGGCCTTACTTGAGAATAATTATGATTATTAATATTATGTGTGTGTTTATACATTTAATAATCCTATGTTTATAATACACTGTGAATTTTACACTTGAAAAGCTGTGTCGTTAGGAGCAACAAAACTATCTTGAGTCGGCTGGCGGAAAGGGAAACCCTCCCCACCTAGTCAAAACATGCAAAACAGTTTTAACTCAACTCGCCACCGGCCTAAGAAAACTACGTTGACCCCTCTTTCCCCGCCCCATGCTTGCTTTCTTTCGCGGACAAACAAACATTTCGGCTTTGTTTAAAAATCACTTTGGCCAAAGATCTTGACAAATCTGAACAAGGAAAATAAACCTAATTGGAATATTTCAAATGTTGGTATAAATTTGCCGAGCTGTTGACATTCGAGACAGACGGGATTGTAATTGATTTCAGTATTCTCTCTCCGATGGCATTTCGAAATTTCTGTCAATGGGATAATTCAGCCTACAATAATATCCTTTTATGAATACAAGTCATGTATGTCGTAAGCCAAATATTTTCTTCATCAATACTATGCCAGGAAGCAAAATGTAATAAATGATCACTCTTATTCTCTGGCTGATAGGAATCCTTTTCCCTCTAATTTGTATTAATATGTGTTCCTTAACATGTCAGTTAGCAAAGCTGAATATTATTGCATTATCCACTTCGAATAAATGATTTTCTAGTCTCAATTCTTGTTTGTTATTCATCCTTTAGAGTGGAAACTCATAACAGAAAGCTGTGGTCTGACTATTTGTGTAAACTCAGAGACAGAGAGAGAGAGAGAGGAGAGAGAGAAAGGCAGACAGACATAGACACAGAGAGAAAGAGGAGGGAGAGAGAGAGAACTCTCACTCTTGAATACAGACAGAGAGGAGGAGAGATAGAGGCAGATAAACATAAGATCGAACCCACTCAAATAGAGAGAGAAAGAAGAGACAGATGAGAGAGAGAGAGAGAGAGAGAGAGAGAGCTCTACACTCTTGAATAGAGATAGAGGCAGATAAAAAGAAAATCGAACCCACTGTAGCAGAGAGAGAGAGAGACAGAGATGAGAGAGAGAGAGAGAGAGATGAGAGAGAGAGAGAGAGAGAGAGAGAGAGAGAGAGAGAGAGAGAGAGAGAGAGAGAGAGAGAGAGAGAGAGAGAGATGGAATACTTTTTTTTCTCTCTCCCCTCGAAACATCCACCAAATGGCTTGACGACCCGAATGATCGAGGCACCCAATTTGCAATCGCTGCTCGCTAACATAACATAACAAGTCGCGATCTTAGTTTTTGTTTCTGAAATCTCCATTCTCTGAAAAAAAAACTGGAGATCTTTTAGTATGTAGAAGAGGTAGGCTATAACAAAATTAATGCACACATTGACGCTTATTTATTAATGCTCTTTCGCTTTGGAGTAGAATTTCTTACTGTGTGAAAAGTGGAACGGGAACAAACAAGAACTTAAGTCGCCAAATCATATGTGTGATCGTGGAAGACAGCAAAAAGAACAACGTCAGTGTTCTCAGATTATAAATTCCATTACTTCACATGGGAATATCACACAAGGGGTTCAATATCGTTATATTTTGTACAAGGACGTATCAGTTCAACCTCAGAATATCACAGGTCAAAGATAGTTCAAGACCTTCATTAATAAAAAGCTCAGCTCAGACAATCAGCAAGTGAGTTGTTTTAGCAAATCCGACAGGAAATACCTTAATCAAGTAAAAAACAAATAAATGAATGGAGCTTTCTATTACATTCCATAGTACCATTTAAATGTTAATGGTATTTTGCAATGAGGCTAAAATATTATTAGCCGGTATTTACGTCGTAACACAAGAATTCCCCAAAGTTGTGTTTGTTGTCTTTACAAATTATTCCATGACGAAAAGATCCACGCCAGGTCTGGCAATTTGAAAGCGAACTCCGGGTGTCAGTTATTATTCGTCAGTAATATTTAACAATAATGTAAATACTTCAAAGCAATCAAAGGCTTAGTGTTCTCAGCGTAAATAGTAGTTTTTCTTTGACAGGAAGCTTTTAAAACAGTTTGCTGAGGAAAAGGTTTACTATAAGCCAAAAAAAATGATATTAGTATTATTGTGACTTGGCGGACGAGATGATTCTTGTCAAAAATAATTCTATTCTCAAACTTTGTTTCAATTACTACACCTTTTCAGCTATTAGATTTTGATGACACAATAAATCACGACTAAAATTCTTATTGTGTTTATGCCCCCTGTCGCGAATATGGTTTATAGCAAACGACTGCAATTCAAGAGGAAAACACACACTCGACGAACACACCAGCTTTCCTACTGGAATTAATTAAACAACTCAAATGAAATAGTTTTGTCAGGCCTGTAGGGCCACAATAATGTATTGAGTTAGCTAAATAAAGATAACATATATAAATGAAATGACTATCAGGGTAACTGCAAAATAAGAATACAATTTTAGAATGGACTAAAAGGTCCTGGTACTGGATCAAATATAACTAATGACTCATAGGATATTTAATACAAATTATAGTCTTCGCTGTCTCAGCACACGCCAGCTCAATTGCAATGGCTCAAGTCATATATTATAATACTGGCACTGCCTGGCTGTGACTCTAGGAGCAGACTCTCATATTGCTGGTAACATCTGAATTCTGACATACAATTACAATGCATACCATTTTTCCCTGGCCATCAAGAACCAGGAAATATCAACAATAGCGTTGCATGGTGGACAAAGTCCGGGTAGCTATTAGCTGGAGCTCGACATTTCTAGGCTCCTCATATAGATGGACTGCTCTATTGCGTCTCTGTTCCGATCTGGCTCGAACTTAGCCGACCACTCCGCAGTGGATACATTTCTGCATGTGATGATGGACATAGGTATGGGCTGACTTTTATAATGTCTAGCCACCTGCAACTACCGTCCAAATCCCTAGATTTGATTGGTGCGGCCATGCGAGCTGAGCTCGCAGTATTAATTTATTCTATTGTGTAAGTCGGTTACGGCCTTGCACTAAGACAGACAAGGTCGTCTTCTAAATAGGTTAATAAAAATTAAATCCAAAAATCTTATTAACTTGACTCAGCACAATTCGTGCTTTCACGAACCACTGAATGTCAACAGTCTATTACAACCACCTCACACCCTCTAACAATGCTATTGAATCACGAAATGGAGCTGCTCTGCCATCCCTGGTTTACCTACACATATTCCTTTTTAACCATCTACAGTTTTTATGTCAAAAAAAAAAAACACTCAAAACATGTTGCTCACTAAAACAGCTCAATGACACTTCACTAGGTAGTTTAAAAAAAAAAAACTCTGAATTCAACCCGTGGCCTAGCACGGCATTTATACACTTAACCTGCTCTTGACACCCCCCATTTCTTCCTCCCCGCCCCAATCAATCATCCCCTTCGCTGCAGACATCCAAAGGGAGCCAACTGATAAAAAAGTGGTCGTTATTCTTCGGTTGTCTCCCCTCATCAATAACGCTTGCCTATGAGAAAGTGTAAAATTAAAATCTTTAGCTCAAACCCGTGACAGAAAGATAATGAGTGCCACCATAGCTGCCAAACTTAATACTTTTCTCTGGGACTTATAATCTCAGAACACTGACGTTGTTCTTTTTGCTATTGGAACCAGTGTTTGGGTCCAGGCAAGAACCGTAGTCACTCATCGGTTGACCCAACGGGGAGAGAGAGAGATAGCGTTACACTCTTGCATAAACAGAAAATAGAAAGGGGAAGAGAGGCGGGCAGATAAAGAGAAGATTCTACCCAATCATAATAATATATAGAGAGAGTGAGGGAGTGAGAAAAAGAGAGAATACGTTAGAGACAGGGAGAGAGAAAAGGAGAGAGATGGCTGGGCATGTTTAGAAAACATTAATTTTCCGCCGACAGAAGACTTGAATTGACTTTAAAACAGTTTTTGAGATAACGAATTGCAAAATAAGAAAAACACGTTCATATTGTTGTGACCACGTGGAGGAGATCATCTAGGTCAAACCGTATAGTGTTTTTCTCAAACCAACACGTGTTTTTAGCATTACTATAATTATCTTCTCAGCTGGTCAGGTCTCTTCAGACTTAGAATTTACCTTAATTTACCGTAAAAGAGTGAAAATATTTTCACTGACGAATGTTTCCGACATTTATTACGATAGTTGGACTAAGCTGTATTGTCGTCAGTAATGAGATAAGTGTGGGTGATTTGGTATCTCTTTACTGTAAACAAAATATCAAACAGAGATACTGGATGGAATTAATAATTTACCTTCTGGTAATTTAATATATGAATCATAAAACAAAAAACATGTCGCGAACTTAGTTCTTGTTTATTCCAACTCTATATTCTGCAAAACAGAGAAATTCCACTTTAAAATTTGCGTCTCTAGAATTAATAGAAGCAAAATTAATGTGCCTTTTTTTCAGCTCAAAATGTCGAGCATTTTCTTCTGTTCAACTCAGTTGCGGCTCAAACTCAACAAAACTATTAAAAATACAGCGAACTTCAAGACCTTTTAGAATATACCCCAGTACATCTATGCATAATATGAGATTTTATAGAATGTAAAACTCAGCGGCTAAAAAACCGTTCATAATTACATTGGAGGCTTTTACTTCCTTTTTAATATGCTGATAAGGAATTAGAATAACTCGGAACCGTGAAACAGCTTGATAACTGCCACTAAGCATTTTAAACTAGTGTCAAAGTGTGCAGTTGTTACACCTCTTCTGGAGGCTGAAAGGGCTCCAGTTTTTCAGAAAACGAATATATTAAAGAAACACATCTACCTAAACTGGTTTGCTGAGGTCGCGATGCCTGATGTTAATTTTTATATGGAGTTTATTTTCCCAGATTTTTGCACATGTTATTGCCACAATCATAGGAATGTTTGTGGCAGCCACATACCCCCCCCCCCTTCTTAAATTTTATTCTCCTTTTCTTGTTATTGTTCACTTATTTCAAATAAAGGCAATAATTACCTTATTGTCTGTGGCATAGTAAAAAAAAAAAGCTTCGTTTGCACTCCAGCTGAATTATTCGTGGAGTTGGTGAAGGCTTTTTGAACAGTCCAATGCCTATTTAGTTGGATAGTCTGTTAATAGTTTCACCATCGAGAATCCAGGCAGTGCTCCTCTGTCTATCTGTGTGGCTCTCTCTCTGTTCGTTTATCACTAATCAGTTAATCTGCCTGCCTGACTGACCATCTTTATTTCTCTGCCTCTGTTTCTGTCTGTGTGTCTGTCTGTCTGTCTGTCTGTCTGTCTGTCTGTCTGTCTGTCTGTCTGTCTGTCTGTCTGTCTGTCTGTCTGTCTGTCTGTCTGTCTGTCTGTCTGTCTGTCTGTCTGTCTGTCTGTCTGTCTGTCTGTCTGTCTGTCTGTCTGTCTGTCTGTCTGTCTGTCTCTCTCTCTCTTTCTCTCTCAGTACTCCTTTTCTCTCTTTCTGTCTTTGTCTCTCTCCTTCTTTCTCCCCGCCTGTTTCTCAGTGCCTTTGTCACTATGTCTCCCTCTCCCCCCTTCTCTCTCTCTCATTGTTATTTAAACCACATGCTTTTAGTTCCACATACTCAAGGATGACATTTTAAAACACTCTGTAAAAAAAAAAAGCCGCGACTGTTTCTTCAGGGATCTATTTAGGACAAAACATGTCAAGAGATCAATATCAAAAGCAGAGACAATCGTTCAATTTAGGCATTTTATTCCCAGACACATATAGAAAAACGTTCTAATAAAAGACTATACCTTCGGCATTACTAGTGAAGAACTTGACAACCACACCTTGAATAATGAAAATGAACGATGAAGACAACTATTTTGATGATGATCATTGTCAGGAACAGATTAGTATCATAAATGCCGTGCTAGGTCACGACTTCAGTGAGTTAATTTTTACGATCTTGTTAATTATAACCAGCGTAATTTGTCCTTGAGCTGTTCTCGTGAACAATTTGTTTTGAAACACTTTTTTCTTATAGATGGAGAGAAGGTGGGGCGAGACAGACTAAATGTATAACTAGGAATGACAGAGCATTTCTCGACCCCGTGATTTTGATTAACACAGAGAAGGGGCGAGTAAGGGTAGTTTTATTTTGACGCTTAGTTGGCGTTCAGGAATTCGTGCATAAGAGTAGAAGCACGAAGTTTAAAGATTTTAGTAATTATTTTTCACATTTTAAATTTTATGGTCTAGGTAAATTGACCTTGATTTGGCGCAAGGCCGTGACTAGAATAAATTAATACTGCAGGCTGAGCCCGCGTGGCTGCACCAATCAGATGTATGAATCTGGACGGAAGGTTGCAGATGTGACTTTAGTATTTAAACACGTACAGAACTTAGATAGTTGCCACATGTAGACATTTCCATCTGCGAAGTGGACGGCGATAGTCCTCAGCCAGATGAGAGACATAGAGACGCAGTTAAGCAGTCCATGTTATGAGGAGCGTTGATCCATTGAAGCTCCAGAGCCTGAGCCCACTTGGTTTGATATATGAACCCACAGCGATGATATCCAGCGCTCTCACTCTTAGTGAGGGCCGCATGGTGAGAGTCAATTACTAAGTTGTCATAATGCAATTGAAACGTTCCAGCTACTTTGAAGACTGTTGAAGAGCTACCGCCAGACAACGCACTATTGTACAAGCACGTGTGATTGGGATTCTCCATGGCCTGTACTGAGGAACTTTAATATTATAACATGTCTCATTGGAAATAAGAAATAATAGAATTTAAATTGTATTTTCCGTCGCCACGTGCGCGGATCCTTTTTTGGTATTTAAGCTTCATATGAGCTGCAAATAATGAGATTAAATTACCAGTATTATAAAAAGTTTTTAGTTCCACAGCTTAGTTAGAAATTCAGTTGCCTTTGAATTAATATTTATATTTATATCCATCATTGTTACATACTGTAATTAAACTGCCCTACAGTTCTGCCGAAATTCAAATCAATTGATTTATTTAGTTTTTAGAATGAAAGTATTTTCTTTGTGTGTTCGTCGATTGTGGGAGCGGACCTCGTACGAGTGTAAGTCGAATTTTCCCCTTAACCCACATCGCGACAATCATGATAATTTATTATAGAGGAGACATTGGTGATGTAGATGTTAAAATTTCCCCGAAATATGATAATATTTAGATAAAGTATAGATCTTTGTATATGTAATTAAAATCGCATTTCAGCAGTTATTTTTTTTTTACTAATTACAGCGGTTTAGTAATATCAGTACAGAAACATAATCACGGATATCAAATAATTGATAATCAAACAGTTCTTCTACATTTTCTGACCCAATTCATATATATCTTTTTAATTTTCCTCAAAACATATCAGAGTACCTCCAAACCCACTTAAGCTGTGTTTTCACTTGCGAGGAAACGGAAACCGGCAAAAATGCATCACGTAGTAAAAAACAGAGTGTTTCCATGTGTCCGGAACAGGCATTTTGTAAACATGAAAACAATCTTCCTATTTCACCACTTGAAAGGTTTTTGACATTTCTTTTGCCGTTTCCGTTTCCAAACACATGAAAACACAGCTTAATCCGATAAATAAACACACGGAAACAAACACGTAAGTACGTTATCTTTTAGCGCTGTACAAACAGTTTATAGCACCATATTGAAGCAATACAAAGTAGCAAAACAAAACAGTTGAATCAACGAAGTAAATAATTACAAATGTGGACATCCCAGATTACATGGTCGGGGGGCCAATATGCTCTATCTCGTACCAAAATAAGCATTCATCCTTGCGCTGATAAGCATAATACTATTCTTTACGTATTTTCATTTAAAGTAATCCCCAGGGTCTAAGAACTGCTGGATAATTTTGGCGAAAGGATGGCATTTCGCAGGTACACGCGATTATGTCCATATTTTTACTTAGATAATATGGCTCGATTTAAACGGGGATGGGGTAAGAAAATATTCACCAATTTCTTCATTTTTGTACCAAAAGCTTTCGAAATCTCTATAGTTACTCTCAAACAGACAGGCTAGGAATTAAAAGCTTCATATTACACATTATTTTCTTTATTATTCTGCATATTATGGGTACAAAAATCTGCATACATTAAAACAAAATCTGAAAATTTCGAATAAATTATTTCGGGTGACTGTTTATAGCTACTAATTTGATATTGTCTCAATATTTTTTGCCACAGATGTATTTGGACGATTTTAGAAACATTTTATTTCCACTAATATTTGCTAATTGTGATATTAATTCCCTGAGAACGTATAGTTAGGATTTTTTAACATCCTCTGATTTTCTTAAAAATCGTAGTACAGTACCCATCGTCCCTTCCGCCAGCCGGTCGTACCAAGCAAAACCAACAGCACTGTACTAAATTTCTCTATCTTTACTAATCTATCACTAATTAGAATGCGTTCAGATGCTCTCTCCGCGTCTTGTTACATCCAAGGACAAATTGTTTTCCAAAGTGTACAATAGGCCTATGCCTCAAGTGTGGCTTCGACATAAGGGTATCCGAGCTTGGCTTTAGGACTGATTGAAAATTTTATGGGTGAATTGGGTTATCAAATGGTTCTGACGTCGATTCAGTTTCATGCCATTTGATGCCAGTGGACTTTTTTTTTTGTTGTTGTTTTTTATTTTTTATGAGAGGCCGAAACGTTTCGCTGTCACCAGTAAAGCAATAAAGACCAACTGGCCTCTTGCCATCATTAATTATTTTGTTTCAAATGTTGCGAGGTTTCAAGCGTGAAATTAGCCATTTCTGAGTCAAAGTTTAAGGAGTAAAGCTGATGTAAGTAGTATGATATGGATTATATTGCATTGGTTTCCAAAACTTTGTTCTGGGTGTTCATTTGGTGAGGGGGGGGGGGGCGGCGGAACGTTTGATACAAAATTCGACAGTGTGCCAGTCTTAACTGAATTCTTAAGTACTTCTGAATTATACCACTTCGAAGAAGGAGACTGACTCCGAATTGAGAATGGAGTGAAAAGACTTAACTTATTCCATTATTTAAAGTCACTCTCAGGCACAGGTCAATTGAAGCTGGCTTTATATGGCATTTGACAACTCATTTTGTCACAGAACAAAGAACAAACAAAATTACGGGGATAAAATTGTCTATAAGGACCGACATTGAGTAAATACATACCATTTTAATTTACTGCTCAAACATGAAAAGACATGTTTTTGTTTTGTTTAGCACATCATTGGGGCTGTACAATACTGTTTCTGCAAATCAGTCAATGCATTGGACCAGGCATGTGCTGTAATCTTTTTTGATAATGTACGAGTTCAAAAAACGGAGCTGAACTTCCCTGTTTCTCGTCCGGCACCACAGAATATGTTATGGACCAAACAACCAATCAAATCACTTGTTACACACAAATCCAGGTGGTTCAGGTACACAGGTGTTCCCCTGGTAGATGGATCCCGGGACACAAGAGATAGGCAAGGGCACGCCGCTGACACACTGGTAGAACTCGTCACATTCCGTTGGGTGTGGCACATACTGCAGGTTGGCCACGCCCAAACAGGGTTGCAATGCTGTGAATAGCAGTGACATAACCTGAGATGATTGTATGTCCAACTATGGGGGCATCATACTAAGCCATGTGTTTTTCCCCGTGGTTTTCAATTAACAGCAATGCAAGACTTTTTCTGTATTATTTATTTTAAAAAGTCTGTTTACTCATCTGTGTGAAAACCATCCACAGCATGACCAAGGGATTTATCATATTATGACTGGAACGGCACAGCCAATGGGTTGTATGCGATATGACGCGTTTCCGGTTGCTGCGAACAGCTGTCCGCCATTTTGACGGACCTGGCGGCCGAGTTGTTTACGTCGTACTAGGCCCTATATTAAATTTCCTTTGAAATGCCTGACTTTTGTTGTATTGTGGGGTGCCAAAATAAGAGATCAAAGCAGAAGGACCTCAGTTTTTTGTTTGTTTGTGACTGGAGAAGGCCAGGCAACCGAAGATTTGACTAGGAAGAGGTGCCTAGCATGGTTAAAAGCTATGAATCGAAAGAATTTGGGAGACAAGGAAGCGACAAATAAGCCCTGGCTTCGAGTATGCGGGGAACATTTTGCGTCTGGTCATGTCAGTGGCATTTATTTGTTTTTGATCAATCACAGCATAGTTTCTATATAACTCGCACTTTGGTTGAAGCATTTTCTATCTGACTATTCCAGTATAGAATCGAACTAATTTTACTACAAATGAACCAGGATCCATGACGAAATTCCTATTTTACGGTTTTCAGGGTAGATTTATACACACACAAAAAAAAATGAGCAGACAATGCAGGAAACAAAATGTTGTAGACTATATAATAGAGCTATTACATGCAGCCTATAAACCACGACATCACTGAAACACTTCTTTAAATACATTGTAACTTTAATCCAATGCCAAGTAGTTCTACAACTTTTATTCCATACTCATTCAACACTGCTTTAGTAAGATCTGATTCCATTATCCAGGACAATAATACATGAATTGGTCATTGCTGACGTATAGATCTATTCACTATCTTCAACACATCTTCAATATAAATATTACTTCGTAAGACTAAGAGTTACCAAGAAAATCTAGATAGGTCGTCTACTACGCACAACCACGTATTACTAGATCTAGTTAAATGTACAGTACATGTGGGCCTAGATCCAGATATAGATCTCGTAATAGAATCTAGACACAGGATTGACATGTTGATCAATGGATCTAGATCTATCTAGATCTAGAATCTAAATCTATACACTGTATCTGGTCTAGATATAATATGTGGTGTGGTGTATCATTATTATTATGCATATTCTTGTTCATTAAACAGAAGTCAATATAGGTGAGCAGAAGCTCGGGGGGGGGGGGGGAGGCAGAGCACTAGGATAACTAGGACCCAACCCACTTGCGTCACCCCTCCCCCCCCCCCCCCCCCTGTTCTCTCTTCTTGTTCATTAGTGTAGTTGTTGCATTTCAGCACGTTTGTTGTTTTTTTCACTTCATTTTCTGTCTTCTCCTTAGTTTGCTTTCTATCGTTTGGTTTTGATTTTTTTTTATTTCTCACGCAGGGTTTCGCTCCATTGCTCTGGGGGAACATTGGATGGGTCAGTCTTGTCTATAAACAATAATTTCGCCTCATAGCGTCTCAGCAATCGCGGATTCAGAGCGGATGCGTTGCTCATGTCTTGTTCGTCTGCCATTTTCTCCAATTGGCAGTCCGTCAAAATGGCTGACGGCGCATGTCACGTGAATATCTAATACAACCAATTAGTGGTAGACAAGAAGTGCACACCATAATTTCCTATATTTTCTTAGTAAATCCGGGGAGATCCCATCAGGCTAAGCCCGGTCTTTTCAGATCTGAACAAAACAACTTTTGAGATTTTTACCAATGTAATAAAATCAATACGGAACTATTTAATTACGCTCGTGAAATCTAGAAGCTCTGAATATCAGACATGAACAGAGTATCAAATAGACGTGAATTGTGCAAAGTGGCCGTCATCGTGCCGACGTACCGTAAAATCCAAAACTCAAAGGCATAAATGCCTACGCCACGGTCTCTCATAACACAAATGTTTCCCAAACCGGAGTGTATGACTTACGAGTGGTAGTTCTGGGAGTAGTACTGGTGGAGATAGAGAGGGTAGTCGCTGGAGATCCTTGATTGGATTCTGTAGTCTCACCCACTGACACCGTCCTCTGCGACAACACCAGGGACTTGTCAAAGATCAACATCTTCCCAATTTCCATGGCGTATAGGTTATCTATCAGAATTCTGTAATCAAAAGTACCAGGGGACAGGTTGAACATGTACATCTAAGTCTTGAAAGATGTCTACCTAACAGTGACTTCTCATATTATGTTCGAAACAGCCCTGAGTGCTGTCCGTGCTTACTATAAATGTTGGAGGATAAAGTGAAAAAAAGAAAGAGGAGGATAAAACAGGTGGTTATTGGATAGATGAATGGATGGATGGGCGGACGGGTAATTGGATGGATGGATAGATGAATGGATGGATGGGCGGACGGGTAATTGGATGGATGGATAGATGAATGGATGGATGGGCGGACGGGTAATTGGATGGATGGATAGATGAATGGATGGATGGGCGGACGGGTAATTGGATGGATGGATAGATGAATGGATGGATGGGCGGACGGGTAATTGGATGGATGGATAGATGAATGGATGGATGGGCGGACGGGTAATTGGATGGATGGATAGATGAATGGATGGATGGGCGGACGGGTAATTGGATGGATGGATAGATGAATGGATGGATGGGCGGACGGGTAATTGGATGGATGGATAGATGAATGGATGGATGGGCGGACGGGTAATTGGATGGATGGATAGGTGAATGGATGGATGGGCGGACGGGTAATTGGATGGATGGATAGATGAATGGATGGATGGGCGGACGGGTAATTGGATGGATGGATAGGTGAATGGATGGATGGGCGGACGGGTAATTGGATGGATGGATAGATGAATGGATGGATGGGCGGACGGGTAATTGGATGGATGGATAGGTGAATGGATGGATGGGCGGACGGGTAATTGGATGGATGGATAGATGAATGGATGGATGGGCGGACGGGTAATTGGATGGATGAATAGGTGAATGGATGGATGGGCGGACGGGTAATTGGATGGATGGATAGATGAATGGATGGATGGGCGGACGGGTAATTGGATGGATGGATAGGTGAATGGATGGATGGGCGGACGGGTAATTGGATGGATGGATAGATGAATGGATGGATGGGCGGACGGGTAATTGGATGGATGGATAGGTGAATGGATGTACTGTCGGATGGGTGGATGGAAGAATCCGATGGATGGATGGGCGGACGGGTAATTGGATGGATGGATAGGTGAATGGATGTACTGTCGGATGGGTGGATGGAAGAATCCGATGGATGGATGGGCGGACGGGTAATTGGATGGATGGATAGGTGAATGGATGTACTGTCGGATGGGTGGATGGAAGAATCCGATGGATGGATGGGCGGACGGGTAATTGGATGGATGGATAGGTGAATGGATGTACTGTCGGATGGGTGGATGGAAGAATCCGATGGATGGATGGGTGGATTACTGAATGGCGGGATGGATATGTGGGGTGTAAGAAAAGTAGAGAAAAAAAATCGGACTTCTCTCGGTTTTTATACATGCACATGTTTCCCTCCCGAAAGCACGAAAGGTTTCTGCAAAAGAAACAAGACCTCTTTCCACAGGGATTGGAAAATAGGAGGAAAGCAAAAGCCTTGGTCGTTTATAGCTCAAACCATTTGTTGAAACTCGAACAAAGTATGGTGTTGTTTTTTTTCCGGACTGTGGAAGACACATTGTTGCTAGAATGATAATAATAGAGTAGAACAATTTTTTTTCTTTTTTTTTAAAATGCAGCGGTGATGTCATTTCCCAAGCATAGTTTCCCTTGGTTTTGAGAACATTCATTAATTTTGTCATTATTTTGTCTGCCAATAATTTCATTCTTCACATCATGGGCTATATCACCCGTTGTTCATCCATCCATCCATCTATCCACCCATTCAATCATCCATCCATTGAACCACCCTGTCACGAGTGGAGTGAGTGCAATTAAGGGGATTGCTACAGAGCGGGTGTAGAGTAAGAAAGGCTCACAGTAGACAGCAAGTTAAGCGTGCTGTTGTGAGTAGTAGTGGGGGCGGGGTCTGAAGGAGGCGAAAGCGCGGTATTACTATCACTGCAAGTTAGAAGGTCCTAGGGATCGGACCTGTGAATAAAAGCCCATCGGGCGGACATAAAGGGGAAGCAGTCGAGAAGACTAGTGAGAGTCTTTCCAGTTATGACTGGTATGTAGAACGTGATTGATTATTATGATTGATGTATTATATTATATTCGTCTATTACCATGATGTAAATAAGTATATGTGAGGAATGTGGAAGTCCTTGATATTGGATATAGCAATGTGCGCCACGAGCGATAGATGAAAGTGAGTTCATGGATTTGTAGCGCGAGTGAGTAGTGTGTACTCCGATGGAAGTGTGTTACCGTAAGATGTGTGGTGAGTGAAAGGTGAACTAGTGTGTGTACGTTTCAGGGGTTGTAAGGAGAGGTGGAGTGAATAGAAATGGTAGGATATTATACCAATGTAATGTTATTCTTGTAGGTGTCGGGGACGGGCCGCAGAGCCACCTCGATGAGCACAGGGGATAGGCCAGCATAGGGCCGGAGGCCACACATAGGCCAGAAGTGAGGCTGTCAGTGCAGGACAGTAGAGGCACATAAAGTCGTGGCAGTCAGGTCACGGACAGGGACGTAGATATGAGAGTGAATGAGATACTATATTATTGCCATGATGATGGGCAAGTGAACTGATAAGTTGTATGGCAATAGGAGGGTGATGTTGAGAGACTGCGGTGCCAGTGAATTATTGATGTACTATTAAGACCCTGAGGGGAGAGGCTGCGGCCGAAGTGCCTTTAGGAGTACTACCGGATTGTGGATCCGAGGGAGCGTGTGTGTGAGAATAAGGCCGTTGTACGGCAGTCATTTCAATAATATAATATATGTAATTGCGCTATTATATGTATAATTATGTTTAATAAATGTGTGAGTCTGATGGATTGTTCTGTTAAGTGTTAACTTGTGTTCGTGATTGTTGTCCTGTCATACTTATTACATCTCCCAGTCTGGGATTTGTGACATTGGGGGCTCGTCCGTTGTGACATTGGGGGCTCGTCCGTTGTGACTCGTCCATTTTCGTAATATTTAGTTGTAGTTAGTTAGTAGTAGGTATTTGTGCTGTCTTGTTCGTTGGATGAATGGACATTTCATGATATGATTTATGTATATTTATGAATAATAATATGTATTGATGCATGTATTTTGATGAATATGTATTAATGTGTACTTAAATTTCAGAGAGACAGTGGGTGTGCGTGCAGCCTGAGGAGACAAGCAGCCAGAGCTCCGATTAGGTCGAGGACTTAAACTCATAAGGCTGAAAGTTAAGTAAAAGTCTAAAATTTTGTACCCTGGATTAAGGGCTGTCTTTTCATCTGTCTGTTTCCCTGTTTTTCCTGTTTTCGTTGTAATTGATTATACGGGCGGTGGCGCGGGTTTGCTGTGGTGAGCGTAGTTTGTCCTCTTCGGGAGGTGGGCTAAATTTGGAACTTCGTTCATCACAGTGAACAGTTCTATAGGGACCTGTATTTTTGTTTAGATTGTAGCGTTCTATCTTCCTCGTTGTTTTAGGAAGACGTTTCTCTTGTCCTTCTTCTCCCTATCTGTAGATACGTTCTTTTTTTTCAGACTCTGTTCTTGTTTGTACCGTGTAGTATAATCGGCGTAGTAGGTTGCATTTTTTTTCCATTATAGTTTTTTTTTGTAGAAGCTTGTCCTAGTCTGGTTCGTTGTCCTTGACGTACTTGTGGTCCTTCTACTGAATTTCCTTATTATTGTCTTTTCTACTCTTTTTTATTATTAATAGGGCAATACATTTTATAAATATAGAATTAGTTAGGAAGTACGTAAATTTCTGAATTGTATTTGAGACAATTGGGTATTGTTATACCTGGTATGATCTCAGGTCTCTGGTCGTGTTGTTAGTGATCATACCGACAGGGTAGCCGTTTTCATAGTATACATACCATAACCATAAATCTGTGAAATGGCGGAACTCCAACAACTAATGAAGTTGGGTAAGGAACTTGGCCTGGAGGGAGAAGAGCTACGCGGCTGGATTAAAGAACAGCAGGCGGATTTGCGCGATGAGCGTGCTAAGGATAGAGAGCGAGAAAAAGAGGCTAAGGCTCAGCAACAAGAAAGAGAGGCTAAGGATAAGGAAGAGGAAAGGGAGCTTAAGTTAAAGGAGATAGAAGCTCAAGAACGGGAGCAGGAGATAAGGTTAAAGGAGATAGAAGCTCAAGAGCGGGAGACAGACGCGCGGGTAAGAATAGCGGAGTTGGAAATCAAAAAGAGTGCGCCAACAGAAACAGTTGAGCGGCAGGTACCCAATAAAGGTGGTGTCAGGATTAAGCTCCCTACGTTCGACGACCGGAAGGACGACATAGACGCCTTCCTTTACAGGTTCGAACTGAACGCACAATTGCAATGGGGGGAAAATAGGGAATTATGGGCCACGTACCTGGCATCGCTATTGCAGGGGCGAGCGTTAACCTACTTTAAAGAGCTACAGCGCGAAGACGTGCAAGATTACGATAAGCTGAAGGCTTTGCTGCTTCGCCGATTTGCGCGTACCGAGGAATACTTCCGGGAGCAGTTTAGGCGAGCACGTGCAGATACCAGGGAGGACTTTGCTGCCTTTGTCGCGAGACTAACTGAGTATTTCGCGAACTGGGTAGACTTGGCGCATGTGGGCACGGATTTCGCTAAACTGAAAGACCTAATGATCCGTGACCAGCTGTACGCGTCGTGCCACAAAGATCTGGTGGCTTTCCTGAAAGAGAACGAACCCGCGACGGTGCAGGAGGCGTCTAAGTTGGCGGAGGCATACCGTACGGCACATCCGTCCAAACCAGTCGCCAGGGCGTACGTCCAAGATGCGGGGTACGTCGCCGTTGTCGAGGGGTCGCCGGCAGGACTTGGGGACAGGTCGCGTCAGCGTGGTGCCTATAGCGGGCAAGCCCAGGGGCAGCGTAGGGGCTATCACCAATCACCGGCATATGGATCCGGTAAGTTTGACCGAGCAGGAGGGCTAGGTCGCGGTAATGGCCGGGGGCGAGTCGTAACCTTTGCCGATAACCGACGGCATAGGGACTCTAGTTCCGGTCGCGAGGGGTCACGGGGACCCAGGCCTAGGGCAGCACAGGGAGCGGAGTGTTGGACTTGCGGACGCGTGGGTCACTTTTCCCGCGAGTGTAGGGCCGCGAAGTGTTGGAACTGCGGAAGAGCAGATCACATCAGCGTGAACTGCCCTGCAGGTAGGATAGCGGCGAACGCGGACAGTAGCTCCAGTCCATGTTCCCCAAATAAATTTCATCATGCGGCTGCGTGCGTTACATCGGACAACGGAGGCGGACAGTATTCTAAGTGTCCCAGTTGTGAGAAGTTATTATCTTCCGGTGTTTTACCTTGTGGGAGAAAGATCCCCGTCATAAATTCATGTCATACAGGAGGTGGTCTTAGGGTTTATCCGGGGTTTGTTGGGGACGAACCGGTCTCGGTTTTACGAGATACAGGATCTACCGTTGTGGGAGTGCATAGGGACTGCATTCGGGATTCACAGCTTACAGGTGAGACTGTCCCGTGCATCCAATTTTCGGGGGCCATTGAGAAATTACCCATGGCAAGAATAATGATAGATACACCTTTCCTTAGCGGGGAAGTCGAAGCAGTCGTTGGTTGTTTTCCAGGCGCCCAGCTCATCATTGGGAATGTATCACGGGTAGTTTCCCCTTCCGATGAGAACGTGCAAGCATGGTCGCAATCAAAAGGTATTGACTTTTGCGCCGCGGTCGAAACACGTCGACGGGTAGCGGATAAAGATAAGATTAGACCTTTGGCGACGCCAGCGGTCAACCTAGATATAACGCCAGAGCGCTTGGCGAGACTACAAAGGGAGGACCCATCATTAAACCCATGTTTTGGGGAAGCGCGAACGGAGAAAACGAGGAGATATAAGAACGGGTCGTCCTCCTTTATTGTTCAGGCGGGCATTCTGTTCCGTAAGTATGTAACGGTGTCCTCCATTTTAAAGCAGGTGGTTGTGCCAGCGTTGCTGATCGCAACAGTATTGCATTTGGCACATGATGTCCCATTAGCGGGTCATATGGGGATAGCTAGAACCAAAGAAAGGGTTCTTAAAAATTTTTACTGGCCATCGATCCACAGAGATGTACAGGTCTATTGTAAGACGTGCAGTGCGTGCCAAAAGACGACGCATAAGGGTCGTACACCCCAGGCTCCTCTTCAGAAGATCCCCACGGTCTCGGAACCGTTTAAAAAGGTCTCCATAGACCTTGTTGGCCCCATTCACCCAGCGACCGATAGGGGGAATCGATTTTTCTTAACGGTCATATGTAACGCAACGAGATGGCCAGAGGCGGTTCCTCTGCGGACCATAACGTCTGAGGCAGTCGCGGAAGCGTTGTTTGCAATTTTCGCTAGGGTAGGAATACCAGAGCAAATTCTGTCTGATAGGGGCGCGCAATTTACGTCGCAGATGATGAAGGAATTGTTCCGCTTATTCAGTATACAACCCATCACTACCACCCCTTATCATCCGCAGGCTAATGGCATGTGCGAGAGATTGAACTCGACGTTAAAGTCGATGCTGCGTAAGGTAGCTGCTGATCGCCCTAAAGATTGGGATAGATATATCCCTGCAGTGCTATTCGCGTACAGAGAGGTACGGCAGGAGTCAACGGGATTCTCGCCGTTCGAAATGATGTACGGTCGTAGTCCGAGGGGCCCAACTGATGTTCTTCGGGACATGATGACGTCGCCATCATCGGGAGACGATGAGCAGATTTCGGTGTTTCAGTACCTTGTTGATTTAAGAGAAAGACTATCTTCAGCGCGCACTATAGCGGAAGAAGCGTCTGGTATCGCTTCGAAAAGAGCAAAAGACTATAAAGATAGAGGGTCCAAACTGAGAATTTTTAAGCCAGGAGACAAGGTTCTGTTGTTGTTACCTACGGACCATAATAAGTTATTGATGACATGGAAAGGCCCTTATGTTATTGAGCGAGTTGTTTCAAAGGTAGATTACGCTATCCACATTGATGGAGCGAGTAAGGTTTTCCATGTTAATATGCTACAGAGATTTTATGAGAGACCACAGTATCTGTGTGCACAGACAAGACCAGAGGAGACTGTCTTCTCTATTGCTTGTACGGGGGTCGTAGACCAGTTGGACTGTGACGTAAGCGACACCGAGGCGCAGGAAGAGTTACAAATTCAATTGCCGGAGTTAACTGCGACACAAGGTTACAGGGACGTAAAAAATTAACCCTGACCTTACGAGTTCAAGGAGTAGGGAACTTGAGACCCTGTTAGCGTCATTTCCGGACGTTGTTACGGATTTGCCGGGTCGCACTACGGTGATCCAGCACCAAATAAAGTTGACTTCGGATAAGCCAGTATTTCTTAGACCGTATCCGTTGCCTTTTTCTTCGAGAGATAGAGTCATAAAGGAAGTTGAGTCAATGTTGAAGTTAGATGTGATAGAACCATCAACATCGCCGTATTCATCACCCATCGTCCTCGTGAAAAAACTTGATGGATCGGTGCGGTTCTGTATTGATTTCCGAAGATTGAACACTATTACGGTAGGCGATAGGGAGCCTATCCCGTTTCAGGAGGAATTAATAGCTTCATTGGCCGGGTCCACGTGGTTTTCCAAGATAGATTTAACGAAAGGTTATTGGGAAATCCCGCTTACTGAGGAGTCTAAACAATACACGGCGTTCCAAACGCCCATTGGATTATTCCAATTTAAGGTCATGCCATTTGGGTTGGTAAACGCGCCAGCGACGTTTGCACGATTAATGAGATTAGTGTTGAAGGACATACCTAATGTCGTGTCATTCTTTGACGATATAGCATGTCATACGTCGACATGGTCTGATCATATTCAGACACTAACAGTAATTTTTCAACGATTACGTCATTTTGGGTTAACTGCTAAACCCGCAAAGATGGATTTGGCATGTCCAGAGATAGTATTCTTAGGACATATCGTGGGTAGAGGTGTTCAGAGGCCTGAAGGAACAAAAATTGACAAATTAGTAGGGTTGCAAATCCCTAAAACAAAGAAACAAGTCAGAAGCTTAGTGGGAATTTTAAATTATTACAGAAAGTTCATTCCAAATTTTTCCTCCTTGTCATCTTCTCTTACTGACCTTACTAAGAAGGGACAACCCGATAAGGTCCAGTGGACGTCTGAATGTCAGACATCATTTGATAATTTGGTGACAGCATTATCATCGTCACCCATTTTGATATTACCCGATTTTCGATCTAATTTTATCCTCAGAACGGATGCGTCGGACTCTGGTGTCGGCGCTTGTCTTCTACAGGAGAAGAACCAATGTCTCCATCCTGTATGTTATGTCAGTAGGAAGTTATTGCAGAGAGAAAGAAAGTATTCTGTGATAGAGCGTGAGTGTCTTGCCATTGTGTGGTCCGTCCAGAAATTAGGACGTTATCTCATGGGACGAGAATTTTGTATCCAGACAGACCACAAGCCCCTGACATTTTTGTCGAAGAATCGTTCGTCCAGCCCACGCTTGTCTAGATGGGCATTGGCTTTGCAGCCGTATACCTTCGTTATTCAACCAATTCCAGGAACCAGCAATCATATCGCCGACTACCTTAGTCGAGCCTAGGGGAAGATTTCAGGAGCTTATACATCGGAGGACAGGAACATTGACAGGATCTGTGTGAATAAGTCCACTTTAAAATATTGACATTATAAATATGATATGAAGAATGGTTGATAGGTTGAATGGTTTTTGATTCTGTATTAAGTATTGTGATTAGTTAGCTATTCATGATGTGACACATATATGCATATTGCAGGCCATACGGATCCCCATATTTTCCCCTGATTTCGGTATTTTATATACTAGGGGAACTGCTAGGTCATTTTTTTTAGTGTAGGTATTGCTCACGCTCACTCGTTGACAGTCATCTTGATGCGATTTGAAATTAATTGCATTAATTTTTTTGGGGTGGGGGATGATGTCACGAGTGGAGTGAGTGCAATTAAGGGGATTGCTACAGAGCGGGTGTAGAGTAAGAAAGGCTCACAGTAGACAGCAAGTTAAGCGTGCTGTTGTGAGTAGTAGTGGGGGCGGGGTCTGAAGGAGGCGAAAGCGCGGTATTACTATCACTGCAAGTTAGAAGGTCCTAGGGATCGGACCTGTGAATAAAAGCCCATCGGGCGGACATAAAGGGGAAGCAGTCGAGAAGACTAGTGAGAGTCTTTCCAGTTATGACTGGTATGTAGAACGTGATTGATTATTATGATTGATGTATTATATTATATTCGTCTATTACCATGATGTAAATAAGTATATGTGAGGAATGTGGAAGTCCTTGATATTGGATATAGCAATGTGCGCCACGAGCGATAGATGAAAGTGAGTTCATGGATTTGTAGCGCGAGTGAGTAGTGTGTACTCCGATGGAAGTGTGTTACCGTAAGATGTGTGGTGAGTGAAAGGTGAACTAGTGTGTGTACGTTTCAGGGGTTGTAAGGAGAGGTGGAGTGAATAGAAATGGTAGGATATTATACCAATGTAATGTTATTCTTGTAGGTGTCGGGGACGGGCCGCAGAGCCACCTCGATGAGCACAGGGGATAGGCCAGCATAGGGCCGGAGGCCACACATAGGCCAGAAGTGAGGCTGTCAGTGCAGGACAGTAGAGGCACATAAAGTCGTGGCAGTCAGGTCACGGACAGGGACGTAGATATGAGAGTGAATGAGATACTATATTATTGCCATGATGATGGGCAAGTGAACTGATAAGTTGTATGGCAATAGGAGGGTGATGTTGAGAGACTGCGGTGCCAGTGAATTATTGATGTAGTATTAAGACCCTGAGGGGAGAGGCTGCGGCCGAAGTGCCTTTAGGAGTACTACCGGATTGTGGATCCGAGGGAGCGTGTGTGTGAGAATAAGGCCGTTGTACGGCAGTCATTTCAATAATATAATATATGTAATTGCGCTATTATATGTATAATTATGTTTAATAAATGTGTGAGTCTGATGGATTGTTCTGTTAAGTGTTAACTTGTGTTCGTGATTGTTGTCCTGTCATACTTATTACATCTCCCAGTCTGGGATTTGTGACACACCCATCCACCCATCCATCCATGAACCCACCCACCCATCCACCCATCCATCCCCTTCTCACCTGTTTGCCAGCTCCAATATAATAGTATTCAGGGTATCCTCTATGCCTGGCAACTGTTGACCTCTAAAAGTCAGCTCTGCCACAATCTGGAAAGGCTCCTGTCTGTAACAATTGAAAAATGGGGACAAAATGGCTAATGTTATATGGACAAGTCACAAGTCCTCAGGTCTGTATATTTCTTTAATTGAAAAGAAACTAGAATCAGCCCCGGAAATATCACACATTTGTAGACAGAGTAACAATAGGTAACATTTAAGCCAATAGTTCAAAAGATTTCAGAATCATGCAAAGATCATTGGATAGAAAGATTCTCAAAATAAAGCTTAACGATAACATCCCTCACACTGATGTTCGGAGACAAACCCAGGTTACAGACAATGTGAAGATATACTACAACAAAAATGAAAATCGGATGGCCATATCGGAAGAATGAAAGACAATAGGACGGAGAAAGCCTTGCACTGAATGGAGTCCTGGAAAAGGAAAGAGAACAAGAGGACGCCCAAGAGAGTCAATGGAGAGATGACATTGTACAGACAGGTGGGCGGGCACGGATAAGCGGGACGAGAAGCAGAGAAGAATGGAGATCATTGACGGAGGGTAACATCCTGCAGTGGATGGGCAAGGCCTAACAGGAAGTCGAAGCCTACGGATTCTAGTTCCTCAGTATTATACCCCCCGCCCCCTCTCCCCTCATGAAACACATGGCCAATCGTAGCAAGGTTATTATTCTGGTGAGTTTGAGTTTGAGTTTAACGGCTCGCCGTCATGTTAACGGCCACTTTGCGCCTTTCACGTTTAGTTTTTTTTTCGTTATCTGACTTTGGGCTGGCCTTCAGCCCTCAGATGCCTTTAAGTGATATCATATAGAATTAATAGAAGTGAAGATTAAAAAAGTACTGTAAAGTATGTCTTTGTGAATCGTACAACTATGATACCAATCTGTTAAATCAACTTGTAGAGTTCCGCCTCCGCCAGAAAGGACAAGATGCGCCGCGGGTCCACTTCAGAAAATAGTCCTTTCATGGATCCGCAGGCATAATGCCTTCCTCTGATTTGCCCTAATGGAAACCAGTGGTTGTATTACTTCTATACTATAAATGGCGAACTCACCTGAATTTAACATTCCCACATCTGATGTAGTCCGGATTCCAATCACTCACCCAGCCAGACACCTATACAATGTATTTTTTACAGTAATAAAAAGTACCACATTGCTTTGGCCTAGTAAAGTTATAATGACATGTAGGTCATTTTTTTTCTTTTTTGCATCAAGGGTTTTTCAGTTGTCATTGGTCATCAAGTATGTCTGAATCTTCAATGACCTCTCATTGAAATATTGGTTTTATTTGCACAGTCTAAGGGAACGATTGTTTGAAAAAGGCTGCGAACAACTGATATATAGTCACATACTGATTTAGGGCTAGGATTCCTACGTGCAGTACTTGACACAATGCAATATCAATAAAGTAGTGAAACGGCGCACACATTATTGAAATAATGAATGAAAATGTTTACTTACGTCAGAATAGAACGGCTCAGCCAAGAGCCTGTAATTTGCTCTAGCATAGGGCTGGGCTACTTATGTATGGTACTTGGAACCATCCAATATCAGTTTTGAAACAACGCATACATTATTGAAATCATTGATGGAAATGTTTACTCACGTCAGAACAGAACGGCTCAGCCAAGAGGCTGTAATTAGCACTAGTGACGTCATTGAGGTCAGCTGACCAACCAGGCTCCAGGACGTCCAGCGTGATGGTGACTACGGTGTACAAAACTGGAAAGGTCAGAGATGGAAGTGTTATTTAGTTAGATGGGCAAAAATGTGACCCAGGTGTCAATGCAGATAGATTAATGTGACTTCTTGCTATATGGACACCTGAACGTCATAGTTATTATACCACTAGGGAATGATACATTATTTAGTTGCACCTTGTTCTTTGCTGCCAGTTGGTTACAACAAAAGCATTTCTGTGCTTTTTTTTTTTTCATTTATAATTGAGCCTTTTAAACATTCTACTTATTTATTTATTTACTTATTTACCAATTGTCTATTATTTATTTATTTGTGCAGCTTTTTATTTGTTTTCTAGCTGAGGTACCCAAAGTTGAGGGAGATAAACCTGCTCCCCCTCTCCTCCTTCCCCTTCCCCCTTCCAATCTTCTTCCGATATAGGGAACCCACATCTACGGTAACCCTACCAACCATGCGGAAATCCTCGTACAAATCTACGTCGGATTAACAAAGGCATTCTGACTGGGTTAATGTGCTTTTTTTAATCACCAGTTAGATCTTCCCACTGAAATGTTTAGACCTGGTTTGTACTCACTAGTTGGGGTCGTAGTGATGAAAGGATAAGGGTGAGTGGTGAAGCTTTCCAATATGAGCAGGTAGTAGCTCGGCTCCAGGTCTACCGCCACGTACATCCCGCCCAGGGGCAGGTAGAAGACACCGTCCAGACTGAACTGGTCTCCGTGGTAAGCAAAGATATTGTACATGCTGGAAGGTCGGACCACATCTGTCTCTCGTAGAACCACCCGGAACTTGACTTCTCCCTTGGGTCTGGAAGATGAACATTTAAACATCTTTGTTTTGAAAAACTGCCTAACTTGTGGTTCACATTTCTCGCACATCTTATGTGTATGTAACATGTGTGTGTGTGTGACAGACAGACAGAGAGAGAGAGAGAGAGAGATTGGGAGGGGGCAGACAATGATTGAGGGAAGGTGTGGGACACAGAGAAGGATGGAGGGAATGAGGGAGGAGGAAAAGATGTATGGGGGTGGGGTGGCAGGAAAGACGGGGTGGGGGGGAGAGGCAGGGATGGGAGGAAACGGGCGCAGAGGCGGGAAGAGGGAAAGAGAGGGGGAGTATAGAGAGAGAGAGAGAGAGAGGGGGGGAGAGAGAAAGAGAGAGAGGTGGGAGGTAAGACGTTACATTATGTGTGTCAAAATGAAGAAAGGGAGGTCATCAGTATTGTAAATAACGTTATCTATTCACACTAAGACAACCAAACTCACCCAAATTCATCAACTACACATCCATGATAACGATTCCTAATGGCCCTGAGACCGCTAGACTCAAATATCTCGTCCACCTGTGAAATCAAACATGTAACGTCGTTTAAGCTGGGTTCTCATGTGTACGGAAACGGAAACGGCAAAAAATCCCTCATACAGTAAAATGATAGAGTGTTTCCACGTGTACGGAAACGGCGTGCGGAAACATGCTCTCTATTTCACTACTCTAAGGGCTTTTGACGTTTCCCTTGCCGTTTCCGTTTCCGTATACATGAGAACCGAGCTTTAGGCTTTAGAGTTGAGGGATATTTGTGCAAACTATCTCACGTTTGTGTCGACCCAACTATTATATTTAAGTAATAATCAGATGAACTTTAATATATTTTGAACTTCGCCTTAACTTTATCTTTACGGAGTGTTTAAGCGCCGATAATTGGTTTAGTGATGTTTTTTCTTGGAAAAATATTTTCACAATTATACAGGGTCTGCAACAGCGTAGTGGTAGCATCTTCATCTGTCAATGGGGTGACCGTGGTTCGATTCTCAAGTGGGTATTTTAAAAAAAAAAAAAAAGTGTTTTTCGTTAAGGATCCACCTGTTTAATTTTCTTTTAATCCAACCATAATAGGGAATACATCTAGTTTTTGTATTTATTCAACACCAATACTGGCGGATAAAACCGGACCGACATTGTTGGCGGGTGAACTTGGGTAGTATCCGCAGATAATGTTGGCGGGTAATGGCAGCCTTAACTTTAACTGCGCTGTTCAGGGCTCTTACTGGAAGTTGCTTAGGCCCGTTGCGTATTAGCCGATGTTGATCGGTCAGTTGGTTAATTGGTGAAGCCACGACATAAAGTTCAAATGAGACCTCACTCACCGGCCAACAAGTCTGGTCTCATTCAAACTTAGTGTTGTGACGTCACCATCCAACTAGTCCACTGATCAAAATCGGCTAGTGCTCACCGGGACTTAGTCATAAAAACACCAGCCTTCGAATGCTAAGCCTATGGCTATCAGGGATCGAAGACTATTTCTCTTTTGCTAGCTGTGCTGACCAAATTATGTATTCGTTGTCACAAATCCCAGACTGGGAAATGTAATAATTATGACAGGACAACAATCACGAACGAACAAGTATAACACTTAACAGAACAACCAAACAGACTCACACATTTATTATACATAAAAATAAAGATATACGTGCATTACATTATTCACTTCAACTACCATCCAATGGTCAGCATTCCCGACATTCATTCCTCTACGGGTCCACAACCCGATAATACTTTCTAAAATATGCTCTGGCCTCAGCCTCACATCTATATATATATTACTTGCTGGCCTTTCTTATTTTCTCCTGCTCAACCTAATCTCCGTAACTCAATCTCCCCTCGAGGTCTTAATAGCACATTAATATTTCAATAGCACATTATATTCTCAATGGCACATTAACATCTTAATAGCACATTAACATCTTAATAACAACGTCCCTGTCTGTGGCCAGACTGCCACGACTCATGTGCTCCCGCTGTCCTGCGCGACAGCTTCACTCAGGCGGCCTGTGGGTAGCCTTCTGCCCAACCCCGGCACAAGTCCGCTCACCGCGGGTGGCTTCTCTGCCCGACCCCGGCACCTATAAGAATAACATTACATTTCTATAACACCATACAATTACTATCCACTTCACCACTATTTACGAACTATCAAGCGTACACACAATAGTCCACCTTTCACTCACCACACCTCTTACGGTAACACACCTCTACCGTGTTACACCGTACTCAGACTCGCTACGAATCCATGATCTTAACTTACATCTATCGCTCATTGCGCACATCTCTATACACAGTAATCAATGACTTTCATATTCCTCACATATAACTTATTTACATCATGGTCATAGGAGAATATAGTACATCAATCATCATAATTATCAATCACAGTTCAACCTACCAGTCATCACTGGAAAACACACAATCTCCCGACTGCTTTCCCACGTCTGTCCCCTTGGACCTCTTAACTTGCAGTGACTTTTCACTACACAAGATTTACCTCATCGCCTTCACTTTACTCACGTCTTGCACGCTTCCACGTTAACTAACAGAAGTCAATATAGGTGAGCAGCCTCACTATCCCGTGAGTCAATCCTACACTTCCATGCCCCCGTAATCCTTGAATCTCGCTCACTCCACTCGTGACATTCGTATTCATTAATATAACATCTATAATGGTTCCCCCCTTTCTTTTTCCACTGGCCAAATTGCGTATTTATATTCAGTAATACAACACGTATGATAGTACCCCAGGCTCCATTTTCGCTGGCCAAATTAATATGTATTTATCTCCAGAAATAATATGTGTAGTGCCCCCCGCCCCACCCACCCACACCCTCTTCACTGGCCAAATTATTATGTAATCATATTCAGAAACATTATGTATAATGGTCCAGCCCCCACCTCCCCCCCCCCCCTTTTTTTTTTTCACTGTCTGAATTATGTATTAATATTCAGTAATGTAAAATGTATGATGATTTTCCCCCCAGTTTTTCACTGGCCAAATTATGTATTCATATTCAGTGATTAATATATGCAGTGTTTTTTTCAACACCTCAAAATCAAGTGTCCAGTTCGGAAGCTACTTACATCTTGACAGAACAAATACGCCTTTTCCTTGAATGCTTGAAAGTCTTTGTTTAGGAACTCCACAGAATAGTTTCCGGGGTACAGATAGAAGGTATAGTTGTAGCCGATGGCGTCTGAGGGATAAACAGAAGTCGTGCTAATGGGCTTGATGGTGAAATTAGGATTATCTAAGATACTAGAAACGATAAGATAAGACACTGTCTTCTTCGCACCACTAAAAAAAAAACGTGCACACAATTTGCGCGCTGATCTGGGATGCGGCCCATGGCGCATAGTATGAAAAGAATGCTTGATATAATGGTAAATTTATGATGCAAAATTCTGACCGTGCTACTGCGACAAAAAAAAAAATAGCCGGAGTTTTCCCACAGCGATTGAGGTTATAATTTCACAGTAAGTGACGTCAATCAAGGCCTATAGCGATACCTGAACAGTGAACAAAATTCAATATTTTCCCTATTTACCTTTGTCACATAGGGCACTTTTCATGAGTTTCGCGCGTTTGCCGCTAGATGGCGGTGCCATATCTGTGCACGCTAACAGCACTAGCTGTCTCATCTTATTAATTCTAGTATCTTTGGGTTTATGAAAGACAGTGTTAAAAACTGACGTCCTATTCGTGGACCTGATTGGCTGAAGCAGGCAATGATATACCACAAAATATTAATCAACTTAAGGTCGATTCAGTTTTATTTGAATTTGATTTATTTTCCTAGTGTATTTATTTACACGTTTGTATATTAATTTGTTTTTCGTTTTCCCATTTCACATTACAAGTTGTTGGGTCTTGGATCAGCTGCATTGCCAAAATAATCATCCAGAAATCAAGAAAATAATCTGCAGTTACAGTTACTTTCGTCAATTTGGAAAACAAAGAAACAACCAAACAATAACAAAAACAACAACATCAACAACAACGACGACTACTATAAATGGCAACATAGCTAAGAGGGCTAAAAAAAAAAAAACTCACTGTAGATACTGGCTGTAGTCGATACAGTAGGGAACTCGACAGTGATACTGTCCATGGCAATCAGTAGGTTGCCCACCAACAGAGCGAATATGCCCTGGTACTCCTCTCTGAGGGCGTTCTCTATCAACATGCTCACCAACAGGTCTTTGACCGCTGTCCTGTTAGTGCCTTCCAAATCACGGAACTGCAGACTGAAGTTAACCCTCAGTGGATCCCCTCTGTGGAATGACAAACGTTTTTTTTTTTTTTAAATTTTAATTTGCGGCATCAACAACCACGGCTCGTGTTACAGCCTTCTTCAGTGACGGACCAACACTTTTTGGGGCCCTGAAACTAGAATTGCTCTGGGGCCTTTTCGCAGCCAGCAACAATAGGGCAACGTCCAAAATTCACTCATTAAAAAAAATGTTTCTTCGGGGTCCTTGTGGGATTAGAGACCCTGAAGCCTAGGCTCCATTAGCTTCATAGTAGATCCCCCACTGTCACTGTTCTATTTCCACGAAAGCATTACCTTATTATATACTAAGAAAAGAAAAGACAACGAAGAATTTGATACCCTGACGTCGAACTTTGTGACTAAGATGATGACCATTGATAATCAACTTGCAACCATCATCATCATCATCATCATCTATGTTGTACATACCATCATCTTCTTCTGTATATTTCTCCTTACTTTTTCTGTTGCCATGACGTCTTTTGCTTCTCATTTCAAGTTCTCTCGTCGCAATTTCATCCTATTGTATTTTTTGTCAGGCACAGAGGACAACGTCAACAACACAGGCAGGCAGGCAGACAGATTATATTTATTTGATTGACTGATTGGCTGATTGAAACAGGTCGACTCAATGACTCACAGTTTATATAAAGATAGGCAAAGTATTAAAGAATCACCATATACATACCCAAAAATATCTATTTGACATCGCATGTAACTCGGGAACATTTGACGACGATCAACCAAAATCTCGTCAATCTGGAAAAAATATTATCAAAGACATTTTCTTCTGATGTTTCAGCATTAACTTATCAAATCGAAAAAATGACAGACCATCATTTTGGTCAGCTTTGAACTGTTAGACGATCTGTCCACTGAATTAACCCTGTTTTGCATTGATTTTGACTCAGGCTTGGACTTCATCTGTATCAACCAGGGAAACAGACCTGTTTCGGTCTCGCTAATGCACAAGGTCCTGTTTACTTCCAGAGTCCACAAAACCGAGGCAAAACAGAGTTGACTCCATGTCCTATGGATCTCACAGGTTACAACAAAAATTTTCGGCACCATCGTGTCAGCGTTTGACGTCATCGCTCGTACAAAGAAATAAATCTCACTTGACTGTGTGATGACTGAATTGATATGCCCGAAACCCATGGACAATTTTGAACTACTGTTTTCGCCCTCGAGAACCCTTGACCAGATAAAAATCTCCCCACCCCTGCTGCCTTGTACAACTTATGAAGTCGATTTTTTTTCCTTCCACCCCCCTTCCCCCCATAACCAAACCAACAAACAACTATGGGTTTCCCCAGGGTCTTTCCAAATTATTTACGCCTAACTGCTCTATCTGTGACTGATCAAACAGGACTTGGCCAAGGTTCGAACCCAGATGTCCACTGGACCGTGTGTCCTGTTTCACTCTCCGTTTCTCATTTCAATACACAGACAAAGTCTGACATGATTTTTGCTGGCTTTTCCCTCTTACCCAAACTTTGGTTTCCATTTCCCCATCCCAAAAAACAAATTATCACATGATTGAATGGAAAATAATTTAATAGGTAAGTACATGAAGAATACATAATAAATAAATAAATAAATAAGCAAACGAATAATATAATACATAAATAAGTAAATTTATAAATAATAAATAAAGTAAATAAATTCTGACAAAATAAACAAATAAGTAAATAAATAAATAAATAAATAAACAAATAAATAAATGAATAACGAATCCAGGCACAACTTCATTCTTCGGTCTTCCACCCCCCCCCCCCCTTCACCACCTGCCATGTTCTAGCATGGTAAAGTATTTAGCAGGATCAACTTGTATTTACCTCTTTATTCTATAATGGTATCAATAACAAGATAAGTGCTTTGTCGTGTCTTAGTTATGGTCCACTGGAACCAAGGTCTTCGACTATCTTAAATTCACACACATTGAAGAATGAGGCCAGATTTACTGCATACCAGAGAGTATAATTATATACAGAGATCTCATGTCTGTCAAATCGCGAAACTAGGTCGCTGCGGTAAGAGTTGGAAGAGACTTTCTTCACCAAAGACAGTGTGCATATCTGTTTACTGCGGTTTGTTCATATTTTGGGGCTGATTGAAACTATTTAGAACCGTTTGTAAGTTCTTATGCCCCGTGGAAATGGACAAACGGATGTTGTTTTACGGCAGCGACCTACTTTCCGCCCCATGCTAGCAGTGGTTTCCCGCAGCCTCACGTGTCTCGAGGTGCAAATCGACCAACAATGAAACCTCTCTGCACATACATGCTCTCTCTACGCATACATCAGCGTATGTACTCACATCAGCGCAGAATCTGTCTTCGATATACTTAAATTGTAGAGAGTTCCTGTCTTTCAAGGCCTCAGTGAAGGTCAGATTGAGAGTTTCGAAAGACAGCCGGATAAAGTACGTGGCTGTGGAGAAAAGGCGATACATGATGAACAATATTTTCATGTGTACGGAAGCGGAAACGGCGCTAGAAAGGTCAAAAATCCACCAAGCAGTAAAAAGAAAGAATGTTTTCATGGGTACGGAAACGGCTTTTTGCGATAATAGAGTCTGCAAAAACGGCTGCAATGATGCATTTTTCTGTGTCAAACATTAACTTCAGCAGGGTCATGCATGCTGGAAGCTCATGGCGGATGGGGCGAAAGAAAAATACCAAGGGTACAGGTGGTATGGAAAAGAAGTAGAAGAGAACGGAAAAGATAGAAAACATTCATGCTAACAGGAAACACGGTGACCTAAATGAATGTGATTATGATACAGGGTATTTCAAAACATACTGCACTGCCATCATTGTTTGGCCCAGAATGGCCATCCGTTTGAACACTTGTAACAAACTCAAAATAATAACTACAACTCTTTCCAATTTAATTTGAATTCTAAATCTTGGATGTCTCTTAATTGGCACTGTAGTAATAAATAATTAAAGTGTGTTTACGTTTTTGAGAGTGTGTTTGAAGAGGTGCGCAGTATCAAGGCCCAGGCTGCCAGAGAACGTCGCCACCAGGCAGAGTCCATGATCACAACAACAGCAGGCATCTATTGCCCTGCATGCTTGCGACTCTGCAAGTCCCAACTTGGACTATGGAGCAATCTCCGCATACACAAATGATTATGCAGATACGTCCTCCTCGACCACGAGGTACCACCACGTGTAATAACCGAGACACAGAATACCGAGACGGACCATTCCTTCGTTCACTACGTGTCCACAACTTGCGCGGGTATAAACACGGTGAGTACTACTCACAGAGCTCTATGGTACTAGTTTTTTTCTTTCAATTATGAAGTGGTGTGGTGCGAATCGTTGCATTGTTGATATTGATGATACGCGAGCAAGTCGACAGACGGAATTTGGCGAATTGAACCATCTCGGTATCCTGTGTCTCGGGGTAATAAACTGAAAGTGGGACGATTTTGAATTTTGATTCGTCCATCTCCAGAAAAATCGGTTTTAAAATAATGTTTCTTTGTCTTTCCAGAATGGTACTCACGTTCTGTGCTGATGGTCGGTGTGGGCGTTGGTGTAGTTGTCGTCGTTGGCGTGGTAGGAATTGCCGTTGACGATGGTTCTACGGTTTGGGTAGGAATAGGGATAACACTGCGTGTAGGGGTCATTATGTTCGTCTCTGTTGGCGTGTAAACTGAGGAAGGTAATGGACGCAGTAACCGTTATTTTCTGGGCTTTTCATCCCACATTTGTAATGAGAAAGGAGATGCTTCGATAAGGATAATTGTCATATGTTTAATACAGACTTTTCTTTCTGTTGCTGATGCTGTTGTTGTTTTCAGAGGCAAAAAAGTATTATTCATGGAAATGGATGTTGGTCGTGACGAGGGTGATAGTGGTGATGGTGGTAGTAATGATGGTGATATGGATGATAATGGTTGTGGTGGTAGTCATAATGGTGACAGTGATGATGGTGGTGATGATGATGATGGTGTTGTAATGATGGTAGCGGTGATGATGGTGACAGTGGTAGAGACGAGGGTAGTGGTGGTGGTGGGGATGATGGTGGTGACGGTGGCGACGCGGTGACGGTGCTAACGGTGTTGGCCATGTTGGCGCCGGTGATGATGATGATGATGATGATGATGATGATAACATTATGGAAGATATACTCACTAATTTCACTGCTCTCGGTACCAGGGTTGTTGGTGACGTAAGAGTCAATGATGAGGAAGAGGTCGCCGACGTTCAGCGTTTTGTAACCAGATCTAAACACTACAGGTGGCCGCTGGGGCACGAGAAAGTGGTTCAGTAGTCAGTATACATAATCATATCAATCTCTGTCATAAACAGTCATACATAATCATGCTCACATTTCGAGGGATACCTGCGCAAACCGCATCGCCAGTATTTGTAAATTTTTTCAGGAGAGTCATGTGAAAATTTGACATGAAGTATCAAATGTCCGTTACGACCTTTCAATCCTCTCAAAAATTAGGTCAATTCACTCGATAATGGAATTCGCATCATGTCAAAATGTACTACTTACCAAGGCGAAACAGAATAATTACGAAAAAAACAAATCGAAAATTTTCGAGTTACTGTGTTTGCGCAGGCACCCCTCGTTTTACTTTCTATGTGTACCCACTGTGTGCATGCGTACGTTTCCCCATTTGTTACTCTCCTGTATCAAGTTAGGGCGAAAGCTGGTGCGCTGTGACTAGCATATAATAATGAAGCTATCTATGGACGAAAATTATGAAATGTTGTGTGCTGTATCAACAATCGAATAAATTTTACGCATCCATCATAATATTGGTAGGAAGAGGTTTCGCGAGGGTTCAAAAACAGAACAATGCACCTGCCGATGACGCAAAAATAAAAATTTCATTTCAGGGCATTTCAGAATACTGTTAAACGTAAAAGCAGAATGATAATTGGAAATTCAAACATCACATATACCTGGAACAAAATATCAGTGACCTCATTCCGGATTTCCGGGAATATGGCCGTGTTGAACTGGAAAGAGAAGCGAATCCGCTCCGGGTACACTTCGATGATGCGTTGCCTGAAAAATAAAGAAGGCACGGTTGGCTACGCATGTGAAGAAAACACAAACAGACCGAGACAGAATGAGGGTTGGACGAGCAGGGACAAATTTTCTGTTTCCTACTCCGAGATCTCATAGACTTTACTTCACAAAATTGCGTGGACGTGGATCAAAATGAAATCTACTTAAATGTTCTTGGGGGAGAGGAGGGCATCCATAATAAAGTAGATATTATTAACCTACTTAAATACAATAACGGGGTATTTATGGAGGGCTGCCTGCACCAAAAGACCGTATCGCCAGTTTTGTAAATTTTACAGGAGAGCGATTTGAAAGTTTGACATGAAAAAAATCCTCATCAGTAATTAGGTCCATTAATTCGATAATGGAATATCATCATGTCAAAATGCAGTACTTACCAAGACGAAACAGAATAATTACGAAAAAAAATCGAAAATTTTCGAGTTACGGTGTTTGCGCAGGCACCCGTGGTTATGATAAAGTGCATTATGCAGTATAAACATTTCGTGATATGACTTACAGAATCGTTTACGACATGGCCAGATTATGACAACAATCAATATTCTTTTACTATAATGGAGCTGGATGGTGAATATGTAAGCAATTAAAACTTTGTGACGTCTACACCTAAAATTAGGAAACTTTCGGTGCTGCCTCAATGTTTGTCGATAAGGTACATGGCCACATTCATTTTGGACAAAATATAGTCTTTAATTGTGTTAGTTTACCGTTTTGATTGTAGCTGGAGTAGAATGGAAAAGTATGCCTGGACATTTCATTGCGACCACCGTTCTACTAATGGCACTTTAGCCAGCCTTTATAAATATCAGGTGTTTGTTTTAAAAACATTGGTTTTATTCCTTGTTTTCTGTCTGTCCGCCATCTTGGGTTAGGGGAAAAACATTTCTCGTCATTAGCACGACAACAACAACAACAACAACGACAACAACAACAAATATTCTTTGGCTTAATAAATCTCTCATGGTGGCAGGACCGAATTCCTGATTTTTCTCTCCCTCCTCCCCTCCACCCCCCCCCCCCAATCCCCACCCCTACCCCGTCTCACCCGTCTATTTATGGATCTGAAACCATTTATTTCCACCCTCTCCCCTCCTCCAAAAACACACATACATCCAGCAAAAAAAAACAATAACAACTTAATCTTCCCACATACCCAAGATTAACGATTACCGAGTTTCTGAAATCTTCTCGTTGGCGTGACCATCACTGATCGCCCGTAACCACCGAGGCCACAGCGGCATGGCATTCGTTGGCACTGAGAATACTTTTGGCCACTTGGTCGTAGACGCTCCAGGGCGTTTTCTCTGACCATTCAAATCGCCACAAGGTGACCACTATTAAGTTTATGATACTGAGCACCACAGGTTTTTTTCATTGCCAATCGAGGCCGTGATATCCTCCTGCTGAGACGGAATTTTCCTGACATAATGACATATCCTGTTATCTGAAGTAAAGATCGGCGGAATGAATGGGTGTTTATCATAACTGAGTGGGCCTATACTTCCAAACCCAGATACTGTGAAATAATGCATATCAATTTGTTGTTTTCTGACCGCACTTGTGGCTTTCATGACAATCACCGTAGGGTGGAGAAAAAAAGCCAACCATTAATTGTACATTAAAGACAGAATATTAGTCAGGACTTGCGAGTTCTATATTGAATATTTAAATGCATTTAGACAGATTCCTGTTATGTGATGTTTATCTCTACTTTAATAACCGAAACGCCGATAATACAAAATAACCAAGCACTAGGTAAAATAGTACATTAAATTAATAAAAAATAATATCAACATTTTCAACGTAGACTTTCACCAACTCTAGCTTTCAGCAAACTTGGATCTTTCACCTATGCTCTCTTTGAGATAGTCACTATTTTATCAGACCAGGCTACAAACTTGTCTGTGTTAAGTAAGATGGGGCGAGGAAGAAGGTTTATGTGGGGTTGGGGGGGGGAGGGTCGGGTCGGCTCTATTTATTCCAGACAAGTTCCGGTCCTTGGAATTATTAAGTCTGAGTCTTCCACACCGACTAGCATTTGCAGTTGAAAGCTCTGTCCTATCCCTTTGGCAGCAGAGGGAATTCTGCTGTTAATGCCACTATCACACTTCTTCTCGTTGTGCTTAGAGAAATCAGCGCTCGTGTTCAAAGTAGCAGAACCAGCAATATTTATTTTGGCTCCAACCAGTCAGAATATCTAGATCATCTGTTAAGTTGCAGGCAATACGATAGACAAATTCCTTAGTGTAAAATCAGGCCACGCGTTCAAGAACCATTAGTAAGAGTACGAGCTTTTTTCAGGAAGTCGTAGAAAATCGCCAGGGAAGCATCCAGGATGTCTCAAGGTTCCCCAGATTTTTGCCGCGACACGCCAGTGCACGGTGTAAATCAGTTCCTTTCCTTGAACTTGGCAGTGAAAATTTTCTACATTATTTTGGTAGCTATAGCTGCGTCTGTTACTGTCGTTTGTATTGTGTTCAGTGTTTGTGATTTTCTTGGGAATCCCACATTCACCACATGTACCTTACGAGCTCAAACTTCTCAGCCATTTCCAGCAGTGACCATCTGTAATCTCAACCCGGTGAGAAGTTCAATGACAGGGTTTCGTTTGCCAAATGATCCAGGCGAGGTTTCATTAAAAGGTGATTCACTGGAAGCAAATTCACTTAGACAAGACAGCCCTGAAGTAGAAGCTCAGGGAGCTAACATTTCTATCCCTTTGGAGGTTCAAAGGAAAAAGTGCAATGCGGATTTTTCAAAAGAAGACTTTTACTCGGAATACAGCGTTTTATCAGCAGAAGAAAAACGTAATTACGGACACCAGATCGAGCATATGCTACTCTCTTGCACATACCTCGGTAATGAGTGTTTTAGTGACAACTTCACTCATTTCCTTGACCCAGTTTTTGGAAACTGTTACGCATTTCAGCCAACGTCTGACGCCAAGGATGTATCCAGAGTGGGTCCTGATCATGGTTTGAGCTTGGAGCTGAACCTTGAATCACCAGAGTACGTACCTTTTGTTGCGGATACTGTAGGACTGCGAATTTCTGTCGGCAGACCGGACATGCCTGTTTTGCCAGTGGAGGAAGGATTAACAATCGCACCGGGCTTTGCCCACTCGCTGGCACTAGAGCCGCTGAGTGTCGAGCATGATGCTGAGGGCGGCTGTGAGGATTCTGCTCAGGCACGTACGGGAAGACCGCGGTTGTACGGAATGTCCCGGGCAAGGGGTTACTCCAGGCAGTCATGTGTGAATGACTGCGTCCAGCGACAACTTTTACTGTCCTGTCTTTGTTGCGACTATCGTTATCCCTGTCCAGAAAGTAGCGTGAAATGTTCGGTAGAGCAATCTGACTGTGTCGGTAGAGTACTTAACAATCTAGCCAAGAACGAACTGGACTGTGCTAAAGAATGCAGAATTCGTGTTCAGAGACAACGTACAATATTCGTCTCTCTTCAGGAAAATGGCCATTTTTCGTGAATGAAGGTGACGTCAGTGACAAAATTAGGGATGTTTACAGAAAACACAACGGGAACGAAGCAACAACGACTCCTTTCCAACCAACATTCACAACAACACCTCCTACAACATCACCAACATCACCTACGAGAATATCACCATCATCAGCAGGACCACGTACGACCATGCCACCTGAACGAACCGAAGGAACTACAGAAGCTGCAGCCCTCACAACGAGTATTCTCGAACAGATGAATACAGGAACATCTTTCCCGGATATTGAGACTACCAATTTTGTCACTCCTGGTGGAGAAGACCAGGAAATTCCCGAGGCATTATTTTTGCCACCCAGTCGCAAGAAAAGATCTATATCTGGGGTGGGCAGGTTACCCGCTGAGAGCAACAGCGAGGACAAAGCGAACGATAACGAAGAAAAGACGACCCCTTCTGTGTTGGACAGACTGATGTCTTCTTTTGACGATGATATCGATTCTGCACGACAAATCAGAACTCAGCGAGCTAACAATGAGGATTTTGTTCTCCATCGGTTGGAATCCGAGGGATATATTCCACCTGTAGAGTCCATAGCAGCTAAACTGCACGTGTACTTTTCTACCCTCGACACGAGCACGACCAAGCAGGAACCTGTCTACAACTGGCACAGAGCGCTAAGCATGTTGGGAGGTCATCTGGCTCTGTGGACGGGCGTATCCGTCTTGGCCATTGTCCACTTGCTACATATGGGACTAAGGGCACTTATGCTTGGTTTTCAAAGGTGTTGTAATCCTGGGAAGACTAAAGTGGCTTCTTTAGCTTAACCTTGACAACGTGACCTCTTGTCTGTACTAAGTGACCTGTTAGGTCTGACATTAAGAAGATCACGTCTTTGGCTTAAGAAAATGGAGAAAGAAAGAAGTAAATAAATAAATAAATAAATAAATAAATAAATAAATAAATAAATAAAAATATAAATAAATAAATAATCCGACATCCAAAAATAATGAGAAGATAGTGGTTTATGTGTTCATCTATTTCGCTGCGCCAAATGACGGTTTTGTAATTTGTGTTGCATAGAATTATTTTGGCTTGTTTACAATGTACATAATCGTTCGTGTGCAGAAATTCTCATTCTTTCATTAATGGGTGATACATGTATTATTATGATAATTATGATTTAACGTATGGATGAACCATGAATTAACGAAAGTCGCATGCATTTGAATGCTTAATCACTTGTGATAACCTCTTTGTTAAGCACTGAATTTTTGTTTTTCAACACTCATCACGTTGTACACATGGATCACATACTATTCTAAATACATGTCAAATATTTCTCGCAGAATGAAGGTATTTAAACGTTTCAGGTCTAAATGATTGTCTCTTTGTTTTCTGTTCTTCATTTATACCAAATTAGTTTTATAGATTTGATTACACTATGGTTAAATTTCGTTCTGACAATTCTGGATTTATTTGCACCGTCTACTCATTCCATAAACTGCAAACATGTGATTTGTTGAACAGGAGTTTGAAAAAAAGACAAAATCACAATTGTAGAAATATAGCGACATTTTATACAAGTTTTGCCTTCGCAGTGATTATTATTAATATTTGGAATTATTTCTCTGTAGAGAAAGAAAAAACAATAATAACAATATGTTTACGAACGTTTACAGCCACAAAAAAAAAAAAAAAATCTATTACCTTAAAAACCTCCAATTCATAATATATCTCTTTCAGACAAATCTGTGGACACCAATTACAGTCATGTAAAATGTCCAAATTCCATCTGATGAAGTGCAAGTCAGACATGGAAAATGGGCAAAGTTGTCGCTCAGCCAAGGAAAGTCGAATAGTAATATCACGAATTGCGTTTTTGACATTGTAATGCACAGTTTCATTTCAATACAAAAGTCGCCGTGTAATTTGAAAATGTCATTACTATGCCAACCAGACAAATTGGGGATGCCGATGAGTTAACTTTAGTAACAAAGCAAATTTGCACAGGGGGCCATCGAAAGTGAAATTGTGCCTGAATTTTTCAATTAAATTAGGATTAATATAGATGAAAAATAATGAGTTGGTTTTCTCTCGTGTTATGTTCTTATTTTATTTCGTTCTGTTCGTTGTTTCTGTTTCCTCATCTAGCATGTCGAAGACATTCATAATTATGCCCACTGCGACATCCAGATTTCTTCTGCATTTTCTTTCCATAATTATTGTGCCGGCTTGGTCACTGAGCGGTTACAGCGGTTGGTCTAAGCGCGAGAGGTCACTGTTTGAAACGCCGCTGAGGATACCCCACAGAAAGAGCCTGACGGGAGTCCAAGCATCAGCCCTGATTTACATAACTGTACTGCAAAAGGGTACAAAATCCTAACCCCCAAAAATAATGACAATATCACTTATTAGTAAAATAGATTTATTTTGCTGGCGGCTCGAGGCTCTTTACAAGGAGAAAAACAAAAAAAATTAATGGTAATCCACTCCCATATGCAGAACTACACACGCACACGATGGGATGCACCTACACAAACACACAACATACACCCCATTTACCTGACATAGCACAGAAATTCCATCAGCAGTCAAAGTACGTATTGAATGAATGAGTTTTAAACTATTTTAAATATCTTGGCCGTTGGAAATCGTAAAGAGCAGGCCGAACAGGCGGCTGCCCGGGCAAAATTGAAATGAATAGATTAAAAATTTATCCATATCATCCCCCCATCAGCAGCAACAAAATTTATTATCCATCGTTAAATATATATTATTATTAATAAATATTCAAATATTATTTGAGTTGTGATATGATTTGTGATATATATGTGGCGTGAGTTGTGAACCGTTTTGTGAGTTGTGGACTGCGCCTAACAGGCTGCGTTACAATTTGCTCTGAGATAGAGAGAGAGGCAGAGAGAGAGAGAGTGAGCGAGACAGGGAGAGAGAAAGAAGCGGTGCAGTGTGTTGAGCGCTTCGCAGGCGCTCCATTCTGCTCTGTGGTTGACATGTTGCTTCTATAAAGCCCATAGAGCATTTTAAATGGATATGCGCTGTATAAATGCCATCCATTATTATTATTATTATTTTTCAAACCTGGTGATGGATTCAAGCTCCTTGATAGTCGATGGAACAAACAAACAACAACAACAACAAGAACATAAATAAACCATCAACATAAAGACACATTTTATCTCCCCCCCCCCCCCCCTTCCGGCTGCCATTGTTCCTCACCACTTCTTCCTTCTATCTATTTTTTCTTTCCCTATTTTCTAGATGCTTCTGTCTGCCTATTACGGACTATCAATCTCTAATTCTGTCCACTTCACAGAATATAATTTCTATCTCATGGACTATCTCAGTTTTCCCGCTGTTCATTTATGTTCTAATAAACGTACTATTGCCGATCCTATGAGATCATAATTCTTTTGGCATTATCTGTCTAAATGCCTCTACTAAATTGCTATCAATGGTCAATACAGAAATGATATTGCCACACATACACTTTCATGAAAGTAATAGACTGTAATGTCTCGACCTTAGATCTTGTTTTCTCCGACTCCACCTTTTGCGCAACAGAAATTCCATGTTAAACGTTTGCGGCTTTAGTATTTATGACAAGTAGTTAGAATAAATCGATACTGTGAAAAGTTTGATCAAGTGCCACAACGCATTTTAAACAAGTGTCAAAGTGTGCATTTATTATACTTCTTCTACATACTAAAAAAGAACTCCATTTTTGTGTGTGTGTGTGTTTTTTTTTTCAGAAAAGGGAGAAAGAATAAAGGAGACTTAAGGTCCCGATATATACAGAAACTATTGTTATATCATGTAACTAAGATAAAGATTGCTTAATGGGTGAAAAAAAAAAACGTAAAATAAACGGTTACTCTCAAAACGGGGAACTTTCTATGCTCAATCAAGCAATAAAAAAAAACCAAAAAAAAAAAAAAACTACACTGAGTGAAATTTCCAAATTGAACGCAGAACTTTAATGCAGGTTCGCTGCTGGGAGAAAAGGTGCCAAAGCCACTATAGGTGTGCGAACAGGTGTGTTTCCTTTGACATAAGCTTTTATAAGTTACAATTTTAGTGCTGTGCTGCCATAAGCTTTCAAAATCCTTGCCCCCCCCCCCCCCCAATAAAAAAAAACGTATTTCCATAAATATTTCACTCTTTCAGCAACAATATTTACAGAGATGATGGACAAGGGTATGAGGAATGATTCAACCCCCCCCCCCCCCTCTCCAAGACCCCAAAGAAAAACGATTTTCAAATATTTTGAACTTACGCTGTCATACAATGACGTTGAATACAATTGATTCGTAGACGACAACTAAGCTGCTTTTGGAAAAAAGAACAAAATATACTCGTAGACGAATAATTGTTTAGAACATTGCACCGAGAGTCCACGTATTCAAAAACTAGACAACCTAGACCGAGAAACACAGAGACATTGACGTATTTACGTGATAAAAGATAGCTTCGCAGTAAGTCGTGGGTGTAATGGACCCAGAAGCAATTAAAAACATTTAGTAATGTCTTATTTCTGTGGACTTTTTTCTTGAAGTTCCAGGCATTCCGCAATGACGTCATTGTCCATCTTCCCTTAGCTTAAAAATTTTAGAATATGCAACTGTGTGCCCATCAATGCACATGCATTAATTTTACCATCCTACCCGTACGTCTCTGGGTCCCACAGACACCATACTTTTAAAGGGGATTTTGTTGAAGGATTTCATTGACATACAAACGACCCATGTGAACATGATTACTGGCAGGAATACTTACGTTTGTTCCGATTAATAATGTTTAAAAGGAGCTTTCACGGACCATAACACAACGTACAGGTACAAAGATATAATAGAGACTGTACGAGGGACAAACCAAATTTCTGACAAAGCATGTTCGAAGACAGGATCGATTCTATGTCAATACTTACTTGAACTCGTCAATGGTGCAGGAATCGTAGATGCCACGTAATGCACTTTGTTCATAGTAACGATCAATCTGCACGGAGACATATATACAATAAATAGTAGATCAGTTGGGTTTTAGATAATTCACCATACCTTGAAAATCTGTCTTTCACAAGGTAAGTACCGTGTTAATCAGAACGGCTCGAAGAGATCACATAAGGCCGGGCGGCCACTTGCCGAATTTGATCGACCAACCAGTTGGATGATGACGTCATGAAAATGAGTTTCCGCAAGATCTTTTGAGTATCAGCAAGGAGTATGTATGTCAGGGTTGGGATTTGAATTGCCGTGCTGGGTCACGCTTTGTTTATTTCATGGCATCATTGATTTTGGCCAGTGCAAACGTCCTTGAACTATTCCCGTGGACGGTTTGTTTTTGTGACGCTTTTTCGTGGAGATGGAAAGAAAGTGGGGCAAGATAGAACGAATGGATAAATTAACAGTGACGGTGCAGTTTTCGACCCCGTGGTTTGGGTGTACTTTAGCAAGGGAAGACGGGGCGAATAAGGAGTGAATAAATTCGTACATAAAACGTAGAGGGTGGAGAGACTTTGCGAACGCTTTTGACATAGTAATTTAACTTTGTCTGTTACTATTAATAGACTGCGAGCTGAGCTCGAAATGGATGCACCAATCAAATTTGAGCAGTCGCTGGGGATTGCAGAAGATATAAGCGGAGCCATCTTTAGGTTTCTTCACTCCATGCAGGTCCTTTCCACCCGCGAGGGCGTCGGCTTAAGATTCAGCCTGAGAGAATCATGAGACTGTTAAAGACATGTCTATGTCCTTGATAGACAATGAATTTACCCACAGCTATTTTCTCCAGTTCCCTGATATTGTTTCAGGGAACCAATCGTAAGTTTTGAGACAGTGCGTCGACGATGACGTGAATCTGACCCTACTTTTCCAGTAGAAGTACTAGCAAAGGATGCAAGACTATAATGTTTTTACTTGCCATTAAGATCTAGACTGAGTGACTGATATACACATTTGTAAATTGTAATTTGATGTGTCTGGATGAGGCTGGGGATTGCCAGCCCATCCTAGAGCAGATCTGGATCTATCTTAGCTACGTCAGTGTGTCTTGACGGTTTGATCCTTTATAAGCTATTACTGAGTTAATATTGTCGTCTGAGACATAAGAATATTATTTGTGAGATAGTAGGCAGATTATATTTCTGAAGATAAATAATTACTAAGTAAACTGTGAATGAGTCAGAATGATATAGATTTCCTAATCTTTTAAGAATCTAGAGGAGACTTCTAGTTATGTATTATAGTATTTTCATTTGATGCTGCTGATGTTGTCCTTTTAATATGTAACGATAGACGAAATTGTTAGGAATTTAAGTAATAAATTTGTGGCCCTACAAGGTCCTTGATATAACTTACTCGAAATTGTTATTAGTGTATGTGGCATGGTATGGCAGAGTAATTTTGTAAAACCTCTCGATATTTATTAAATGCAGTCGAACACCTAAATTCCATAATATACTTCCCCGTAACATTTGAGGGCATACCCCAAATCTGTAACAATGTATTTATAGAGAGATCACACTTCCGCCAAATCGCGAAACTAGGTCGCTGCTGTAAACAAGAATTGAAAGAGACCGCCTTCACCAAAGATAGTGTGCATACCTGTTTACTGTGGTTTATTCATATTTTTGGGCTGGTTGAAACTATTTAAAGCCGTTTGGAGGCTCTTACGCCCCTTGGAAATGCACAAACGGGTATTGTTTACCGCAGTGGCCTACTTCCCGCTCCATGCTACAGTAATTTTGCGGCTCCTCCCGTGTCTCACAGAACAAACCTCTCTATACATACATTCTCTCTGGCATCAGCCAACTAGTTTGATCTCACTGAAACTCAGTGTTTGGGACATCACTATCCAATATTACTGGTCGGTCCATCAAAGTCAGTGTGTGCCTGGGCTGACTGGAAAATGTGAACAACTCTATATGTAACGAACTCTGTCATTCTGTCATGAAATGTTTAGATTTTAGTAAAATGCGGATCACGACCTTAATTGTTTGTTCTCTGTCCATTTTCTCAAAAGCCTGAGATCTTTTAGTATATATGTAGACACAGTATAATGAATGCACACCTTGATTTAAAATGCGCCGTGGCACTTATCATGCTGTTTCATAGTTCCGATGTGTTCTAACTTCTTATCATAATACGCAAGCCGCAAACGTTTACATCGAATTTCTCAGCTGTGCAAAAAGTGGACTTGGAAGAAACAAGAACTAAAGTCGCGATATTCAGTTTGTATTTTGTTGAGTTAGCTGCAGGGGTAAAAGCTATAGCAAACAAACACAAAATTTCATTGGCTGGACTACATTTGAAAAAAAAGTAACATCGGATACTCACCAGTTATTTAAAGACTGGATCCATGGGCGATGCCATTCTCCAAAGTTGGGGGATGGGCGAAAGTACATAAACAAGGCACCTGGCACGCATCAAACAATGTAATTAAGGAGTCAAGGAATGCTGAAAAGGTGCCACTCTGAAAAATGTGCGCAAGGCAAGCGGCTATTGTTCGGCATTCGCCAGCTCCGCCACTGATTGGATCACTACACGTTATGGTAGAATAATAATTAATAATCAACATCCTGGGCAGTGCTGCTCCCAACTGCGCGAAGTCGTTCGTAATCAATTTCTTAGTTTCATTCACATAGTATGAAGCTAAATTGTGATATAAAAACAAACAAGCAAAAAAATGTCACTTACGTCCTTACAGAATCCCTGCAGCAGCCACCGGAACATGGCCGAGTCTCTGTCATACAGGTCAGAGGTGAAGTCAAAATCTGCCAGCCCAAAGTCAAACGACACAACTGACAAATCTGTGACAAGAAGAAAGTAAACGTTTTTCATCATCGCTAATATCACCCACACTGTCTTACTTTCAGGTACACTATCATTGTTGTCATCATAAACAATTTCGAATCAGTGTTTCAGCCTAGGCCCGCACAATCCGATATTGAATTTCAATGACATCCAACTAGTCAGCTGGTGTGGAAGAGCTCATTGAAACTCAATGTTGTGACGTCACCATTCAATTACTCGGCTGGTGTGGAAGATCTCATGCTCAGTATAAAACTCAATGTGTTGTGACGTCACCATCCAATTAGTCGGCTAGTGTGGGAGATCTCATTGAAACTCGATGTTGTGACGTCACCATCCAATTAGTCGGCTGGTGTGGGAGATCTCATTGAAACTTGATGTTGTGACGTCACCATCCAGTTAGTCGGCTGTTGTGGGAGATCTCACTGAAACTCATTGGTCTCACCATCATTAGTTGGCTGATCCAATTCGGCTAGTGCGCGCCTAAGTTGACAACCGAGGAAACATGTGATTTTGTCGAAACAACAACAACAACAACAGCAACAGTAAAAACAACACTATTCAAACAATTAATGTTAAAATGAACTCTTTACATGACGTTTCTACCAGTAGAATAAAGGACACACGACATGTGCAGCTAGCTACATTGGTTAAATTTATTAACTTAAAAACAAAGAAGGGAGAGAGTGGGCAGTCCTGGAAGGTCCTGACCAAACCGGGTTTGGCTTGTGTCCACTGTTGATTAAAAGAAAAGGAATTGTTATATTATGAGGGCTTCTAAGGAAACGGCAGCACAGGAAGCAGAACGAGAATAGGGAGGAGACAGGTGGCCGAAGACTGCAGAAAGGGGAGAGAATGAGCCCGAACAGGGGCAGATAAACCTACATGGTAAAGACGTGGACGTCAGCGTGGACGTGACCGTCATTTCAGTGGGCGTGGCAGTTTGCGTCATGGTGAATGACGTAGTCAGAATGGTCGATGGCCCCACTGTGGGCGGAGCCAACGTATGGGAGGGCACGATAGACGATGTCACTTGGATTCGATATCTGCGGAAGAAGACGGGATCTTGTTTTTGAAGTTAAATCTAAATGCTACAATATACGTCCACCCAACAATTTAAAGAACCTGCCGTCAGGATCGAATACTAGTGAAGATGAGCAGCTTATTGTAAAATACAATAAGTAACGTAGCATTGCCTTAAATTTTGATAATATTGACCCCTTTCATCGCACTTCTTTGTTCACAGGCTTTTTATTATTTTGGGTGAAATTTTGCTTTCTGCATAACTTGTTTTCTTAATTTATGCCTTGTTCTATTTACTTATGGGTAAATAAGGAAGTGGATGTGTCTAATTAGCTATCGTATTCATAAAAATTATATATCATAAGTTTTCCTGTAAATAATTATCTCGTAAATAACATATTGTCTCCACCTGTTTTTTCTGTCGGTGCTTGAATGATAAACTGATTCTGACTGCATTTGTCTGTTTGTTCTCCAAGCAAAAAAAAATCAGGATTTCCTGTCTACTGGTTCAGCTGTGTGACTACACAGGATCATTCTGTCTGTTTGACATTATTTTGTTGTTTTTGTTTCTCTGTGTCTTCTCAGTTCCTCTCTCTGAATTTGAAGGTTTGTCAGTTAAGTTCTTTCATGTTCGACGGTAATTGTACACTTACTTATTAAATTTTACTTTAAATGATGCTAACTGATCGCAACATTAGTAAATGTTTCTATTCATATAGCTCGGATTCCGGCGAAACATTGTTTAGCCTATAAATTTAATAGAGAATACATTATCACAGCCATGCTGTATTTCAAACAATATAGACGCTTGACAAGTTGCGTTTTTAATCACTTAATTCATTTCCTGGAATTTAAACATAATCATTCGAGTCAGCCCTTAATTATGTTATTTTTTAATATTTTTTTTTGTGCCAGCAGTAAACAATTCAAATCCGATTTCTGTGGATAGAAATATACAGTAACAATACTGAATGATTATCTTCACCGCTGCTCCTATGGGACATTGATATTAAAACTGTCATAAGACAATGGCTATTTGCAAGAGCCATTTGGATTAACTTTTCAGATCCGTCATAATTATGTTGCTGGGGTTTCTAAATCAAAGGCAGCGTCAATAGACCTTGATATCAAAGCTGAAGCCGATCAATCCATTATGTACCCATGGGGAAAAATGAATGCAAGTGAATCTAGCTGCAAATAACCAATGTTGTCATTTCAAATGTTGGATTTTTTTTCTTCAGGGAAGTGACTTTTATTTTTGTAAGAAAATTATATGTAATGGTGCCAAAAGACAATATTTGACACGCTCACTCAACGAAAACGATGGGTTTTGTTTGCAAATGCCAAAAAAATTGAAGAGTTGAAATTCCTAGGAGAATGAAACGTGGACATGGTGCTTATGATAAAATATTTTTAAAAATTTTACAAGGAAAGTACTCATTTTCATTTTTCTTTCAAGGTTAGGAACAAATCCAAACTATATTTAGATTTTTTCTATGGGATGCCTAACTTTTTTTGAGACGAGCTAGGATATTCGTCCCACTGCCTACAATTACTACAAGTGTAAATTGAAGACTTGCAGTTGCAGTTTCAACGCCCGCCCCTGGCGAGACACAGCAACGCCTTCCTGACAGTAAAATGTTAAAGCCCATACTTACCTGTCTATGATGAGCAACAAATGACCAACGTCCAGCAAGTTATATCTGGGCACATAAACTTTCGGAGCTTTCGTCTCCAAGTGCTCACGGACGTCAAGCGCAAAACCATCCACGACGAGGGTATTAAACAACAAGGTGAAGGTCACCCCGGTCGGGTTATTACTGTATGTTTGGAAAGAAAAATAAGGGAATACTGATTCTTTGCTGGAGAAAATTTCTTTGGAAAGAAAAATAAGGGAATACTGATTCTTTGCTGGAGAAAATTTCTTTGGAAAGAAAAATAGGGGAATACTGATTCTTTGCAGGAGGAAACTTCTTTGGAAAGAAAAATAAGGGAATACTGATTCTTTGCTGGAGAAAATTTCTTTGGAAAGAAAAATAAGGGAATACTGATTCTTTGCAGGAGGAAACTTCTTTGGAAAGAAAAATAAGGGAATACTGATTCTTTGCTGGAGAAAATTTCTTTGGAAAGAAAAATAAGGGAATACTGATTCTTTGCAGGAGGAAACTTCTTTGGAAAGAAAAATAAGCGAATACTGATTCTTTGCTGGAGAAAATTTCTTTGGAAAGAAAAATAAGGGAATACTGATTCTTTGCAAGAGAAAACTTCTTTGGAAAGAAAAATAAGAGAATACTGATTCTTGGCTGGAGGAAACTTCTTTGGAAAGAAAAATAAGGGAATACTGATTCTTTGCAGGAGAAAAATTCTTTGAAAAGAAAAATAAGGGAATACTGATTCTTTGCAGGAGAAAAATTCTTTGGAAAGAAAAATAAGGGAATACTGATTCTTTGCAGGAGGAAACTCCTCTGCTATATAAAAACATTTGACTGGGAATACGTTTTGAGTCCGAGCCAACGCAAAACAGACTCGACTCAGAGCACTATGGGATATTCCACGGTAACTGACGGGACGTTCAGACAATATTTTTTTTTTATGAAAGAAAAAGTTACTAAAATAAATAACCAACCATTTATTTCAAACTGAACAGATCAACCCTTCAGAAAAATGGTATAGAAATGATAAACATGTGTTTTAAATAATAAAACTTGAGATGAGTCCATTCAATTGCCTTCTCTTTAGTTGGTAACTGATAGGACAGAAAAAAATACCATGTTTTTGACACAGCAAAATGAAACAGCAAAACTTGTGAAACCAAACCAACAGGATTAGTGAACAATGTTTTTCTACATTCAAAATATGCATTTGAGCAAACAGAAGAAGCATAAATAATCAAGGTTTCCTTTTAAGCACACCGGGGCAATTAGTTTGAGTAACTGATAGGACATAATCGTAGTAATTGATGTTAACATGGCTCTTTTCCAAGATGGTCGCTAGGTCACACGCAGGGGAGATAATGCTAACCAAAAAATGTTAATTTAATTATTACGCATTAAAACAACCATTAATTTTTTCCCCAGGCTCTTAGGTAACATGTTACATGGAATTTCCCTTATGGTATAAAATGTATGAATCAAAATATTGTCAAACATTTTACTGCATCGTCTTATCCATTATACAATTTTGCAATTTTGATAATGCTTCAGAAATGTGTTATAGTAATTAAGTTACCCGGCACAATTTCACTGGTGCTCACTTTTTACGTTTTATGGGACTGTTGTGAAAACAGTCGTGGATGGATGGGTGGATGGATGGATGGATGAATGGATGGACGGCTGGATAGAACCGTGAATGGACGGATGAAAGGGAGGATTGATGGATGGATGGATGGATGGATTGATGGATGGGAGGATGGATGGATGTATGCATGGATGGATGGATGGATGGAACGGTGGATGGAAGAATGGATGGAATGGTGAATGGACGGATGAAAGAGAGGATAGATGGATGGAAGGGTGGAACGATGGGTGGATAGGCGGATGAATGAGTAAACGGATGGATGCAAATGGTATTGGCGACTCACTGAAATGATGTGACGTCACAAGCTCTGTAGATAGCAATGAAAGGGCTGTCGGCAGCCATATACCAGCGCCATAGCTGGAAACAAAAATATCACAGATTTATCAACAATTCTATAATAATAATAGTTCGTCCATCAGGTATGATGATGACCTTAACAACACCAGAGGAATAAAGAACAGAAATTGTTGAGAATTTCAACACATGGACAATAAAGAGAACTAAAGGACACAGAGGACAGAATGGAAAGACTGTTCTTTCATGACTTATGGCTTCTCATGTGACTGATAAGTCCTATTTTTGCCCTGCAGACCCTTCCGCATAAATGACAAGAGTGCTCCGTTGGTTCAGTACCACTGGGCCTTTTCTTGCGCCGTTCTCTTTTTTTGATAGCCTGCTGGACTCTGTCAGCTTCCCATGCTTTGCTGCCTCTGGTAAGGGCCGCCCTCCAATTTGCACGATCAAGCGAGAGCTTTTCCCACTCACTCACATCAATGGCAAAGGCCTTCAGTGATTGCTTGAGAGTGTCTTTGTAACGTCTCTTTGGGGCCCCAACATTCCTCGTTCCATTGGAGAGCTCAGAGAAGAAGATTTGCTTAGGGAGTCTGGAGTCGGGCATTCTGACAACATGTCCTGCCCAACGTAGCTGAATTTTTTTCAGGTGGCCGAAGATGCTCAATTCCTTGGCACGATTGAGGACCTCAGTGTCTGGAATTTTATCCTGCCATTTGATCCTTAGGATCTTTCTAAGGCAGGCCAGATGAAAGTGATTTAGCTTTCTGGCATGCGATTGGTACACTGTCCAGGTTTCAGCCCCATAGAGTAGGGTGGGAAGGACCACAGCATTGTACACTTTCAGCTTAGTGTCTGTGCGAATGCCGGCAACATCCCATACTCTCTTTCGAAGCCTGCCAAATGCAGAGCTGGCTTTGCTGATTCTTGAGAGAATTTCAGTATCAACACGAGCCACGGAAGACAGTGTACTGCCAAGATAGGTGAAGTTCTCCGACACCTTCAGAAGACTGTCATGGACTTTGATATTTGGGGTCACAGGATACTTGTCGTCTGGAGTAGGCTGATGGAGCACTTCCGTCTTCTTTGTGCTTATTGTGAGGCCAAAGTTGTCACAGGCACTAGAGAACTTATCAACACAGTTTTGCATGCTATCCTCATCGTGTGCCAGAAGTGCACAATCATCAGCAAATAGTAGGTCACAGACTTGAGTACTTTTGGTTTTGGTTTTTGCCTGAAGTCTCCTGAGGTTGAATAGACTGCCATCAGTTCGGTACTTGATGCTTACCCCTTGATGAGGAGAGCTAAAGGCTTCTTGTAGCATTGCAGAGAACATGATGCTGAACAGAGTTGGGGCTAAGACACAACCCTGTTTTACCCCATTTGTGACAGCAAAGGGCTCTGAAACACTGCCGTTGCTTTTGACTGCAGCTTGCATGCCATCATGAAACTGGCGCACTATTGTGATGAATTCGGGTGGACACCCAAACTTCGCCAAGGTTTTCCAGAGGCCTTCACGACACACTGTGTCAAATTCTTTTGTGAGGTCAACAAATGTGATATACAGCGCTTTATTTTGTTCCATGCATTTTTCCTGAATCTGTCTGGCAGCAAACATCATATCCGCCGTTCCCCTCTCTTTACGAAAGCCACATTGGCTCTCGGGAAGCAAGTCATTTGACGAGAGGTAATCGAGAAGGCGATTCAGAAGCATTCTTGCCAATATTTTGCCAGTAATTGAAAGTAGAGAGATTCCCCGATGGATGTCACAGACTTGGCTGTCCCCTTTGTTTTTGTACAGATGGATGATTGAAGCATCTTTGAAGTCCTGTGGCAGCTTCCCTGCTTTCAACATATGATTGAACAACTCGGTCAACCTTTCAATAAGCTTTTCTCCACCGAAGGCATACACCTCAGCAGGAATTGAATCCACGCCTGGTGATTTGTTAAAGGACATCTGCTTTGTGGCAGTTCGGGTCTCATTTGCTGTGAATGGCTTGGCAAGAGCTGCATTAATAGGAGTCTGAGGGAGGCGGTCAATGGACTCAGTATATATATTTGATGGCCGATTTAGCACACCTCCGAAATGTTCTGCCCAACGCTGAATTATGGCATTCAATTCAACAATGCATGTTGAACCATCTGACGCAAGAAGTGGCGTAGTGCCAGAGCGGGATGGTCCAAACACAGCTCGGAGGCTCTCAAAGAACTTTCTAGTGTTGTTTGTGTCGGCATATTTCTGAGTTTCTCTTAATCGCTCTTCAAGCCAGTCATTTTTCATTTTCCTCAGCTTCTTCTGGAGTACACCCTTACATGCACGCAGTGCATCAGCTTTTGCTGTGGAAGAGGGGTCACTGCAGTGAGCTTGGATGAGACTATTTTTTTCTTTGATGAGCACTTTGATTTCATTATCATTATCATTGAACCAGTCCTGGTGCTTGCGGACAGGAAAACCAACTGTGCTGCTGGCGCCACAATTCTATACAAGGGAAGCAACAGTTACAAATACGATGTTTTAAGAACACGGTTATTTCCCCTAAACTGCTGTTTATTGAGAAAGGCCGTATGTGCCAAAGAGAAAGATTAATAGAAGACGCAGAAAGCATCTTGCGTTAGGTTTCACTTTATTCTTTATTTCATTTCCAATTTGTACTGACCAAAACAAACGATTAGTCGTACAAATTATTAACCCAGATAAACACAGCTCGAGCACAGTTTATTCTATACAACGATGTTAAGAATTGAAACTATCACAGACTGACGTATTATCTTTTCTCGTAAAACGGCACTATTCCCAAGCAAGCAGCCCTGCTTCAATCTGACGTAGATTTCCAGTAGGATTGGTAGCATTACCATAAGGGCGAGTTTCCTATAATTACCAAACCGACGTTTGAGGGATATCGTAAAGAGGGGATCTGCGAGAAGCATGGTAGCTACCGAGTCAAAATTCAAAACAGGTCTAAAAACCCACCTTTTTAAAAAACACTTTCAGTTGTGAAGTTTCGACATTCGCCATCTATTTATTTTCTCTAGTCACTTTATTTGTGCTGTTTTTTTTGTTTAATTCCTGCCTTATAGTATGTTATTTGTGTGTGTCTATGTGTACAATGTATGTCTAGCATGAGAGTGTATGCAATTGATTGTGTTTGAGATAGAGAGAGAGAGAGAGAGAGAGATGGGGGGGGGGAAGAGACAGACAGAAGGAGAGAAGGAGAGAGAGGGGGTGGGTTTCAGATGGACAGAACAAGACTTTCTGTAAAGCGCCTAGAACAAATTGTTTGGATTGGGCGCTATATAAATGATCTTCATTATTATTATTGTTATTATTATTATTATTATTATTATTATTTCAGTTCTGCTCATCAGACTTCTGTTTGGTTGCTGGCACTTGGTTGTCGCTACTTACATCGTCACATACAGCATCGCGGTGCCGCTGGAATGCTGGAGACTCCTGGTTACGGAGGTCATCGGTGAAGGTCAAGTTGTACACTTCGTAGTAGAGAACCAGCATGATGCCGTCTGTAAGTGGATGGATAGATGGATCAATGATGAATGGATGGGTGGATGGATGGATGCATTGATAGACAGGTGAATCGGTGGATGAATGGGAGGAATGATGGATGGATGGCTGGCTGGATCGATGAATAATTCGACGGATGGATACGTGAACGGATGCATGGATGGGTGGATGGATGGATAGATGGATGGATGAATGGTTGGATCAATGGGTGGATCGATGGATGGATGGCCTGATATTTGGATGAATAACTGGGCGGATGGAAGGATGGATGATTGCAACGAATAATAGAAATATGGCTTCAACGCATCGGTTCTATTTTCATGTGTCTGATGCTACTGTGTCCATTCATCCCTAATTTTTTTCCCTTCTACTTTTTCTTTCTGTCTTCCACATCTCAGTGCTTGTTGGCCTTTTCTACCGTTCATTCTCATTGCTCCAAATTTCTTTGAACAATTACAGAAAGTGGTATTTTCATCCTACCATACTTACACGGGGTCACAATTTCCGTATTTGTGGTCAGGGTAGGAGTTATGGAAGATGTCACCAGGGGCTTGTCCGTAGTGCTCGTGGGGAAAACGGTGATATTGGTGGGATGAATAGAAGGTGGAATAGGAACCGCCTCTGGCAGGACCAGCAGATCCCCTACCAGATAAGCCAGGTAATTCTGGTAGTAGACTCGCTGGGCAAACTGACGAATCACCCCAACGATGGACTCGTCCAGCCCATTCAGAGAAGTTCCGTAGAAAACGAGGTAGAAATGGATCCGGACGGGATCGTCCCTGAGGAAAAAATATAGAATAATTTAATCTAAACTCGATACCGGATATACCGTAGAAATAGCGCAATGCAGATATAATATACAACTATAGGAAACTTAGGTTCTGATGGAATATTGGGCTGATATCGATCCACTGTATTTGGAGGAGGGCTTCCCACCCGTCAGAGTCAATGATCATTGAGCCGATTACGTTGTGCACTCTTAGCGATATTGGTGTGACACCTTTACACTTGGGACCAATGGACGCCCGGTTCTCTCGCAGTTAATCAGACCGAAGCATTGGCGGGAAGAGGCAGCCCATCTTTTTTTTTCTTTTTTTTTCTTCTGTATTTGTATCTGTATTTGTATCTGTATCTGTATCTGTATCTGTATTTGTATTTGTATTTGTATTTGTATTTGTATTTGGTGATCAGATATAGCAGCGTGGGCCACAAATTTTACCCATACTGCTGCCAGGGAACAATTACTGTGTTCAGTGCCAGCTTAAGCCTAGGACTTTACGGGCTGCAGCCCAGGGGGCTGCGCCAGTTGAGGGCCTCCAGAACTTAAGTGAAATTGTAAATATCAAAACCTTATTCGCAATTTTATTGCATGTCGTTCTCCTTGAAATAAAATTTCAATTATATGAAAATGTTGGTAGGTATTTTACGTAATAATAATAATAAAAGAAATAGAGTTTGATATCAATTTATAAATCAAGCTGTACATTTATTTTATCCACCGTTTTTATTCATTATTTCTGGGGTGCCCACAGTACCTGTAGCTAGGGATTGCATCGTAATCCAGCCTGTGTTCTGCTAATTTTTTTTTTTTTTCGCCTGCAGAGGATTTTCACATAAATGTGGCACTTGGAACCTGTAATTACCTGGCAACTCCAAAATCAGGCACATTTCTAGAAAGCTGATTTCAATGGCTCTGACCGAACAGGTTTGAAATATTTCACTGACTTATCCGGCTAGAGCCAGTGAATCAGCTTAAAGGATTCTGCAATGGGGCTTGCTGATATTGTACCATACTCTTTTCGCAAAGCGACTTATTATCTTAAAAAATCCTGCCTCTTAAGCGTTTCTTTTTCTGAAATGTTTTCACCTGTTTAAAGGCATCATAGTTATACTGTGAGTATGGTGGGAAGATATGAAGAACAGGCAGGATCAGACTAGGTTGGTGAGGGATCGGAGGTGTATCTGAACCACCCATAGAAAACTTTGGCCTGGAAAGTTCACTTACACACACACACACACGTACACACGCACACACACTCATACACACACACACACTACACACAAGCACCCCCGCACGCAATGCCGTAAGCATACACACACCTACACACTCCCTGTCTTCGCCGCTAAGAAAACATACACCCAAGGACCCCAAGCAATTAAATCTCAACTCAATAGATCTCCTGCTTGACTCTAAAGCTAAGACAACCTTAATTTCCTAAAACAAGGGGCAATCGCAAGCCTACATTACTGCGGGCCCTCAAGAGATGATGACCTCTCTCTTAACTTTCTCTGCCTCACTCGGTGCGAAATTATTGATCCTACTGATCCTGTGTCAGAACAGGTTTCCCAAACACGTATTTGTTTTATCTCTGGAACTTGCATAACAAAAGTGTCCCCATTTCTGTGAATTTTTCATTCATCTAGGTGTTGTCTATCCACTGCAGGATGTAGCTCTCTGACAATGACTTCCATTCTCTTCTGTCCGATGTCTTCCTCATCCGTGTTGTTTCCCCCCTCTTTGTCTAATGTCATCCTGCCATCTTCTTCCTGGTCGTCCTCTTGTTCTTCTTCCTGTGATCGGTTGCCATTCAGTGCAGCGTTTTATGAAACAACTCACGAGCAAATTAAGAACCATCTAGATGGCAGCAGATAGAAATATGCTCAACACCAGACTGCAAGATAAAATCCCTCACGCTAAACATGCAAACAAACAGCACTGACGGACATAGTACAATTCATGCTACAACAAGAATGGAATTGAGCTGGGTGTGGGCAGGATGAATGATAACAGATTCACAAAACGCTGCACCGAATTTTTCTTAATTCATTTAATTTCCTGATATACTGGGGAGGTTTCAGGTTTTTGCCGCCGAAGAAGGTCTTTTTGATCGAAAGTTCGTTTTGTTTTACTTTTTCTTCTGTATTTTATTGTATCGTTTCTGTAGTATGTCTTATGCTCGGTTTTGCAACATTATAACCTTTGCTTTTGCCACAGTTTGTCTTTATATTACTTACGTGTACTGGTCCACCCCGCATTCAAAGAATCTGTCTGCATAATAACTTCTCTGGTAAAATCTTTTCATCTGTAATGAACATTTTGAGCACAGAAGTTCAGCTAAATGGTCATGGAAATAACTTACACAATTGGCAGGTTATCATTTTGGATGAAATAAGCCTGCCAGGTCCATTTTTTGTAAGAAGGAGCTGGGCTTGAATTTGATTGTTTGGAGAAATGACATCGACATGATAAAGGTCATGGTCACATTGTGCTAAGAAAAGCACCATGATAGACAAAATATAAAGGAACGTGTAGGACAGAAGGAGATCCAATCAGAAGCGCCCAACAAACCCCCGCGGGAGGAGTTGAGAAGGATGTATCACAGAGTGTATTGTCATTACTGCTGACGGGGATGTGACATAATTGTTCTACTCAAAGTCATATTGCTGTTTTACAAAACTCTCTTGAGAGGAAAGAGCTAGAGAGGGCAAACACATCCTCGTACATGTCCCTACACACACAGAGAAGCACAGTCAGATAGGCCCCCAAAAATCGATAGCTCTCTGAAATGGAATTAATTGCAATTAGATTGTTTACTTTATTTCCCCACCGCCCGATGTACTCACGTCACGACAGAAGAGATAGGAGTGATACTGGAAGGCGGGCGTTCTCTGGTCCTCTAGATCCGAGCTGTAGGTCAGGTTGACCACCCGCAGGTTGGTGCGAAGTTCAAGGCCATTGGCTGGAGGTGGAAAACATCAGTGAATTTAATGATTCTGAAGTGCCGGGCTTTGCGATATATAACCATGTTATTAATATTAAATATCAGAAAAGACAAACATTTGCAGATCTTCTGTTTTGGACAAAGGAAGTTACGAATTGCTATTTTAATATTACCTTTGGGTTCTTTGGCACCTTTAATGTTCTACTGACTGGCATAAATGAAAATGTTAAAAACGGAGTAACTAATAGCAATAGGAGAATTTCAAATATGACCAAGACTTATTATTCTCTGTCGCACGAGACAGTCGGTAGTTCGAAGAAAATTATCATCGACTGTCGCGGATCGGGATTTTGGGGAATATAGATCAAGAGGTCCGCTTCCCAATCACACGAGCACAAAAAAAAAAAAAAAAAAACAACTTTCACTCTAAAAACTAAATAAATCAATTTGAGTAACAGACTGCAAAGTTTATATATCTAACTAATTCAAAGATAAAATATACAATAGATAACGAATACAATAGCAACTGAAAATGCTCAACTAAGCTGAGGAGCAACTATGAAGTACTTAAGGCAATGTAATATGAAGTTATCTAAGTCACAATAAATTTACATTCAAAAGAATCCGCGCCCGAGGGCGACGGATCCTGTAAGGTTTAAAGTTCTATCTCTCTTCATACTAAAACATATTTATATAGCGTCTCTGCCAGGAGCGCTCTGGTGTAGTTCACACGTGGTCGCGGGAAATGCATGTGGTCTGGCAGTACTGGTCAACAGTCTACATGTGTAGCTGGCTGTAAATTCAGCATGGAATTAAAATCTTTAGCTCACCATTCGGCCCTCACAATGTGAGGGCTGTTGATATTAGCGCTGTGGGTTTAATGCTCAAACAAGTAGGCTTGGGCTCAGGAGCGTAGATTTCTGACAATGCTCCATCACTGTACATATCAGCTCAATCGCTGCGTCTCTATGACTTCTCATCTGGCTGAGAGCTCGCCGTCCACCTCGTAAATGGATTGTCTACATGTGGCCCAGAACTAAGTTCTGTATGGCCTTAAATACTGGACTGCATCTGCAGCTTACCGTCTAATCCCTGGATTGTGATTGGTGCAACCACTTCTAGCTCAGCTGCCGAACTGAGTTATTTTAAGTAACAGCCCTACGCAACGACCTTGGGTCGACATCAAAGGTCGAATCACTCAAGACAATAAAATGTAATTTTATAGCAATAAATTCTTAACATGTTCAAAACCCCGAGCTTTTACTCTGGATCACGGATTTTCTGTACGTCAACCGACGTCTCAACAACATTTAATTCCTACTCACCCCTTCCCTCTCTACTAAACCTAGTTCAAAACACGAGATATAACAAGTGCTCAGTCATGCACACCTACGCTGTCCGTCTATCCTTCCCCACACCTTCTGTCTATCTATTATAAAAAAAACTGTTCAAAACAAATTGTTTACGAGACCAAGTTATGCTGGCTCGCACAATAATTACGTTTGTAAAAATTACTCACTGCTCTCTCACAAAAATTTAGTCAGTGGAAACATTTATGAATTAAATCTATTCTTGACATCGACAATAACCTATGTTTGGCCTTGGTACATTCGTAGTGAAATTCTTTGAGGCGCCTTCATCTTGGTTACTAACCAAATGCGTCACTTCGAGCTTCCATGCATTTCGCGGACGGACGTGCTTTGGTGCTGCTAACGAAGCAAGAACTCGCAGCTAAGTAAACTGTTTCACTTCGTTCCTGTTGAAGTCTTTTATTGTTCGTTTTTTTTGCCGAAAATTTTGTGTATTTTCTGTCTTCTCTTTAGTTTGCTTTGTATTGTTTGGGTTTTATTTCTCACGCCGGGTTTTACAACATACAACCTTTTCTTTTTGCCCAAATTTGACTTTCTGGGGGATATGCCCAGCGACTATTTCATCCTCTTTTCTGCTTTTTTGGTATCCTTTACTTGTTGACTCTCTTGACTCTTTCTGGTAGCTGTCGTCTTCTCCTTCTTCTTCTTCTTCTCTCTCTCTCTTCTTGCTTTCTGTTAGAGCCCTAAACAGGGCCGATTAGCTCTGAGAACGGCTGTTTGTTAAGCCTTCAGAAGGACCAATACGCGGTTAATGTTGACCTTCTATTCTTTTACCTCTCCTTGTGATTGTTTCTCTTCTTTTTCCTCCTCTGCAAGAAAATCAATACCGTAACAATTTTTCGCCATTATAATTTCAGGTTGTGTTGTTTTTTTATCTCCTTCACCTCTCCCTTTTTCAGCTAGTGCTTCTAAAAGTGCTTCTGCTTTTCTTCCAAGTATATTTTTGTAATTCTCCTAGTGAGAACAAGGTCACATCACTTCGTTTTCCCCAACAAGTTTGACGTTCTGTTTAATTAACGCACCGCCGTGTCACTCAAAAATGTCCCCTTTAAACGGAATTGCGTTGCCCAGGTTTCAAGTTCTTGACCCGACAAATCAGTGAATGAGCGCTTTGTAGCCACAGGCCTCGTAACATCAATTAGATCGGAGCAAAATTGGATTACGTTAATCTGAGGGGTAGGGTGGGGTGGGGTGGGGGGGGGGGGCTTCTCTTTTTTCTTCATTAGCGCCTTTGCTGTGGGTTTATCGAGTTTCTTAATGAAGAAAATCAAATAAAGTTCATGAACTCAGAATGAACGCATGAAACTAAAAAACACCCTACTTCCTCTTTTCAAATGCAGTTAGAACAGAAACTGGTTTCCAGGGAAGAGATTAAAGTACTCAGGAAGAAAAAAATGAAAGAAACCCCCCCCCTCCCCCTCCCCCCCTTTTTTTCCAAAAGAAGAAAAAAAAACACACCCTATCCTACTAAGTCTTTCTTTTCATCATCATGCTAAACTTTTCAGTTCATTATAAATCTTGCCACATAAATCTTGCAACGAACTTTTTTAAACGGCTGTAACTTTTAGCCCACTGGAGATATTTGAATGAAAGGGAACATCCCGTCACCTTTACTTCACGATCTATTGATCCCATCACTGAATCAGATCTAAATGAGCATTTCAAGCAAGTTAGAAATGGTGAAAACACATGATCCAATGAGCTGAAACTCATATAGTTCTGTACCGTGTTGCTCGGTTGTCCAAGCCAGAACACCAAGTCATTAGAAAACTGAACGATTTTCTTTTAATGGGAACAATCTTTGTTATTTAATTTTTATAAACAATTTGAATTAAGCCAAGTCATTCAAAAGTTACAGTTGTTTAAAGTGTGTTGTATGACTTATGCGGCCTAGAATAATATAATACTTTTTTTTAACAGTTAACCCTCACCGGCCAGCTCGCCCAGAATGACATAGATAGACCCCACCAGATAAACTTCCTTCAGATCCAGATATTCCCCAGGGGCGTAGATCCAAGGGGCGTGTCTGCGGATCACCCAGTGGACGCTTCCGTCCATGCCCGGCCACTCACCGCCCAGGTAACCTACACTGACCACGACAGCGGGCGGATTGATCCTGGAATAGTGGCCAAACAGAGAGAGAAATTGTAATGGTGGTGACAACTTACACATACCATATGGTTGGGTCATGTTTGTGTATGTGGAGGGGGGTGGGAGAGATCTGTAACTGGGTGGTGAATGTATGTGTGGATAGATGAATAAATGCATGCGTAAATAGATGGATGGATGGATGGATGGATAGAGCGGAATGTGCATGGATGTGTAACAAATCCCAGACTGGGAGATGTACTGATTATGACAGGACAACAATCACGAACAGACAAGTATAACACTTAACAGAACAACCAAACAGGCTCACACATTTATTATACATAAAGATAAAGATATACGTGCAATTACATAGGTTACATTATTCAATTCAAAGACCATCCAATGGTCATCATTCCCAACATTCATTCGATCTCTGGGTCCACAACCCGATAGTTACTTATTTAAATATACTCCGGCCTCAGCCTCACATCAAGGTATGTACTACTTGCGGCCTATCTTACTGGCTCCTGCTCAACCTAATCTCAGTATCTCAATCTCCCCTCAATATCTTAATAGCACATTAATATCTTAATAGCACATTAATATCTTAATACATAACGGCCCTGTCTGTGGCCAGACTGCCACGACTAATGTGCTCTCGCTGTCCTGCGCGACAGCTCCACTCAGGCTGGCCTGTGGGTAGCCTTCTGCCCAACCCAGGCATCTCGCTTATGCTGGCCTATCCCCGGTACTAGTCTCTCCACCACGGGTAGCCTCACGGCCCGACCCCAGCACCTATAAGAATAACATTACATCTTTATAACACCATACAATTACTATCCACTTCACCACTCATTGCGAACCATCAAGCGTACACACAACAGTCCACATTTCACTCGCCACACATCTGCACTTCTCTACGGTAACACACCTCTACCGTATTACACAGTACTCAGACTCGCTACGAATCCACGATCCTAACTTACATCTATCGCTCATTGCGCGCATCTCTATACACAGTAATCAATGACTTTCACATTCCTCACATATAACTTATTTACATCATGGTCATAGGAGAATATAGTACATCAATCATCATAATTGTCAATCATAGTTCAACCTACCAGTCATCACTGGTGTAACAGGGTGATAGATTGGCAAGGTATAACTAGTAGTTATAATAATATTGTGCCTATAACTAGCGTGGGAAGATAGTTAACGGCGGGGAGACAGAGTCATTGTAGGCCAGAGGGGGAAAGTATGGGATGCAACTGAAGCGCTTTGACACCCGAAAAGGGTAGTGTTTACTTGACCGCCGTACTTGTCGATCAGATCACCTGGGAATTGCTTGGGGGGTAGAGCTGTTTCAATAGTATTTGACGTGGAGCCGACGGGGGTGGCTATTAGGATAACTAATGCACACTCGGTGGGCGTCTTGGGACGCTACCTGACTGGGTATAAATCCCCGAACGCTCCTTCCAACTTCAGACCGCTGAGAGCACTCACCAGCTTCGTGCCGAAGAGGAGACCACAACTGCAACTGTAACTTTGTACTAGTCTTGTGAGTGGGGAAGGTCAGGGAACCCGCAAACATCCTTTGTCAGAGCGTGGTATCTTTGGTATCTTGTCGGCATTTGGGCTGTTGCTGAGTGGTAAGTTAATTGTACGATGTATGTGTATTTTACTTAATGTTCATGATTGTAGAACCTAAATCTAGTGGGTTTACTTTGGTATAACTACTGCCTCTGAGAGAGTCACGGAAACGCCGTTATATATATGTTACGAAACCTTATAGGATGGGGTCCGTTAGAGAGAGCGTTATTCTTCGTGGGGAACGTGTAAATATCATTGAAACTGTATTGATCGTTTATTCTATTGCCTATATGGGAGCCTATGGAGTATGGGAGCTGCAGCCTGACTTATAACAGTGTCAGCGGTTAAAGGTGTTAATGATGAATATCCGTCATGGAGTAGGTATGGAAGTCATGCCTTCCAGCAGTAGATTAGGACTTTGCGATTGTTTTTCTACAGAGGAGGAAGAACAACACCTTCTTGGCTTCTCAACTTCTTGTACTTTGATTAACGACATCGTGGCTTCTTGGCTTCCCGACCTATTGGTACCTGCCGATACCTGTTGATCTAACTGCGCAGTCAAGCCAGGGTAGAGAGGAAGAACCAGTGCCCAGATAGCGCCATACGCCCCTAAAGGAGAGGTTTCCTTATGCTGAATGTTCCCATGTGTTTTATAAAATGTGCTAGAGGTTGAATATTACGAAGCCATTTAATTAGCATGTACTGATTTGCATCAACTTCATTCCATCGAAATTCACATGAAATTGTATGACCTATGTTCCTATTATTATTGAATGAATTAATAATTATTGTATATATGTAAGCAATACAGATATCGTTTGTTATAACTTATAGAAGAGAGATAGTCGATTATTTAGTGTGTTTGTGCCGTGCCCATCACGGCTGGTGTCAGAAGAAAGTTAGTGAGAGAAAGTGGAAACATCACAATGGTGTCAGAAGTGGGATCCTGCTAGTAAATAACATTTAATTTTGATCTGGGTCGCGTCAAGGGGCTATTGTGTGATTGTGTGGACAGGTCATCTGCCCTGAGGCGAGTGAGAGAGATTGACATTTAGTGCCTGCGACATGCTCTGATTTTACCTGTGCATTGACTGTTCAATTTTATCTTTTGTCACAGAGAAAATTGTTGTTTGCTATTGCAGGAATATTGTTGTTAACTTCACAGTTACGATCCACGCTTTATTGTTAGCTTTGTTTACAGGTCAATTGCTGATGGACTATCTGGGCGCACTGAAGCTTGCCAGACAAGAAGGCATTAGTGATGAGGAATTCAAAATTAGGTGGGACGAAGAGAAAGCCCAAAACCGAGAACAAAGGGCTATCGAACGAGAAGAAAAGGAGCGCGAACGAGAAGAAAAGGAGCGCGAACGAGAAGAAAAGGAGAAGGAAAGACAATTTGAAAGGGAGAGAATGGAATGCGAACGGGAACTAGCCAAAAACGGGTGTCACAATGGTAAAGGGAATGGAAAATCTGCTGCCCCGAAGGTACCTAAAATTGCCATTTTTGATGACTCGCGCGAGGATCTCGACTCGTATTTGAAAAGATTTGAAAGGCTCGCGCAGGCAAATGATTGGGAAGAAGACACCTGGGCAGACATGTTAGGGGCATTGTTAACTGGCAGGGCGTTAGATGTTTATTCCGGTCTCAGCGATGAAGACAGTAGGGATTACGAGAAGGTAAAGAAGGTGTTGTTCAAGAAGTATCACCTCACGGCAGAGGGTTATAGGCGTAAGTTTAGGGAGAGTCGTCTAGATAAGGACGAAACTTATACGCAGCTGTCCGTGAGATTGCAGAGATATTTTGAGAGGTGGGTAGACCTCTCAGAGGCAGAGAGAACTATGGAAGGGATTACGGATCTGTTAGTCAGGGAGCAGATGTTGAAGATTGTCGACTGTAATCTTTCCATATATTTGAAAGAGAGGGACCCCAAGTCCGTGCATGAGTTAGTTGAGATGGCGGACTTGTATAGTGAGGCTCATCAGTCGAAGCGAGGGCTGGAGCAACAGCAGAAGTCAGGTAAGAGGGTTGAGGAGAGCAGAAGTAAGGGTTTAGGAGTGAGTAAACCGGTATGCTTCAACTGTGGCTCTCCCAATCACCTGAGTAGGCAGTGTGACCAGGGCAGGACGAAGAAGGGTGCTGCTGCCACTGTCGAGGACAACCGAGGTAAGTCCCAGCGTGAGAGTGGGCGTGGTTGTTTTGTGTGTGGGTCACTTCTCCATATTGCGAGATTCTGTAGGAAGAGACAGAAAGAGACGACCGCAGTCGTACTAACCAGCGATGAGGAAGCCGATGACAGTCAGTGGGAGTCATCGGGCAGGGCGAATACTCAACCAGGGGCTGAGCAGATTGTTGGGCCACAGACCTTCATTTCTTGGGAGACGGAAGGTAAGAGTATTGAGTTAGAAGGTTCGACAGAACATGAGCCCGAAGACGATGTTCCGGAGAATGATTTATCCGCTCCATTTTTGGAGAAGGGGAGGATAGGGGATAAAGAGATTACTATCCTTCGTGACACGGGATGCACGTGTGCGATTATAAAAAGGGACAAACTGCCTCCTAACAGCTTAACTGGGAAGAACAGGAGTTATGTCCTGATGGACGGGACGAGAAGGTCTGCTCCTGTCGCGGAAATGTGGGTAGAAACCCCATTTTATACTGGGCTTCTCAAAGCGCTAGTAGTGGAAGACCCAGTGGCCGATTTGATTATAGGAAACATAAAGGGGGCGTCTCTTGAGAAGATAAGTGTGGTACTCACGCGATCTCGCAAGGTGGAGATTGACAAGGAAGAGCATGAGTGTGAGAATGCGAGTGCGAAAGTGAGTCAGACCACAGATAATGAGGAGGCCAAGGGCAACTCAACGGAGGAGGTAAGGGTAGGGGCCAAGATAGGGGAACTCACACCAGGTGAGATAGCCCGGGCCCAGAGAGAGGACGAAACTTTGAGAGTTTTAAGGGAGAGAGCCACGTTGGAGCAATCGGCTGAGGTAGGTACTCACATAAAGGAGAGTAAGGGAATTTACTATCGGGTAAAGAAGGCCGGGGCTGGACGTGCTGATGTGGAGCAGTTATTGGTACCTAAGCAGTACCGAAGTGAGCTGATGAAGATAGCTCACGAAGGAGTGTTCGGGGGACACTTAGGAATTTCGCGCACACGGGACAGAATAATGCAGTCGTTCTTTTGGCCTGGGATAGGTGGGGACGTAGGTCGTTTCTGTCGATCGTGTGACGCGTGTCAAAGGACATCCAATAAAGGTAGGGTGACAAAGGTACCCCTAGTGCCGACACCCCTGATCGACACGCCCTTTTCGCGCGTCGCCATAGATTTGGTTGGTCCACTTCCGCGTACGGAACATGGGAGATCGCGTTATATTTTGACGCTAGTAGATTATGCCACGCGTTTCCCGGATGCCGTAGCCTTAAGGGGGATATCAGCTGAGCAGGTCAGTGAAGCGTTAATGGAAATATTTTCTCGGTTAGGCATACCAAAGGAAATAGTTTCAGATAGGGGATCACAGTTTACCGGTGAGCTGATGAGAGAGGTCAGTGCACTTCTCAAAACGAAACAGATATTCTGCTCGCCCTACCACGCGATGGCCAATGGCCTGTGTGAAAGATTTAACGGAGTGCTGAAGAATATGCTTCGCCGAGTAGCTCATGACAGACCCAAGGACTGGGACAGAATGTTGTGTCCACTGCTGTTCGCGTATCGCGAAACCCCACAGGCCAGTACAGGTTTTTCGCCGTTTGAACTAGTGTTCGGTCACCCTGTGAGAGGACCACTTGCAATACTGAAGAATCTGTGGACTGGGGAAGCGGAGTCAGAAACGAGGTCATCGTACGAATACGTGGTAGATATGAGGGAACGATTGGAGGATGCCATGAAAGTCGTAGCCGAGAACAGCAGCGTCGAAAAACACAGGCAGAAGAAATACTACGATAGGGGGGCCAAACAGAGGAAATTCCAAGTGGGCGATTCCGTCCTCATACTTCTCCCAAGTGACGGATCAAAACTACAGATGACTTGGAAAGGGCCTTACAAAGTAGAAGAGCAGAGAGGGTCAGTGAACTACATGGTGAACGTCAAGGGGAAGAGACGATTGTATCACGCGAATATGCTGAAGAAGTATATTGAGAGGGAAGACGAACAGGAAAACACAGAGACAATAGCTGCAGCTATAATTGACGAGACCGATGAAGGAGAGGAAGCGACTTCGATGCCTCTGGAGACAGTAATGCCTAGGCTAGAACAGACCGAAACCTACAGGGATGTACAGTTAGGGGACACGCTAGATCAGGATCAGAGAGAACAGATGCAAGAGCTCATGGAAGAATACAAAGATATATTTACGGATGTACCGGGGCTCACTGACTTGATCAAGCACAAAATCCCATTGCTAGATCAAAAACCTGTGAAGGTAAGACCCTACCAACTACCGTACTCAACTAGAGAAGCTGTCAATGCTGAGGTAGGCAAGATGCTTGCGGCCAGAATCATCGAACCGTCCGAGTCCCCGTACAATAGTCCAATTGTATTAGTTAAGAAGCCCGATGGTCAACATCGTTTCTGCAACGACTACAGGCGGCTAAATGTTGTGACTGCCGATGACGCCGAACCGATGCCTGAGGTAGAAGCCATTATTTCCAATCTAGCGGAGGCAAAATATTTCACCAAGCTGGACTTGACAAAGGGCTTTTATCAAGTTCCGATGGCCGAGGAAGATAAACACCTGACGGCGTTCGCCACACCGTTTGGGCTATACCAGTACAGGGTCATGCCGTTCGGGTTGAAGGGATCCCCCGCCACATTTAACAGGCTCATGAGGAAAGTATTAAAAGATGCTGGCGAAGGGGTAGATGCATTTGTAGACGACTGTCTTATACACAGTGCAAATTGGCCTGACCACTTGGAACGTTGTCGGAATGTCTTCGAGCGACTGAGACGGGCAAATTTAAAAGCTAGACCTACCAAGACGCTAATAGGGATGACAGAAGTCGAGTACTTAGGCCATAAGCTGGGACAGGGGACTGTAAGACCGCAGGAGAGTAAGGTGCGAGCCATTGTCGACTGTGACCGACCGACGACCAAGACACAAGTGAGGAGTTTCCTGGGGCTAACGGGGTACTATCGGAAGTTTGTACCAAATTACAGTGCAATCTCGGCGCCGTTGTCAGACCTCACAAAGAAGTCCCAGGGCACAAAGTTCGCGTGGGGACACGCGCAGGAGAACGCGTTCAATGCCCTAAAAATTTGTTTGAGTTCCGAGCCGATACTACGGATGCCAGACTGGAACAAGGAACTGATTCTCCAGACAGACGCATCTAACCTTGGAGTGAGTGGCTGCCTACTTCAAGAAGACGAGGGTACGAAGTATCCAGTTGTATATGTTAGCAGAAAGTTGAAACCCGCGGAGAAGAACTACTCAACAATTGAAAAGGAATGCCTGGCCATAGTTTTCGCCGTTAGTAAGTTGCAGGCGTATCTGTATGGGAGAAACTTCGTGTTAGAGACGGACCACCGACCTCTAACTTGGATGCGAACTAAAGACCAGAAGAACGCGAGGGTAACTAGATGGAACCTGGCGCTGCAACCATATAACTTTCGAGTCAGCAACATCAGGGGGCGAGACGCTCTATGGGCCGACACTCTATCTAGATTACCAGTAGATTAATAATTTTATTAGCCGATTTTGCCAGGGAAAATCGACTTAAGTGGGGGCGATTGTAACAGGGTGATAGATTGGCAAGGTATAACTAGTAGTTATAATAATATTGTGCCTATAACTAGCGTGGGAAGATAGTTAACGGCGGGGAGACAGAGTCATTGTAGGCCAGAGGGGGAAAGTATGGGATGCAACTGAAGCGCTTTGACACCCGAAAAGGGTAGTGTTTACTTGACCGCCGTACTTGTCGATCAGATCACCTGGGAATTGCTTGGGGGGTAGAGCTGTTTCAATAGTATTTGACGTGGAGCCGACGGGGGTGGCTATTAGGATAACTAATGCACACTTGGTGGGCGTCTTGGGACGCTACCTGACTGGGTATAAATCCCCGAACGCTCCTTCCAACTTCAGACCGCTGAGAGCACTCACCAGCTTCGTGCCGAAGAGGAGACCACAACTGCAACTGTAACTTTGTACTAGTCTTGTGAGTGGGGAAGGTCAGGGAACCCGCAAACATCCTTTGTCAGAGCGTGGTATCTTTGGTATCTTGTCGGCATTTGGGCTGTTGCTGAGTGGTAAGTTAATTGTACGATGTATGTGTATTTTACTTAATGTTCATGATTGTAGAACCTAAATCTAGTGGGTTTACTTTGGTATAACTACTGCCTCTGAGAGAGTCACGGAAACGCCGTTATATATATGTTACGAAACCTTATAGGATGGGGTCCGTTAGAGAGAGCGTTATTCTTCGTGGGGAACGTGTAAATATCATTGAAACTGTATTGATCGTTTATTCTATTGCCTATATGGGAGCCTATGGAGTATGGGAGCTGCAGCCTGACTTATAACAGTGTCAGCGGTTAAAGGTGTTAATGATGAATATCCGTCATGGAGTAGGTATGGAAGTCATGCCTTCCAGCAGTAGATTAGGACTTTGCGATTGTTTTTCTACAGAGGAGGAAGAACAACACCTTCTTGGCTTCTCAACTTCTTGTACTTTGATTAACGACATCGTGGCTTCTTGGCTTCCCGACCTATTGGTACCTGCCGATACCTGTTGATCTAACTGCGCAGTCAAGCCAGGGTAGAGAGGAAGAACCAGTGCCCAGATAGCGCCATACACCCCTAAAGGAGAGGTTTCCTTATGCTGAATGTTCCCATGTGTTTTATAAAATGTGCTAGAGGTTGAATATTACGAAGCCATTTAATTAGCATGTACTGATTTGCATCAACTTCATTCCATCGAAATTCACATGAAATTGTATGACCTATGTTCCTATTATTATTGAATGAATTAATAATTATTGTATATATGTAAGCAATACAGATATCGTTTGTTATAACTTATAGAAGAGAGATAGTCGATTATTTAGTGTGTTTGTGCCGTGCCCATCACGGCTGGTGTCAGAAGAAAGTTAGTGAGAGAAAGTGGAAACATCACAACTGGAAAACACAACAATCTCCCGACTGCTTTCTTCACATCTGTCCCCTTGGACTTCTTAACTTGCAGTGACTTGTAGTACACCGATCTCGCCTCCTCCAAACCCCCCAACTCACAACATTCCTTGCTTTCCATTAATTGTGGGCCGTGAGTTAATCTTACTCTACCCCCTTCTCCCCGTAACTATTGATCCTCGCTCACTCGCTCGTGACAGGATGGACTGATGGACGGATGGATCGCTGGGTGGATGGATGGATGTCTGGATGGATAGTGGATGAATGGATGCATGGACAGACGGCTGAATGGATACATGGGTGGATGGATGGATGGGTGGGTGGATAAATGGATGGATGGTGGACTGATGGACAGATGGATTGATAGATGGACGGCAAGCCGGATAAATTGTCAGTTGGACATTAGGATAGATAAACTACAAAAAAAAAAGAAATATTAAAGAAATACCTGAAAGAATGCACTTTGCAGTTATAGAACCGATAACCATAGATACTCATGTCGTACAACCTCTCCAGCTGAAACAGATTCAGATAAAAATGAGACTTTCAGAATCATTGTTAGCCGACATGACATCAATTCAGATTCCTATGTAATTAAACTTGTTATTGTCTCGCCTTTTTAATGTCGATGTTATTGGTACTTATTGTTGCTATTGTTTGTTGTTGTTTTTTTTTTACTGTTCTGATTTTAAGCTGATTTTCAGCATAATGTGACTGTGTCAGAGACAACCCTCAGGCCGGTATTTCTCCCCACAGGTGGAAGTGAACTAGACCCTTAGAATCCTGTGGTTGCAAGGGGAAAGAACAGTACCAACTATCAGTAAAAACTTCTATATTATCGAACTTACATCTTTGCAGAATTCTGTAGTCAGATCGATGAAGCGAGGTGATGTGGGGTCACGCAGGTCAGGGGTGATGGTCAGGTTGTACGTGGGCAAAATCACGTAGACATACACCAGATCAGCTGCGAAGGACGTTCAAAATTAATGAGCCCGTCGCAATTACAATTAAGCTTAATAATTAATGACAAACGAGCTACAGACAGAGATAGTTCTTCTTTGTTCTCTCTCCGTTTTTTTTTTTGTTGAAAAACTGGGGGTCTTTTGCTATGTAGAAGAAGACAACAAATGCACACTTTGACACTTATTTAAAATGCGTTGTGGCACTTATCAAGCTGTTTCAGGTTTCCAAATTGTTCTAAATCCTTTCAAAAGCCACAAACGTTAAACGACGAATTTCTCAGTTGTGCAAAGGGTGAATTTGAAACAGACAAGAACTTATGTCGCCATAATGTGTGTAATCTGAATTTCAAACAAAGGAATAGTGAAACAACTAACCAAAGTATCCATGGAAACCTGTGTATTATAAGTCATCTCTGTGCTGTAGTGCATTTATTACATGTCTTACTTTGGATACTCTGCTAAAGGGGAAAACAGTCCCAGGCTGGTTGAAAGCCAAACAGCAACGGGCTTTGTCCAATGGTCGGCTCATCGGTGGCGAGAAGTATTTTCAGTTCAACATAGTTATATTTAAAAGTCAAATCCACTCCAGGAATGCCAGAAAAAATCCATAATTATAAATTAATTTGTAAAAGCTGCGTGTTTTTTTATTGGTTTGTTTGTTTGTTTGTTTTTTTTTGGACTGATTGGACTGGCGAGGAGTAGGGTTCTTGCACTAATAATAATAATAATAATAATAATAATAATAATAACGATAATCATATAATGAACCAAGAAGGTGAACATGTATACTATATGCACATAAAACTCTGTACCTCAAGGTTTGGCGATAAAATGCATGGGCAGATCTGTTAAGCCTATTACTGACAGAAAAGAGTTACTGTGTCCCACCATGGATGTTCGAACTGCAAGCCGCCATCTTGCAAATGTTAGCATTTGAGTCTATCTTTGCTTTAATAACCTCCATTAAATATGCGTTTCTGGATAGCTGATTTGATTGGTCCTGGCAGTCAAGTGATGAACAAAACTAAAGATTTAATTGTCTCATGACAGTAGTAGGGATAAGGTGCAAAATTCAGCCTTTGATAATGTTTTATTTATAATTGTTTGAATCGCAAAGCAAAAAAAGAATAGAAAAGACGCATTTTCCGGGAACAGAATCGAAAAGTATTATTGGAATTTCGTTCTTTGCCTCTCCATACACATTTCTGGTGAAAAATCAACGTTATCGCATCGTTACTGTGTATTCTAGAAGAAATTGTAGAGTAAAGATTAGTTCCATTAGCCTTTGCATCGATTCCAAGTCTCCTTATTAATGTAAAATGATATATACGGTTGGGCTTGGTGTCAGATTTATCTAGCTGGAGCAGACTGGTAATAATGACAATAGTAAGAAAAATAACAAGACCGGGTGGTGGTAAATAGTACCAAAAAAAAAAGGGGGAGCTTACCGTGGTGCTAGTGAATGCCTTACTGTTCAAATTAGGATTGTAACCGTTTCATAAGGCACGGGAGTTATAACCTCATCTATTTGCGTAAATTCTTCATTCACCTCAAATCTTTAGCTACTAGTTCGACCCACCATGCCCATTTATATTACTTGGTTAAAACCAGTCATGTGGTTTTAAGTGTCACCACTCGTTTCCACCTTTCGGTACGCATGACCGTGTGTTGGGATCTTTGTTGTGGGTAGATCTCTGCCCTAGGCATTTGCACCTCTCGTTTTCTTGTTTGAATATCCCTGTCCTTGTTTCGAATCTGGATGTTTCTGTTATCTTCTTGGCTTTCTCAACCCTCAATAAAAGCTCCCTAGTGGGCTGCCCTTTCCTTGTCCTCATCTTGGCATTCTTTTGGTTCTTGATGTTTCTGTTATCTTCTTGGCTTTCTCAACCCTCAATAAAAGCTCCCTAGTGGGCTGCCCTTTCCTTGCCCTCATCTTGGCCTTCTTTTGGTTCTTGATGTTTCTGTTATCTTCTTGGCTTTCTCAACCCTCAATAAAAGCTCCCTAGTGGGCTGCCCTTTCCTTGCCCTCATCTTGGCCTTCTTTTGGTTCTTGATGTTTCTGTTATCTTCTTGGCTTTCTCAACCCTCAATAAAAGCTCCCTAGTGGGCTGCCCTTTCCTTGCCCTCATCTTGGCCTTCTTTTGGTTCTTGATGTTTCTGTTATCTTCTTGGCTTTCCCATCCTCAAAAGGGGCTGCCCATCGGGCTGCTTTCTACTTTTTCCTTCTTTTACTTTCTTTTAGGCTGGCGCCAAAGATTAGACAGAGAGGAAGTGAGAGACATACTTCCCTATTTTGGGGGGGTGTGGGTGTATGTGGGGTGGAGGGAGGAGGATTGTAAGACTTGGACTATAAAGGCAGAACTGCGAGGAAGACACAAGCAGTGGAGATGAGATGCTACAGAAGTATCCTCGGCATCTTCCACCAGGAACACATCACAATTCGAGGGCCACGTGCGTGGTAAACTATCATAACTCTGTTTTTACAAAAATTGTTCCAGAAAAAGTCAAATTAAAATATAAAAAAAACCCGAATAATGTTCTTTATCAGACTTTATAGTTACGACATTAAAAAAAAACAAAACAACTTATTTAACTCATGGGTGAATGGAACTAAAAATAACTACGCCTACACCCAGCAATTGGCGCTTGATCGACACAGATTGACAGAGTTAGCGCCCTCACAATTTCACTCTTCTAAATATCCATTCACAGTAACAGTAATACGTTTTAATTCATGTCTTCCCTCTGTTTCTTCAGATGATGTTAAAAGAAATGTTATACGTTCACTAACTAGCTTCAGTGGAGTCATCGTGATGTGATAGTCACTTGGCACGTTCGCTGACTTCGAAATTAGCTGGAAATCAAATTTAATTAGATCTAGCACTTGGAAGAGATCAAAACAGAAAATCAATCGAAACACTCACACCGACAGTCAACTGCCGATGAACCATGTATAACGCATATACCTGTTAGCAAACGTGACTTCGGGATCACGAAGCAATGTGTAACGGTGTTATCTTACAAATATCATCGCGCTGGCAGAGGTCAAACCCACGTGAAAAGATGTCAGTCAGATTTCTCATGGAAATTTCTACTTTCTATGGAAAATGCCAAACAACGGAGGGTCATGTCTGTCTGCAATAAGGGACGCGGGGGGGGGGGGGGCAGGTGTCTAAAGTCAGGTGGAATCATAATATAAAGGATACAATTTAATCCTGAAAGGCTTTTTAACCACCGTGTCTTAAATTCTATAAAATATCACATCACCCACACAAAGACGTAAAGGTGTTCGTGGGCACATTTTAAAAGGTCTTGAAATTCGCTATATTTTTAATACTTTCTGAACCGAACAGAAGAAAGTGTTCCGACATTTTGAGCCGGAAAAACATGCATTTTCTTGGAGTAGAATTTAAAAAGTATGACAGAAAATGTTCATTCTGTGTCTCAATTTACACGTTGATGATCGAAACTCAACTTTAAAAAAATCACTTTCTGAGTTTTCTTCCAGTCAGCGGAATATTTGTTACATTCGGATTTGAAGGTGCATGGCATTGTATGCCCAGATACAAACAATTGTATGTAACTTGCCCATGCAGCAAAATTGAATCACGCCTTATTAGATCCAGTGAGATGTAACAGTGGAATGAAGAAAGGGGGGGGGGGGCGGGGGGGCCCTAGGCATCCAGTCAAAGAGTTAAATTAAAATTAAGTTGTGTTTTTTTTTGTTAATTCTGAAATCGTCGCTGTAAACTTCGTTGTACAAGCTGCCCTACAATCCCACAAGCTGGAGTGATTGTGAAAAAGCGTTTTACTGAGCGAGACTAGAGTAGAGAGCCTGTTACATGACGTAGATACACAAGTACTGATGATTAAATTTCTCAGAACTAAACTCTATCCTTGAGTCTTGAGGCATATTTTCAATTAGCTGGCCCCAGGCATCATCACACCTCCACACGTCACTGCATACATTAATATCATACATGAAGTGCTTCAGTTAGGAAAAGACAATTGCGGTTCATAGGACACCTGAATCGACACAAAGATCTTGGACACCTTGCTCTAACTGGAAAACTAGAGGACAAAAAAAGCAGAGATAGACGAAGAATAACATATTTAGAGAGTTTGAACAGATAGGCGACAGGGAAAAACCAGGACAATATAGGCTTTTTGAGAGCATCCGAGCGAAGGAATGAGTGGTGAACCATGATCGCCGATATCTGTTCCAGATCTGGCACTTCAAGAGAGAGAAGTGCTTCAGTCCAGGGTTGAAACATTATTGAAAACGTGAGGTTACGTAGTTATAACATGTAGAAATAACAGTTGTAAGTGATACTCTTCTATTCATTACCATCGGTAGGCGGGAAAACTTTGTAATCATCTCAAGTTTGACCACGATGTTTTGGAAAGGTTCATCAGCCTGGCTATTGCTTTCACACGTCAGGGACTATGATACGCAGAGAGAGAGAGAGAGAGAGAGAGAGAGAGAGAGAGAGAGAGAGAGAGAGAGAGAGAGAGAGAGAGAGAGAGAGAGAGAGAGAGAGAGAGAGAGAGAGAGAGAGAGAGAGAGAGTCATAGACAAAATTTTATTAATCTCCATCTGAGAAGACAAGGTGACCTCTTTTGACCTCTTTTAAATCGAAACGAAAACATATCTTTTTAACCGGAATTACACAGAATTATTTATATACATTTCACACGGGAAATATTAAAATTTCAACAAGATTGAGGGAGGGTTATAGTTATGGTTACTGTCAGGTTTGGGCAAGCTGGTTGATTGGTTGGTTGGTTAGATGGGTGTTTGGTTGGTTGCTTGGTTGGTTGGTTGGTTGGTTGGCAGAGAAATGGCAATAGTGACATTTTCGGAAATTGGCCGCAAGGTCACAAACAAATAAACAACAAAAAAAAACCCACCTGCGCTCCATACATTTCAACGGAATTTGACAACAGTAATAACTATTCGTGAAAGAGTACGGAGTCTGTTGATTTTCTCCGTTCTGGCCAAAATGTATGGAATGCCTTCCCTCAAAGACTGAGAGACACATCTTCATTTGAGGAATAGAAAACAGAGCTGAAATCAGTCCTGTATCGGAAATAATTTATTGGCTGACAGATCGTGTTTCCCTTCAGCCTTGTGTGTTTTGTACAGCATGGTGAAAGTGTATATTTTGTAAGTACATTAGGGGGAGGCAGTGAGACGGAGCGAGAGAGAGAGAGACAGAGAGACAGAGAGAGCAGAGAGGGAGAAAGAGAGAGGGGACAAAGAGAGAGAGAGAGAGAAAGGGAGGAGAGAGAGAGAAAGAGGGATGTGTGGTGACAGAGACAGACAGATGGACAAATAGACAGACAGACAGACAGGCAGACAGACAGATGGAGACACAGTTAAAGCTGTCACGACCGTTCCATTGTAAAGTGCAGCTGTTGTTTCATTTTGGGGAGGCAGGTGTTATATAAATGTATTCCATTATTATTAGTTTTACTATTCTTATTATGACATTCTTCTTCTTTCGTTCACCAATCTTTATGATAAAAGTGAATAAATGTCGCATGACAAGAAAATGCAAACTTTATCTTTACCAGTGAAATTAATTTGAAATTAAAACAACAACAACAACAACAACAACAACGCCAGTTTCCTAATCAAGGGCGTTTCGTACCCACGTTTAATAACTTTACATGGGTGTGACCAACGTCATGTTTCCCAGTTGCTGACCTCCACGTGAGCACTGATCGCCATTTCGGCCATTAGGCTATGATTAGTGGTATATTGCGGAGGTGAGCGAAAACTAGAAAGCTCATCTTCCACGTTTGTTCATTCCAGTGATAAATCATAATTTGACATAGGCTGTTGTTACTTGTACGTACGGTCCCCAAGTTTTCTGCGCTAGGGATGCGTATTTTAAAGCCTTCTTGTGACTTCAGAACGAGAGAAGTTCTCTAGAAATATTCCTAGCAACAGCCTTAATTAATTATTCCTTTTTTGAGATGATTTTTGTTGTTGTTGTTTTCCTACTGTTTTTTTTTGGTTGAAAGGGTAAGGGAGAGGGTTAGGGATTCGATAAGATTTAGGGTTGAGGATAAGGACAGGGTTTGGGATAGGTACGTAGATACGTACGCGCCCCTAGCGCAAAACGGTTCGGGATCGCACGTACAAATAACACCAGCCGTTGGTCGTCTATTGGAACCTCGTTAAAACTAGTTCTTGTAAGAGACATGAACTACAGAATGAAATGGAACCTCGCGTACTAGCGAAAGTGGAACGGTTCACTTGTTCGGACGCGTCAAAACTGTTTTGATTCAGCCGGTGGAAAGAGAAAGAAAGAGAGAGAGAGAGAGAGATCGCACACTGATTCAAAACAAACAGGCAAGTCTGTTATGTGTTTGTTTTGAATCAGTGTGTGATCTCTCTCTCTCTCTCTCTCTCTCTCTCTTTCTTTCTCTTTCCACCGGCTGAATCAAAACGTGATTCGACAAAACGCCTTTTTCCTGAAAATGCCGTTTCGAGAAAATCGCGATTTAGTTTTGCGGTCTCTAAATTTAAATCTAGGAAACAAAATGCAGTTTTTATAGACTGAAGTGACACTTTATGATGTCTTTTAACTTTGTGTAAAGTTTTATTTGAATTGGTGCTGAATTAATTAAACTATGATGAAAAAGGCGTTTTGTCGAATCAATGCTCAAACGTAAAACGCCTTTTTTCAGAAAAAAAGGCGTTTTGTCGCATCAGACCTAATCACACAAACGCCTTGCTGAAGAGATAGGCATTGCTCTGATTATGTTTGATACGACAAAATGCCTTTTTTGTTCAGCGAGGGCATTGTTTCGCCTTTTTCTGTCCAATGACATGTTCAAAAACTCGGTTCCAAGGGAAAACTCTTTTGTGTCAGACGAAAAAATTGCGTTTGCTGACGGCTGTTCCTGTTTTATCCATAAAACGCCACTGCTTTCTTTTTTCTGATGGGTCTAGTTTAATGCGATGACTGAATAGCCAGTTTCTTTGCTCGTTGTAGGTGTGATTCAAGTATTCTTGATGAATAGCAAAAGCATTGTCGGTGTCCGATTTTTTTCCAAACAATGGTTATGGCAGTTGCAACTTTCTAGTATTGGGTGTTTGGTTTTCTGAGACCAAGGTTCTCTCTCCTTTCTTGCTGTCGTACAAGCCGACATTGGTGATGGAGTGATAGGTAACTGTGAGATCGGAGGCGGGGATAGTTCGACGAGCACTCACAGATATGACGAACTTGCAGTCAAAGAATATCCAATGGAAACCTCTGATTGTTCAAGTTGGGAATGTTGAACAGCGGCAAGCAAATCTGACACTAACTGTTTTACACTCTGCGTTAGTTGTTCTTCAATCCCGTCAATGGAGTCTTTTGGAGGGGAAGATGACTGAATGATCGGGTTCTGAGATGTTCAAACATTCAATGGGGTGATGTTCAGGGTGGATGCTGGATGACCACGAGCAATCAAATCGTGCCCCAGAGGGAGCAGTAGCAGCAGGAGTTGACATAGAAGTAGGAGAAAGTTTACTATTCTGTTTCTCGTTGTCCGATGCAACGTCACCATCAGAACTATCCGAAGTAAATGGATTCTCTACACTGTCACTGTCATCTGATGACAAGTCCTTGGAGTGAGTAGGCACAGCATGTTGAACTGGGACGTCAGTAAAAATGAGTAGGCGACGAACAGGTTTGGCTCTCACAGGCCTTGCAATCTGAGGATCTGGGGGACCATCAGTGTCCTCCACACCATAGAAGGCTGGCACTTTGGGTGATTCTGCTTACTCTTGTTCTGCCTTGTGACGCTTTACCACCGGAGCTTCATCACAGCTGCCACTTGAATCTGAGTGCGGCCGAATTATTTTCCTGTTGGATTAAACAAACAAAAGTTGCATGGCTGAATTCTTATTTTGATTGGTTTGAAGAAAAAAATACGACAAAGTGACCAGTAACAACTACAGTGTACAGTAATTTGCAGCAATGATGAAGGCATAACGAGTGAGGTCAAAGCTAAACATGAATAAAACATGTACTCTGCAAATGTCATCTCAATATCAATGAAAACAAAAACGAGCATGGTTATGGTGTAACTGTGGAATTATTTTTTCCAGAAATTCATTGATGATTTATGAACATTCATGCCATTATTGGATACAGTGAGCTAGTTGCCTGCTTCAGTCTATGTCTACATGTTCAAGGCATTTGAAACATGATGATGACGATGATTTTTCTTTTGCTGCCACAAGAACCAGCAGAGGCTCAAAACTTCGTATTCATTACGTTCATTACTAGTCTATGCCCTGATGTTCAGACACATGAAATGTACAAACGTAACAGAAGAAGAAGAAAAATGAACTTACTGCTTAATGAGCTCCTTTAAAAGTCTTGAGGATTCATGAGAACAGAGATGGTTATGCTGTGAATGCAGTATGGCAGAGAGACAGAGAGAGATTTCACCTTGAAGTTCATACCTGGAACTGCCTTAGATTTCAAAATTCTGCTCCTTATAAAGTCTCGCGACAAGAAAAGTTGAGTAATAATTGGAACAACTACGTCCCCGACTTTGACCGAAGATTCTGGCGGTCACTGGAACATCAAACGACATCGAAGATCACAGAACTTCCGATGATGGTCAAGGGATGAACTCGGTGGGGGAAAATATCGTTAGATTCGATGATCGTCTGTGCGTGAGCCAGCGGAGAAAGTTAGGCAATGTTACGTAGACAAGGACAAGGAGACGGCCTTTGGTTTGAGTAGTACTAAAACCAATTTTTGATGATCGTTATACACAAAAGTGTTAACAATGTTAACGACACTTAATACAATGCAGGTAATTATTGAGTTAAATGAAGATTTTTGAGAGACAAAAATTGTCAGAAGATAGTTTTATTGAACTCAAGACAGCCTAATGTAAAAGGACAATGAAAGACTGGACTGAATGATTACCAGGGAGGCTTCTTAATGAAAAGATATAGGCCCCTGTTGTCCCAGTAACAAATCATGTCGACAAAAAGCCGTTTATTCTACTTATATAACGACGGTTTGGCTAGGTAAAGGTGTTTTGTCATCTCACTCAGCCTCAGGCCAACGCCTATATTTCGAAAAAAAAGGCGTTTTGTTAATTTAAAGGCGTTTTGTCATCTCACTCGGCCTCAGGCGAACGCCTTTATTTCGAAAAAAAGGCGTTCTGTCAAATTAAAGGCGTTTTGTCGCGTTTCAGCGGACAAAAAGGCGTTTTGAAAAAACGTTGTTTTAAAATAATTTTAAAATGGCTAAGCTTTTTCAAAACCTGATAAGCTCATAAGATGAGGATTGTTGATGAGAATCAGATAATGAAATAAAAAAATTTCGCGCCAAAATGAAAAAAGGCGTTTTGTCAAATCACGTTAGTTAAATTTATTGTCGACGTGCTCTAACAGCCTTAATTCAAATGGCTATATCGTGCTTGCAGATATTAAGTGTCCGAATTCTTACTGTCTATTAGGACGGGAAAATATCACTGTATTATCTACACGGCCTTTCGGGGATTGGAAATTAATACTTAATGAGTTAATTTATTTCCAACTAACTTTGTGTAAAAAACTTGATATAAAAAGTTCCCATGTTCGGCCATGATTCTTGTTTGTTCCCACTCCACTGAGAAATTCGGTGTTAAACGTTTAAGGCTTTAGAATAATGAAAAGCAGTTAGAATAAATCGGAACTGTGAAACAGCTTGATTAGTGCCACAACGCACTTGAATCAAGTGTCATCGTGTGAATTTTGTTATACCTCTCTAATTAAGACTTTCAGTTTTTCAGAAGAGATAGAACAAACAAGAACTAAGGTCACCCATGGATCCCGAGTGATACAGAAAGGAAACAGCTGCGTCTCGATAATGCTCGTGCTTTCGGTCAGACTGTGAATGTGTGGGTGGGAGACCTCGAGCATAATTAGCTAAGTAGGTGGAGGTCTGATGTCTGACGTATAATGATTATCGTTAGGTCTTTGACGTCATTCGTGTACCATGTAAAATAATTATTCATTTCTCTTATAAACATGAGCACCTGCCTCTAGTAGAGCGTTGCCATTTGTGTGCGTGATGACTGTTTAATTTGCTATGTCTGGAAGTAAGACTATAATTATTCGCTCGTGTCTTCGCTCTCCACCTGCCTAAATGAGAAATACAGTCTTGGTGAAGACATAAAGCTAAGATGAATAGTTTACATTTGTAATGATAGCTGAGTTTGGCATTTGACGTCAACGGGGAGATTTTGCTAAGGGTTGGATGGTTGACTGATTGGTTTGTTGGTTAGATGGATGGTTGGTTGGTTGGTTGGTTGGTTAGACGGATGCTTAGTTGGTTGGTTGGTTGGTTAGATGGATGCTTAGTTGGTTGGTTGGTTAGATGGATGGTTGGTTGGTTGGTTGGTTAGATGGATGCTTAGTTGGTTGGTTGGTTGGTTAGATGGATGCTTGGTTGGTTGATTGGTTAGATGGATGCTTGGTTGGTTGGTTGGTTGGTTAGATGGATGCTTGGTTGGTTGGTTGGTTGGTTAGATGGATGCTTGGTTGGTTGGTTGGTTGGTTAGATGGATGCTTGGTTGGTTGGTTGGTTGGTTAGATGGATGCTTAGTTGGTTGGTTGGTTGGTTGGTTAGATGGATGCTTGGTTGGTTGGTTGGTTGGTTAGATGGATGCTTAGTTGGTTGGTTGGTTAGATGGATGCTTGGTTGGTTGGTTGGTTGGTTAGATGGATGCTTGGTTGGTTGGTTGGTTAGATGGATGCTTGGTTGGTTGATTGGTTACATGGATGCTTGGTTGGTTGGTTGGTTAGATGGATGCTTAGTTGGTTGGTTGATTGGTTAGATGGATGCTTGGTTGGTTGGGTGGTTAGATCGATGCTTGGTTGGTTGGTTGGTTAGATGGATGCTTGGTTGGTTGGTTGGTTAGATGGATGCTTGGTTGGTTGGTTGGTTAGATGGATATTTGGTTGGTTTGTTGGTTGGTTGGTTGGTTGGTTGGTTAGATGGATAATTGATTGGTTGGTTGGTTGGTTGGTTAGATGGGTGCTTGGTTGGTTGGTTGGTTGGTTGGTTGGTTGGTTGGTTGGTTGGTTGGTTGGTTCTTGATTGGTTAGATGGGTGTTTGGTTGGTTAGTTGGTTGGTAGGTTGGATGGTTGGTTGGTTGGTTCGTGCTTGGTTGATTGGTTGGTTTGTTGCTTGGATGGTTGGTTGGTTGGTTGATTGGTTGGCCGGTTGGTTGTTTGGTTTGATTAGGTGTTGGTTGGATGGTTAGTTGGCCGATTGGTAGATTAGTTGGTTTGTTGGTTAAAGAGACTTTTGAGAACACGAATTCAACAGTTTCTTCACCACTACCATTCGACAGAGTTAAGGGGTGGAGAGTAACATAATGTACGAATGAGTTGTGGGCCCAACTTTAAGCATCTGCGCACAATACTCGCGCACAGCCACGTAGCTGCAGCAGTGACAACCGCAGCGAGTTTCGTGCCTGATTGTTGAATGTTAATCTCTTAAGAAAAAAAAAAGTGCATGACACTCGCCAATGGTCAGTTCGACATCACTGACCTTCAACCTATCAAGCAAAGTATTCGGATTAAGAAAATCAGTAGGTTCGCTGACTCGGGGAATACACATAGCCGTGGTTTTTTAATTGAGTTTCGATCACCAATGTCTAAACAGAGGCGCAAAATGAAATTTCCTGTCATACTTTTTAATTCTACTCAAAAAAAAAAAAAATGCGTCTTAAAATGTCTTCTCTTCATCTCAGTAAGTGGCTCAAAATCAACAAAAATATTAAAAATGTAGCGAATTTCAAGATCTTCTAAAATATTCCCACGTTCGCCTTTTCATCTTTCTAAGCGTAATATGATCTTTTGTAGAATTTAGGGCTCAGCGGTTAAGAAGCCTTTCATGATTACATTGGAGACCTTACTTCCTTTATAGTAAGATTATGAGGGGTGTAACTTTCAGCGCATAAACAGTAAGAAGACGATGCGGGATCGTAACTTACGTAATGTTGTCGGTGTCGTTGTGTCTGGTCCGTTGGTTGTGGTGGTCCTGGTGATGTTGGTTGGTATGAGCTCGAAACCCATATCATAAGGTGTGACCATCAGAGTGCCGATCATCTTGACAGTCTGGGGAATATGTGAGAGCAAAGGTCGGCATTAAGCCAGTTGGATAAATTACTTACAATGTGCCTAATGCTGAGTTTTCATGTGTACGGAAATAGGAAACGGCAACATCATAAATCCGTCACTCCTTGCAGGGTTTTTGACGTTTCCGTTGCCGTTTCCATTTCCGTACACATGAAAACAAAGCTTTAGGCCTAACGCCGGGGTTTCATATAATACGGAAACAGAAACGCCAAAAACTCGTCAAGCATGTTTTCATGCGTTACGAAACACCGTACACATGAAGCACTCTTTCTTCAGTTTACTTGATGGATTTTTGATGTTTCCTTTGAGATTTCCGTATACATGAAAACACAGCTTAAGGACACGCCGTTTCCGTACACATGGAAACAATTTCTTTTTACTGATGGAGCTTTGACGTTTCCGTTGCCTTTTCTGTTTCCGTGCACACGAAAACACGGCTTAAAGGACCCCGCAAAAGGATTATCTAGACTTTGTCAAGCACACACAACAATACATTGCAACGATGAAATATTATAAAAACCACAGAAAAACTGTGGGGTCGCAACCTACACCTCTTGTGAGATTGTCATGAATAATGGCATCGGTGTTGATTACATTGGTGATTAAGAAGAGGAAAATGAGTTTAATCAATGCCATGAAATGGGAAACATGAGCAAGATCGCCCAGATGACAATAATTATCATTGAAGCCCACGCGGTTCTGGTCAAAGGAGTGGTATATATACTTCATAATCTATGACAGATCAGTGCTCACCTGAGACTGTATAGTGGCATTTCTGGCACCGCTGATCAACACATAGATGAGCATTTTCTGTATACTTCTCCACTCCCTTCCCGTCAACTGGACCTTGAATGAGACGCGGTCTGGTCGTGGGCTGAAACACAAATTGTTGTACTGGATAAATGTTGACTTAATCCAGGCTAACTCTTTAAAAAAAACACACACACACATAGAAGAACTGTGGGGTCGCTGAACGGCTTGAAGCAAAGTCAAAATATGGCAAACAGAAAATGTTGCATGTATCAAAGCTTCACACAAAAAAATGTCCTTATACTATGCGTTTTATTGTAATGTTTCTATATTATTTCTTACGTGTGACTTTACCACATACCTTTTTTGCCATATTTTGGCTTCACCGAGGGAGCGCGCCAGACGATTTTGATCGACTAGCCAGTTGAATGGTGACATCAAAACAATTAATTTCAAACTGATCCCGTGCACCAGACAATTCATAGGATCTCATTGATACTAAATCTCGTTTAGGAAGATTTTGATGGGCCAGTTAGTTCGATGGTGGCGATAGGACATTAATTTTCAATGGGGCCGCGCCCACCAGCGGTATAGTTGGATCTTACTGACACCAAATGTCGTGAAGTCACCATTTAGATAGTTGGAACAGTCAAATTCGGCTGGTGCGGTAGGAATTACTGCTGTTCTAGCTTTTGTGTTTTTTGTTTTATTTGTTTCAAATAGGAAGACAAATATATACAGCCATTATCATGCCAATATAGTAGAAGGGAAGAGAAGCAGAGATGGAATATTAGTGAACGTGAAATTCAAATTACATGCACGTACCTGAAGTCCACGACCTCACAGGTGTAGTACCTGTCGGCAAACATGCTCTTTGATCTGTCCGTCAGAATACGACTCACCTGTAACAATAAATGAGTCGTTGAGGCAGGATTTGGGACAGAAGAGGTCAGAGGCGGTATGAAAGAATGAATGTGAGTGGCTGGAAATTGTATTTGTAAAAAGTGTAAATGTAAACCTAAAATCCACATAACCGACACAGACATGAAATGGACACGTATAGAGCAATTAGCGCCAATGCAAACGACATCGAAATGACACCGTTACCGGCATCAATGCCGGATGGGGCGCTAGCCGTCCCCTTAGAATGACAAGGTTCTAACTCCTTTCCATTCACTTTTGAGAAATTGATGATTAAAGTTTCATGTGCTAATTAGCTTTTAGAGATACGATAGTTTTTTTCTTTTTTGTGCTACTTACAAATTACACACCTGATCCGCTTGATGTTTTGACACACAATGGAGAGGGCCTGTAGAAGTAGTGTGTAACTAAGTTCAGCGAGAAAGTGGAGCAAAAACCGCGTTATTTTGAGGGGACACAACGTAAATGACATCCAAATGACACGTCCGATACGGGCGCTTGTACCGTATCGGGCGGTGTGAAGTAAGAATGGTTTTCAGCATTGCACTCATTCATCCACACTGTCAGCAATTCACTTTTATATAAAATATGTATGTAGAAACAAACAGAGCACTAAAAAAGCATGCAGATTCATGATCGACTGTGAAATAAACCACATTTGCCCCTCTTCATAGAGCACAGAGAAGCAGAAGGTAAAATGGTCCGGACATCTCTTGTGAATGCCAATCTCCCGGCCGGTCCATCGTGCATACAACATGCGGTTCTCTGGATACAAGACCAGATGAAGACCAAGGAAGACCTGGACAAGTGCAGACAAGAAAGCATGCCAAGACAGGCTTCCCAGCTGGCTGTAGACCTAACGCTCTTTCTTCCTGCGACACCCTCGATGGTGTAAGCAGATTGAACACAACAACAACAACACTCAGAAAGTGGTATGATAAATACAGTACACACGTCGTTACAGAAGGGTACTGCCAGGTCTCGAAAGTCTGGTGATGTGACAGATTCCAGGTTGTAGGTATAGTTGAGGTTGAAGACTGGGAACGTTAGTAACGCTTCTATACCATCTGTGGGAAGAGAATAGAACACACAGATGGTAGTAGCTGGAGGTCAGTCGCGCGTGAGCGTCCACTGCAATCTCTGTCATGATGATTGTATCATTTGGCTGAAGTACAGGTATGATACATATCAATAGTTTGAGCATAGTGGGGCAAAAACAAAGAAAACAAAGCAAATGAAAACGTGTATGGCTGAGCCCTACTAAAATGAATGAATGCAGAAAAGCTAGACGTTACTTGAGAATCCTGATAAACTCAGAAAATTTTGCAAGCTTGCCTTGTTATTAATTTTAGTTCTGGTGGTTGTACTTTTATAGTAGTGTTGGTGGTGTAGTTGGAGTGGTCCGGGGTGGTGATTTGGTGGTGTTTTGTGTGTGGTGGTACGGTGGGAGTGATGTTGAGAGTGATGATGATGATGATGATGATGGTGATAATGACGACGATGATGAGGAAGGTTTTTCTGGAGACGACTTTAGTGACCGTGAATATTTGTTGCTAGGTTGAAGATAAAGAACACGTGGTGGTTGTTGAGTATGGTAGAGCGACTAGGATGGAACCCAGCCAAGAATTGAAACGCTCAGTGCTCAAATTGATATGTATCTATTACAGTTAAAATACACCTATTATGAGCGTATTCTCCATACAGTATGTAGATTTATGCAGATATGCACAGTCATGTGAGTATTATTAGGCATGAGTACAAGTCTGTCCTGCTATATTCATCAGTATGTATAATTATAATATTTTACAAACAGGTAGGTAGACGCGTGGAAAAATGTAAGCGAGTGTGCGCCAATAATAGCAATACAGTAAGACAGTACAGTGTGTACAAATATGTACGGGCGAAATACAATAGCAGTGGTCGCGGGTTCGTGCTTCTCCTGCCTCACATGTCTTTCCTTTCTTCTTTGATTTTTTGAGCATTGGCTGGGCAGACCCTCAGAAGGTGTCAGCGTCAGTTTTTGTGTCATTAGACCGGGCGTGTTAAAACTTTCTGGACTCAACTGCCGGAAAGACATACCTCGCCCACCAGCCTATAATAATAATAATAATGTATAGCATTTATATAGCGCATATCCATTTTAAAATGCTCTATGCGCTTTACAGAAACAACATGTCAACCACAGAGCAGAATGGAGCTGCCTGCGAAGCGCTCAACACACTGCACTGCTTCTTTCTCCCTCCCTGTCTCGCTCACTCTCTCTCTCTATCTCAGAGCAAATTGTAACGCAGCCTGTTAGGCGCAGTTCACAACTCGCAACAGTTCACAGCTCACAGCAGTTCACAACTCACATCGGTTCACACAACACACAACTCAAATAATATTTGAATATTTATTAATAACAATATATATATGATTTTGTTGTTGCTGGTTGGGGGGTTGGGGGGGGGGGGGTGATATGGATAAATTTTAATCTATTAATTTCAATTTTCAATTTTGCCCGGGCAGCGTTCTTTCGGCCTGCTCTTTACGATTTCCAACTGCCAAGGTATCTTTAACGTGCGCAACGTGCACACGGGCCCTCCGAATTTTTTCGTCCTTATCCGAGAAGACTAGGTACTCGATCCTACCCCGCAATAGGACCAGGGACTTGAAAATATGAGAAAAATCCAATTTCCAACATGCCTGCACTGCCCGGGTTTAGAACCCGGGACCTTTGGCATGAGAGGCGAGCACCTTGCCTCTAGATCCCCTTGTCCCAGTATAATCACAACTGACGTGACCAGTGTAAAATGCCATAATTTTCTATGATATGTTCATCCCCATCTGCATTGTCCCTGTTAATTTCCCTTAAGCTCAGCCTCTTCAAAGCCCCTGCCTATCTTAATACTCGTGTACAGACGTCAGTAGAGGTATTCGGTTATGTTGATGTATTTATGTGTGTGATAGAGATGCCCACCGGTGTGCGGACCCATAGAAATGTACAAACATACCAGAGTTGTCAGATGCCCAAGATGTCCCTGTTATACCGTGTAACATACATCGCATCATTTTCGAATGAAAAGCCGGCAGACCTTGAGCAATAGTTTAGCATGATCAACTCCAGAGGAAAAGGAATAAAGCTGGAAATTCTTAAGAAGGAAACAAAAACCTTAATCTAAAATCAGTCCTGTATCGGAAATCTCTGCTAACTGACGAATGATGTCTCGCAAGCCTTGTACGAGTATGTTTGCACATGGTGAGAGATAATGAGAGACTACAGAAAAAAAGCAAGAGAGAGAGGGGAGGGAGAAAGGAAAAGGACAGAGGGGAGGAAAAGGAGAGAGAGAGAATATCACTGTTTCATTGTAAAGCGCTTAGAGTCCACATCGTGAGACAGGCACTGTATAAATGACATCCATTGTTATTATTACTTAAGTTACACCACAATCCCATTCACTCACCAATGGCCATTTTCCAGTTGCTTCTGATGTCCACCAGAAAATGCCTCAACATGACGTAAACCATTGACCCCACGTAGTGTTTCGTCACGCCCTTGTCTATGATGTCAAAGATGGTCCATCTGATCTTGTCTTTGCTGTGTGTGCCATTGAAAAACAACTTGTAATGAACCAGCAGACTGCCATCGCTGAACGATAAAGTATGTATGACCAGTGAATATAAATATTTGTATATCATTGTCTGTTTATTGTAAATTATTTGTATGAACACATCTCCAATAAATTAGCCAGTGATAAATGTGTAGTGATAACCAACAAATGTGTTCAGGTGGACGAAAACATCCCCAACAAGCCTGATATACTCATATTAGATGAAAAGAACAAAGATGCTTTTATTGTAGAAATTGCTGTTCCATTTGACAAATTCATCGATTTATGTTTTCGTGAAAAGTTTTTGAAATATCTACCATTGCATAATGATATGAATGACAAGGGCTATCACTGTAGAATCATTGTTATTATCGTGGGAGCATTGGGGACTGTTCATAACAAAGCCGCATCAGGGTTAAAAATGCTAGGTTTCAGCAATAGGCAGTCAACTAACATGTGCAAGTTTATCAGCATTAGCGCAATTATAGGTTCGCAAAGAGTATGGAAGAGAAGGTATAATTTAATCTGATTGAAATAACGTACAAAATGTAATGTCTATTGTACGGAATATATTGGTGTGTTGTACAGCTGAAGATGGTTGAATATGTGATTGTGTAAATGGATGTATTCATTGCATGTAAAATCATATAGTCAATAAAGTTCTTGAAATATATGTGTTTTTACTGTTTTTGTTTTGGATTAACGAACAGAATGATGTCCTCCTTTGTACTCATATGTGAATTAACTGTCAAATTCCCTAATAATATTTAAACTGATACATGTGTTTGCTCTGCATATCAGAGCTGTAAGCCATGTGCGGGAGGTTGAGACAATATGAGGGTTTAAATAAAAGGACTGAGGGCCTTGAAACAGGGAAGATATTATTAGTACTCACTTTGACCAGGCACACTGACACCCGGGCTCATCAGCAACATTTCTGTAATATCAAACAATGTTATTTTTACCACTAAAGCCAGTTGCGCACTGAGTCAAGTTGTTCTGATCTGGGGTTCAGGGGGACAATGGAACTAAAAGGGACAATGGAAATAAAAGGACCTCGGTGTGGACAATGGAAGTAAAAGGGCCTCGGTGTGGACAATGAAAGTAAACGGGATCTCGGTATGGACACTGGAAGTAAAAGGGACCTCGGTGTGACCATGGAAGCCAAAGGGACTTCGGTATGGACAATGGAAGTAAAAGGGACTTCGGTGTGGACAATGGAAGCAAAAAGGACTTCGATGTGGACAATGGAAGCAAAAAGGACTTCGGTGTGGACAATGGAAGCAAAAAGGACTTTGGTGTGGACAATGGAAGCAAAAAGGACTTCGGTGTGGACAATGGAAGCAAAAAGGACTTCGGTGTGGACAATGGAAGCAAAAAGGACTTCGGTGTGGACAAAGGAAGTAAAAGGGATCTTGGTGTGGACAATGGCAGTAAAATGGACCTTTGTGTGGATAATGGAAGGAAAAGGGACCTCGGTGTGGACAATGGAAGTAAAAGGGACCTCGCACACTGGTGAGACCAAAACAAATCTGTCTCATTAGTTCGAGCCTGACAGAACTGTCTTGAGTCAGCTAGAGGAAAGAGAGACTTGGCGCACTGAGTCAAAACAAAGAGAAAATGGACTTGACATAGCGCAACACCAGCCTAATACCACAACTACCGCGACCATAGTATTGTCATCCCCGTCTTCATCTCTATCATCATGAACAGCACAAATCATCACGCAGTTATCATCATCGTTCTCGCCAAGGTCATCAACTTATTCACAATAATCTCACTTCAAGAGAAAATAACAACAAGGAAACAGCAAGACAAACACAGCACAGCTGTTAAATCCAATTGCTTTTCTGAAACATGTTTCGAAAAAGGTCGTTTCAAGACATAATAATATTATATAAACTACACCAGAGTGTAAAATATGCACACGAGATGTGACGAATAGCCAGTAGGCTACATTACATATTTCGAAAATTTCATAATACATGAAGAACATTCAAACGCAATTAAAACTGTCGTTAATTTCCTCTCTGTAGTGTTTATCAACTAGACAATATAATGTTTTGGCCTGAAAATGTCATTTAAATCGTATCTGATTAAACTTAAAGATTAAAGATGTATCTGGAATTTTGGTCTATTTATAACGCTCACGCACAGCCACCTACATCTATTTAACCAATTCTGAAAAATAACAAACATAATTAAATGAATTCCTTGGATAACAAATAAATAGTTATCCGTGATCCCCACTAATTGTAGATAAACTTGTTTGTGACATGAAATTCTGAAAGGTCAGGTCAAGGTATCAATGTCCCTGATCAGTACACAATTAATTGGTCTGAGAAAACATCCTGATTAATATCTGCTGGAACGGCTCACCCGCTAAGCCCTGACTTTATTACCTGTCAAACGGAAAAACTTTGATTTTGTTCCCATTATTGCCTATAACCCACGTCATTAGACATTTATATCATTGGCCAAGCAAGCAGTGGCCGATGTTGACTGCTGATGTCACGACTCTGAGTTTCAGTGAAGAAAAAAAACAAACAACTATTTGGCTAGTACGCGGGGTCTCAATGAAACAAGTCATCACGTCACCATCCAACTCGTTGAGAAAGTATTATTAAAAAAAAAGAAAAGAAAATCTGTGGGTCGCAACAAGGCTCGAAACAAAGCCAAACTATTGCAAAATTAAAAAGTTGTAGGTAGAGTAAAAAACAATACAGGAATGATGCTAGAGAACGCATCGTTTGCGTATCATTTCTTACCCGAGGCTTTGCTACATGGCATACGACTTTTCCTTTTTGCCACATTTTGACTATTCAACTAGTTGGCCGATAAAAATCGGCTAGCGAGAGCCGGGTCTTAGTACCTGGTTTGGTAATTGTCTCAAAACTAAGGCAGTGTGACTTGCTGAACATTCTCAAGGCAACGACGTTTATTCATGACATGCGTAAAAGCATCAGGTACACGGACAATGGCAGTTTTAGACACCGAGATCTGCATAAAACTTGAGTCCGTATATACTGACATACCGTGACCTTAGTTCCTCTGTGTTCCAACTCCATTTTTTCCACAACTGAGAAATTCGAAGTAAATTTTTAGCAGTTGTACTATTTTGATAAGGAGTTAGAATAAATCTGAACTACGAAACAGCTTGATAAGTGCCACAACGCATTTTAAATAGCGTCAACGTGTACGTTTGTTATACCTCTTGAACATACTAAAAGATCTCCAGTTTTTCAGAGAGCGGATACTATATAGGACAAACAAGAACAAAGATCATGTTACTGCGATGACGTCAACAAGGACTGTGCCATGGCACGTACAGAGTCAAGTCTCTGTTTTGTGTGGGTTTAAATGTGAAATGAGAACAATGGAATTAAAAGGAACCCCGCTCACTGGCGAGACCGAAACAAGTCTGTCTCATTAGTTCCTGCGCGACAAAACTGTCCTGAATCAAAAGGCGGAAAGTCGCAGAAAATACTTGACTCAGTGCGCCACCAGTCTGAAACATGGCTATGAAAAATATATGAACTTCAGCAACAACAACAACAGTTTAATTACCAAATGTGTGACTGAACATTTGTAAATGACGCACTAAAATTCCCCCCACGACTCTAATAAGCAAAGTACAGGAATAGTCATAACATCATCACCACCACCACCACCATCACCACTACCACCACCACAACCATCATCACCACCATCATCACCACCACCACCACCACCACCACCATCACCACCACCATCACCACCACCAATACCACCACCACGGCCAAAACAACACCACCATCACTGTCATCACTAACGCCATCCCTCTATCACCAGCACCACAACCATCACCACCACCATCACCATCACCACAACCATCACCATCACCACGACCACCACCAAAACTACCACCCACCATCACCACCACCATCATCACGGCCAACAACAACAACACCACCATCACTGACATCACGAACACCACCACCACTAACACCACCACCACCACCACCACCACCGCCACCACCACCACCATCAACAACAACAACAACAACATCATTGGTATCAAAAGGAACTATTGAGTTCGTACGGCGTCTTCAACAGGTAGATGTGAACCCTATTTGCCATGACAGGAATAGCCACAAGATCAACGTGATCAACAATAAGAACAAGAACAGCAATACAATCTTAGAAAAGGACTCACTGACCCCCCCCCCCCTCCCCCGGCCCCAGGTAACAACGACTTCAACAAGTTAAATGTGACCCATGTTTGTCATGACAGGAACAACCACAACATCAACGTCAACATCCCCACCGACGGTGACAACGACACCAACACGTACAAACTGTACCTGATCTCAGCGACTACACAACCGTTGTAGCTCTTGCTTAGGTTACTGGACAGGAAAAACGAGTCCATCTGAGGGAGAGAGAAAGAGTATACATTAGGTAAACGCTGGACGCTGAAGTTACCTATGGTAACCAGTCATTAATTACGTTAGTTGTTCCCTGGTTCGATACGAAGGTGACCTGTGTTTGACCTCATGTCTTACATAACAAAACTCGGGTGTCATTTAGAAGCTGAGAAAAACCTGAAGGTTCTGATAGATCTAAATAAGGTTCACACGACTAGCCTTGTATCATTAATTAACACCTTTGATTTCTTATAGGTATTATATCAGGCGGTTTCACGTTAAGACGTTTTATGCAATGAAACAAAATAATCCAAAAGAAATAGCTGAGATAATAGTACATTTAATCAGCCGTATCTCATTTTTACTACCATTTACCTTATTATGCGCTTCAAAACATGAGCATAATTATAAGGTTACTGTGGAAAACTAAGGCTAACAGTGGACTATCAAGTTCGTTTTGCCTCGGTTTTAGTGTGAGACGTAAGCTATGGATTTTGGAGGTATCATACTAAGTCAGGTCAGACACAGTCATATGCTGCCAGCAAAATGTATACCCAAGAAATAATGGCAAAAACCGACTGTGTTGTGTCTGGCCGGGCTCAGTATGATGGAGTGTTCCCGGATTTACAAAGAAAATACAGGAAATTATGGCGTCCACTTCCTGTCTGCCAGGGTCTGACTGTCTGACTGGGCGTATTGTGATTCCTTCCACACTTAACTAGAAGTGGAGGGACCAAAACAAGCGTGTGTCGCAAGATGAAGCAACGTCTGACCTAAAATCGATGCAAAACAGACTTGATTCAGTGATCTACCAGCCTAACTCAGTCCTACCTCTTGGCACACTAGCTCAGCAATACGACGGAACTGATAAGAACCATTTTTAGCCATGTCCTCGTGGTAAGTCTCATTCAGGAATCTGAGGGACGCATCAGCTGCCAGCAATCTGTTGCGGTCGTAAGCTGTGAGACAGAGAGATAAATGGCATTGTAACTATCAAAACTATACACAAATCACTTCGACGTCCATCGAACGCGCTATCGTATGAAGGTTGTTTTTTGTTTTTTTTTACAATTTTTTTTTTTTTTTTAGAGACATTTCTTTTGTTCAGAGAAGATGTAACCAGCGTACGGCATTAAAATGATGAAAATCCCTGATAAGACTTTGATTTTCTGAGAATGTAAAAGAGATTTTGCATGGACAGCAAACAGACGATTTTTATACAGGCCAAAAATTAAGTCTTCATCTGGGGGAAGGAAATGGTAATGAAACCAAAATGAATACTTCATTACCATAACCGAAAAGCGGACTTAACCATCTAGTGCCCACACAAACATTGCCAATCCCCAAACTTCTGAAATAATATTATGCTATACTGATTTTATATTGTCAGATTATTGCAAATTTATGAATATTCATTGGAAAAAATTATTTGTTAATAAAACAGGAAGAGTAAGTGTGTCAGAGATAGAGCATTTTGACTCTAGGTGCCCTGTTTCAAATGTGATAATTATACCCTGGGCACTTGAGGGTTAAACTCTCCAGAACCTATCACCCCCCCCCCCTTTCCAAAATAAAGGCTTTTCACATGCTGAGAACAACAACTCCTCTTACTTCTTAGCTACGTACTTTATGGATGTTAATCCCCATCCAGTTTTCCTTATGAACGTTGTTACAAGTACGTAAGTCCACGTAGTTTTTTTTTCAGCGAGGGGTACGTATTTTAGAGCCTTTTGTGACTCCAGAGCTAGAGAGCTCCTCCCGAAATACTCTTAACAACAGCCATAATTAATAATTATTCTTTCAGGTTTTCTTTTTGTCTTCGTCCTGGTTTTTGGTTGAAACGGCAGAGGGCAGGGTTAAGGATTCGATAAGACGTAGGGTTGAGGATAAGGACGGGGTTAGGGATAAGTAAGTATACGTAGGCGCCCCAAGCGCAAAAACACTTGGGATGCGTACGTACTTAAAACAACAGCCTTTCCTTGTTGTTCTATCCACCCCCACCCCTCCTCCCCCATCCCACCCCCATACACACAAGACGACCATTGCCATGACGTCAGCTCGTCAAGCCCCACCGAATGCCGCCGATCGTTATTTACCCAATGACATTGTCCTAATAATCGCTGGCCGTCAGTAGGTCATCAACCTTGTCTGATGAACACAATAATTGTATTTCTCGGCTTGCTGAGATTGTCGGGATAATGCCTATGAATCAGTCAACAAATCATCACGTCTTTCAGTTAATGAGTGGATTACAGAGTGAACTTACCAGCTGCTCTAGATCTTGGTCTGTCTGCAGACAAAAACAAAAATAGAAATGGAAATATTAATGTTAATTGCATGATCACGATAACAAATTTCGATGAACTTTTCGCGACTTCAGTCCTTGTTTGTCCCAACTGCACGTTTTGCACAACTCAGAAATTCGGCATGAAACGTTTGCGGCTTTAGTGTTATGATTTGAGTTTAAATAGGAATTGTGAGACAGCTTGCGGAGTGCCATAAAGCATTTTTGTATTTTGTATTTATGTACTTTGTATACTTTTTTAATCCCGTTCAGGAAATTTGCCTTAGTGTCATTGCAACCCAGTTACAAGAGGAGCAGACACGTCGTCGCCGCAGTGCAGCGCAAGTGTCAAAGTGTGCATTTTACGGTAGTTCTACTACGTACTAAAAGAACTCCAGTTTTTCAGAAAAGGGACATAAAACAAACAAGAACTAAAGGCAAAGACACTAGACTGATAAGATAAGACAGCTACTGCTTTTATCGTGCAGAGATTTCGCACCGCAAGCTAGCGGCACACGCTCGGAAGTCATGAAAAGTGCCGTAGTTTACAAAGCCAAATAGGAAAAATATTGAATTTTGTTCACTGTTCAGCTATCGCTTTAAGCCTTGATTGACGTAACTCAGTGTGGAATCGCCGTGAGAAAACTCTGGCTATTTTTTCTTCTTTTTTAGTCACGGTAGCACCGTGACAATGTTGCATCATAAATTTTCCGTTATATCAAGCATTGTCAAGCATCAAGCATGCGACTTGCTGTCATGTTTGAATTTCATGTTCCCTTTAATCATAATGTAATCAACTCGAGTGTCGCTGGTCTGTTAACACTAAAACGACAATCAATGTTCTATAATGTAGACTGTTTTCTCTTTCTAGGTAAATCAAAAAGGCATAAATAATTGTAAGTAACCAAGCACACTTTATAATTATGATAACTAAACACACTCAGGCATTACATTATAAAAACAAGCGCAAACACACACAAATTAATAGTATTAAAACAATAAATAAATAATTTTACACTCCCATCTTCATACAATCATGTTGAAAAATATGAACTAGCTTCAAATCTAAGTTGGTACCTTTTGTTAGGAGATAGTACATCAACCATCCTAGCAAAGCGGCGACAATGAATGCGATGATCAGTAAAATGAGGAAAAGTCCCAGTCGTCTGGATTTCTTCCTGTCCCTTCTTTCTTTCCTCATCGAAGAAGAGGTAACTCTGCTGCCAATGCTAGAGGTGTCAGAGTAATGTCCCCTGTAGAACATGGCGTTGTAACTCTTTCCGGTGTGAGGATCGCTTTGTTTGGATTTCTTTGCTGTTTTGTTGCCATGGTTTTCTGACTTCTTCTTTTTGTGCTGCGCCAGAAAAAAAAAAAAACAAACATAAACAAGAACTATTCAAATTCAATGACTTTGCTCTCTTTGTCTTTCTTTCTTGACTTCTCCCAAACAGCCATGCACCAGTATTCTTGAGAGATAACTATCTTCCCTAACGAAAGGCAGCTAACCTTTTATTTGCCAGTGACATAGGGCTTACCAAGATATAAAAGTTCCTTTTCTTTTTTTTCTTTAGTGTTTTTTTTTTTTTCATTTGCTTATTCAATTGTTTATTTATTTATATTTTTATTTATTTATTTATTTATCACAGTTCATTCCTGCGACAGTATGAAGTTATAAGCACATTTTTACTGGCCCTTCTGTTGTTGGTGGCTCATGCAGAAAACTTTATTAAAACAGACTTCCCCCCCGAATCTGTGATTAAAACATAACAAAATCGCTGACAGAGACGCTCTTGCCAATTTTATGCCTGGCCACCGCTGCTAAATCTTGTAACCCCCACTTTAAAAAAAAAAAAAAATCATTATTAATTAACTTTTGAGCCTGGACTAATTTAACGCTTGCACTGAAAGAAAGGTCGTGTACTGTCTCACACAAATGACGCATTAAGCTGATAGATAGACTGACACATAACGTGAGCACTCAGCTAATGATGAGCTATGGCGTGCGGTTATGACATCACTGTCACGTGCACTGGCTCACGTTGTTTACAGAATTTTGTATGAAGAGATGACCAGAAAGCAAAATCAGGCCAAGCACTGACCTAAAACATTGAGCCAACGTGCCCATGAATAGATTAGTGATCTAACTTCATATTCTTTTGTGTGTGTTGTTGTTTTTCTGATAAAACTGGGGTGAGTTATTATTGTTCTTTTCTTTTGGTTTAAAACACTGGTTTTTAATCTTTTTGGTCTCAAGCACAACTTCAGTTAAAATTGGAAAGGACAAAAATAAGGATAAGGACCAAAACAAACAAAAAAAAACCGGAGGGCCCGTGTGCAGGTAGCGCACGTCAAAGATACCTCTCCATTCCTCTCATGCAGAAGGTACCGGGTTCAAATCCCAGTCAGTGCAGGCATGTTGGATGTTGGGAATTTTTTTCTTATTTTCCTGTCCCTGATCCTATGGTAGGTAGGATCGAGCACCTAGTCTTCTCGGATAAGAACGAAAAATTTGGAGGGCTCGTGTGCTCGCTGTGCACGTTAAAGACACATTGGCAGTTGGAAATCAAGAAGGGCAGGCCGAACAGGCGGCTGTCCGGGCAAAATTCTGGAAAAAAAAAACAGCGAATCCCTACCACAATAAGAAAAATAGAACAAGAAAATTGAGGTGTAAATGCCAAGGGCAGAGAAAACCCTTAAATAAAGATCTAAACACAATAGAAATGATCACACATGCGAGACCCAGGCTCATTACAGAGTCAGCGGGAACAAGAAACGACGGCAAATCGCGTGCTATTGTTTAGTGATAGTTATATTCCCTTATTTCATCAGATTTCTAGATCGTCCGGGAGCAACCGACTAGTCCACATCGACGCAAACAGAAAAAGACACAGGAGATCGTTTCAATCATCTGCAAATCGCCCCAACAAGGCATTCTACATAGAAACGCTCGACATTTCACAAAGTGTTCATGCTATCTTCCTTCATGTGAATATGCCTCTTGTAGATAATGACATGTTAACGTAATAGTACATAAGCTGTGTCTGTATTATTCTTTGTGTGAATATGAATGTAGCTCTTATTTGTAATTATATTCATTTACGACGTTAAGGTGCTATGGGGAAAAGACGTTGTTTTTTTTTTCGGGAGGTTGTGGGGGGGGGGGCGGGGGGGGGGGCGGAGGAGGTGTGGAGAATGATGGTTGTTGCTGGCAGTTTATTCAGTCTTTGGTAGAAAATTTCCAGACCACAGACCACGTAAACATTTCGTTTTCCCAAGAATTTCAATTCTCCATCCTGGATTACAGCGGATCTTTGAGCGGCATGCTAAGCGGCCGTGCCAAAAAAGACTTTGCAAATGCACATACTCAGCTGCCGTGCGGTCAATATCACAATTTGGGTGACGTAGGTGAAACAAATGCTAGCTCAGACATGCGGAAGAGTTTGAGAAATGCTGAAGATAAAAGACTTACTTCCATAGCAGTGTTATTGTTTCTGTTGGTACTGCTGGCAATGCTTTTGTTCCATTCCTCACGACTAGAACTATGGGTCAGGTTGTGGTCAAGGGTTTTCACCCAGTGGGGGCGTGTCTCTTCCTCTGTCGTTTTCATTGTCGCGGTGCTGTTTTACAACCTCTGCAGACTGAAACCTTGTCAAAATATGGCAAAAAGAAAAGAAGCTGTGTGTAGCAAAGCGCCGTGTAAGAAATAATACAGAAACGGTACAGTAAAACGTAAATTAAAGGGGAAAACAAATCCAGCTTCGATTGATTGATCATCATCAGGAAACAAAATGTAACAGGGTGGAAAATGGAACCAACAAAACAAGTGAATAAATAAAAAATCTGTAGAATATTTATTTAAACCAATACCGGTACTTAGTTGCCAGTCCAGATTTGAAATTTTTCGAGCCCAGCACAGCCGTCAATGTATGGACGCTCATTCTGACTTTGCTTCAAGCCTTGCAGTGACCCAACTGAGCTTATGTGTGTGTGTGTGTTTTTTTTTTATTGTTATTATTATATTCAGGAAACCTTGGATACTTCCAACATAAATAAAATTAAAAATATTAACGCTCTTGAGACGAAGTGGCACGGTTCAGAAATGTGGAGTTTTTAAACAAAGTGCAATACGTGATGGGCGGCCAAGCAATTTGGTTTCGTTGAAGTCAACATGATTTTTTGCCTGCATAGAAGAATTATGAAAGAACGTTATGAAATTGAAGCCATAATTCAAATATATTTATTTCAGATACATTACTTCGGATATATTGGAAACAATGTCGCTTATCTATTTCTAGGATATAGGGGGTTAATGAATAGCAAATTCTGAAGGTGGTAAAAGCATTATTGTTTTTCATTCTCTGACAATAGAAAATGTTACCAAAAAAAAAAAAAAAAAGTGCAACATGCTAAAGTGAGGGTCATATTTATAATGAGGAAATTTCAGTTGGAATAATCGTGCCTAACATTTGTGTGATTATCTTGTGTTTCCTTTTTTAACCGGGCGACGCCATCCATGTACAAAAGCTGTTTCCATTTTATATATTTTGTACACAGCGGAGGTCCATATAGGAGAGAATTCAGATATAAGAAAAACTATCACCGCAAAACAAGAAGAAGCCATGTGTCTCACTAACAAACTCTCCTATTCTGCAAAAGAACAGAACACTACATTATAATATTTTCTATGTGAAAGTCGTTGTTTAAGTCATTACTTTGAAAATCTAATTTTATAGCCTACATCGTTGACAGTTTTGAAATACGAAGTGACCCCTTGAACCATTTGGTCAAACTGGCTCTTGTTTGAATGGTGCTTGGGAAGCGTTTGTACTTAGAATCAGCTCTTGCTACGCGAACTGCTATAACTTTTTCCAAGCGCAAGGAACACCAACGAGCTTTTTTTTTTTTAAACTGACTACAAAATGATAACACACACAAACAAACCAAACCACAGTGAGAAATTGGACAATGCGGTTCAAATTACCACAAAAACTATAGTAGAATTAGCATGCCTTTAAAAAAGAGAATTAAAATTAACTGTTTCTTTGAGACAAATATCACCTTTCCTTTGGCAAACAGAACACCAAGATGTTTTCAATAAAACGGCTGCAAACTGATTGTCCACAAAAATAACCAGAACAAACGGACTGTAATTACTGTAAACATGTCAGTGTTTGCGATTCTACATTTCATAAGGAAAATGTATACTTTAATGGCAGCGTTATACTTATTTCCACATAAATCAGTATTGAACACTATTTTCTTGCTAAGGCAAAGCCAAGAACAAACAAACAACAATAACAAAAACAAAAACCGCTGCATGCAAAGTTCCGGGGATTTCCATCCAGCCACTAAAAAAACACGTTTCCATTTTAGTCGAGCCACAAATTTTGAAACTAAGTGTACATGGAGAATATGGAATATGGCAACAAACAATAAATAGAAGTAACTTACCTATTTAAGAAGGCTGTAAATCCGCGCTTTCAGATGAACAAAACTTGCTGAAAGCAATCCCAAACTATGATACTGGTCTAAACCCTTTCATTTCATATTCATTATAGTTTGTATATCCGGCATTTGAAAAGATCTTTCACTTCCAATTAAAAGCAAACGCTTTTCTATTTTGCTAATGTCTCAGCTAAATTTGCCTAGAAGATGTAACGAATCAGTGCTGCCACACAGGGAAACATCGCCACTCGAACTAAACATGTTTTTTTTGCCTCATTAAGTCAGAGTTTACATTTGGAAATCAGGCAAAAAAAAAACAACTACCTGAAAGTTGAACACAAGGTTACCACGCCCTCTGGTCCAGCACGCCCTTCTGCCCACTGGATCTGTTTCACTTTCTCGTGACATCCAGGTTCTAGGAAATCATACCAGGGGTTGTCTCAAAACCTCTGCAGTTTAACTCCACCATCACAATTGGTCATAAAAGGTCTTGCAGTCTCTGGTTATATCACTGGTCAATAGTTAGACATTAGAATGTATCTTTTGTATCTTCAAAGGAATGTCTTTATAGGCCAATGCATAATTCGTTCTCAATGTGCTATTTCCTATAAACGGGGACGAAAAACTAATTCCATTCATGTGGATCAAGGTATTTTACCTTCTCTCCATTTGGAGACATGATACACAAGTAAAAATTCCAGCAAACGCGAGATATTTTACTATAAACACTATAAGAATGAAAATGATGTAAGGCGAAGAAATTATCGCCGTTTTCAGACACCAAATTGTTGTGGGGCAGATTGGTTTTGGAAATCAACGCGATGGAAATGAATACTTACTTCATAGTGTACAGATCGGTGCTTCACGAGATAAATTCATCTTAATCTATAGATCAAAAAGTGTGAACAGTTTGTTAGTATTATTTTTTACTTAAACTAGATGAAGTTCCTGGCATTGTCCGGGACAAACCCGTGAACCCACCGTATCATCTCTCTCGCTCTTTTTGATCAGGAAGCTTCCCATATTCTACAGTCATACAATATTCATGGGCACCAGAGCACAAGGCACTCATTTCTGGTAGTGAAATTGCGCGTACCGAACTAAATGCGTATTAATACATGTACATCTTTTCCGGTGCAGTGGGCTTACCACAGGGAGCCAAAACAAAGATCATTGTATTTTGAATTTTTACAACTTGAAAAAAAAAAATACCTGAAACTTGAATCAACACAACCGGTCGATGCGAAAGCGATAGGGCTGGATTAGTTGACACTTTGGAAAATTAACTTCATAATTTTTTTAACTGTCATTTAGGCTGTAGCGTCGAGCAAAAAAAGGGCCAAAATTGTACCACAATGAATTACTCCCGCCACTATTTTTTTTTTATAATAAGATTGGAGACTGGCGATCTTTCTTCAGCTACAAGTTCAGCACTTTTGTAGCTACTTAATTACTGATAAAATGTGATAACAACTAACTGCGTGGAACTGTCTCGTAAATGGTTTCTCCATAATAAAACTTGAATTTTGTTTCGGACTTAAGATTGTTAGAAATAAAGATATGGCAACACCTCTTCCAAAAAAGTGGGTCTTTTTAGTTATTCATTCACCAATTTTGAAACGGCCCCTAACTGAAGACATCGCCACCACGAATGTCCCGCCTGTCTCTACAGCAGTTCACTCCCTTGAATCAACGGCTCGTCAAACCGGAATCTTCAACCAGTGAAGTTAGAATTTTGGCCCAGACATCAAAGATGTGGGCGGTGACGCAAAATACCATGTGACGAGACGCTGTTACGTACTGATCTGACGGAAACTGGTTTGAAATGAGGGCGTTGTTGTAATGGTAATATTTGTCTGTAATTTACCTGCACAGTTAAGGTCGTGACAACAGGTACTTTGCCAAGAAATTGAAAAAAATTCAACAAGAAACTTATACGTTCAAAGTCAGAATGCCTAGCTATGAGAAACGAATTGCCTTTATAATCATCATTTTCTTGGCTGTTGTTCGGGGGGGGGGGGACGGTGGGCGCATAGTGTTTAACATAGAAAACCATATCTGTACTTTCTCTATTTCGCTATGTATTTAAACTAACTCCATACAACTACATTCTATTTTCTTCCTCTTCTTTCATTCAGCATCACTAAACAACCACTTTTCCAATCCAACTTCTGACTGTTCTCTAAAAACTTCTGTCCAAGTACATGACATAACCGCTGGTTGGTCAGAAAAAAAAAGACAAGAACTTCACGTCTTCGAAGCCAAAACAACATAGAGCGGCCAGCGTCCCGCGACCTTAGTTCTTGTTTGTTCTACCTCCATTTTCTGAAAAATTGGAGATCTTTTAGTATGTAGGAGGTGTAACAAATGCACACATTGACTCTTGTTTAAACTGCAATGCGGGAATTATGAACTTGTTCCATAGTTCCGATTTATTCTAACTCCTTATCATAGTACTGGAGCCGCAAACGTTTAACCTCGAATTTCTCATTTGTGCAAAAAGTGGAGTTGGAACAAACAAGAAATAAGGTCACGATGATCATTATTTTTCTGTCCGTTCTCTCACTCAACCTCATTAAACAACAAGCTTCCAACCTATGACCCTTTCCTTAAGACTTCGGTCCAAGTACATGATGTAACCGCTGGTTGGCCAGGAAATGACAAGAATTTCTCGTTTCCTAAGCCAAAACAACATTTTAAGGGCAGCGTCCCACGACCTCAGTTCTTGTTTGTTATATCTCCGTTTTCTCAAAAACTAGAGATCTTTTAGTGTGTAGAAGAGTCAAAACACATGAACACAATGACAGTTGTTAAAATGCATTGCGGCACTTATCAAGCTGTTTCACATTTCCGATTATTCTAACTCATCATAATATGAAAACCGCAAACGTTTAAGGTCGAATTTCTAAGCTGTGTAAAAGGTGGAGTTGGAACCAACAAGAATTAACTTAGCTAAAACCTCGGTCCACGTACATGATGTGACCGCCGGTTGGCCAGAAAATGACACTAATTTAACGTCTCCGAAGACAAAACTACATAGAATTAGAAAGGTCAGCATCCCATGACACATGAGACTATTGCAATCATTCAGACTAGTAGTGAACTGAATCAAATCTTTTTTTTTTTGGGTGTGTTTTGACTCATTGCGAGAGCTCTTTCCTTCCCCTAGCTGACTCAAGTTTTTCAGTGCCCAAAACTAGTGAGGCAAAGTTTAGTTAGTATTGCCAGTGCGCAGGATCCCGTGGAACTCAATAATTCACTCCTCACACTAAAACAGAGACAAAACGGACTTGACTTGGCACGGCATCAGCCTAATTCTTTTCCTTCTGTTGCTAAAGTCCTTCGGTTGCCACATGGTCACCAGCCAGTCATTCTGGCAGGAGTGGTCTCCACTACAGAACTCTAAAATTATGTACCACACATCGCCACCTTTAATTCGTGTTTGTATTCATTCCTCTTTTTTGGACACCTAAGAAATTACGTTAAACATTTGTGGCTTTGGTATTTTGATAAAGAGAGAATAAATCGGAACTGTAAAACAGCTTGACAAATACCACAATGCATTTTAAACAAGTGTCAAAGTATGCATTATAACTCTTCTACATACTAAAAGTTTCCCTCTTTTTTTTGTCCAGAAAATTGAGATATAACAAGCGAGAGCTAAGGTCGCGACATGTTAACAATAAACTTTGGGTGACCTAGCGGAACTTTTGGGATAGCTTCATTATTATTTCACCACATTGGATGCGGTAGTTGTTATCAATGTTTTTAATGTCCACGTTACGGTTCGCATCCATGAAGTTGCGGCTGAGAGCAACTTGTCTAACAAATTGAACTTCCAGGGCCTAGGAAAAGTCAAGAAAAAAACACTACTTTTCCCATTTAAGTCTGGACAGGAGTGGGTGCAAAGTGGTACATAAGGACACAGTGCATTTAAAAAGTACCAAAGAATACGGTTTTGCCGCTAAAGTTGGCAACGTCATGTAGGATGAATAGGAGGGAAACGTTCTCATCTGACCTGCAGCTCTTGAACCGCTCCACTAGACGCTTGAAGACCCAGTCAGTTGGTCGAGTTGACAAGAGCCTTAGCGACCGGCCTTGTTTACCGTCGTCACTAGAGAGACGGGATACACTTTTAATGCGTTTTCAAGAGGCAGTAGAATTAATGAACATCGAATTGTGGGGTTGCATTTTTTTTTCGACATCTCAAGGTTTCCTGTTGATTTGTCATTAGATGTGAAATACAGAAACCGACTTGTCAGCATAAGTCCTCCCCACCTCCCTTTACCATTCCCCCTGCCCGGCCATTTTCAACTGTAGCTATTGCTTTGCCACTGTTCTTTCTTTGCTTGTTCATTTCTTTGTGTGTTTGTTTGTGTTCGTATTTATTCGCGCTAAACCAAAGCTGTGAGTTCCTAGTTCCGACTTATCATAAATTGTGAAGGACGGGGTAACGTTCGGTATTTGAGATAAGGTATAACTTTATTTTCCTGTTTCCAGCATTACCAGCAAGTAAGAACATTGCTCACACACACACATACACACTGTCAGAACAAGCCTTTAGGAAAACTGATAACAGCATACTACATCAGGAAACACTACTTCTTCGAATTGCGGGTAGCAAGAAAGATCGCCTATAGCGCTCACTGTTTGTTTTTAAATACAATATTCGTCTACTTCTTTGGGATCGGACTATCTGATGAAACAAGGGGTGGGACCAATCATTTACTAGTGTTATAGTGTGATGCATAATAATCAGATAGTGAGACGCCAGTGTGGTGCCAACGCCAGCCTTGGTCGGGTTTACGCCTTACGAGATTTCGATTCCTCGTCGTTCTCTCTGACATATCTCTCGGGGGAAATGTCCACTTATTGTAGGGGAGTGACTGCAAAGTAGAGTTAACTTAAAATCGTCTTGCTTTGGATCTAGCCCAGATCTGACTTTGAGGGACGAAATGCTTGGGCGGACAAGGTCAATTTTGTGATCGAAGAAATCAGTCTCAATACCCAATACAAGTATCATAGGGATTCGCCAAAGTGGTGTTATCTTATAAGGGGGTCGCTGAGGGCGCGAGGGTGACATGATCACCAGAGAAACTTTGGAGTACAAAAACATGATTTGGGAACGTCAGTGGGACGATGTTGTTAGAGGCTGAGACAAGATTATTGTTGATTTTCTTTTCCGTAGGTTTTTATAACATTTCGTTGCGTCCTATCTCTCCGATTTGAAACATGAGACATTTTGCAATTTTAAAAATTGCAAACAAACGTTAAATAAAAGAGGAGACAGAGAGAGAGAGAGACAGAGAGAGAGAGAGACAGAGAGAGAGGGGCAGAGAGAGAGAGAAAGAGGAGGGTGGAGGAGAGAAAGTAAAGCGAAGAGATGACTGAGACAGAAAGACAGACAGTCCCACAGACAGGCCGACAGACAGAACTTCATTTCATTTCAGTAAACAGCTAGTAAAAACGTTATATCGTTAACTAAAGTTCCATCAAAGGAAACATAAAACCATTCAAGCATTAATGTCTGGTTTTAAAAAGAGGCACACTTACGATAATAAAAACAAGAACATTAGAAAATTGAACAGGAAAAACAGAGGTGCAAATGCCTGGGGCACAAATCCTCACAAAACAAAGACCTCAAGACATCATCTTTAAAATTCCAAGATTTTTATTAACCCTGCTATTTTTTTTTTTTTTATATGTAGATACCAGACAAATTGACCTGGTTATAGCCAGAATTGTTTTCTTTTAGTTTGATGCCTTTAAATAGTTGCCGTGTTTAAAAGTGTGAAAGAGACGATAATTTGATAGAAAATTGACATTCTGCCTCAATAAGACCAACCTAGACAATGAACTAGTTTTTGCTTTGGACCGTGACCTCGCTATTCGGATTTAATGGCTAGTTGACCTGATCTTGACTGTCTTTAGGGATCGCTAAAAGACATCTAAATTGGAGATAAGGAGAAAAAAGAACATTTTGTAGTGAGATTTGCAATGTCCTTATGCAAGTCGGGTAGAAACGCTGGTTGACGAAAGATATATATTTTTTTTAACACTATGGTGGTTTTATTACCCAAATTCTTGAAGTGATACTGATTGACAAAAGGTTACTTTAGTTCTTGTTTGTTCTATCTCCATTTTCCTAAAAAACTGGAGATCTTTTAGAGTGTAGAAGATGTATGGCTAATGCACAATTTGACACTTCTTTAAAATGCGTTTGGCACTAATAAAGCTTTCTGATTTACTATTATTATGATTGTTTTGTAACTCATAACATTTTCACCCGTGTAGGAGGAAATTTCCGTCAGTGCTCGTGGGTCACGGTAAGGTTATCTGGACAGTTATAATTATCACATTGTGTATGTCACGCCAGCTGTGGTGAACGAAGTGTGAAGGTTAATCGGTGTGGGACAAACATACATGTCGAACAAATTCTCAGCACATTTTCAGATTACTGACTTCTGTGGCATTTCAAGCAGCCTTTCTTGAATGTCATTAAATAGACACAGATAGGCTGCAAAGAAAGGTCTAGCATGAGAAGTTAAGTAACTGAAACTTATTCGCTCTTTCAAGTTCCGTAATTCTGTGTTCAGGGCTTCTTCTATTATTTTCGTCTTTTCGCCTGAAGAAGGTCAAGGTGACCGAAAGCCTGCTACTTTCCTGGATTTGATGCTCAGCTTACATATTGTTTATAACTAATATCGCAAGTTTCAGAGAAAAACAAGTGCCTGCCATATTTAAACGTACTTGGCCGTGTATGGTGTCCGTCCACCGATGTATGTGTGGGTTTTTGGCTGGTGTGGAGTATACGGGTATGCAAGGCTGTGACATGTGGATGCTGCATGAGTTCTGCTCGGGAGTAATCCACATTTTTTTAACCGGTGGTGGTCAGTGTTGCAGAAACCGGCGGGCTTTTTTTTTTTAATGTTATTATTTTTAATTTCACTTTGATCGATCGATAGATAGATAGATAGATAGATAGATAGACAGACAGACAGACAGACAGACAGACAGACAGACAGACAGATAGACAGATAGACAGATAGATAGATAGATAGATAGATAGATAGATATACCGTCAGGGAGACAGACAGACAGACAGGTAGACAAACATACATGCATACAGACAGACAAACCACTGGTATATATGCAGGTAGACAGACAGACCTACAGACGCTTTCCTTTTTCTTCACACAACACAATAAGATATACATCGATTATAAACGTCTACACCAGAAAGAAACAGACTAAAATCCCATGGTGTATAGTGGAAATATGTCAGTTATTTTTATTTCCTCATGATCTCATTTCAGACTTGGGACACAACAAAACTTAATACGCAGGAATGTGGTGGAGAATTTTAAACGGAACAAGGAAAGGGGGAAGGGAATGTCGAGATGTTGATAAAGTCCAACACACATTCAGAATAGCAATGTTAGTTCGTTTAGACCCAAAACAAAACATACAAAACGTAGCCACTAGAAGAAATAAAACCAAGCATACAAATACAAATGTATCACATGACACCAAAATACAATCAAATTGTAACTAATAGATATCGAGGCGAAAGAAATGATTTAATTTCTCATTTTATTTCGACTGCAAAACTTTGATTACTTCACAAACAAAAGCCACAGTTTGAATCTTTATTATTTCAAATATCAAATCTTAATTTTTCACAAACATAGCTATTTATTACAATACGAACTCCGGACTGGTCAATGTAAAAACAAAATAAAAATTTTCCAGAACTCGTCAGCGAGCCTCTTAGGGAGTTACATGCTTTTGACTGTACCGTTTACGTTATAAAACAAGCTATCCCTTTTTTTTTTTTTTGGTCATTTTAAACCACAATATGCCTTGATATGACGTCTGAATCTTGTCAAATTTAAAACATTAACCTAGTCTTGTATATTCCAGGGAACAGACGCACGTGGAATCAGGCGCCTTTGATTTGTCCATTATGTCAGAACAGTTTCGTTGGGAAAATTGAATGGGGATTTGAATAAGGATGAGACTTCTAAAAAGATGTAAAAATACGAAATAACTCCTTTAATCATACTGGAAAGATGTCTGAATTAGCAGTCCCAGACGTGACATGGAATGTCAATTTGAAAATGAGGAATGGATTAGCCTACGTTTTAAGGCTGGAGAGAAACCAGAGCATATAGCGTCGTACCACAATGGAGCTAGAAAGTGAACATTTAAGCACCAACACGTCGTGACTACCGGACAAAAAAAATTATGAACTTTTCTATTTTGCTACAATTCTGAACGATAAAATTACAAGGAACATCCAGTCTGGACACAATTCAGTTTTTAACTCTTTCCCTGCGATACAACGCACACTGTGTCGCATGCTTCCCTAGCGGCAGCCGGTACAAAGCAGTCTGCGTTGTGACGTTGTAGAGGTATTCCTTGACCACTATATTGGAAAATTTTAACATCCCGTGACGCTGGACCTTAAACATGGAATTCTTGGTAAAGCTTCCTTTGTCCTAGCGTATCAGCGATACCACGTGTGCGATAAGAGAATAGTTTGGATATCTATTGTGTAGTAAGGCGATCTTTGTTTACAAATGCGGAGTACAGGATGACGTATAACTCCAGAAAGTGCTCCGTCCAGACCTGGAATTTATTTATGATTTTTTTCGGGCAGTAAAAAAGAGACTGAAAAGTATGGTTTGAAATTTCGTTATTTGCCGCTCTTTATACATTGCTAGTGGAAAATCAGCTTTAAATATTGTGTATTGTCCTAGTGAACGGGATCACTAGTTATTATAATGTAAGATTTTAGGGTAAAATTTAGTAAAGAGATGCCTGGTCCCTTAAAAAAAAATACAGCATGCAAAAAGTGGAATGTCAGTAGTTATCAAAAGCCTGTCTTCACAAGGAACAGTGACCACAGTTATACTAAGAGGTTGGTTTGATCTATTTCAGCATCTAAGAGAATGTTGCCCGGTCAAGCTGTAATGCCTTAGAAAAGGTGTCTCTTTTGTCTACATTGACAAATACTATAGAACAGCCTCTGGCGTGGATGTTCAAATAGTTGATTGGTTATCGAACCAATTGCGCCGATAATGGAGATGGCAAATATAGACATAGTTAAAAACAAACGCCTAAGGCATTCGATGAAAACAATGGCGAATCTTTCTTGAAATTGGCAACCACTCATATTTTGTTTTTGTTGTTGAAATTTGGCTTAAGTTCATTGAGAATGGAACTGGTATCACACTGAGAGATCTAGGCTGTGGGTGGAGGAACTTAAATCAAGCACATTGGAATGATATCATTGAAAAGGCATGAATTTCCCGGATGAAACTGGCTGACCACACAATGACGTCACCAATAGCCACGAAAGGACGAATTCCAAAAATAATGAATCTTTGATGATTTCACTGGAAAATGAAACGAAAGAAACGTCGGAGAACAATAACAACTAAAACAAAAGCTTAAAAAATAATCGACAGTGGGTTAAACGGTAAATCATGACGATCAAAAGGAAAATAAAGACAAGGTCATCCATCATTTAGTTAGACAACAGACCATCTACAAGACTTCACTGTCAACACCGACCAATCCCCTGGCCCGCTATCACGCAGCTGATCACGCAGCCGATGACACGTCATCGACTGAGGTCACATGACTTCCATGACATTCGTCGCCAGGGCTGGCCGATGCTCTACACAGTACGCTTTGTCTGGTAAAAGGCCAGTACAGCGAGAAGGAACATTGAAAAACATGACAAAATATCGCATAAACGGCACGATCATATTGAAAGGTAATTCCATGACACAGGCCTCCATCAATGTTCATGTGTTTTGTGCATGAAGAATAATTATAAATACGTCTAGTCAGTACGTGGACTGGAACGTTTTTGCACGGGAATAAGATAATAGACTTATTCTGTTGTTGTTGTTGTTTTCTGACCCCGAATATCAATGCCCTATATCCGCACTTCTCAATACTGTTGGTATCGGTGCAGTGAAACTTTAAGCATGTTTTGATACTATATAGACTCAGTATAATGCTATTCACCATTTCAAGACACACATAAGATGGCAACTGCAAAATGTATTTTTGAAGATCCGCTGAAATTTGTCTAGAACCGCTGTTTGTGTTCAGGTCAAAACTACAAAAATTTGATTACAATTATCACATAATTTGTAAATAAATAAAGACAAACAATGATCGGTCAACACTATAGAAAGTTCAGTTACTCGGTTCACAACCACAACTCATCACAAAACATGTTTTACAAACAAAAACATTATTTATCTTTGGAAATACGGCATTTTCACTTTTAACCGCTGTATTTTTAAGTTTTAACTATAAAAGTTGTTCTTTGAGATAAGCAACGTTCAGAGAGATGGTCTAAAGGATCAAGTGTCCTCCTTTCCCGGCGTCCAGAAACTGTAGCCTGGTATAGAAAAGACCACAACAGACTCGAGCCTAATATCCCGTGACTAGATTCAGAACAGCCAACATCTTAAATCGTGGGTTCAGAGCAAGCCGCGATCATCTCTTTCTTTGTGAAAATGGAGATACTCACTTCTTGCACTCACCCCGACATTATCAAGACGATCACAAAGTATTGAGACTAGAAATGACTTATCAAAAACAAAAGGCAGAAGAACCAGGTCAGTAGTGGACGTGAACATTACAAGACTGACCATTCGCTCTGGTTTCGAACTGAACTGAAGACGTCCCTGGTTGGTAATGTTGGACAGGACATTTTTGAGGGAGATAACAATAATATTCTAGACTCAGGCACCCTGTAGCTATCATTGTCTGTAATCAATTTCTGTATCATAAATTTTGTTACCTGCATGTGTCTGTCTATAATTTTATAGCATATCTGGACTTTTACATTAAAGTTGGCTAAGTGTTTCTGTCTGCTACTGATAAAATTTAAAGACATGTTAGATTTGGTTGTGTAAAATTTTACTGTCATTTACATTGAAATTACCACTGCTATCTGTAGCATGACAATGATATTTTTGTGTGAATGTAACCATCTCTTCAAAATTGTACAGATGTTATTCCCATTTCATCCTTCTCCTTCATTTTTATCTACCCTAATGCTGCAATGTGTGTAATATTTGGCCTTTCTCCCTAGTTGTTCAGTCTAAAAAAATAAACAATTTAAATATTATTCAGTTATTTTGAAGGGATATGTGTGTACCGTGTGCTTGTAAGTTATGAAAGTGAGACCAACTTACCATCATATTAAACAACATTATTCTCAGTGTTTTTCTGTTCTCTTTAACCATATCGCTTTGTCTCTCTCTCTCTCTCTCTCTCTCGTTTTCTCTTTAACTCTATTTTCTTATATTTTTCTAAAGGTATGCACCCAACTATTCAATGAAAAAGATCGCCAGGATTAGATTACTGATCTTTTAGAAAGGACTTACGTGTCACCTTTGCTATACTAAAACATACTAAAAGTCGTAAATCTTAAGCACAAGTCAATGCACACAGTGAAAAATGACTAGATCTAGTTAAAAAAGGAAATAGTTTTAAAAGACATACGATCTTTTTAAACTCCAAATTCGGCTCGAGTAGACATGACAACTATGACGTCACATTTACCATGTTTTTTAAGTCATGAACTTATACTGACGCCGTTTCAGACATGACAATTATGACGTGACTGTACCAGGATGTTTACGTCATGAACTTATACTGACGCCGTCATTTCAGACATGACAATAAAATTATGACGTGACTTTACCAAGATTTTTACGTCACAAATTTCATTTTAGACACGACAATTATCACGATTACCAATATTTTTACGTCACAAACTTGTACTGACGTCATCATTATCAGAAACACTCAACATGATGAACGAGCACAGGCAATCTTACACTGTTTAGTAAAGCACGTCATATCGAATATTATAATGTTCCCTCAAATTTGCCACATTAACATGACCAATAAATGGAGTGGACAGCAAAGCCATATCGAATCCAGAGTCATGCATCTTACAAAAGACAACTGATGACACTGAATTTTGAAAAAAAAAAAAAAAGCCAAATATTTTTAGATTTGGCCCGAAGCACGTCAACAAATCTGGTGCAGTTCTCTACAGAATGCCCAGAAATTTGGCGGTGCATGTGCTCCTGCACTTGGGTTGAGAATGGGGAATGTAGCGCGTCTTCAGCTTCATGGTTCTGAGGAAAATCTCCGACTCCATGACACAGTTCTCTTTCTCCTGGCACAAGGCAGTGGCGGCAGCTCTGTACACTAGGTCACAGTGGTCCTGGCTGACGTGCAGGGAGTTGCCCTGGGAAAAACACAAACCAAAGTATACAAATTAAGTTTGGCATTTTCATGTTAATAATTATGAAATGTAACAGTAGAATCAAGGTGGGTTTTCATGTGTACGGAAACGGAAACAGATACGTCGAAAAACCCATCAAACTGTGAAATAGAAGAGCGGTGTTTACATGTGTGCGGAAATGGAAACAGCAACAGAAACGCCAAAAATCCATCAAACTGTAAAATAGAAGAGCGGTGTTTACATGTGTGCGGAAATGGAAACAGCAACAGAAACGCCAAAAATCCATCAAACTGTGAAATAGAAGAGCGGTGTTTACACGTGTGCGGAAATGGAAACAGCAACAGAAACGCCAAAAATCCATCAAACTGTGAAATAGAAGAGCGGTGTTTACATGTGTGCGGAAATGGAAACAGCAACAGAAACGCCAAAAATCCATCAAACTGTGAAATAGAAGAGCGGTGTTTACACGTGTGCGGAAATGGAAACAGCAACAGAAACGCCAAAAATCCATCAAACTGTGAAATAGAAGAGCGGTGTTTACATGTGTGCGGAAATGGAAGCGGCATTGGAAACGGCAGAGATCCAACAAGTAGTAAAAAAAAAAAGGAGTGTTTTCATGTGTATGGAAATGGCGTTTTTTTTGTTTTTTTTTACACACGAAGACGTTCTTTCTGTTTCATTGCTTGAAGGGCTTCTGACGTGTCCGTCGCCGTTTCTGTTTCCGTGCACATGGAAACCCAGATAAAGAATATTTTCATCTATTTCCTTCAAGGTGGTATGAGATGGAAATGCCGTTCCCGTACACGCCATGGCAGCATTCTTTGTTTTTCTATTTGATGGATTTTTGACGTTAGCGTTTCTGTACACATGGAAACACGGCTTTAGACAATTCGAAGCCCAATGTAACAAACTGATCTTGATAGGCCGAATTGGTCGGTGCTGATGCCATGACATTGAATTTCGGTGAGAAAGAAGCCAGTTGGTTAGTGCGTGAGGTGACACTGAAACTACACAATAGGTCGTCACGTCACTATCCAACTATTCCTCCGATTAAAGTTGGCTAGTGCGCGCCAGAGCTAGGAAACTATTAGAGTATGAATATTTCGATGGTTACACTCGGCTATAATACCTTGGTATCACTTTGTGTCACAGCATATAAGTGAGTGAGTGTGTGAGTGAGCGAGTGAGTGAGCGAGTGAATGGGTGGGTGAGTGTGTGAGTGAGTGAGTGATTGGGTGAATGATTGGGCGAGTGAGTCAGTGAGTGAGTGAGTCAGTGGGTGCGTCAGTGAGTGAGTGAGTGAGTGAGTGAGTGAGTGAGTGAGTGAGTGAGTGAGTGAGTGAGTGAGTGATTTAACAAATGAATGAATACGTGATTGAATGACCGAGTAACGTAAAGACTAGGAGAGAAAGGAGATATCAACGATGATAGTTATTTATTGCTATGAAATTTGTCCATAAAGTAACATTTCTCGCTGTGTCTCCACGTCAGAAAGAACAGTCTAGAAAAACGCCCCACCAGAAAATTAATTTATTCCATAGTTATTACATTCATAGTGTGTTTACACAGCGGGCACAGTGGGAAGTGAAAGTAATGATTCTCCGAAACGGAAAGTCACGGTAGGGAGTTGACCTGTCTGAGTATTTTAGGTTTAATCTGTCACAAGGTCGGACTGTTCCGGTGAATAATCATTGCCCTGTACAAAACAGCACGTGCTGGATGGAAGTGTCAAATTATATGAGAACATTAAGCACATCATGGAGACTTTTGTGTGTGGGAGGTATCATACCAAGCTCGGAAGGACACAGTCTGTGTGTGTGTCGTTTAAAATTTTCATTCAAAATTTATTTTTCTTTTAGAATTTTTAGAATTGCTTTTTCCATTATGTTGTTCATAACGTATGCCTTTGCAAAATGCAACTTTTGCCTTTTTCAAAACTATTCTACAGAACTGCCGAACCCAGTGAATCTCAAGTGGGGCGCAACCCCACCTTTGGGGCGCGGCAGTGATTTGGTGGGGCCTGGGACTACAGATCGAGGTGTAGGGATTTTTCATAAACATTTTAATTTCATGGTGTAGGCGCCCGACAAGATGAGGAACTTCGTACATTTTGGTAGTATGGAGATATTGGTATCACTAAATAGGTTATTCGATGTCCCTTCACTTGATAAAAAAAATATTGCTGTAATTTAATTAGCAGAGAAGATATGGTCTATCAGAGACAGGAAGTGGTACTACCACAGTTTTGAGAAAAACCCTTTTAAAGTTTCAGCTTTCAGTCAAAATTATTGATGATTACTCGATTCAAAGTCAGTTTTGAGGCATTTACCCTTCTCAAACAGGATTATCATTTAGGAAATGAATAGTAACGGGTTAAACTTTTCACAAAGACTGAAAACGCAAATTGGACAAAATTGACCCTACGACGCCTTTTAACGATTTTCTCGAATCATGTACTGCCGAAATGTGTCTCATTTTGTCGGGCGCCTACACAATTTTTAATCTAAAAGTAGTAAAACTTGAAATAAAGTTTTAATCAAAACTTCTATTGAATGTGTACATATTGCATGTATTTAGATATTTGTACAATTATTTTTTGTTTCTGTTTTGTTTTATTCTGCATACTAACTTTGTCTGATCGTAGCGGGGGCGCACTTGTTTTATTTTTTGTTTTGAAAATTGAAGTTGGGGTGGGCCAAAAGAGTTTGAGAAACACTGGTCTGACGTGCTCTTTTGATTGGCCTTTTTGTGGCCTTTGCTGTCAAGACTTGCTCACTTTCCATGTCGCTTATTCACGTATGCAGTGTCTTTCTCCTTCATTCGTTCACCGCCACACCCACCGAGTTACTCCACTGATACACTGGCTTAGAGGGGTAACATAACTTCACTGATACAGTGGCTTAGAGGGGTATCATAACTGCACTGATACACTGGCTTAGGGGGTAACATAACTTCACTGATACACTGGCTTAGAGGGTATCATAACTCCACTAATACACTGGCTTGGGGGTGGTGGGGGGGGGGGGGGTTCATACTATGCCCGGAACGGGACAGGCAGCTGCTGGCAGACAAGAAGTGCACATCATGATTTCCTATATTTTCTCAGTAAATCCGGGAAGACCCTCTCGTACTAAGTCCAGTCAGACACAATCAGTTTCTACCGTTATTTCTCGGGTGTACATTTTGCTAGCAGTAACTGGCCGTGATGTTTCGGGCTTAGTATGACAGCCCCCTTTTTTGATTTATCAGCCCCTTCTCTCATTCTCTTAAGAGAAATAGCCCACAGTGTTATTTATTACGAATTAACATGTCCCACGAAACTTCCCCCTCTATCAAATAACGTAATGTTCCGTAACCCATGTCCCTCGCGGTCAAGTGCATTCCTGACGGCTGGAGTTACGTGCCCTTGTCTGGTTGGTCAACGCAGACACAATGGCTGTCCAGGTCTGTAGCATTCTCCTCTAATGAACAGACCAAACACGTCATGCACTCTGCACCAGCCACTTAATTAAACATTAAAACAACAGGAGAAACTCATCGACAATAACAATATCTGTTAATTCATACCGCAGGTCACGGAGACAGTACTTCAAAAAGCGTCAACTAACTTAGGAAACGAGCTATGGTCACATTTGCTTCCAAACTGAATTTGAAAAGTTCAAAATATCAAAACTATTGGTGAGGGGAGTTATTTAAATAAATAAATGAGTAAATAAAAATTATTACGTAAACAAAAAAAATACATAAATAAATAAATAAACAGATGAATAGCTAAAAAGATGGACAATGATAATACATAAACATTAAGATTGAGTCAAATAAATAATATTAAAATATTCTAAAAAAAAAATATTGAAATATTCTTTAAAAAAATATATATAGTTCCGGGAGTAAGTCATTGTGGTGCAATTTTGGCCCTTTATTTCTGGACGTTACAGCGTAAAGGACAGTTTCAAATATTATAAAGTTAATTTTCTGAAGTGTCAACGAATCCAGCACAATCGCCTTTTGTATCAACTGATTGTGTTAATTCAAGTTTCAGGGTTTTGTTTTTTTTTCTTATTTGTGAAAAATGTAAAATACAATGATTTTTGTATTGGCTCCCTGAAGTAAGCCCACTGCACCGGAAACGAATTGAAACGATATTAATACGCGTTCAGTTCCATAAGCGCAAACTCCCTACCAGAAATGAGTGCGTAGTGCCGTGTTGCACATGAACTCTGTAGTAAGACTGTAAAATTATAAATATGGTAAACTTTCTAGACCAAAAAGAGAGAGAGAACGGTGGGTTCGCAGGTTTATCCCGGATAATGCCGGGAACTTCATCTAGTGTAATTAAATGAATAATTAAATAAATACATACACATAAATAAATACAATCATTAAAATTTCTATCGGTTTAAGAAATGATTAGAGATAGACGTAAGTTTTCCAGTCGGTTGAAAATTAAGATTTTAAATCTTCAATGTATTATTATTTCGACCTTGAGGTTAACCTATCCGCCTATAACAATAACAAAACCCTTTTTTTTTTTTAAAGCCAGAGAGGCCTGAACTGGGCAGTGAGATAATCCCTGATGTCGCAGGGAAGAAAAGCAACACTCTTTGTTTCCTATTCTGAAACGGGGACTTCGTTTTTCGCTGTTACACAGGAAATCCAAGGTCTCTATGTACTTGTCATACAGGTCTGACCGGGACTATAAATTGACTTTTGTGTGTGTGTGCATTTTCAGACACACCGAAAATTGACAAAAAGCCAAACTTGGAAGCAGCATTTTGAAAACGGCTTTGTGTTTGAAGTTCGAGGTAAAAATTTTATGGCAAAGGCTACAGTTGTTGTGGTTTTTTGTAGCTACTGCATCAGCATTTTTGATACTAGCATCCTCACCGTGGGGAATAAGTGTGTAAGTGAGTGATGAGTGGGCGACTGAGCGAATGAATGAGTGAGTGGGTGAGTGAGTGAGTGAGAGTGAGTGAGTGAGGGAGTGAGTGAGGGAGTGAGTGAGTGAGTGAGTGAGGGACTGACTGAGTGAGTGAGTGAGCGAGTGAGCGAGGGAGTGAGTGAGTGAGTGAATGTGTAAGTGAATAAGTGAGTGAGTGAATGAATGGGTGAGCGAGCGCGTGAGTGTGTTAGTGAATGAGTGAATGAGTGAGTAGGCGCGTGAGTGAGTGAGTGGGTGGTTGAGTGATTTAATGAGTGAGTGAGTGAGTGACAATGAATTGGTGGGTCAATGTGTCAGAGATATTTCCTCTCGAATTTCGTGTCCAGGCAAGTACGTCATTTGTTGACTGTATGACCTCTTGACCAGTACGGAGCCACACGCCTGTCCTCACCCACGTCTACGTTGTAATCACATTCATTATCTGCTTCACTCGTGCCGTAGATCAACAAGAACTCTGGACCAGCAGGTCCGTTGTGTCCAGTCAGTCTCAAATATTGCGTTTCTCTTCTCTGTTTACAAACAAATGTCCTCATAGTCATAATAATAGTTCGTCCATCAGGTATGATGATGACCTTAACAACACCAGAGGAACAAAGAACAGAAATTGTTGAGAATTTCAACACATGGACAATAAAGAGAACTAAAGGACACAGAGGACAGAATGGAAAGACTGTTCTTTCATGACTTATGGCTTCTCATGTGACTGATAAGTCCTATTTTTGCCCTGCAGACCCTTCCGCATAAATGACAAGAGTGCTCCGTTGGTTCAGTACCACCGGGCCTTTTCTTGCGCCGTTCTCTTTTTTTGATAGCCTGCTGGACTCTGTCAGCTTCCCATGCTTTGCTGTCTCTGGTAAGGGCCGCCCTCCAATTTGCACGATCAAGCGAGAGCTTTTCCCACTCACTCATATCAATGGCAAAGGCCTTCAGTGATTGCTTGAGAGTGTCTTTGTAACGTCTCTTTGGGGCCCCAACATTCCTCGTTCCATTGGAGAGCTCAAAGAAGAAGATTTGCTTAGGGAGTCTGGAGTCGGGCATTCTGACAACATGTCCTGCCCAACGTAGCTGAATTTTTTTCAGGTGGCAGAAGATGCTCAATTCCTTGGCACGATTGAGGACCTCAGTGTCTGGAATTTTATCCTGCCATTTGATCCTCAGGATCTTTCTAAGGCAGGCCAGATGAAAGTGATTTAGCTTTCTGGCATGCGATTGGTACACTGTCCAGGTTTCAGCCCCATAGAGTAGGGTGGGAAGGACCACAGCATTGTACACTTTCAGCTTAGTGTCTGTGCGAATGCCGGCAACATCCCATACTCTCTTTCGAAGCCTGCCAAATGCAGAGCTGGCTTTGCTGATTCTTGAGAGAATTTCAGTATCAACACGAGCCGCGGAAGACAGTGTACTGCCAAGATAGGTGAAGTTCTCCGACACCTTCAGAAGACTGTCATGGACTTTGATATTTGGGGTCACAGGATACTTGTCGTCTGGAGTAGGCTGATGGAGCACTTCCGTCTTCTTTGTGCTTATTGTGAGGCCAAAGTTGTCACAGGCACTAGAGAACTTATCAACACAGTTTTGCATGCTATCCTCATCGTGTGCCAGAAGTGCACAATCATCAGCAAATAGTAGGTCACAGACTTGAGTACTTTTGGTTTTGGTTTTTGCCTGAAGTCTCCTGAGGTTGAATAGACTGCCATCAGTTCGGTACTTGATGCTTACCCCTTGATGAGGAGAGCTAAAGGCTTCTTGTAGCATTGCAGAGAACATGATGCTGAACAGAGTTGGGGCTAAGACACAACCCTGTTTTACCCCATTTGTGACAGCAAAGGGCTCTGAAACACTGCCGTTGCTTTTGACTGCAGCTTGCATGCCATCATGAAACTGGCGCACTATTGTGATGAATTCGGGTGGACACCCAAACTTCGCCAAGATTTTCCAGAGGCCTTCACGGCACACTGTGTCAAATGCTTTTGTGAGGTCAACAAATGTGATATACAGCGCTTTATTTTGTTCCATGCATTTTTCCTGAATCTGTCTGGCAGCAAAAATCATATCCGCCGTTCCCCTCTCTTTACGAAAGCCACATTGGCTCTCGGGAAGCAAGTCATTTGACGAGAGGTGATCAAGAAGGCGATTCAGAAGCATTCTTGCCAATATTTTGCCAGCAATTGAAAGTAGAGAGATTCCCCGATGATTGTCACAGACTTGGCTGTCCCCTTTGTTTTTGTACAGATGGATGATTGAAGCATCTTTGAAGTCCTGTGGCAGCTTCCCTGCTTTCAACATATGATTGAACAACTCGGTCAATCTTTCAATAAGCTTTTCTCCACCGAAGGCATACACCTCAGCAGGAATTGAATCCACGCCTGGTGATTTGTTAAAGGACATCTGATTTGTGGCAGTTCGGGTCTCATTTGCTGTGAATGGCTTGGCAAGAGCTGCATTAATAGGAGTCTGAGGGAGGCGGTCAGTGGACTCAGTATTTATATTTGATGGCCGATTTAGCACACCTCCGAAATGTTCTGCCCAACGCTGAATTATGGCATTCAATTCAACAATGCGTGTTGAACCATCTGACGCAAGAAGTGGCGTAGTGCCAGAGCGGGATGGTCCAAACACAGCTCGGAGGCTCTCAAAGAACTTTCTAGTGTTGTTTGTGTCGGCATATTTCTGAGTTTCTCTTACTCGCTCTTCAAGCCAGTCATTTTTCATTTTCCTCAGCTTCTTCTGGAGTACACCCTTACAGGCACGCAGTGCATCAGCTTTTGCTGTGGAAGAGGGGTCACTGCAGTGAGCTTGGATGAGACTATTTTTTTCTTTGATGAGCACTTTGATTTCATTATCATTATCATTGAACCAGTCCTGGTGCTTGCGGACAGGAAAATCAACTGTGCTGCTGGCGCAAGAGTGTACAGTCGTATTTAGATCAGTCCAGCTCTGTTCAGTGTTCTCAGGGTCAAAAGTCACGCAATCCAATTTTGAGGAGAGTTCTGATGAGAGCTCGCTCTGTTTCTCAGCTGAGCAGAGTTTTGAAACATTTAGGCGTTTAGGTGGCGCTTTCCCTTGAGGGCGTCTATTGCCCCTCAATGTTAGTCTGAGCTTGCAAACAATGAATCTGTGGTCAGTTCCACACTCGGCACCACACATAGCCTTTGTTACAAGGACATCCTTTCTGTCAGTCTTCCTCACAATGACATAGTCTATGAGATGCCAATGCTTTGAGCGGGGATGCATCCATGACGTTCTGTTTCTCACGGGGAGACTAAAATTTGTGTTGGTAATGAACAGGCCAAATTCAGCACACAAAGTAAATAAGCGCAACCCATTGTTATTGCATGAACCAACTCCATGAGGGCCCAAAACATTTGGCCACGCTGAGATTTCGGAGCCAACCCTAGCATTGAAGTCCCCCAAGAGAATCAGCTTATCAGCTGCCGGGACAGAGCATATGACAGATTCTAGATCAGAATAGAACTTGTCTTTGGCTTCATCTGGGTTTGTCATGGTGGGCGCATATGCGCTAATGAGGGTGGCTGACTGGCTTTTCCCAACTGGGACCCTGAGTGTCATTAGCCTGTCATTTATTTCAATTGTCATGGACTGCAAGTTTCTGACAAGGTCATTTTTAATTGCAAACCCAACGCCATGCTGTTTCGGTTCGACTGCACCCTTGCCTTTCCAGAAGAAGGTGTATCCACCACTGAGCTCTTTGAGTTGGCCACTATCAGGGAGTCTGGTCTCACTGAGTGCCACTATGTCCAGGTTGTACCTGCTGAGCTCAATGGCAATAAGTGCAGTGCGTCTTTCCGGGTTGTTTGAGTTGTCCTGTAGTGTGCGTATATTCCAGGCTCCTAGCCTGAGTAAGCTGAATTTCTTTTTGTTTCGACCGCAAAAAGGGATCCCCACTGGTCGCGGTATACCAGTCAGGGTGATGTGAAGTGGGCTTTCTTTAGGGCACCTTTTCTAGCCCCTTCCTCAGTTGAGGTGAGCAGTGCTATCCTTAAAAAAGGCTGCTCAGCTACTGTGGGTGCTGCCTCCCCACGCCTCCACTTCAATCGACGATGAAGCGACCATAGCCCACAGCCACCAACGTGTAGGTCTGTGCTAACAGCTTCCAGTCTATCCAAACCTGCTGCCACCGCACTCGCCCATCGCCGTTGGAATTTTGAGAGGAAAGAAGACGAGACAAAGATGAAAGAAGACGAGGTGAGTGTTAAGACTGGCGCAAAGAATTTGTTTTTAGTGAGAAAGAGCTGCGCAAACATCAGACTCACTCTCTCGCCTGGACACAACTTATCCAAGTGGCAAGACAGGGTCAAGGCGACTGGAAATGTATCCAGGTGCAGGAGGATGCCAGAGGGACAGTCATATTGCCTGACCGGCTGCCTGTAGGCTACTCCACAGCCTGGCAGTCCCAACTGACTAGGGTGAAAGACCCAAACCAAAGAACACCAATACTGGTGGATGCTCTGTGTCACGATATCCAGGCCAGAGTGACGGTATATTGCCATCTGCCCTATCAATCAACCACTGGCCTGCTGCTGCCAGCTTCGAAGCTGCGTCCGGGAAGTTTGCTCAATTCTTCGTCTGTGATTTAGGCAAACAAGCCTATGACCACACCGCTACCGGGGGCCAATATGAAGGACTCAAGTACTGAGGGTCACATTGTGCCCTAGCATGTGGCCGTTGGGTTAATGAAACCTCCTCCGCCCTGGCCGTTTGCACCGACAGGTGCACGCCCACTGATACCATGCTAGCGTACCAGTTCATGAAACAGGTTGTACTGGATTACATGTTACCAGTAGCAGATTTTTCTGACCTGACCTGAATGACGATAGTCATACATGCACATAATTATGCACACTTTCCTTCTGCCTGCATTCCCCAGATACCATAGTCACAGCAAGGCTTGCAGCAAAGACAAAATATGGCTAAAAGATGGCAAAGCTTTGCTAAAACAATTTTTTTTCTTTTTACTATATCTTGTCTCTGCTTTCCCCCAGGTGTGTATCTCCACCTACTAATTTCGTTAAAAAAAAGTAGATCAGAAATAATGACTACGGGGCAAAAACAAGTATTGTCACACATCAATGTGAAACTGAGAAAATTGATGTTCTGACTCTTGGAAGTCCGTAACTTCTCTCTTGCAACTGAAAGTGTAATTTTCTCTCTCTATATATATATCAATTTTTTTTTCTTGACTGTAGCCCTTTTTTTTTCAAATTTTCATTTTCCCAGAGAGATGAGGCTGATGAAACCAAGCCTATACTTATGGAGGATTAAAAAAATGTCTCATGGCGCATTGAATCTTGCCATGACGAAGATCTGTTGTGCGAAAGCCCCTTGAAACAGAGGTATAATGGACTTCTGGAATGCGGACTTAATATTATCCATATCTGCGTGGAGCTTCCGGGCTTTGATCATTCTCGTGATGCATTTGTTGGGTTTCTTTTGTTTTTGTGTTCTCTAAAGCCTGATAACAATGAGACGATGTATGGTTTTCCCGAATTAGAAAAGATCTTGCCTTGAAATAGAAGGTATTGTTATAAAATGAAACCGTAACCTATTTTAACATTATGCTTATGACATGGTACTGCATTAAATCGCCTTGATGCTACTTTATGAACTCTGTCCTTGAAAATGAATTATTGTAACATTCTTTTTACTGTTTGTTTCTAAAGCGGGACTTTACAACATACACTATTTTCTTACTTTGTTGCATTTTTATACAATATTTTTTACAACCACACCGATGCACTGTGACCTTAAAGACAGTACACTCAAGAGCCAAGCCAAGTTTGTCACCCATCCATCATGAGAAGTGGGAGAGGTAGAGGGACTAGTTTGACACCGCAGGTAAAACCGGACAGAGTTTCAACAGGTACCTGTTCTCAACCTTCCCTGACATACAGGCAAGTTAAGCGCAAAACTCCCGGGAGCCACCACTTCTGCCACTCGACGGTAAAAAAAAAGAAAAACAAAACGCCTGTCACCGGAACAAATATGTTCACTGTCCAATATTTAGTATATGCTTAACCTTAGTAATACATCGTCACTCATCTACGTTAATTACTCCAGTTATTTTTGACACTTTTGAGATATTAAACAAAAAAAAAAATGTTTCTTTTCGGGTCAATTTGGTGACGTCAATTGGATTATTACATTTTCCTATTGGCGCATTTCTTTTTCCATAAAGTTATCTGATAGCCCTCGTACTTGGGAATGCAATGAGCCGTCAGTTGCCTTTTGGCAAAAGTCTGACCTATGCCATTGTCATAGAGCAGTGACCCCTTTTCACTAACTATGGACCGAGTTAACTATTCACTCAATGCTCATTAGCAACGACGTCATTTAGACTGAGTTCCGTGCCTGAGCTCGAATAAAACAGGATCCCGTATTAAGAAATACACCGTCTTTCATGTCTTAGATATTGGGAACTGTCCCAGCAAAATCATGTCTTGGTCGTTAACCAAGTTATCAAAAAATGAATCTGGCGCCTCTAATATTCTTTTTTTTTTTTTTCATCGTTCATGTTCTTTGGTTTCTTATTGTCACGCGTGATCTCTAATGCCGTTTTTCAATGTTATTCATTTCTGTAATATTTTTTACTAAAGTGTCTGAACACGACTTCAAATTTATTGATGTCTTCATCTCTGAGCTATTGGAGCGTGCTTTACCAATTGACAGCACTATTCATGTAGCCCTTCCTTCTTCCCTGTTCTGTTTATTTGCATTGTGGTGAATGGCCGACAGGCAGAGAGATAGATAGATAGACAGACAGACAGTCAGACATTCAGGCAGACAGCCAGACAGACAGACAGATAGATAGATAGATAGATAGATAGATAGATAGATAGATAGATAGATAGATAGATAGATAGATAGATAGATAGATAGATAGATAGATAGATAGATAGATAGATAGATAGACAGATAGATAGATAGATAGATAGATAGATAGATAGATAGATAGATAGATAGATAGATAGATAGATTAGAAAGATAGATAGATAGATAGATAGATAGATAGATAGATAGATTAGAAAGATAGATAGATAGATAGATAGATAGATAGATAGATAGATAGATAGATAGATAGATAGATAGATAGATAGATAGATAGATAGATAGATAGATAGATAGATAGATAGATAGATAGATAGTAAACTTACGCATGCGTAACACATCTCGTGCAGGTTACAGAGTGATCTAGCCTCATAGTCCACAGGTAAGGAATATAGATCAGCCAGCTCACAGTTAGTACTGTACTCACGTACGGCAGGACACATATCTGTAATCAGAAATAACATGAGAAAATCACATCATTACCGTATTGAGGCAATGACTGCCATTGGCGAGTTCTGTGAAATGTGATGACATTGTCATACTGGTAGATTACCGAGTCATTGGTTACCACAGCTTTTTTGTTATATGTGGTGACAAAATTACATACATAGATAAATAGACAGATAGACATATAGATAAACATATAGATAGATAGATAGATAGATAGATAGATAGACAGACAGACAGACAGACAGACAGACAGACAGACAGACAGACAGACAGACAGACAGACAGACAGACAGACAGACAGACAGACAGAGAGATAGATAGATAGATAGATAGATAGATAGATAGATAGATAGATAGATAGATAGATAGATAGATAGATAGATAGATAGATAGATAGATAGATAGATAGATAGATAGATAGATAGATAGATAGATAGATAGATAGATAGATAGATAGATAGATAGATAGATAGATAGATAGATAGATAGATGGTAAAATAGCACTGGTAGATTATAAGGACAATGGTTATCATTTGTGCTTATTAAATGTGATGACAAAATGATACAGGTAGATTATAAAGGCACTGTTTACCATAGCTCTAGTTTTGTTAAAGGTGATGACAAAGGCAAACTGGTAGATTATAAAGAAAAGTGGTTACCAATGATATTTTGTTGTTGTTGTTGTTGTTGTTGTTTGCGAAATATGATGACAAAAGCATACTGTTAGTTTATAAAGGTAATGGTTACTACTGATCTCTTTTGAAAAACATGATAGCAGAACCAAACCGTCATTAGACAATAGAATCAAGAGTGACAGGGACATAATTCATAACAATACGCAGAATGGTTCCCTACACACCAAAATCGTGGTATTGATATTAATGGACAAAATGGTGGCAAAATAAGCGAAGTTTTATTATAATGATCGTTAGTACATCAGGACTTGGTTCAGATTGCAAGTGTATAGGGCTTGTGGAATTATATAATACGAGCACAAGTATAGTGTAATGTCCGTCTTTGCGATCACAGGGATAGTAATTGTTAAGAAGAAGGAAAAATCCTAGACACAATAACTCTTGGTATAGACAAGGGAGATAAGCCAGCCAAGGGAGATAACAATGAAAACCTAGGGAATTGGTTGAGAACAGTTGACAGTCGATGCTTGTAACTATGCTCGCTAATGACGGTGGTGATGTTACGTTAGTGTAGTGTTATGAAATCTTTAGATAGAAGTACCAGTGCCCTTCAGAAAGCGAAGGCGGATGTTTCTGCAAAGTGAATAGCTTTAAGCTTGTCAGTCGATAGATAGATAGATAGATAGACAGATAGATAGATAGATAGATAGATAGATAGATAGATAGATAGATAGATAGATAGATAGATAGATAGATAGATAGATAGACAGACAGACAGACAGACAGACCGACAGACAGACCGACAGACCGACAGACCGACAGACAGACAGACAGACAGACAGACAGACAGACAGACAGACAGACAGATAGATAGATAGATAGATAGATAGATAGATAGATAGATAGATAGATAGACAAACAAATCGTTCAATCAGGACATCAGACAATATTTTCTCCCCACCTATGTAACAGCCAACAAAAGCATTATATAGAAGGCTGTAAAATCCATTAGGCGAACTCAGACAAATCGGATCTTGTGCCCAGGATGCAATTTTCGTGTTGCAATAAGAAAGAGAAGACATAACGAGGTGTAAAGTTTACAGGATTGACAGAAGATGCGAAATAACTTCATTTTATGTTATAATTTAGCAATGGAAATGTCTCTGTGCACAGCTGTTCCAAATATACATTGAAGAAGAAATTGCGAGGTTCAATACTTTTCTCTTCCCTGTAAGTCAGTGGTTCTCAAGATGGGGCACACGTCCCAAGGGTAGGGCGTTACAATATTTGTGTGACTTCAGAATGGAGCATAGGGCTTTTTCTTATATAGTTTATCTGAATTCACAGTGTATTCTAAGTTACCTGTATAGATAAACCTATTGTTTGTCTATGTCGTGTTGATACAAGCTAAGAAAAGTCGGCTGGATGTCACGAAACGTGGAGATTTAAGGCTAAAACTGACGAAATTGGCATATGAAGTCAAACAAATCTGCAGGCAGTGTCAAGGGCAAGGCTCCCATTGAAGTAAGGAAGAAATGAATAAAACTTGTTATGAAGTTTTAATTAAAACTTCGGTTGAATGTATACATACTGAATATATAGATATATTTCTTAAAACCTTTTTGTTTTTACTGTGTACCAGTTTTGTCCAAAATGGTGGGGCGTACGTTTTTGTTTTTTTTTTTGACAATGACGTGGGGCTTGAGACAAAATAGGTTGAGAAACATTGCTCTAAGATGTATATTGGTGAACAGGACAAATTTTTTTTTTGTTCAATGGGATTTTTTGAACACGAAGAACGTCGTCGTAACCAATGACATTCGAGCATTCTCCAACAGAAATCTATAGACCAAGATTTACTGACATGTAGAAATGAGGCCAATAACGTTATATTGCATGTTGATCGTGACATGATAATCGATGTTCCTTGTCTAAGACAACAGGTCAGCAAACAAAGGTTACGTGTGTCATCACAAGAGAAACACAAGAAACAAACAACTGTATTTGAGAAAAAATGTCACTTCGTCCTGATGTGCAGCTCAGTTTCGCAGGTCTCTTCTTTTGCCCGGCGCGGACTGCCAATTTTGAATGACCAATTAGCTGGATGGTAAAATCCGAACATTGAGTTTCAATGAGACATCTCATACTATCCGACTGGTTACATTTCAGCCAACTAGCTGGATCGTGACATTTGGACACTGAGTTTCAATGAGACATCTCATATTATCCGACTGGTTACATTTCAGCCAACTAGCTGGATCGTGACATTTGGACACTGAGTTTCAATGAGACACCGCATATTATCCGACTGGTTACATTTCAGCCAACTAGCTGGATCGTGACATTTGGACACTGAGTTTCAATGAGACATCTCACACTATCCGACTGGTTACATTTCAGCCAACTGGCTTTATACTGACATCCGTACATTGCGTTTCAATGAGACCTCTCACACTATCCAACTGGTTACATTTCGGCCAACTAGCTGGAGCGCGACATCCGGACACTGAGTTTCAATGAGACCTCGCGCACTAGCTGACTAGTAATATTTTCACTGAAACTCAGTGTCGTAACTTCACCATCCAACTAGTTTGGCCCTGTGAAAACAGCTAGTGCTCGCTGGCCCGTAATGACACTTTTTTTTTGTCAGGGTTCTGATTTTGTATCTTGAGAAATGGTACATAGTACATATATTACCATTTTAATTATTTTTTTTTTATGTATTTGGTCCATCTGCATTGCCAGTGACGACATAACTGCCCAAGTTCAGTAATCAGGTCCATACGGTTACCTAGTTACAGAAGAAAAACTACATCTCTGGGTCAGTACGAACCGCCATCAGTAGAATAATAATTATTATCAAAGGAGCTTAAAATGTGGGACTTTTTTTCCCCAAGGATATGACTTTTTTTCTTTAGATTATGTAGAAAAAATGCTAGTATCTGTTAAAATATACTTGATGAACTCCATTAATATTATCATCTGGTATTTGTCATATTGTTGTATGTGCATTGTTGCCTTTTCGAGAAATGAGAATTGTTGGCAAAAGGGCTTAAACACATAAACCAGTGCGTCACAAATGTCATGATCACATTAGGATCATAAATGCCGTGATAGGTCACGACGTCAGTGAGTTAATTTTTACGATCTTGTTGATTATAACCAGCGTAATTTGTCCTTGAGCTGTTCTCGTGAACAGTTTGTTTTGAAACACCTTTTTTTCTGAAGGATGGAGAGAAGGAGGGGCGAGACAGAATAAATGTATAGCTAGGAATGACAGAGCAGTTCTCGACCCCGTGATTTTGATTAACATAGATAAGGGGCGAGTAAAGGTAGTTTATTTAGACGCTTAGTTGGCGTTCGGAAATTCGTGCATAAGAGTAGAAAGCACGGGGTTTGAAGATTTTAGAAGTTAATGTTTCGCATTTTAAATTGTCTAGGTAAAAGTGACCTTGATTTGGCGCAAGGCCGTGACAAGCATAAATTAATATTGCAGGCTGAGCTCCAGCGACTGCACCAATCAAATGTATGAATCTGGACGGAAGGTCGAGACATAGCTTTAGTATTTAAACCCGTGCAGAGCTTAGATAGAGGCCACATGTAGACAATCCATTTACGAGGTGGACGGCGATAGTCCTCAGCCAGATGAGAGACATAGAGACGCAGTTGAGCAGTCCATATTGTGAGGAGCGTGATGTTTTAAAGCTCCAGAGCCTAAGCTACTTGGTTTGATATGAACCCACAGCTTTTACATCCAGCGCTCTCACTCCCAGTGAGGGCCTAATGGTGAGAGTCCATACTAATTTGTAATGATGAAAGTGAACCGTTCTACTTACTTTTGAAGACAGTTTCAGAGCTACCGCCAGACAACGCATGGTTGTACAAGCATTCTCCATGGCGTGTCTAGAGGAAATGTCCATATCATAACATGTCTCATTGAATTAATAGAATTTAAACTGTTATATCCGTCGCCACGTGCGCGGATTCTATTTGGCATCTAACTCATATGACCTGCAAGTAGTTAGAGTGAATAAGTTAGTCTTTATAGAAAGCTGTAGTTTCATTAGTTAGATTCAGTTGCCTTTGAATTGATATTTATATTTATAATTATATTTGTTACATTAATTCCTGTAATTAAACTGCCCTACAGTTCTGCTAAAAATCAAAGCAATTGATTTATTTAGTTTTTAGAGTGCAAGTATTTTTTTTTTTGTGTGTTCGTCGATTGTGGGAGCGGACCTCGAAAGAGTGTCAGTCGAATTCTCCCCATCTAACCCACATCGCGACAACAAACACATGTATCTCGTACAGTTTTAAACTGATTAGAATGACACTTAGACAGACAGAATGAAATTGGGAGAGAGAGAGAGAGAGACACAGAGAGAGAGAGAGAGAGAGACAGAGACAGAGAGAGAGAGAGAGAGCCATTTTCATGACAAAACCTCAAAATCGACAAAATGTCGCATACAGCACTATGGAAAATACCCGTCGATATATAAACGACTTGGATAAAAATCTGAAAAATATAACATTGCTTGAACTTCTTGTTCAACTAAATAACTCTCTTATGTTTACTGACAGATTGGCTGTTAATTGACTATTCTGGATAGACCTTTTCGGATTGGTAGTTAACAGTATTACTATTACTCATGATTCTAAGTTATTAGCCGCTGGAAGTGCCGACATGAAAGCCTCACGCGTAAGCCAGGGGATAAAATCTGTCTGTACAGCTTTCACGGTCGAGGGATTAAGGTACTTTTGAGTTTCTTAGAGACATTTGATATCGCATTAAATTTGGGTTTTTGTCTTTTCTACCTCCAAAGTGACCATTGTGTGTTGGATTAATAATACATTGTAACAGACAGATTGGATGTTAATTTTTCCCATGACAATTTACTGTTAGGGATAGACAGGGACGTTCGTAAGGCCCTCGCAGGTTTGAAGAGCTGAAGGACACTGAGTTGTCATGTTATTGGTGGGGAATTAGCATCTTATTGGCTTGCTTTCAGAGTTGTCCTAAGTCACATTATCCAACTTCGTATCAGTAGAATAGGTAAATTGCATGACAGCGAGGCAGCCAATTGGTTAGAAGCAAATCAAGTTATGCATTATGGACAACTTTCTGAGACGCATTTTCATCGGAGAGAACCAAAAAGTGTAACCGGAAATTGCACTTCACGTCACCCCTCACACAATATCGACCGAAAGTCAACTTATCACATTAGTGTATTCTGCAAAGAATTGTGGCGTAACAAAACCATTCATTAGTTTTTGCATCAAATTTAAGTGAAGTTATGAATGCGGCCTAGATATCTAGGTATACAGCTGGCCAAGATTTTGTCTACCCGGGGTCGTCTAGTTACTATAATGGAGCTAGAAAATAATAAATTGCAAGCACCTGAAACGTTGTGACTACCTGATCAAAATTTATGAAACTATGAGTATGGGTCTGGAGAAAGCACGTCGCACGTTAATGGACACACTATGCTAGGAAATAGCAAGACAATAGACAAATTATAACAGAATGACAGTACAGAACGAGACCCTACCAGAAATGCCCACCGACTACCTGTGTGTACTGTCTCAAGTTTTTTGGCGATAAATTACGAGGAATTATCCATTTTGGACAAAATTCAGTCTTTTATTTATATTTTTCATTTAGGATTATATTTTTGTTGTTTTTTTTTCTTTTTTTTTTTTAAGCCTCGCGTGTCCAGAAAACCTCAGCTCAGATGCTCAATGATATGCGATTAAAGAGTTGAAATGTGTGAGTGAATCTGGCGACATCGGGCTGAAGATGAAGTACCAAATTTCTGAGAGAAGTCCCCCACGGGAAAATTTGCTTATAAAATGAAGTTAGACATTTTTCTGCTGTCAGTTACAGTTTTTGCTTGAAATCGTCTTAAAAATATTTCCTTTCGATTTTGAAAGAGGTATAAAAAAAATTCACCCTAAGCCCGATTTCGCCACATCCACTCAATCACATGATATAGTCTAAAAAGAACTAATGCGACCCCACCGATTTTTCTGTTGGTGAGTTATTATGTACATTTGTGTATATTTAACTCTGTGACCTGATCTATCATCCAGCACCTTGCATGCATGCAGTGCTTGTCTAATTAATTTTATCTGCATGGCCCGATATCTGGTAATTACCTAAACATCAGACAGATCAATGTGTAGCTTTTGCCTGATTGGCTGATTCTGCGTCAGGTTCAAAGCTGTCACTGCACCCACAACTTCCTTGTCAAGAACATTATTATTATGTGACGTGATTGACAAATCTCACAGACTCAACTCATCTTTCCTGGCCAGTTCAAAAGAAAACAAAGTAATTTCCGGAGTTTCTTGTTGTCGGGTTGTTTTTTTTCAATGTCCGTTAAAGGAATCATTTTACATCCTGGCGCGAGTTAGATCCCTGGTGGTGATTTAGAAGTGAGAAATGCATAAAAAGGCGCCGAGGAGAGAAATCAAGACGATTGAGGAGAATATGTTTGTGTTAGGCGTAATCAAGTGCGGAAAAGTTTATTTTTGTAAGAAAGAGAGACAATTTAGACAGCTGCTGTGTATTACATAATTATGCAACAGATTAACTAGTCTCGCTATATTGCAGTTGTCGCCGTTGTGCTCGACGCAGATCAGTAGGACAGGCAAATTATTATGCATTGTGGCCGCCACGTCTCCACCTTTGCCTCTCATTATGTTTTCCTTGATTTGTTCTCTGTCATTCTTTGCTTGTTCCCCTTCTACCCCCTTCCGCAACCCCACTCCCCGCCGATTTTCACACCGGTCTGGCCATCCCATCTATAAGACGAAGTGTATTCCCACAGCCGACAACAAACTTGAAGTGTTCAGCGCCAAAAGGCCAGTGGCCAAGTGGCTAGAGCACTTCATCTTTCACCCCCATTTTTCTTCGAAGTGGTGGTAGCCTAAGTCCAGCCGACGACCTGGCAGCACTGATAAATGAGGCAAAACCCCAATAAAACGTGCAAATAAACAGTGTTTAAATTGCACTGTTGTCTTGTTACTGTCCCCAATTTTTTGTGGAGAAAGATAACGGGTGGGAGCCAGGGGTCTGACTCTAAAAGAAGACCAAATTAGTTGCATGTTCTGGCTGTTTCAAGTTGTCATGACAACGGCTGGTACAACTGGACAAAGCTCCACACAACCTGGAGACCTATGTTTGTTCATGTCTGGCAGCCAAGGAAGGAAAATCAATGCGCAAATTTTCCGTATTATGTAAGGATCTTGCCTGATTATGGTAGGTGTCTGGTGATATCAGACAGGACCGTTAGCTCTTGTGACAGGTTGGTCAGTGTCTGTGAATGTTTCAGACATATTGTAAGACAGAACAAGGCCAAGTTTGTGCAGAATTCCATTAGGCTTAATGGTCGGTAATTCAAAAGTGAAGTAGATGCTACTCCCATGAACAAGCCTGAAGCCAATCCTAGGCGTCGGACTGACGCAGGGTTGCTGGCTGAGACCCCACTCTTTACGTTTTTAATATTAAAACAGATACTGATTGTGTCTACATATGTTCAACTCTGCCACTGTAATGATAACAGGCTCATCTTGTTAGGGTCAGACTGCAGAAATCCATTTCCTTTAGATAAAATCCGGAAGAAACAATAATAAGTGCAGCTTTTGAGCGTGGATATTAATTGTGATTTGTGTTGGCTATTCTTGACAAGAAGTAGACATGTTCTGTGTTGCTAGTACAAACAAAGGCATGAAGGACCATGTGTAAAAATAGGCAGACTCGATTTTTGACACTTCCTATACACCCCCCCCCCTCTCACCCCGCCCCTTTTCACTGATGTACACCTATCATAATACGTTTAATCTCAACCCCTTGTGCGAGCGTGCGGCCATTAGAATATTTAACGTCCCTGACAAAACCTTGAGTTGCTTATAAGCGACTGGTTTTCTTCTTTCTGGCAAGGCGGTTGGTGTCGTTAGCAGAGGTCGCGGGTTCGAAACCCATCTTCCCATCTTGATCATAATTTTATCTGTCTTCTCCCTTCCACTCTCGCTTCTCTTTCAATGCACTAGCTAGGCATATACACGTCCAATTGCCTCATATTTTCTCTGAATTATTATCTTAGTGCTGGATACCCCCCCCCCCCCCAAGCTTCTGCTGACTTGATCTGCTGTGCACGGAATATTACTTGATTGCGTCGTTGAATAGCATGATCTGGTCTCAGTGCAACCCTGATTTTTTACATAGGAAGCTATAGTATTGTGATCTAGAGGCAATGTGCGAAAAGTATGATCGGAAACTTCTTTCTTCGGCTCCGTATACGTGTAATGCGCCTTATCACATCAGTGTATTTCCGCATGAAACTGGCGTATAACAATAAGTTCTATAAAGCTGGGTTCTCATGTATACGGAAACGGAAACGGCAACGGAAACGCCAAAGATCCTTCATGTAGTGAAACAGAAAGAACGTTTCCGCACGCCATTTCCGTACACACGGAAACACTCTTTCATATGAGGTTTTTTTTGGCGTTTCTGTTTCCGTACACACGAGAACCCAGCCCTAGACTTGGCATCGAATCCACGTGACATTACTAAAGTGTCTTAGAGCTAAATCTACAGCGAGATTTGGTACAAAGTCGTTATCTAGCTCGGGTAGGCTAGTTACTGTAAATTGTAGGGATACTCCCCGGCCGCCCTACTCTCTTCCCCCGAGTTCACTTTTAACACCCTGAAGACCCCGCCTTCTTTCGAGGACACATACATTTTTTTGACTGAATTAGTCGTCGTTCTAATCAGGAATTGATGCTAATGAATTGTCTAAGCTGATTGTTTTTACCTCAGCCTTCAAGGTTTTGCCTTATCTTAATATCTCACTGTTTTCCCTCGTATGCAACATAAAGGACCACGTGCTGCTCATTAATCATCGAACTGCCATGGGATCACGATATACAGTAATATTCAACTTATGACATTTCTGAAAAATCCATTTCAGGCCAGAGTGAGGAAGGGGGGTGGGGGGGGGGGGGAGGGGGGTGGAAGAATAATAAATATTACTAATTAAATCTGACACACAATCTGCATTCTCTAATCATTACCCGGTTCCACGTCATATCCCTGGGTATTATGTTTATAATATACGACTTTTCAAGGATATTATATTTAATTGTGGTAATTAGACTGAATTTGAAGTCACATTAATTAGGAATTGGTACTGTTAATCTCCGGTAATGAACCGTGTAAGCTGATTGTTTATTCCTCAGCTTTAAAGACTTGCATTATTTTATATCTCATTGTGTTTCCCACGCCTTGGAGGTTGTGGGTGAGTGGGTAGGAATGTATGGCATAGAAGAAAAGCTACCAAGTTTCAGAGGTCGACGCTCCTGGAATGACGTCAAAGAGATCCAAATTATTTGTGATACATGGTCAATGACTGGACTGGACACACTGACGTATTTATCGTATCTCATCAGACGTCATCACGACTAATTAAGATCAGCAGAAAGATTTGGCCTTGATTTGGATAAGCCTGCTTTGTGTGTGTGTATGTTCCGTTTCTGGCTCCCGGGCATCTCTGCCCACTTTGCAGTCTATTTCCGGGTGCCTTGCGCATCATTGCACGCTCGACCGCTTGTTTAAAATGCATTGTGGCACTTATCAAGCTAATTCACACTTCCGATTTATTTTATCTCCTTATCATATTA